>JAUMJJ010000093.1:3102500-3702500 GCA_033556795.1 Tapera naevia
GAACTCAGCACACCAATCCCTATGCTCCCCATCTCTACTTTTGTAAAATTAACTGCCTGTTGAAGCTGTTGAACACTATGAACCCTTTCCCTATTGTATTAAACTTTCTGGTCACACTTTGAGATACAAGTTAGGACAGATTACACCTGTATGTTTGGAAAAACCAAGAACCCACACACTTAGCTACTCTAGTATCTTCAAAGCATCGAAGGGAAATATCCCTAGGACTGCTTTATATATTAGAAATGTTTAGTTATACTCTTGCTTATAAGAACAGCAACGCTGTTTCAATGCACCTCATCTGCTCTTGCTGCAGTTTTCCCTCTCTCTTTCTCAGAGGGTATCCAAGATGATCTAGCAGGGCTTGTTCACAATTTAAATTCAGTCTGGCCATAAAGGCACCGTGGAACCAAGTCCATCTTGCACCTCTGGGCTTTTTTTACAATCCCAGAGCACAGTTAAAGTCTAATTCCTGACTTTCCCACTGTCTCTACTACTACCCCACAGCAAACATGAGCTGCACAAAGTCAAATTGTCTGTTGGCATTCCCAAGAACGGCTGTTTTAAGATGAAACAAAATAAGACTCCCTCCTTTTAAAACTGAAGCACAAAGCACCCCAAGCAAAAATATGCACACAATTAGTTTGCTTTGTGCATGGAAATGTGGTGAACACATGAAAATACAGCGTATTTCTGTGTAGCCTTGTGCTTCTGACTTTATGGAAATCTACCCCAATATATTGAAATCAAATTTTTCTTTGAAAAATAAAAATCCATCATCAAATAAATTGCACAAATTGAATAAATGACTGTCCCATACTAGCTGAAAAATGGATCACTTTTTTAAAAAACAGCACTGTGGTGCTCATTAATGTAACTGTCTTTTCATCAGAAAAAAAGGAAAAAGACAATGGATGAATCTCTTACATCAAGGTACAAATTAATTACCAAGTCACCAAACAGGGTTCAACTCTTCAGCCTAAAAAGAGTATGAACAGCGATCCACATTCAGTGAGGAAACATCACTCCTGGGCTGAATTCAATCTGAAAGACCAATTATTAGTTGGGCACATTAAATGAACAAAACCTTTCTGATGTAACAAGATTTCTAATAACAAGTATCTAGGAAAGTCTTTTTCCTTAGGAGTGAGTTACTGTAACTTCCCACAGTTGTGCCTGAGGGCCTCATTTTGTGGGAATATTGGTTCTGTCAAACAAATAATTGCTCTGTTATAAAGGAGGGATAAAACTTCCTAAACTGAAGGGGAGCGAGAACTAAAGCAGACAAAATCCTGCAAGCAGCAGGATGTTTGAAGCATTTGGGTAATGGTTCATTCTGCAGCCTCTTGCAAGTCAAGAGGAGTTTTGCCACTGACTGATAGGAGCCAGGTTATGCTGGCAATGAAGACTTTCAGAACTACAAACCCCAAGGAGGTTCACTCAGAGAACCCATCAGTCCACTGTTCATTTTATTTATGAAGCATTTATCAAATCAAACACTGGTGCAAAAAGGTTTTATCTAGATAACTGTTACTGATTCCATTGTACAAGTCATCTGCCAGTTTTCTGTCAAATTTTCATATATAAGTTCTATGAAAACATCTGTTTTATCAATTCACACAGTGGCACTGGGGAACACAGTCTGCACCACACATTTGCTGAAATGCTTCCTGCTCATAAGACAGATGAGTATTGTTGTATTCTGCAGGGATTAAACCTTTATTCCTAGTATGATGGTCTTCACTGAGACCAAACCACAAAGAGCAGATGAATCCAACATCATCAGATCAGCTCCTGACAAACAATAACACCGAGAATCAAATCAGGCATTAATGGTAAAGACAAACACAAACTGGAGGATGGAATAGCGATGTTGAATTAGTAGCAAGCTGCTTGGGGTTACTGAATGTATTCAGTGTGATATATTGTTGTTTCACTGAATTCTCTCAACTAGGCACAATAAAAAGTTGTCAATGTTAAAAGCATATAAAACATAAAACCTCTCTTTGGTGATAGTTCAGGGCAGGGAAACGTATACTTGCACCTCTGAGTTGTGAACACCCTCACCAAGGACAGAACATGTTCCAGTGACAAAAGCAATCCTGGTGCATGAGAGGGTCTGAGTGTGACTCCTCACACCCTGATAGGTGTTCTCAGGAGCTTTGCCCACCCCAGGACCAAGGCTCGACACCACCAGTCTAGACAATGACTGAGCCACTTTGAGCTTCTGAAGTCTTTTGATGCTGACACATGCACAAAGAGGACATGTTATGCCTTTTTCAGTCTTTCAACAGATAAAGACCACCCAATAAAGACTTGGGTTTCCAGTATCAAAAGCACAGAAATACCATAGCAAACCTAGATTTCAACATAAGCTTTCTTAAAATGCTGGCAGTAGGAAATGCTACCTTTCAGAACTGTCATACTCTGGGTGTTTGAAGCACTATTCTGGCTAGCAATTAGGGCAAACAAATGTAAAGTATGTGTGCTGCATAAACTCAGGGCTCCCTCTCATCTAGGGAGCATTGAGGCCTCTCACTGCTCCGAGATCTGCACTAAGCCTGCCCACACAAAGCAGCACTGCCCATTCCTGGCTGTGCACATTCTAAAACACCTAGAAAGAGGGCAAAGCATTCACTCCCTTTGTCTGAACCATCACCCTGGCTAGCAGAACTTCACCACCAGCTGCAGCTGCTCTATCTGATGCAAGTGGAAGGAATAAGATTTCCCCTATTGCTCAACAAAAGATGTTCTGTTGTGAGTGTACATTTGGGGTCTGTGACACTCCTGCTGCCAAACACCTGCATGTATTCAAACACATGTGAGAATCCTATTCTGTTATTCATGTTATGTTGTCAGATACCAACAACAACTAGGTGACTAGTGTAGGTTTACTGGGAACTCTGCTCCAGCATTGCATTTTAGCACTCTTCACACATTGTATAGTCTGAATAACAAAAACTAATCCATTTAGCTCAATATTAGGGTAATTCTGCATTAAAAAATATGCTGCAGAATGCATTGGGGGAGTTCAGCTATCTCATTCAGTTTTGCCTTTTCTTTTGTATTTTTCACATCAGTTCTGATTTTTTTCCTTTTATGACTAGTGAAATTTGTTCTTGATCTATTTGAAGTGCTATATTTTATTTATTATCTTAGATACCATAATCTATACATGTATTTTAAGAAAGACTTTGTCTGACTTGTTCAGTTTGGATTGAAGCTGAAAAAGTAACAATTTAATTTCCAAAGAGCAGGGTTGTGCCCTATACTTTAAAGTTTCCAGGCATAAATAGCAGTTTATTTATAATGCCAGTAGCTCTAAAGAAAAAAAATTGAGCCTTGCCTTCTCAAGGTGTTTTATAGTAAAGCATTTTCTTCAGTTACAGTAATAGAGACTAAACACAGAATGAATCTATATCTTAACCTATTTTTTCCTGTAAAGCTGTTGGAATACCAGTTATGCTGCAGGTCACCATGGCCTTCAGCTTTCAAAATTCTAGTGACACAAAATGCATTTCTCCTTAGAGATTGCAGAATCATGGAATGGTTTGGGTTGGAAGGAACATTAAAATCCATCCAGTTCCACCCCCTGCCATGGGCAGGGACACCTCCCACTGGATCAGGGGGCTCAAAGCCCCATCCAACCTGGCCTTGAACACCTCCAGGGATGGGGCAACCACAGCTTCTCTGGGCAACCTGTGCCAGGGCCTCTCCACTCTCACAGTGAAAAGTTTCTTCCCGAGATCGCATCCAATCTTCCCTCTTTTAGGATAAAATCATTCCATATCACCCTGCATTCCCTCCCCAGCTTTCCCATAGCCCCTTTTCAGCACTGGAAGCCTGCAGAGCTCAGGTAGAACTGCTGCAATGAACAATCCTTCCAACCCAGCTCAAGGCAGCCTTGGAGCCACGGTCACTTGCTGTAGCACAGTGGCCTATGCAGGTGCATCAGCACCAGCCAGTTGTATCAAAACTGAGAGGCTGAGATTCTCATCATAGCAAGAAGCCACCACCAAGATTTGTTAAGAGTTACTCCAACTCAATCACTCCTTTGCTCTTGCATGCAAAATTAGAAAATATCTCAAACAGTCCACCTGGCTGAAAACAAGAAACATTTGAAGAACCTTGGCAGTTCCTGAACTAGCTTCACCCTTAATTAAACTCAGTTGATGTTCAAGGACAATGAAGTCATATTGCATCATTTCTGACATTTACACTTTCCTCTTGTTTTGTTCCTTCTGTATAATAAATTACTTCCATATGTATTTTGAATTTAATGAATGCATCAGAGACTTTATCATCCATAGCAATTACTCTGCAGTTTAAAAAAAATTCTTGTTTTCCATCTTTAAAACAGAGTAGAAAGAAGTTAACTCTGGGCATCAGCTCCTGCAGTGTTTGGTCACTTGTTTTATTCAAGAGGTTTTCTGAGAGAAGAACATAAGACTTAGTGCTCTGGTTCTGATTCACAGTAGAAGTGACTCCTATACTTCCTTTAGAAATGCCCACAATGCTGGGCAAACAGTAGAAAAACACTAACAAGTACAGATTAAGTGCAAAAGGCAGAATTTTTTAACTCCTCAGTTTTATGGTCAGCTTACAAACAAAATTTGTACTTTCTATATTAGCCTTTCTACAATACTTGTAAAGTTTCCCATTATTCTTAACACTAACCATTGTTTGGATTATAATTTTATTATGTTTTAATAACTTTTCAGTGAATACAATGGAAGCACTACATTTAAAAAATTCTCTCATCACAAGAAGGCTCTTTAATTTTTGTTAATATTTGCCTTCATTATTTTTGAATGTGTTGTCTTTAGAGTCCTCTTTAAGTATCAAAAATTTATAAAACCCTGCGTATAAAGGAAAAGGAATGTGAAGAGTCAGAGGTGGTCTCTGAAGTCAGAACAACGTAAGAGATGAAGACACAAAGATAAAGAGGAGGGAAATTACGAATTCCATTGTTAGAAACCAAAACCAGTTTTCATCTAATACTGTTTTTTCCAACACTTCATTGCTGGGGATAACACTGCCAGATAAAAATGGTTTCTAAATATCTAATTAACAATCCAGTGTTTTAGTTACCATTCACTTTAGTGATCATTCATAACAGTTTTAGGACCAGATACCTTCTTTCCATCTTATATTTCCTAGGGACAGGGCTATGATGACTTATATTTCAGTACAGAGGTGATTTTTTTAACCTTTTGCTGAGTTTCTAAAGGCCAATTCTTTTTCACAGGCACATCACTGCTCCTGCACAGTCACATGCTATTGATGTTCACTCTTATTACATACATCCCCACTCCTGACTCAGGTACATAGGGAGAGCTACCACAGTGATGTGTCCGCTTTCCCTTTGAGAGTCACAAAGCTGCCAGAGTTTTCCAGACAAAACAGTCCAATAATAACTCCCAGCAAGGGGAAAAAACCCTACAAGTCTTGTAGTATTTCAGAACACATTCTCTGAAACAGAATCTAGTGCTGACTAGGTGAAGCACTGTACAGAGGATATACCCTTGTCTGATGTGGTATACTCAATTATTAATCACACCAGGCATTTTATATCTATATTTAACCAGGCAGCTTAAAAACAAGCAATATGTTTTAAAAACAAGCAATATGTTATTTTGGCAGAAGATTCAGTGTACTATCAAGACTTATGGCATCTTTCTATTCTTAAACATATTTATATTTAAGACCTTTGAGTTCACTCATGTCATTTGAATAGCATTTCCATGGCAATGCTGCAGGTTCCAGGAGCACAGCTGAAGCTCACCAAGCAGTTTTTACAGCACTAGTGTGGGAAAGGCTGTCAAAACAAGTTCTCAGGTAGCATGTGAAAACTTTCCTTCCATCTTCCTCAGGGCCACACTCCATTCCTTCTAAGAATCACATGGAGATATAGTGGAGAGATTACCCATGGGGAATATTTAGCACCTGTTCTACAAATATTGGCTCTCTTTTGCACTTACACTTTCCAAATACCCACAGAGCAGCCGTACAAGGACTGGCCTTTAATTATCAAATCCATCAATCACTGGATCAAGTAAGAAAAGACATATGAAGAAATATTTCTTTAGACTTACACATTAAAAAGGAATAACTTAAGATTAGGATTTTAAACATAGGATTTTAGCATTCAAGGGACACAGAGCTACACATGGAAGTTTCACATGTAAAGTGCAAATATTTAGCCCAAAAGAAACAGCTACTTAATATAAGAAAATTAACTGGAATTTATTTACCTAGCCTTTCCTCTCTCTGCTGGGCATGCCAGCAAGACTGCCAGGTATGGGGTTAGGTTTTGACAAGTGATACCCAACTACAACGAATTCAACTAGTTTATGTTAGCCCCAAAAAGAATTCTCTTACAAAGGCATTGGCAACACAATTTCATCATTGCCATAAACCAAATTTGCACAAGCAACCCCAAGGCTCTTAATCTAGATCTATGATTTATCATTACCAACTCCATAAGACATCTACAATCATTTGAGTGGCTGGATTAAAGTCAATTGTATAGGAATGAATGCATGTCCACCTTGCATTAATCCTGATTTGACTCAAAATAAGTCATTAGTACTTGAGTCAGGATGCAAAGCATATGGTGCAGGTCCAGCTGTATTTTGGAAAACTGAATGACTCCAGTTACATTCTCACCTGATTTCCTTTCAATTCTTGAAGGTTTTCTTTATTTTCCTCACAGAAGTTGAATTTACACATCCTCTCCACAGGACAAATCAAGGACTATCTCAACTTTACACTGTCATTTTATTTAGGAGGCACAGTCCACTAAGCAGTAACTCCCCAACACAATCCACTCACGTGGTATCTGCTACCCAAGTTGCATCACAGAGCTTTGCATCAGTCTACATCTCTATTCTGTTGCACCAGCTGTTTACACTGAGATTTGTCTTCTCAAACCAGTTTTATTCTCCACAGTAATCTACCCCCCCCCCGACCAGCTAGAAAATGAGAGCAGCATACAATAAAATATGGTGGATTTTTAAGGTGAGGGCATATGAAAGAACATTCCTTGCAAAGAGCAGTGACTGACAGGATGCAATTAAAGACACTTTTACCATCAGTGCTGTAAGGAGCCAAGGTGACAGCTGTGAGAACATTTATTTTCCCATACAACATCACTGTGTCCATGATCAGAGGCAACAAGTGGGGAATTTACTCAATTGCAAGCTTTTTCAGTGTACCATGTGCATCAGGCATACAGAACTCCCAGTCTTCCACCGAGCCAATCCTCTGACATTCCCAAAGTGAACAGCCCAGGCATCTACAGGAAGGACAGATAGAAGACTTAAGAATTGCTCCTAATCCATTTTTTGACTGTTTGGTGACAATTGAAGGGTGTTGGATGCTAAAGCTGGTTATGTGACCAGATACAAAACCTTTTGTAAACTTTATACCAATAGATGAAGATTTTACAGCTCTAAGTCATTAGGTGCTGATAATTTAGAATCAGCTGTCCTTCCAATCAGTCAACAGCTCCATCTCCTCAAAGGAGCTGGCAATTTCTACCAAAGCCCTCAGTTTCTTCCTGCTCTACAAACCACAGTTCTCTAAAGTGCCTAGAAAGGAAAGAGCTTTCATTTGCTCTATGCACTGCCCAGCTTCCTCATACACAAGATTTGTCTGAAACCAACAGGCTATTTGCAGAATAATCATTAAGACATCTCAATAGTCTATCTCCACTATCTATTAGCTATCTCAATAGTTAAGATTGCCAACTGGGGCACCTACCTCTAATGACACAACTATCACTGACACAAGAGCAGAAGAAGCAGAGGATTAATAATAGCAACTAAATCCTGACCTCTGTGGTAGGGATAACATAGGCTCTATGGCAGCCAAAAATTGTGACCTGGGTCTTTCTCCTAGGAAACACAGAATGCCAAAAGAATATCCACCTCAAAAATGAAATTGCTGTGCCTTTTTGTCTGGCATTCATATGACAAAGTCATAGTGGTAAAACCAAGTTTGGCCATCAGATATTGAGGAAAAGGGGGTTGTCATTTACTTGACCTGTGTGCAATATGCAGGACAATTATAAATAAGCTGCTGTGGTATATTCAGTATAAAGGCCAAAGAAGCAATACAACAAACACCACAAAACTGTAGTAAGTGAGAGCAGATGAGTTACCCAAAAGAACCTGAGGCACTGAAGGGCCAAGGAGGTCATCTTCCTTACACCACAGTGTAAGAAAGGTCAGAAGAGCAGCTAGACAAAAATCTCAGAAAGCCTGAACAAATTAGAAATGCTCTTGTGTGGCTGAATTAACACTTAGACACAACCTGCCCCAGTAGAGAAGCTCCACACTGACTATCACTGACTCCTCAGCCTCATGACATCAGAGGATTACACAGCCACAAGAACCATTTAAGAACTTCAGCATTGTCTCAACACTATCTTTTGGGATTTTGAAGAGTTATTCTTCAGAGTAAGAAGAGTTACAAATTGCTTGGCATCTCCCCCTGGTTTGACAGAATTCAAGCATTCACAAAATGACACTGGGTGTAGGACCACAGAAAGTTATCAGCTTTATGTACAGCAACCTGTCAGATGGAAACTGAATACTGCAGGAAAACATAACACAGCTCCTTGGCAGAATGAATAAAGCTCCAAAAGATGGGGTTCCCTGAAGGAAAACAACTCTGCATTTGACCTCTCTGGAGCCATAGTGACCTGCACTTGCCATCTCAAGGATAAACTGTCTGCCAAGCTGAGAAGCAATCTGAAAAATGATGGAAGGGCACTAGAAGAAATTTTGACTTTCTGTAAACAGCATTAAGTATATCTCATCTTGTTTCAGACTTCAGATTGATTGTGAAGTCTGACATTGATTTTCCTGAAATCGTTGCATTCCACGCCAGCAGGAGACAGCATCTACACAATTGTGATTTTTACTCCATGACCTCCCCAGGTTTCTTAAGGAACTATTGAGCATCAGAGCTAAGATTGACACATTTGCCATATGAAGCCATTGTGAAAATGACAAGGATCAATGCTTTGGATCTTTCATTAAGATTGACATAAAAAGTCACAAGTCCACTTTGAGGAGCTGGTAAAAATCAGTTTGGGTTAATAGCAGCCAGAAGATCTCATTATTTCAGGCTTACTTATTACCTACTCTCCTATCAACATCGGCTGCATTTAACTCTTGGAGATGATTTGGAACTCTTACATTTTTAAACACATCCAGCCCCTAACATGAACTTGTGATTCCTTGTTTGTGTTTCTACAGATACTGGACCCAACACACACTGAGTGACTGAGAATGTACCACAGGAAGAGAGAAGCATTTTGTTTTCTTCAGAACAGATTTCCCCAAGTGCTGCACACGACTGACAGCCTTTTTATTTTCTGTGCAGCTTGAAGCCTGTTATCAGAGCAAACACAGTCCTGCCCATTTATACAAGGGTTTGGCATTCTTTGATGGGTGCCAATACCAGCCATCACACTTCAGGTTTGTTTTCTGTGTGCACTGTAACACACTACTTTTTCACTTCTGTGTAATTTAGTAGTTCATTCTTTCCCCTACAACATCCTAAAATAACACTTTTTACTCCCAAACTCTAACTGTCATTATGGAGAAAAGTGTGTATAGAAAATTATCACATTGAGAAGATGTATTTAAATGGTTGCCTAAAGTGCACAATTTTAAAGTAGTAAGAGTGAAAGCAAAGTACTGTGGCTTTTGGCCAGAAGAAATTTTCACTCCAAAAATCTTATTTCATATACACAATAATTTCCCCAAAGAAATAATGGTTTGTGGGATAGGATTCTCAACATTGGCACAAAATTTAAGATTAACTGACATGAAGCATAATTTACATTGAGTTCTCTTGATTAGGCATCCATTGGCAGCTTCACCTGAACTATGAGGAATAACAATTAACTTCAGATGGAAATATGAAATCTAAATTACAGTTGCTAAACCTAAGAACAGCAAAGAGATGATTCTATTATAAGAACATATATTCAAATTACATACACAGCACCTTTCATTTAAGGGAGTGGGTTCATTAGGAATGGCAGATGCGTCAATAGACTATAAGTTTAGTATTTCTTTATATTCCTCAAACTTGATCACAAGCAACACAAGATTGTACCTTGCTTTCACTCAGAGTTTATATATAGAAAAAATTAAACAGCTTCTCAACTGTAAGTGCATCTCTCCTATAAACACAGTTTACCCCACATTTCACTGGGCCTATTTTCCATTCCAAACCTTCCAAAATTACTCGCCAGGAAATGCACTGAAAACTTTAACAGAGCAATGCCTGATAACAGAAGCAGCTTGACCACGTGCCTATAGCTATGAGACAAAGAGTAGAGCTCAATTTGCAATCTGGATTATACAATTCACTTAGAGACAGATGCCAAAACATCAATACACTGACAACAAAATACTTCACATAAAGCACTCAGTCTGTTAAACAAAACTACTTGCAAAACATCTCTTCATTAGGAAACTCTTACTCATTCTTACCTTGACTGTAATTACTCCTTGATTTATTTTTTTCCCCTAAAGCTGTTTAAATCCCCACCCACCTGCCCTGAAGAGGACAAGCTAGGACTGAAAGTACTAAAACCCACACTGAAACACAGCTTTGCTAGATTTTCCTAGCTTAAAAATCTTACTCAAGTGACAGAACCTAAAGATAAAACTTCTTAGGCATATTCCCCCCATACAGTCTCTGTAAACCCCCCAAAAACTGAGACCAAAGCAAACCCCATTTGACTGAACAGACATTACCTTCCAGTATCCTCTAGCCCAACCATCAAGCAACCCAGCTCTTTCTCTCTTTTATAAAGCCTGAAGTTTAAGTACCTTCAGATGTACCTGTTTCATCTCAGGAGGCACAGCTGACATTCTCAGCTTTCCCAAACCTCCTGCAGCTGTGCTGCACAGTGGGATTACTTCTACACTCATCACCAGGACAGCACAGCTGAGAAAAATTCTCTTACTTTGATGTACTGGCCTATCCTCCATCACATTTCTCCTTAGTAGGAGACAGTAAGCAGAAAATAAAGTTATTAGTGTAGCTACATCAGGACATCATCATTCTATACTTGCTGTTTTCTCTGTATAGCAGTGTCCAGAGGCAGCCTTCACTTCTATAAAAGCAGTTTCAAAAGTATGTCATTTTCTTTGCTAAGTACATCAAAAGTACCAAACAATTAAGTGGTTACTGCAGAGAATGAGATCTGAGGTTATTTTATCTATTTAAATCTCAATTTATTGGTAGTGCTAAAGTGGTCCACATTATGCCCACAGCAAAAAGTGAAGAGAAAGTGTTTCTTATTGCCTATGTGAGGCAGTACTGAAACACTGGATAGTACTCAGACATGTGTAAGTATAACCTTAGAAGGAGAAAGAATGGAAACATTCATGTTAGATTTCCAAATCAGCCATTGTTTTGATTTTGTTAGTTTCTTAACGTTCCATCTCTATGATGAGCAACTTCACTCTATTTAGTAACAACAATAAAAGGTTTTGAAAAGTATTCTCTTCATTTGGTGGAAGCTGAAATACAGAAATCAGAGTTAACATATTTATTTCAAAATATGTGAAACAGAAGAGCAGTTCCCAGGATTCCCTCCTTCCTACTGAGGAAGGATGTACCCCGCCAGATTAGAGTAATGCTTTTACACCCTATTTCCCCATGTAAACCTTGCTTTTCTGTTTCTTAAATGACAGCACAGCTTGTTTCCTGAACACAGTGAAAGTGTATAGAAAAACATGCACACCAAGTAAGCAATGATTAAGCAGATCCTCAGCCCAGCATCAGAAGAGAAAGGAGGGAGTCACCCTGTGCATGCAGGATCTCTGACGAATGACCAAGCATGACCATGGGACTGAGAAAGCCACTCTGGTTTTCAGAAGAGGAAGGACCCTGCCTTCTGTGCAGCTCAGTGAGAGCTGCAGACACTGCTATCTTTTGAATCTCGAGCAGAACAACAGTGCAGAGCATCGGAGAGAAGGAAAACTGCTATGTTTGTGTGCTGGTCCCACTCTGTGAGGGTTCTGCTTTATTGCAGATAGAAATAGAAGAAATCTGCCTCACCAACACACTGCAAGGAAGGACTCCAGACAGTGAATATCTTACCAGTCACGTCTGGAGCACGCAGAGAAATCACTAGAACTCCATCTCATTAATTCATCAATGAACTTCTTAAAAATCAAAGCTAACTCCTCAGTTTGTAGTAGTTGACTTAAGGCTCTGCTTTTAAGTCTTGGTCTTTTCAGTTGGGGAGATGCACAACAGACCCAAACCACTCTTCCTGCTTAAAGATTTATTAGAATTTTATTCTGAGATCAAGTTCTCACATTTTGAATCCAACTATGCCAGACGTGCTTTGAAGATAGGCCTTTAATGGGCTTTATCCCAGACATGTTTTGAAGACAGGCCATTAATGGCCTTGGGGCTGCTTCCTAGTCTTCATTTTTCTAATATTAAGTGACTTAGAATTTTACCACACAAGGAGGTGCTCATAACAAACAGTCATCTCTTTGTGGCAGTGCTCCATGTTTCAAAGCATCCATTTAACAGCAGGCATTGCTCTTGGACACTTTCAGATATCTTCCATGTATATTCAGACAATGACATTTCACTATTCCCTCACAGATGGCTGATTGATATTGAGTTATGACATATCATTTCAGTAGGTCACCTGGGAAGTGGAGTAAACTAAATAAAAATCCCTAGGAAGAATGGCAGCTGACTGATAAAGAACCAGTATCTTTATAAGGCCCTAATTAAACCCATTTTCTGGTGCATTAAGAGGGGATGAAAGAACTTACAAGATAGACTATGTTTTTTCCAAAAGTATGTAAATAATGTATGAATTCAGGTTCCAATGGAGAGCAGGTGGGACTTGTGCTACAAAAGGTGGCAGCTCTAGAAAATATAAATGTTCATTGAACACACCCTGTCAGGTAAGCACAGAACAATTCTCTTTAGAAAATACAAAATCCAGAAATGTTGAATTTTTTTTGGTAGAGGATAATTACAGCATGTTAAATTAAATCACCTTAAATAGCACTCAGAAACAAATGGTAGCAGTATACACTCTGTTAGAAACTCCTATAAGATTTCAAACATTCTTGCACTGCTTCTTTTTGCCATAATAAAACAAACAGCCCAAGTGAGAAGAACTTGGAAAAACGCTGTAGTATTATTGCAGAAATGCTCATGTGCAGAGACAGCATCAAAGACAGGGTTTCAGATGTGTCATGCTGAATATGAAGGAAATGTACTGAAACCCCCTCTGAACAATATTTTCAAATTAAGAAATTCTGGTTTCAGTGCTCCTGGGCACTCAGCTTCCAGTGACTTCAAGAATACCTCTGCCCACCTACCACCAACACATCTGGCAACTTAGCTTGTCTTACTGTGTCCTGTGTTTATTGTACAGTGCAAATGTAGAATGTCACAAAAGCTAGAATTGAGAGAAAGGCTTTTTCTGGCAAGAGAAAAATATTAGCATTTCAAAAACCAAGGACAACAGTGACTGTATTTCCAAAAATGTACAAGCTTCCATTTGCTTCCATCTTTTATCTTACTTTGGCTATCACTTGGGAAGGCTATTAATATTTAAAAGGGAAATGTGCCAGGATCTCCTTTTAACACAGTATTTTAAGTTATTCCTGAGAGATCATCCGATTAGCCCCAGGGAAGCCATGGTTTCACAGCAGGGTATTAATGCAGTTTTCCATTAAAGCAGATACATAAAAACAAAGCAGGTCACAGCTTAACAAAATGAACAGTATAATTATATTTGTAACTAAAGCTTGTATTATGACTGATATTTTCTACATGACTTTTTTTCAGCTGGAATAAATGTAACAAACACATTCATCAACTTTCTCTTAGAAAAACCTATTAATGGAAACCTGGTGGTGTCACCTCCTCAGGTGTTTATTTATTTAATCAAGCCAGTCTTCTTACAGCAGCACCTGAACTCTTCAAATTTAACAAATGGCCCAGCAAGGTAAACTTCAGAAAGAACTTCTTCAGAACTTTTGAAATTTCAAAACTTCTAAATCTTTTGAATTTCAGCTGTGATCATGTGGGGGAAAAACACAGCTCAAAGAAGAGGAATAACAACACTGACCTATACCATTCCTGAGAAATACTAATTTTACATGTCCATGTATCCACATTCCCCTCTTCATTTTTTTCTAAGCTTTCTGTGTACCTCAGCTCAAATGAATGAACTTCAGGTGTGTTCTTACTTTATTAGAGCCTGACATTATTAGAAGACTGAACATTATGCTGGAAACCTCACCATGTTTCTTCACCACAAGATGATAAGAAAATTAAAAACCAAGTATCACTTGTCGGTATCTTTAAAATAACTAAAGCTGCAAACTCAAAATTCATCTTTAAAAAAGCTATGAAAATCTTAACTGGAGAGCAGTTGATTTAAATTTTTAATCCTCTAAAATGCCGCAAGCAGAAATGGTTAATTTTTAAATCCCAAACAAATTTGGATTATTCCCTCTAATCCCCATTAAATCATATAAAAGATAATGAAAAAACATTTTGTTTTAATCATTTCTAGCAAAAAGGTCTGAGAAATCTTATCCTTTAATCTCCACATAACTGAAATATTAAGATGACTGTTTTCAGTGATGACTTTGCTACACCTGCCAAAACCCATGAGCCTTCCCAGCTCTCAATGTGCTGGAGCCAATGTCACCACTCTTACAGAATGTTTCAATGTTTGTCTAAACACCACTAAGTTTTTTCCAGGGAGTACAAGCTCATTAGAAAAAAAAAAAAAAAAAAACAAAACCTAAACCCCAAACAAATCACATTAGCACATATTTAAATCTTGTCTCACACACACTTCAAATTTTAATCTCATTCTGCCTAGTTGATTTTACAGAACATACAGCACATTTTTATTTATCATCCCAGCAGAACTGATCATCTTTAACCATTTGCTTCTTAAAAAATAAATACTCACATCAGACAAAGCCTAAAAAAACCCCAAACCCACCCTTAAGAGAAAAGGTAAAACACATTTCTTTATCACTATCATCCCTTATCAACTAATTATCCAAGATATATAACATTAAGCTAATTTATCTAACATTAGCAGTGTGTTCCCATAGTGTTTCAGAGCAAATGATATATAAAACCTGGAAAAAGGTGAAGATAAATATTTACAAACATTCATGTGAACATTATTTTGGCTCAGCCACCTTTAACAGAGCAGAATATTATTTACATAGAAAAAGCAAATTTCTATTTGTAAACAAAACCTAATAATCAGTGCAAAAGTGCATGCTGAGGACAAATATTTTTTGTTTCAGATAGAAACAAATCTAACTCACAAACATCAGAGCATGATGTCAGTTTTCAGTCAGTGGAAACCATGAATAATGTCACACAGCATATCACATAGTTTGAATTGATCCGCCCAAACATAAAGTAGCAGCTGTAAATAATGCATAAGCAAATACAATATTTACCTAAAACTGTCAAGAAAGCTTGAATAAAATATAAGGTAAAAGAAATCTCTTTATGAAGAAATTGCACACTGTAAGATGGAAACAACTAAAATCTCACAATGTAAAAATAAGTTTATTAATGTTACATTTGAAATTAAAAAATGCATAGGGCAAGGCTAGTTCAATGTAAAAGCACACGAGGCAAACACTCGGCTCTAGGTTCTTAAGATGGTCAAGATCAGATGAACACAGAGATGTAAATTCATTTTTATTTCCCACTAAGCTAAGCACACCTTACTGCAATACACAGCCTGTCAAGCTGAAGCCAGAAACAGGAGAGTCACAACTCAGAGTTTCTGTTCTGTAGAACAAGAGCCTGAACTATGGTGTTCAAGTGAAAGATGCATTTTACACTGCTGGGTACCAAAAACTCCAAATAAGCACTCAATAAATGTTTTGCTTGTGTTGAACAGGACTCTTATCCCACATGGTCTCCCCTTGGTTTTATAACCATGAGCAATGCTTTGAGTTCCATTGGGTGCAAATTCACAAATAATCTAATTCACAAATAATCTATCCTTCCTTTTGCTGCCTGGGAGAGGTTGCACAGGATGTTCCCAAAGGGCAAATGTGAATTTCTACCTTTCAGCATTTTGCTTTGCTGGGATCACGGACAGAAAGAACGGACTGCTGGAGAGATTCACCATCCCTGTGTCAAATTAAAGGCAGAAAGATTAGCTCAAGAAAACTACTTTTGAAGCTGCAGAAGGATTCAGAATGCTGGAAAACTACACAGAATAAGCAGAAACAAAGCAAAACGAGCTAGCTAGGCACTTAGCGAGGAACTGCACTATTTTATGACCATTACTTTGCACCGTTCACTCAGCTTTGATGGAAATACTTCTTTAAAATATGAAAATAAGGAAAATAATTACATTAGTTCCGAGCACTTCTGAATATTTTTCAGAGAAGTCTTGCTGGAATGAAGATCAAACTAATCATGACATTATTCTAAACCAAGAAAACTGAAAAGGCCTATGAAAACATGCAGAAATGACATCAATACATGATCGTGTATAAATATTATGGTTTCCAGTCCTTAGAAATGAAGAATGGATGTCACAATTTTCACACAAAAGAGATTTAAACAAGTGTATTTTCTAGATCTTCACCCACGGTGAGAAGGAAGCAAGGACTGCCATGTGCCTGAAGAAGGTAAATACTATTATCCCCTGTAAAAATAGCTGTCAGAATCTGCTCTTATTAATGTTTCATTTTCTCTGCCCACAGAACCTCTGCTTAACAAAGGCAGATCCAGTGCCCACCATCACCATCAGTGGAGAAACACAGACCTAAAGAGCCAAGCTATTTTCCATGTCTGCACCATAAGCCTGTAGCACCCCCCAAAATAATACCAAGGCACCTGCGCAGCTTGGGGGGGGTGTGTGTGCCTCTACCAGCCTGGAGTGACCCCAGCTACCACACTGCACCACCAACCAGAGGCTGTGGGAGAACTGGGCTCCAGGGTTCACCTGAACTGGTCCAACAGCCACAAGCCTCACTGGGGTTACGAGGGCCTTGTCGTGGCCCAGCACTGAGAGGCGCTTCCCTCATCAGCTCACTGACTCCTCTCGCCCACGCCACGCCAGCCATCCTTCATCATCAGATACAGCACTTCATTGCTGCTGTTTGCTGCTTCCTTTTAGGTAGGAAAGGAATATATTTAACTGGTCAACAAACCAGAAGTCTTTTCTAATTTTAACATGGCATTCCCTGGGGTTATCTCACTGAGTGAGTGAGAATAACAACACACTTCTGGGCCGGGCTTGGTGCTTCAGCCAGATTCTCTCTTCTCTCTTCCGCCTGAGTCACTCTCTGATCCCCCAGGCTTCTCCGCAGCTGGGTGTCAGATTATTTTGGCTGGGAGTTTTACTTGCACAGTTGGTACCACCTGCTGTAAATTCTTCAGTCCTTGTTATCTCTGCAGCAGTTCTTGGCCTTTCAAACGCTAATTCAGTGAAGAAAGAGGAAGGGACAGTTTGTGCTTGAAGTTTAAACTGCAAATTTGTTTTCCAGAGACTCTTCACATCGATAGGTTTTGATTATATTTGAAGAACTCACAGCATGACCCGATGAACTATCAACTCCTGCTGCTGCTATCGTTTAAAGAAGGCCAAACTCTGCTGTTAAGTTGGATGATCAGTGATATAAATACAGCGTAATGCCAAAGACCGCAACGGAATTACTTTACCCGCAGGTGACAGAGTTACTCTGAAGCTGTGTAAATAAGAGAATAAAAGTTCACTGTACCTCTTTATATAGATAAACCCCAAGCTGTTAGGCACAAGGGAGCCTCTAGTATTTTTGTATTTATCCCACTACTCACAACAGTCAGCATTTTTAGAAGCACGTGTTTTCAGTACTGAGGATGCCATCAGTCAAGTAATGGGGGAGGTAACAGAGATAGCAGTGGTAGAGGTTCCAGAAACAGCTGAATTTACATTCTTGTATCTAAACGAGACTTAAACTCACTGTAGCTTCCAGACTTGAACATTCCACAGGAACGAATTGATTTAACATCAACAAGTGCATTCGGATTGCTGCAGTCAGGAGATATGGATATGGATCCAAACTAGTCTGAGAGATGCTGATAAGCATTACAGTTAAAAGAAAATCTGAATTTGAGCCCAGAGCCAAATTTCAGAAGTCTAACCCACTGCTAATCCAAAAATAGATCTGAACAAGTCAAATTTAAAGAACATTCTTCACTTACCTTGCTGAACAGGTAAGTGGACTAATTTTTATTGTTGTGTGGCCTTTCATAGGGTAGTCATTGAACAAAGAGAAGAAAGCTATGTATTATGTTTTGGGTTTAACCTGAAAGAAAAAAATAGCAGCTTTGTGCTAACTATAAGAAAAACTGATCATTTGTTTTCTACCTCTCTTTTCCCTTACCCTCCACCATGACCAAGGTAAAACCTTAATCCAATCCACTGAGATGTGGAGTGGGGGAAGAAAGTATTTTTAGGTTGTATGTATTTTGACCATCCTCGCTGGAACATAAACAACACAGAAGTTGATACATGTTCTCAGTTATGAGTTAGAATAAACTAGACTTCATAATAAAACAACCTGGCATTTAATAGACACAATCTGATCTCCCCAAAAGATACAGAAAAACGTAATGCTGCAGAAGCTTATAAGTGGCAAACAGGTAGGATGGAGGAAGGTAAATACTTCATGATTTTTTTAAACACCATTATGTATTCAAAGATCAGACAGCAGCAGTACTCATACATATCTACAGTATGCTGCATACATACTGCCTGGTTAATGTGTATTTTAATATTCACCTCTTATCAAATATATAAATTCTCAGAGAAAACACACATCATAAGGTTTAATCCAGCCACGTGCTACCAAGATAGTTTTGAAAATCTATTTCTGCATTTTAAGTTATAAAAACTTTGAAACTTTCCCTTTTTTTTCTCTTCAGAATAAGTATTTTTCTACTGCTCATCTCTTAGTTTTATGTGTATTTAGAGATGCTCCAGTTCAAAATCTTTCCCTGCATAAACTGGTGGCGTCTTTAAAACTTCTTAAGGAATTTAATAGGTCTGGAAACTCTTAGTAGTCTACTAAATCCCCCTTTAAATCCTGGCAGATTCTCAGACTGCCCATTCTCACAGGGATACATGGCCTAATTACAAATCCATTAAACACTGTGAGTTCAAGGGTCTGCTTTAACCCTGAAATTATTTGATCTGCCTTACACTAATAGCTTCAGTGAAACAGAGAAGAGTAATAAAGGACAAAGCAGGAAAATAAAGTGAAAAGAGGGTCAGAGAGTAGGCAAACTAAAAACATGAGAAAAGTAAATGGTAATTGAAAAAGGCCAAGGAGTAAGGGAAAGAACACTGCGATAAACGAGATGACTTTCAGCTCGAGGGGGGGGAAAAAAAGAATACTGCTTGCATTGTATAAGCTCCCTCTCAGCCAAGTGTAAGTGCACTAAGAAAAGATGTGAAGATGTTGATATCACGCCACCTCTCTACGTGACAAAGACAGAGGAGCAGCCTGGTCTCTGCTGTTCAGTCATTGCACATGAGCAGGTTTCACTGCAGGGGCATGGCGACACCTTTTAAACTCAATGTGGAGCAGTGATTTGCCTTTATTATACATCCTTCATTTTTCAGGCATCTGCAATTGTGCTTTATGCAGCTAAATACCATGAACAAGACCTAACTAAACAGTCTGATTTCCCAGGGCAAAAGGTGTCCTTGGCCTTGACCTCACTCACAAAGTTCCCAGAAGCTTTGCCACAGGATCCAGTGAAAGCAGAACAACTCCTCACTAAGACAATCAGCAGAGATTTATTTCCTATTTCAGATTCACACATACAGAAGCTTTGCTCTTTCGTATTTTAAGGTAGAAAATTGAATATAAACCATTAGGGAAAACTCTTAGTTTTGTCTCCCAGATCTACTGTTCGATGTGACCTGAGAAGGATCATTTGGAACACAACAACCTTCCCTGTGTCGTGGCAGCCCAGCCTCAGGGATTTTTTTCTCCCCATTTTCTATACAGTGCTCATGTTATATAAGCCTTGTACTTTGTCATTCAGGATTAAGAAAAGACCGAAAAGAGACATTTAAATCATGGACTTTGTTCAAATTATCTCATTGTCCAGGGACGTGGAGCCAGCTAATCTGTGACACTGAAACAGAACTTATTTTTCTTGCAGATTATTTGCTTATGTCATTTGAATGGCGAAAAGAAACTCTGATCTAGGGTGCAAGCAGCAAGAAAGAACAGAAAAAAGTGAGTATTGATCTGCCACTGTGCCAGGCAAGGTGTCATTCCTTCCTGTGCTATTAAGTTGTGGCTGATGGTTTTCTAGTGACCTAGACATTACTTATGAATATTTTCAATCTGTTATCCTCAATTTAGACATTTCTTTCCTTTTATTTTGAATATCTTCCAACCTTAACAATGTTCTGGATTGTAACTGTACTCAACACTCACAGCAAACATGGCCTTCAGTGTTCAGCGTGTTTATTAGGCTTGCAGTATATCAATGGCTTGTTGTCTTAACAGAATCTGACAATGAAAGGAATCACACCCTTCGGCATAGCATAACCTGATTAGTGGCTGCACAAGTCTTGACATTTCTGCATCCTACTGAGAAAACACATACTTTAGGATCTGGTCTTCAAAGAGTTTGTGTCTCCTGATAAAGGCCGCCTCACCTATCAACAATCTAACGCAGTCAACACACAACACAGACAGTATTGCAGCAGAACACTGTCTTAGGCATAACTCCCACACAGCACTGCTATGCTCTACTATTTATATTTGGTTAACAAATCATTTGTTTGATATTCTGAACAATAATTCAAAGTGTTGTTGGAAAGGATGCTTAGATTTGTGCGCGTGAAGTAAAGATACAAAAGGCTGCTTTATAAATACAAAAAAGTCTAATATTTTAATACACAATTTTATTTCACTTCTAATTTTCACACTAAGATACCTAGGAGGAGACAGTCATCATCTCTCTGGTTAAGTACTGATGACATTCATTATGAGCCTCTAGAGAAGGCAACGAGGCCTGTGCTTTGTCAGAAGTGCTGTGGTTCTATGAACTCAGCAACAGCTGCAAAGGCTACTGAAATATCTGCCCTCCAAACACACCCAGATATCTGTCATAACTAGAAGAAAAGTGAACCTTGAAGAAGCAACTCATGTGAGAGTTCTTCTGAGTGCAAGTTGGCACACTCAGCCCTGGAAGAGCACTTACAGTGTGTGGCACAGCAGCCATCAGCTTCTCAGGTGTGCTCTACTCAAGCACCCACATCAGAAGTGCAAGACTAATTATTGCCTGGTAACTTCAGACCACTCCCACAATTTTTTGTGTTACTGTGAAAAAAAATCAGCTCATCTTTCTCACGTACCATGAAGTTTTCCTCACCCATCAGCACGTGTAACATCAGCTCTGTAACTCAGCTCTGAAACAGAACAGTTTCAGCCAGCACCAAGCCAGTGCTTGAGTAAAACACTCTGTGACCACTGTTGCCACAACAGGGACATTCTGGTAGGCACACAGTTTTGTGAAGCAATACAGGGCCTGGAGAGAGGGCTTTGGCTGGACAGCAGTACTTCCAGAATTTTCATGCAAGTCATGCCCCCTTCCCGAAGCCTTTCTCACTGCTCAGGGACAGCGAAGGTATATTTCTCCTGGGTCAAGTTGCCTGTGCCATCTGGAGGCTGCTCTAGATCTGGGGCTGTGTGGCACAGCCAGTGACAATACACAGCTGCCTGACTTCTGTCATCTCTTTCTCCATTCCACTCCTAAGTCTCTGTGTGCTCTTTAATGGAATGGATCATCTCAGAGACCCTCTTTTTTTCCACGGAAGTTCAGCAAAGCATGACTTTGAATCTATGCTTGATTAATGCTACCATTAACTCCAGAAAACATCTAGCTCCTATCTTAAATTTCTTAATGATTAATACTAAGAATTGAAATTTGCAATGGCTGGTTACTGCATTACCTGTTATGCCTTGCTCACATGATGGAGAAGTCAGAAACAAAAAATAAAAGAGAGACAAGACAAGCACTCTGACAGACACAGAGCCAGTTTTGCTCCTTGCATTAGCATTTATACCAACGGCAGTGCTTCTGGGGACTATGCAACACACTCAGTTTGAATCTTGGAGGAATCCAAAAGAGCCCTCTGTTTTGTATTTCAGTAGAAGTAATTATTTCCAGAAACCTGTTCAAATTCATGTCCCCCCTGTCAACAACAGGACAGGCCCTTTCGTAAGTTTGCTCCACGGCTTCCAACCTTAAGTCCTTTGCAGAGCTGAGTAAGACTGGCTCAAAAACCCTTCCTGGGTGGCAGAGTCGTCTGTAAACTATTGAGTAAATCCAAAAATCTGTGCCCCTTTATTTCTTGTTAACTTTAATTATCTTGCACAGACACACCAGGCATTACAATTCAGCTCCAAATAGTGCCGCAGTCCAACGCATCCTTAGCCTTAATCTCATCATTGAGTAGGATCCAGCTGCTACCATTCACCCTGCAGAAATGCAAAGCAAGTACACGCTTTACAAGTTCCTAATTCAGAATATTCTCCACATTTGTGATCCCCACATCCCCCAGTCCACAGTCCATGCTTTGGTCAGCACTGCTCCTGACTCTGGCATTCCCTGTTTAAGAAACAACCCCAAAGCACATCCCGTGCTATCATCTGGCTTCCACCATCCAGGCCCCTTTCCGGGCACATCACTTCCCAACCAAAGGCTCTTTGGCAACATAAAGCTCTGCAGTAAAGGCAAATAGGAAATTACTAGCCCCAAGGCCTAAGAATAATACAGATGATGACAATGCTAACAATGCACCTGCAAAGTTTAGGCTTTCGGAATGACATAAGCCACTAACTTCTCCCAAGGAGAAACACATACATTTAACTGTGAACTATGCTGTCAGGAAAGGCAGGAATGGAGCAGCATGGCTGATGGTCTTGCAAACAGCAGAGCCAGCACTCACCTTAGTTCTCACCTCAGTTCCTGCCTTAGTTTCCCCCTTATTCCTTAGGATATGCACATAAAATCATAGAACCATAGAATCTCTTTGTTGGAAAACACCTTTGAGACCATCGAGTCCAACCGCACCTGACCACTGAGGTAGATCCCACCATACCCCTGAACACCTCATCCACCTGTGTTAACAGGGATAGTGATTCCACCACCTCCCTGGGCAGCCTCTGCCAGTGCCTGAGAATCCTTTCCATAAAGAAATTTTTCCCAATATCCAATCTAAACCTCCCCTGGCGCAACTTGAGACCATTTCCTCTCGTCCTATCACTTGTTACTTGGAAGAAGAAGCCTCCTTTCAGGGAACTGCAGAGAGCAATAACGTCTCTCCTCAGTCTCCTGGGAACAATCCCAGGTCTCTCAATCTCTCCCAGAACCCTGTAGCTCCAGACTCTTCCCCAACTTCATTCCCCTTCTCTGGAAGCACTCCAGCCCCAAGGTGTTCCCTCCTTACGTTTTGCACATTGCAGGGTGCTCACTCCTTACATTTCCACATCTGTAGACATTTCTTCTCCAGTTGTCACTGTAGTAAAGGCCTCTCAGTTCTTGTGCTCATTTTTTTTCACAAGGCTGTGGTTTTAAAGTGAACCGGAAAAAGCGTGACTAAGCCTTGCACAGTCACAGTTGCACTGTGCAGGAAACCTTGTAGTTAATTCAACTGTACTCTGCCTCTTAACTTTTGCTTCTGCATTTACATCACTACCTGCTTTTCTGCTGTCTGCATGCATCAAATGTAGTTCTACCTCCCTTCAATTTTTACCTGTTTCTTGCACAAAACCCACTTTCCCCAGCAATGCTTACACCTATCATTGTCAGTATGGCTGCAGAGAAAATTGGGATCCCAAAAAGCCAGTTAGCCTGTGTTGACTGAAGCTTTGTGTGTGGCTTTTAGGCAAGCTCAAAATCAGCCAACAACAAAAAAAAAAAGCAACTTTTCAGCCAAGCATTTTATCAGGCTTGCAAACACCTGCAAATCAGTTACACTACAAAGCCTGTCGGCTGACAAAGACAAAGCTTTGTAATACAATACAGTTAGACCTGAATAATTTAAGCACTGAAGCAAATATTTTGAGACCTTGGCTGTTTACTTTCCTGAATAAGAAATTACCCAGACTTGTATTCATTATAAACCTACTGAGAAAAAAACCCAAACAAACCAAAACAAAACAAATGAGTAAACACTCAGTGTGTGAGACTTCAGCATCTAAATTCTCTCAGAGTCCAACTGCACTGGACACGCACAAGGACCAAGGAGGGAAGGCAAGAGATTTTCCATTTTCTTCTCCTGCTTATGACATAGGACTTCACAGGGAGAGGAGATCAGCAGGATTAAGATGGGTGGTCAAAATCACACAGGCAGCATGAATGTTGGCAGCTGTTTGTTTCTTGAATGTTGACTTTGTTACTTTGGGAAAAGTAAGCTTTCCCCAAAGGAAATACAACGAGTATCATCAGCGTTGTTTCACAGTACTGTAAATGAGTCCTGATTTCCTAAATGTCATCCAGAGGTCATGTTGAAAATAAGGTCTTACTGTTGTCAGCTCAGACCAACTGGAGAAAACAATATTGAATGAGTTATTGGCTTTTTTTCACTTGATGAAGAATTCAGGTGGAGCTATTGTGACGCAGTTTGTTTTTCTGAAGGCAGGACAGTGCATCTATTCTGTGTGTTGTTCTGAACTGCTCATGGGCACAGTTTTTGGAAGAGCATACTTCCCTAGCCACTGATTTTTAAGAGACATTACTATCCTTTCCTGAATTAGTTTGAGCAGAAACCTTTATTTTTCAAGGATACTAATTTAACAATCGTGTGCTCTTTTGTTAACTATTTTCTTCATTATCTAACTCTCTATATCTTACGCTGAGTTTTACTCCATTCTATAAATTTACTAGGTATTTGTTTCAGCCTGGTGATTGTTCATCAGAAGACCTGAGAATTGTCAGCAGTAGTGCCAGATCCCATTAAATTTACCCCTAAAGGATGAACCTGCAAACTCATAATCTAGCTCTCTTTCTCACAGAAAGCAGTGAGATTACTTGACCGTTAGATAATCCAGGAAGGTCACAAGGACAAACCATTCTAATCTCTCTATGTGAGGATTTCATGATCTTTTTTTAATTCTGGGGTGAACTTTCTGTTGTTGGTTTGCCTTTTTGTTTCTTATCTCAGCTTTGTGAAATTACAGGACTGGAAAGAGGAAGGTGGGTGAAAGGAAAGGAAACACTTATCTTTGACAGGAATCAGTACAAGTTGTAATCTGTGCTTTGGTTCATCCTGGCATTGGGTGTACCCCCAGCAATCTGTAGGGCATTGCCATTATCAGACTAAAGCTATCAGTTTCTTACTACCCCTAAAATTCTAGAGCATAAAATGACCAAATAGTATTGTTTCCTGCTACAAACCTTGCTTCTCCAGTTGTCTATGGGAGCATAGATGATAGGTTTTTGCTTATTCTTAGGTAGGATCTTATACTGTTGACTTGATGGGAGCTTTCTCTAAGTAAGGCCCAAAGAGGAATCTCAGCATTTGACTCACAGATCACCTCCTGTAGCCTGTGTACGTACAAGGTTCTACAAGACTGGAAAGTCTCACTATGCCTGTAAGGCATGTTAGTCCCCTTTGAACTATCTACAGATTCTCAGCTGAGTTTCTCCCTTTTCTCTCTCTTTGTGGTGAATTAGGCAGTTCTGCTTTTTTTGTTTGCCTAAAGTTTTTGAAAAAAGTCCTTTTTTTGCCAGTCTGTTCACACCCCCCCCCCCCCCCTGCTTTTCAAGCTTTATTGTAGTTAAGGCTGTGCAATAGACATCTAGTTACAAAATCACATCTATTGTCAAGGAACTCCTCTAGTCTTGTGGTGCTGGGTGAGATTTTCCATTGTTTCTGTCGGGCTGACTTTAAGGCACCAGGTAATGTCAGGGCTGATCTGCAGGATGGCTTTTTCTAACCAGAATGGAACTCTGCAAGAATTAATGCAGGGAAGACTGACAAGGGAGACATTTATATTAAATTGAACACTCATTCTGGGAAGGATATAATCAGCATTTCCCCTACTCCTGCCTGTAATACTTTCATTCTCTAGACTGTGAAATGTTTTTCCTGCTTAGGTTTGGTACTCCTATTGCCTTTTTCTTTGGTGAATAAAACCTTAACTTGTTCTTGTATCTTTTTTTGGATGTTTACTATGCAAAAGTGCTTCACTTTTACAGCTAATGCTCCATTAATACCTTACCAGCCTCTCCTCTCCATCGCATCTGCTGTGCAGTTCCATAAAGAAGCCAGTGTTCTGCTTTCACCTTTCTTAGAGAGGAGTGAGGTTGCCCTTCTGAAGCAGCAGGCATTTGAGTGAGAATAGCTGGGAATAAAACATTTCAGAAATTTCAGCTCTCATCTCTGCCTCAGAGGTAGCAAAGGTGCTGGGGGAAAGGCAGCAGAAGCGAGGGTGAAACCTGCTTTGAGCGAGAGGATTGAGTGCAACTCATGTGGCTTCTTCTGGTGGCTGCTGACTTATCAGTAAAAATGAAACTTTATGCAAATGAAACTTAGTGAGAACGAAACAAACGTCTTTCAGTATTTGGCTGGGAAACCTCACGACAGAGCTGCCTCTCTGTGCAAGGAGTCACAGCTGAGAAGAAACCGCTCAGGGAACGAGGATGTAAGACCTTGCAGAGGGAATGTGACTGCAGTAATTTGACAAAGGGGATGAGTCTGCATGGAAACGGGCACCAGGCGCTGCGGGCGCTCCCCTTCCCCGCGCAGCATCCCTTTCCTTCTCTGGACCTGACGGGGAAGAACTGAGGAGCCGGAGCGGGGAGGGACCGCGGCTGCTCCCGGGCTGCGCTCTCGCCCGGTGCCCTCCGCCGGACCGGGAATGAGGCAGCTCCGCCGGGAATAAGGCTCCAGCGCCCCGCCCGCAGCTCCGTCCCGCTCGGGGCAGCTCGGCGAGGTGCAGCTCGCGGGGCGGGGAGGGGGCTGCTCGTGGGTTTCCTGCCCCATCCCATTTTTATGATCGCGGAGAGGAAGAAGAAGCCTTCAGGTCACTGGGAGAATTGCCGGGCCGGCCGGAGCGGGGCTGCTCGGGCTTTGATGTCCCGGCCGTGCCGGCGCCCCCCGCCGCTGCCCCGGGGCGCTGAGCATCCCCCGGGGCCGGAGCCCTCCGAGCGCCGCCCGGTGAGTACGGGGACGAGCGGACACTCGGACGGGGCTCCGCGCGGCTCCTCTGCCCCGACCGTCCCTGCGCTCGGAGCCTCCCGGGGCGGGCTCGGCGGCGCCTCCTCCCTCAGAGCCCCGAGCCCGGGGCTCCGCGCCCCGGCACAGCGGCAACCGAGCGCCCCGCGGCTGCGGCGGAGCCCAGCGCCCTCCGCGCCCGCGGCGCCACCCGGCGGCGCCACAGCCCGCGCTGGGGACGAGGTGCGTGCGGCTCCGCCGTGGGGCACCCCCCGGGCTCGGGCAGCTCCGCGCCGGGGCAGCTCCGCGCCGGGGCACCCTCCGCGCCGGGGCAGCTCCGCGCCGGGGCACCCTCCGCGCCGGGGCAGCTCCGCGCCGGGGCACCCTCCGAGCCGGGGAGCTCCGCGCCTGGGCACCCTCTGAGCCGGGCAGCTCCGCGCCGGGGCACCCTCCGAGCCGGGCAGCTCCGCGCCGGGGCACCCCCCGGGCTCGGGCAGCTCCGCGCCGGGGCACCCCCCGGGCTCGGGCAGCTCCGCGCCGGGGCACCCCCCGGGCTCGGGCAGCTCCGCGCCGGGGCAGCTCCGCGCCGGGGCAGCTCCGCGCCGGGGCACCCTCTGAGCCGGGGCACCCTCCGCGCCGGACAGCTCCGCGCCGGGGCACCCTCTGAGCCGGGGCACCCTCCGCGCCGGGGCACCCTCTGAGCCGGGCAGCTCCGCGCCGGGGCAGCTCCGCGCTGGGGCAGCTCCGGGGCGCGGAGCTCCGTGCCGGGGCATCCTCCGAGCCGGGGAGCTCCGCGCCTGCCCCTCCGAGCCGGGGAGCTCCGCGCCTGCCCCTCCGAGCCGGGGAGCTCCGCGCCTGCCCCTCCGAGCCGGGGAGCTCCGCGCCTGCCCCTCCGAGCCGGGGAGCTCCGCGCCTGCCCCTCCGAGCCGGGCAGCTCCGCGCCGGGGCACCCTCCGAGCCGGGCAGCTCCGCGCCGGGCAGCTCCGCGCCGGGGCACCCTCTGGGCCGGGCAGCTCCGCGCCGGGGCACCCTCTGGGCCGGGCAGCTCCGCGCCTGCCCCTCCGCGCCGGGGCACCCTCTGAGCCGGGCAGCTCCGCGCCGGGCAGCTCCGCGCCGGGGCGCCCTCCGAGCGGGGCAGCTCCGCGCCGGGGCACCCTCCGAGCCGGGCAGCTCCGCGCCGGGGCAGCTCCGCGCCGGTGGAGCCTGCGCGCAGGGGCACCCTCTGAGCCGGGCAGCTCCGCGCCGGGGCAGCTCCGCGCCGAGGGAGCCTCGACGCCAGCCACCCCCCGCCAGCCCCGCGCTGGGGCAGCCCCAGCCGTGGAGCTCTGCCTCCGCGCTGCCGCAGCCCGGGGCACCGCAGCCGCACAGCACACGCTGAGCGAATTACTAAAAAAAGAGGGGTTCTTGTGACGTGCTGCGTGTTGTGTGGGGACCGCGCTGAGACCCGAGTAAGCCGCAACTCGATTTTTAGCACGCACATCCCGAAGTGAGAGGCAATGCATTAACTCCCTGTGGCACCTACACCAGCATCAGCCAAAATAACTCCAGCTGTCTGTTCTAAGCTTTGTAGGCAGAGGGGCTCACAGAAGCACTAAGAAATGTTGCAAAACCATGGTACCTCGGCTTGTATTTGCTTAAATTATTCTCATACTTTTACCATGCTTGCAATTAGCACATAAAGCAGCTTTTACCTGGAGTTCGTTAATGTGGATGGGGTACGTTCTCTAAATAACCACAAGTAAAAATTAGCCAGTGGGATGCCTTTAAACACTCCTGCAGAACAGAAAGATTAACTCACTTGGAAAAACTTAGCTGACTGCAAGGAACATTTGCACGTGAAAGGTGAGCTGTTTCTTGCTGCTGTGATGAACTTGGGTTTTCAGTGCCCTAAAGACCCCTCAGAGTCAGAAGCTAAGCACAAATTCATAAATTAGGCTCCCAGTATTCAGGGGACTGGTCGGTATTTAGTCAATATAAGTAACATTTTTTGCTGCTTAATGTGACTGAAAGTGAGAAGGGTATATTGGTTAATTTGCTTTTCTATGGTTATGAATTTGTAGTTCACAGTTAATTCGGGGCGGATTTCTCTCTGTAGCCTGCTTTTGCATGGTTCTGTGGGATTTCATTCCTGTGTCTCAGAAACCGCTTGCTTACTTGATCAAAAACTACTCTTCAGAGCAGAACAACAGCTTGTGTGGAGACTGAAAGCGTTTGTAATGATCCCTGTGGGTTTGGGAAGACACGGGCTGGGCACGCCTTGCAGGATTCCAGCCTCCTGAGTGATAGAAGACCTGTGACTTTGGCACTGCCAGTCACTTCATGCATCATGTCCAGGGAGTAGTGGCAAAAGGGGAGACAAGAATTCTCTCATTCATTTAGGGATCTACTGAAACAGATATTAAGTACAGACATGGAACGCATAATCTCTGTTTACTTAGGTCCATAATACCGAGTTATACGACATCTTTATATGGTTGATAAACATACACAATTTAGTGACTTGTTTTTACAGTGGAAGAGGTAGCATTCGATGTGAGGTGGACATCAAAGAGAGGAAGACAATTATTGGAGACTAAGGAACACCAATCCAACAAAAACAGAAAGTCCACAGGAAAAGCAAAGTTTGGATATGCGAGAGATTGTAGCAGCTTGAGGAGACAAAGATGAATACAAGCAATACAGTCCAACCAGTTTAAAATAATTATCCTCAAGTCTTAGACTTGAATGGATGAATGTCCCTAAATGCTGTTACAGCAGCTGTACAGAGGGTGTGGAAGGAGGGGTGTGATGAATACAAGAGGACTTGAATGCCCTCAGCTGCACCTCCTGTTGACCTTGTGCAGGATCTGGTGAATGTGTTTCCATTATTTACCCCAGTGGAACTCTCCTGTTCTTCCCCATTGAATGGAAAGGGTGTGTACTCAGTGGATGTAAAGATCCCAGGAAATGCTATGAACAGAAACTGTTGAGTGTTCATTGTGAAATGTTGAGAAATACATCGCTGTGTGCTTAGGTATTTGAATCTCTGTCAGCAAAGGAAGGTCTGGCCCTAAGTAAATAGGAGAGGATGAAAAGAGAGCAAAGAATTGTACAGCAACAGTACTGCAAAGGTGGCCAGGTTATCTCTAACGATCAAAACGAGTCTTAAAATCTACTATTGCATCCACATTCTGGGAGCAAGCTTGAGTCCATTCACACTCCCTCCAGTTTTGAGCGTGGGCGTTGTAATTACCTCTAATTTACACTGTTTGAACCTCAAAAGAGGCAACTTTGCTGCACTTCTTTAAAAATTACTGTGAAGACTCGCTATCTGCAGTGTGAATCTGACAGGATCCCAGCAGAGCCTGACTTTTTTTTTCCCTATTTTTAGAGACAGCTGCAAAGCTGTACTCAAGAATTGCTTACATAATATTTTAAGAAATGACAGCGAAGCACAATGGCATATTTTGACCTTTGATATTAGATAAGTAAGGGGTACATTAAGTTAATTTTTATTCAAGGAGGGAGACTTGCTTTTTTGCTTGCTTGCAAACTCCTGTACCATCATACAAGGTTAAACCACACAGGTATGTTTTAACAATAGGGTTTGGGTTGTTGGCCTCCTTTCTCTATTTGGAGGCCACTTCACGTGAAGGAAGACTGCTCTTCTGTTCTCTGTAAATGACAAGTAGTGCGTGGTACGTATGTGTTTGTGTGTCTGTGTGCATGTGTGAGAAGGAGAGAGTTTTTAATTTCCTGACAGACATTCTAGGAGTGTTAGGAACAGTTTGACAACCACGTAGGAAACAGCTTTGTTACTGGGTAGCGGAGGAGCTAATTTCAAGACCTATAGCTCAACGTAAGTCCTCCAGTGATTTTTTCCCTTTTTCTTTACAGACTCTGGGTTATGGGCAAGTCCGAAAGCCAGATGGATATAACTGAAATGAACACTCCAAAACCAAAGAAGAAACTGCGCTGGAGTGCCCTGGAAATAGGGCTGGCTGTTGTGGTGGTCCTGCTGGCTGTTGTCGCCATCACGATGATTGTTCTGTACGCAACGTATGATGGTGAGTGCACGTAAGCTCTCCTTGAATGGACATGTATGAATATAAAAGTATTTTAAGAAATTATGAAAAAAAAAAAGCTTTAGTAAATAGAATCCAGATGTTAGTGTTGCAGTTTTTGAAATGGTTGTATTAGAAAAGACTGTTTCATGGTGTAGCTGTACTACGGAAAACATTAACAAAATAAAATAATGAGGTTCACTCATAATTATTGGCCTGGTTGTAGAAAATTGTACCTTGCTCAATGTAAACCATTAGATGATTAATAGCTGCTGCAGGACCATATTTCATAAGTGTATCACTATGCAATGTGACACAATTATTTGAAATGTAAAGCTGCACCCACACTTAGTGCTGGACACTGGCACAAAACTGCTTTTTTTTCACAAGGACTCCATAAATTCATTAGTTAACACAAAGTGGTAATAAACACAAAACATCTGCTTGTTCTGGCTTAGCAATACTTCTGCTTGTAATTCGTGCTCCAGTAAGCTAAAAACTGCAAAATACAACACTGCTGAAGAAAAGCAAACTGCAGTGCTTCTTCCCAGTTCTGGATGTGTATGAAAATCCTGTTTTTTTCCTTTTACAGGCTGCTGCAAAGGGTTCCTAGTGAGTGTAGTCATACCAAGTGGTTTTGTGATTCAGCAGCCATACCAAAATAATTGAAAATAGTTCAGTTCAGCGGTAAATACCCTAATAATTTTTGGACAATATTATACAAAGAAGCTAAAATTTCCATTTGGGGTCAAATTAAAATGTTTTCTTATATTGGAAATGCAATGCTGTGTTTCATTTTGAAGTACATTATAACAAAAAGCTGAAATAAAGTTATTAGTCTAGTTCAATCATGGAATGGAAAAATGCCGTTCTGAAATGAAAAATAAAAAAATGTTTTATTTCTAAAGTCTCCAGAAGGAAACATTTTCATATTCCTGAACTTTGTGCTTTGTTTAGGAGACTTTGGAGTGAATGTCTCAGACTTTGTAACTGTCTGCTGTCCATCTGCTATTTTCACCTGAATTTCTTGTTATAAAAACATTTTGCCCACCTCTAGTTGATTGAAAGAACATTTTACTCTGATGACTACACAAATTCCACGTGAAGAGTGACTAGCACTGGGTGACCCTAAAGGGATGAACATCCCTTTTTAGAGCCTGGTCCCATAAATGTTCACTTGCTGGGTGTCTATTCACCTTTACCTTACTGCACACTGCAATGAAATGAGATTCTAAAGTTATTATCAATGAAAATAATGTTTACAGTAGGTTTTATTGTATTGACATTCATTAAAGAATTAAAAATACGATTTTATCCTCTTTTAGATGGGGTTTGCAAGACATCAGACTGTATAAAATCAGGTAAGAATAAAAATTTATACCTTTTAATTAATGTTTATATTTTTAAAGAAAATTACCACCGTGTAAAGTTCCCATCTAATTGCAGATATGGAGGCGTGGGATATTTTTCTTAGCATATTTATTCTAGAAATGTAAAAATCCTATGTCATGATACTGTCAGGTAAAGTCATTAGGGTCCAGCTACTTTAAGACTTAGAAACAGACTCTTCAAAGAATGCCTCCAGCTTCATTAAATGCTTTAATTCAGTCAGAAGAAGGCTCTTCCCCCCCTCCACCCATCTCCAAGCCAGAATTCAAGCAGACGCTGTGTCTCTGAAGAAGGTACATTAGAAAGTTGTGATCATTGATAGGCATTAAGGATGTTGTGCTACTGTTTGAGGAGATGGAATATTACTCTTCAAGTCCAGAATAAATTCCACATTTTAGAGCCTGACAAGTCAACTTCATCCTTCAGTAAAAACAGCATTAAAAATCATAGTTTACATCCTGGTCTGAACTCTGGAATCACAGAATCATAGAATGGTTTGGGTTGGAAGAGACCTTAAAGCCCATGAAGTTCCACCCCCTGCCATGGGCAGGGACACCTCCCACTGGATCAGGGGGCTCAAAGCCCCATCCAACCTGGCCTTCAACACCTCCAGGGAGGGGGCAGCCACTTCTTTGGACAACCTGAGCCAGGGCCTCACTACTCTCATTGTGAAGAATTTCTTCCTAATGTCTCATCTAAACCTTCCTCCTTCCAGTTTAAAGCCATTCCCCCTCAGCCTGTTGCTACAGGCCCTTGGAAAAAGCCCTTCCCCAAGTTTCCTGGAGCCCCTTTCAGTACTGGAAAGCCACTATGAGGTCTCCCTGGAGCTTTCTCTTCATCAGGCCACTGACATACATCAGAGAGACACCAAGTTCTATACCATGTACCCTCTTGTAGGTGAAGTGGCAGTTATCCATACTCTCCCTTTCTTCTCACCTGCAGTTCTCTTTCCCTTTCTGTTTTCTCCTCTAGATTAATTAATTAATGCTGGTCTCCCTTTTTTTTTTTTGCCTCATCTATTTCTAAATATCCCCATTATCTTTATAACACTTCCTCCACCTCATTAATGCAGAGTGATCCTAGGCTTGGGGACCATCTCTCTCTCTCACTCCTCAAAAGAAAGGAGCAGGAACCAGTTAGGATCAGGGAGCCCCCACATGGAGGTCAGGTGTGCTGGCCACTAAAGAACTGTCAGTTCCAAATACCACCTCTGCCTGTAAATGGTTTAGAATGGATGGCTCTAAGTAAAGCTGGGAATGACCAGTTTTAATTTAAAATTATTTATTAACTGAGCCAGGATTTCCGTGTCCCACCATTGTTAATGCATTTAAGGTGAAAATTGCTATAGAAGTGCAGGGGCCTTCTCCACATTTACATGGCTATTAAATGAAATTTAGTTGGGTTATGAAAAGGTGAAGCAAGTTTTGGTAAGGGCATAATAACCTAGAAGGCTCATTTGATTAGGTGGTCATGGGAGTGAGTGAGTTCTGGGCTCCAGAGAACAACACTGGGAATCAGGATCCCAGAATGGTTACCTGGCATCTGCTCAGGTCTTCAGTGCACCACGTGCTTCAAAATAGTTCAGAGAATTTGTCAGAATTATATCATTTAATGACTAAATCAATTAATATTTTAAAAATGCAATGTAAATTGCTTAAACCATAGATATAAACTGTTTAGTAATAGACTTACTGAGGTTAACCTACAAGTTTAATATTACTTAGGATTTCATGACAGTTCCATCTTCCATTTGACCACATAGGACAACATGCAGATAGAAAGCAAGAAATATTAACCTTGTAAAATTTATTGTGTTTTTTTCAAGAAATATAATTAGGAATAGCCATTCCTAAATGGCAGTGGAATAGCATCAAATGGCAATCAATGCCTTCCACCAGAAACGACCAATACTGTGACAGTTGTTTTTTGCAATGAATTTCAAAATCTTGCAATAGGTACAAGCCACTGAAAAAGAATAAAGTGAAGATACTGACAGCATTTATGGTTCATTTAGTAGAAGAACTTCAAATGAATGACCAGAAGAAAAAGTGTAATGAAAATACAGATGGTTGTACACGGGGTGAAATATCAGTAAATGCCTGATAACGCTATCAAAGTTTGTGAAATCCATTGCAGTGGAGCACATGAAGATAACACAACAGTTGTACACTTGAGCAGATTTTTAATAAACTGACGTAATTTCTGCTGATTTTCCTGAGCTCAGACAGCAAAGACTGATGATAATAGAGAGTTTTCATCTCTCTCCTATCAGTTTCACCTAGGTAAGCATGTTGTGTTTCTCCTATGTGCTCCCCAGGTCACTGGGTGTTATGTCAGCTTGTATTACTTTATTTGTAAGCTATTAAAGCAACAACTGGGAATCAGGGGTACTGCAATAAAATTAATCATTAAAAGTAGTTGAGGTAAGGCTCTACGTTCTTCAGTGACAGGAAATAGAATAAACAAGTGAGAATAGGAACAAACCCAAGCACTGTTTCATCAAAGCAATACTGGGCACTAATGAGAAGTATACTATGTAGTATCTATATTTATATACGTGTAAATTAACCTATATTAGAATTAAAATAAGAAAATATTCATCAGTCTCATACTTATTATTTCCAGAGCATAAGTGTGTCAGTGTGTACAGCCATGAACTTACCATAAAGCTTCTTTGGGCACAAGTATAATTTATAAATAACTTAGAGCATCTTTAGGTTTCTGTCCAGCCTACGTGGTCCCACTGATTTTGAAGGGGCAATTCACGTGTCATTGTGCTTCTGGGATTGGTTGACAACTAAATCACATTTCATTGATTTTGATTTATCTATGGTACCAGCCAAATAATGGATGGTTATCCTGGGGTTCAGGTATGCAAATTACTCTCTTGAGGAGAGCATTCTTCAGGAGAGTACTTAAAACATGTATTTTGCATGAAGCCCTAGGTGAAAGTCTACAGTTCCCATTACTGAGCTCTTTCTGTTATGCTTGCAGTATTTAAACTTCCAGTTTTGATGAAAGTTGGTTGGCTACGATTGGCTTAGCCTGGACTTGACAGCAGAAAAGTTGTGATAGATGAGTCTTTTTGTGTGACAATGGTAGGCAAGGAGGGTTAAACAGATGCTGACTACAAATAGAGCAGCCTGATTCCACAGTTAAAGCAAGGTTGGATATTACACAGACTGATAATGATTTCTCCAATTTACACAAGACATCTCCTGGGTCATGTTGTTGAGGTTGTTCTTTTTCAAACTGACAAAACAATGGGTAAGAACCACCTTTTCTTGGTGTCAGAAGGCTTCTCTATCCTACCATTACTTTTTGGCAAGGCTGGCACAGTGCTTGGAATGAGCCAGCTGCAATGCCCAGTCCTGGCTCTGAAAGTCTTTGTTGCGGGACTAACACCTGCCAGGATAGTCCAGGGGACAGAGTTGCCTTTCAGATATTGCTCCAGCCTAGCAGAGAGATTGACAAGAATGCCCTTAAATCTGGGGATGTTACTAACAATTAGCACTCTTCCTCTTCTACACTCAAATAGGTGGAGGTAGGAGAGGAATAAAGTGCACCATTCAAAACATTTCCATTCTCCTAAATGAACTAGGGCAAACTAGGCAGAAACAAGAACTAGAGATTACAGAGTCACAGAACAGTTGGGGTTGGAGGTGACCTCTGGAGATCACATAGTCCAACAGCCCTGCTTAAAGCAGGGTCAGCTAGAGAAAGTGGGTCAGGATCTTGTCTAGTCAGGTTTTCATTGTTCCCTGTACTGACACTTCACAGATTCCCTGGCAACCCATTCCAGCATTGTACCACCCTTAAAATAATTTTTTTTTCTGTATGTGTCCATTGCCTCATGTCCAAGTTTACAGGCAGAGGGGAAATCACAGAATGCCAGGTTGGAAGGGACCTCAGGGATCATGCTCTAACATAGTGGGCATAGGACTGGGTGCTTGGCTTTCTCAAGAATGGGTAAAAAGCAAGTGTCAAGCTTAATAAAACCATGAGTGGATTTCACAGTCTCTGGCTGTTTGCACGATCCCGTGTCCTTTCAAATTGAAGTCAGGCTGCCATTGGCTTCCAAAGGGAAAGAATCAGGTGCTGAGGCATTGTACCTATTCCCACAGTGGTTTTTATTGCTACTTAAGCAGTCTAAAATGGGAAGTGTTCATGGCTCTTTCCATCTTCCAAGCAGTGGAACATTGTAAAAACCATCAGATGTTGGCCTAAAGTATGACACTCGTAAGCCAAGTGAGGATCCCAAGAAAAATGAAGGGGGGGCAGGAAAGACAAGTCAACATAAATTATAACCCGTCCATCCCCCTCTCATTTCCACCAGCACAACATGGAAAATACTGAAAGTATTGGAGAAATAACTATAAATATTTGACTCACCCACGTGGGAGGAATGAGCACTTGAAATCCCAAGCCTCACCATTTACTAAAAATAATTGTTCTGAAAAATGGGAAGGCTATTCAGTGTCCTGGGAAATTCAGAGGCATCAGAAGCTCCTGCTTGTCTCATAGCATCTCTTCTTTCTGTGAGACTTTGTGCTAGCATATGAGTGGTGAAAGCAGTGTAGGTGGAAGAGGAATACAAACAAGAAGTGCATGAGAGGTTTATGAGCAGCAGCTGGGAAACTCTTCAAGGAATCAGGTTTCACCGGAGAATCCTGTGTCACGATCAGTCAGTGACCGGTTGAGCTTTGCTGAGCTACTTCAGGAGGGTCAGTAGGGATAGCAAGAGGCAGTATCAGTTCTAGAATAAAATGTGGAATAGGTCTAAAAAAATCAATGTAAGTTGAAAGCACTAATAGTAAAAATTTCTTGAAAAGGACTGCACCACAAAGTTGTTATTTTATTGACATAGATTGGATTCAGCTGAGCCTATGTCGTACTTGATTACTGAAGTTACATTGCAGTGGATACTTAACCTCTGATATGTCATGTGATTTTAAATTCTCTTTTCACTACATTTCTGTATGAAGAAAAATAAGTCAGTAAATGAAACATGCTACATTTTATTGAAAACTGAGCAACCACTCACAGGGAGTAGGAGCACTCGAGTCAGTTTACCCATCAGCAAACAGAGGCAGCAGCAAAGTGTGTATGTTACGGGCAGTAAAGGAACAGTAATTTGTTGTTCACTGATGAGTGCTGTTTGGTCTAGAACGTTCAAGTAGGTTTGAGCCTATTCTAAACTAAAGGAAATATTTATTATTATTATTTATGACTTCCCTCTCCACAGCAAACAAATGTATTCATGTATTTTCTCTGTGCCTTGGTTTGTCTGGTACTACAGCCGCCCGAATCCTCGAGAACATGGACACCACTGCAGAGCCTTGTGATGATTTTTACCAATATGCCTGTGGAGGATGGCTTAAGAGGAACGTCATTCCAGAAACCAGCTCCCGTTATAGTAACTTTGACATTTTAAGAGACGAACTAGAAGTTGTTTTAAAAGGTCAGTGGGGTTTGTGTTTGTGGACTATATAAAGTTTCTTCTTTGGCTTACATGTTACCCTAAGAAGATGTGGTTGTCTAGCAAAGCTTAAAATACTACCAAATATTTCAGTTTCTTTGTGTCCAGTTCAGGACAAATCTACCACAAACTGTTTGCTTGGAGAATGCTCTGGAAATTATGCTGTTGTGTCTGACATTGGAGTGAAGCTGACCAGACCTGACCTTTCTGGTATCTGGACTCTGTGTGCTCATCTGCACGTTATAACAACTGAAATCCATATCATTGCCCTCATGCACTAACAGCAGCAGCCAAGCCAGGTGAAGATGAAGATTTGCCTGTGTCCAAGTCAACTGGAATGCTGGAGGTTGCTCTCTGGCAGCCTTATGTCCTGCATATCTGCATTCCATCAGCTAAGTCCTAACGAGCAGGCAAGCAATTTTCTAACTAGTCACATCATGAACTTGCAAATATTCCCTACTCCACAAAATGTAATAATGTCAAATGGTTCATATTTCCCCTTTTCCAAAGAAAATAGCAATCAAATAAGTCAGTATATACTCGTGAAACAGTCTCCAGACCACTCTCTCCAGACTGAATACCCTTTTTCTACTTTGCATATCTTCATGTTTGCAGTTTGTGGGTGCCACGGTGTTCCTCAGGCTGCAGTTCTGTGGAGCAGAAGACTTGTAAAGTAATAATTGGAGTAACTGTAAAGGAGTGGCAAGAGTGGGCTACCCCGTGAGGGAAGGCGAGCGAAGAGCCAAGCCAGAAGCCAAGTGTGACTGAAGGCAGGGGGGACAGAGGCCTCACAGACAAGGGGGACGGTCCCCCAGCACCCAAACCTGAAGAGCTGTGGTGACAGTGACCAGGTTCAGCCAGCAGCCCTGTGGTCACCAGAGCAGCTGCAGCCGTGCCGCAGGTCTGCAGGCAAGCTGGCCAGGCAAGGCCAGGCTCAGCAAGGTCCAGGTCAGGTCCAGCCTACCCACAAGGGCATGGGCAGGAGGTGGCCTGAGCTGTTGCTCCTGAGCCAGCAGGCATTGGGTGCACAAGTGGAGGCACCAGATGAGGCTTCTTACAGCTCTTCCTTGCCATTTAGCTCTTCTCACAGAGGAATGATCCAGTGCACTTGGAGCCTGCTGGTGCACTCAGGAGTAGCAATTCACACAACAGCTTGGTCACCTAAAGACTGTCCCTGAGAAGGCAGAGCATTTGTATTTCACAGTGTATCTACCTGACTCCTTCAGGCTCAGCATATGAACACAGACTGGTGCTATTGCAAGCCGTATCATCTCCAGAGCTTTATCCTTTCAGCTTTTGAAAGGCAAAGCTTCACTGGAATTTGAGATGGACGTGGAGTATTTGTCATCTACCCTCTGGTCCTCAGGATGGTATCCTCTATGGTCCCTTCAATATCTTTCCAATATAGATCAGATGTATTTGCTGTTTGTGTGTTTCAGATGTCCTCGACACACCAAGCACTAATGATATAACAGCAGTGCAGAAGGCAAAAACTCTGTACAGGTCGTGCATAAATGAAAGTAAGTGTCTCCTGAATTTGTTGCATATGGTATATATAAATATCATCCAAAGAATCCCATCTTCACAGTACTAGTTCCTGTGCATCATTTTTCAGAAATTCTTCATGAAAACTAAGATATATCTGTTCTATATAGTCAAATAATTGTGTCAATAGTAAAATTAGTATTTTATCTCTTGTTTTACTGGCTTTGATATTATAGGTGAGATGATTATGTTACTCTTCAGTTAGCATTTGCTGCAGATATTTAAATTCAAAGCTTTTCAGTTAAATGGGAGCTAGCTTCCTTATAGAAAGTATCAGGGATGAAGTGGGAAACGACTGGCATTCCAGGCTTCTAGAAAGACAGGGATATCATTTATTTCAGGAATTTGAGCCAGATGCTGCCACAAGGATGAGGAGCAATGAAACACTTAGCAGTGCTCCTAAATCACATTTTTATAGTTTCTCTAATGCTATTAATACTTCTCAAAGCTGTGATTTCAAGCTTTCTGCTGAGTGAAAATACAACAGTTCTTCAATGTCACGGTCACAAGGACATAGAGATGCTATTTGCAGTCATGACTGAAACATGGTTTTTAAATTAAGTGTTAAAGCACAGCATCCTATTGATGAAAACATGTTTCTCACCTTCATTATTCTGAGCTCATTATAATGGTATAACATTTGTGTGTTTTAAAATGTCATGGTAACTCATTGTATTTTTTCCAACAGCTGCCATTGACAGCAGAGGTGGAACGCCTTTAATCACTTTATTGCCAAGTGTGTCTGACTGGCCTGTAGCAACAACCAACTGGGAATCTACCTATGGTAAGAGAATCTGTGTTTATTTCCTTGTCAGTTAAAATTTCTAAATTATTGTATTTTTCATTGCTTACCACGAGACTGAGTATACCTTCTGTTTGCTTAGGAACTGCTTGGACAGCTGAGACAGCTATTGCACAGCTGAACTCCAGATATGGGAAAAAGGTCCTTATTAATTTTTTTGTTGGCACAGACGATAAAAATTCCACAGCACACATCATTCATGTAAGTCTCCCTGGGTGGCATTGTCTTGTTGATCATAAAAGTGCAGCAAAGTAACTAGAAGCATCCACACAAATGCTAACCAGGAAAAACATTCGTGATTTGAACTTTACCAGAGTAAGATGCAGATGAGCTTGTGCATCTATGTAGCTTTCAAAATTAAATTATCAGTTTCACAGTGTCCTGTCCATTCTCAAAGTTACCATCTTTATTCTGTGCACTCATACACTGTTATTCTGAGTGAGGTGAGAATAACAGAGACCTTTATAGACATACAGACACAATTGTTGTGTAGTCTGGGCAGAAGACAAACACCATCTACTTACATATGCATTCAAGCAAATAAGTAAGTGTGATTTCCTTACCAGGCACTTCAGGCAGAAAGCTCTGTCACTGAAAACCTGGCTGCAGTCCTAGTGGCAGAAAGCCCACAAAGGGGAGTGTGTTTTTACAAGGTATTCAGGTGCCAAAGTGCTAACAGTCTGCAGTGGAGATATGAGGGTGGCTGAGGACATTTGCATAAGGGGTACGATGAGAGTGCCCTGCCTGTAAATGTAAGATGATCTCTAACAATTTAAAATCCAAAGGAAGACAGTGTTATGTGTGGTGAATCTTCACCAGCCACTCCTGAGATGCAACAGTTATAAGAGCAAAGGTCTGATCTTTCTTGTCAGTGGCCAGGTAGATAGTTGAGTACATTGCATGTAGGAATTGCAAAGATGCAGTATCTGCTTTGCTTGTCTGTGGACTGTTTTGTCTTCTGTACATCCACTGTTGTCACACTTGGTTGCATGTAGCATCAGAAAAAAAAAGAAGACAGGAAAAAAGGACAAAAGCTATAAGGAGAGTGGAAATAATTAAAGGAGGGCAACAGGATGAGAGAGAAACTCCCTTTTGGCCAGAGGATAATTGGCAAGAGTGAAGCATCAGCAACCTATAATTCACTAAAGAATGGTACAATGTTTTGCCATTTTATCCTTAAGCACTTTTTTCCTTTTCATTTGACTTTGTAGATTGATCAGCCTGGGCTTGGCCTGCCTTCTCGTGACTACTACGAATGCACTGGTGCATACAAAGAGGTAAGGTGAAGCTGACAGGTCACTGACTGCATTGTAGAAGTTTTAGCCTGTGTTTTCAAGGCAGACGTATCCTTAAGAGTGAGGATAGGCAAAGGGCAGGAACAGTCCTTCCCAAAAGATTCCAGTACTGCCTCTGGGAGACACCACTGGGAGAACTGGTGAATAATGATAAGCAGTGAAACAAGGTTCATCTGCAGGTGAGAACAGCATGGATGACAGACTGGAGAAAGACCTTCTAACTAAGTGTTGCAAGAAGGCAAGAGGCAAAAGGGTAATGAAGAGGATGCAGAGAGATGAGATTAAGGGCAAGTAGAAATAAGTCAGCTAAGAACAGGAGGGAGCATAACAAGTGTCCTGAGAATGAGCTCTTACGATATTATGCCATAAATGTTAGTTTGAAATTCGAAGCACCAGGAGCCCAGGGCTTTTTGTCCTGGCTCCAGATGCCAGTAAGTACCAATTGTCTCTGCATTGGAGAAGGCTGCACAGTCCTCTGGTCATCCCAGCCTGTGTCCCTTCCTGTTTCCCCTTTCCTTCTCTTCCGTTTCTCTTGTAATCACTGAACATATATGTGGAGGAAAAAAAAAATAGTAGCTTTTCCACACAATTCCTGTATGATTATGCAAGTCAGAAGAGGAACAGCTACTACCCTTTTGGAAGGAAAGTAACATGAAACAATTCAGCTTTGTTACACAGCTCCTACCAGACTTCACAGCTGAACCAAGAGGTACCTCATAACTGCTAAGGTTAGTACTAGGATAGAATATGGGTGCCTGTTGGTCACCCCTGACCTGTCACTACAAAAACGATGCCATTTCTGAGATGTGATCGACTGGCATTGATTGGCAGGTGCTGCAGGTGTGGAGTTCAGGTGGAATAATCACATCACTAATTGGCCTAGAAAGAAAAAAGAACTGTTCAGAACCAGACACGCTTTTCTGCATGAAAAATATGAAAAGATCACAGTCCCCTAAGTCTACTACTGAATGAAAGTGCAGCAGACAAAGTATGAGATAGTGTAAAAGGTGCTTCAGATACCTAAATTCCCATATGGTTGTCTTTAATTCATGTTTAGTTACTATTTGTACGCATTTTCATTAACCTGTTAGCACTGGCACTGTGTATCCCTCATTGCTAATCCTGGATGTGCTCTTAAGTCCTTGAGGGCTGGAGTATATGTGTTTGCTGAAGTCATGTGGCAGCTGAAACTGCTGCTGCAGTAACCTTTAATTAGACAAATTTCTTCTGCATAATTAAATGCAGAAGCAATGAGAAAGCACACAACACATTTTGGTTTTGTAGGTGTTTTGCTGACATGCTAATAGTTAATACTCTTGTACTGATTAAATTTAATTACAGCTCATATGCTGGTAAAGACAATCATTACCATATTAACAGCTCAGTTACCTTATCATCACATGTGTTACGGCCTCTAGGAGCTGGCTCATGTATCACAATTTGCTCCCTTCCTTATATTACATCGACTGCAGCTCTAAAAGGCAATTCCCATTCCAATCTCTGACCTACCAGAAAGTATCACATGACTTTCCACTGCTGGAAAGTAGAGAAGGAAGTATTTTAAAAAAAAGATTTATCACTGAAAGGCAGGTTCATAATATTCTTGCAGGCTTGAATACTTCAAGCAGGAGACATCCCTGCACTCTGACAGCAGCCTTTCCTTGGTTCGGTTTCCTGCTGTGTCATTGGACTCTTTGAGCTGTCAGTAGCAAACGAGCTGCCTCCTGCACCTCTGGCTTTGTCAGGGCTTCCCCATACAAGGCTACAAGTGGAATCTGTGAACAAGATACTCTAAAAATCTTTTTGTCTTGTAAGATAAATGACTTCTCTGCTCATAGTGGAGTTACTCTGACATCTCAGTTCCCACTAGAATATCTGAGAGTATTTATACAGCCCATCTGCAATTAGCTGACTTAGGTCTTTGCTACTTGACTGTACAATGATCTGCACTTAAGGCAAAAATAAAGTCCATCAGTTGGCACCTGAAAATCTCTGATGCCTTACTGGTTTGGGGTAATTTTTATAAATAGTATTTAGATATGTTAAAGTGATATTTACAGGCTTGGCATGAGCTGTCAGTGGTTTCATGGGCTTTTCTCTTTCTGGTAAAATAATCTATCTTGATTAAAAGTTCAGTCCTTCAGTATGCCATGAGCCTCTGTCCTTTAGAAGTCTGCTGCCAGTTCTTTTCCTGAGCTCCCCAGTGCACACAGCCTGTTAGAGCTCAGCGTTATTAGCAGGTAGGGGAGCCTGACAGGAGATGGATGGCAAGGGGGGCAGTTAGCAGAATACTGTATAAATATAGCATTCATTAAAGGGTTGTGTCCTGCTGCCTCAGGAACTGAACATACCAAAATATTTATATTGATAAAGATGATGACATGCACATCTTATTAATCCTAGGTTTTAACACTGTTATAGCAGAATACACTATTTATGTAAAACAGATTTATTATTAGGTAGCTACTCTAATATTATGTATTTTTATATGCACTTTTTAAATCTATTGAAAACAGCATTTCTGTTGATAGAAAAATGAATATGGATTATCAAAGAGGAATTAGAATAATGTTAAGTTCCATAAAATATAATGAGATCTGTAGATATTTGACAGTGTAATATTTAAGAGAATATACTTCCATTTTTTTATTCTTATCCTTGGTGAATTCTGCTATGTTAAATTTAATATATCGTCTATAATATATCTAGCTGCACTTCATTTAGGTGCAGCACCATGATTTCTGACTGATCCAAGAAGCAAGAGGACGCACACTGCTTCTGGGAGTAATTTTCCCACCATGCTAATTCAACACTGTCCTTTCAGTTTGATGTTTCTGGAAACATTACTCTTGGAAGCAATATTTTTGGAAGTTGTAATTAAAGCGAGCTAGGAAAAACATGGGTGATGGTTTAAATATGGACATACAAATGTCTCATTTTAAATCATGGAAACACCAGGCAAGAATTGATGCTGTTTAGCTTTGAACAGTGCAACAAATTTTACAGCAATTTTCCATGAGGGAATTTTCAAAGTTAATTTCTATTTGTGATCTACCGGTATTTCAGAAGAAATTACTATAAAAAGTATTTAAGAAAGGGATGAAGAAGAGGAATTCATAAAAATGAAGGTAAAATCTTAAAGATAATCAAGGTATGTTACACTTTGAGAGTTTTTTCTTTAAAATGTCTCTGTTTTTTCCTGCAGGCATGTTCTGCCTATGTTGATTTCATGATTTCTGTAGCTAAATTAATCCTACAAGAAAGAAATATTTCTTTCAACGAGCGCGAGATTTCTGAACAAATGGAAAGGGTCATGGAGTTGGAGAAAGAGATTGCCAATGTAAGAAAAACATTCTCAAAGTAGCCTTTAAATATCTGGGGGTTTTTCTTAACACCTAAGAAGGCAAATTGTAAACTGAGTTTTAAGTTATTGCTCATATTATTTTGTGGGACCAAAAATGTGTGGGGCTTGGAACACCTAAGAGTAACATAGAATAACACAGAAATGCCTTCTAATGAGCAAGGGGAAATATTTGGGTTAGCTGTTTTCCAAACAACAAAATGATGTTTTATCCTGATCTGCTCACAGAAGCCCTTCAAAAGAAGGAAGAGAGAGCAAGAGAGAGACAGGCTCGGCTTCTGTTTAGTCTGTTTTAGAAAGGGAGTTTTGGGAGATGGTTTTGGGCCTCTTCTCCCTTTATCTTTTTTTCCCGTGGCCTGTTTGGTTATCGGAGCAGTAGATTTCCAACCCTTGGCCTGCCATGCAATACAAAGTAATGTTTGTCCTGCACAAGCTGCTCCACAATGCTGATTGTTCCGAGTGCATTTTTAATCACACACTGTTCTCCATGAAAGTGTGCCTTGGAGAAATAGCTAGAATTGAACTCATAGCGAGGAAAACAAACTGAAACTCAAGCATTCATCAGCAAAAATATGGCTTGTGGTTATTAAACATTTCAGAACGACCTGAAGCTGAGGGTGGCTGTAAATAAGCCAAATGCAAACTTCCTAGCTTCAGCTATTTTTCAGTTTACACTGATAGTTAAGGACACGTGTTTGGCAGAGGAAGACCTTGCTCCCCCTTTTGTATAACCAAAACCCATCTGATTTTGATTTCCTTCACATTTCCCTGAGAAACACACCTCTGGGCTTAGATTAGAGATGGGAAATTATTACAAGAAAAGGAATTCATTGGAGAAAGATTTGAAGGGGAGTACGAAAGGAAATGGCAGCTGAAATGTCTCTACAGCAGCTGCTGCTGGCAGAGGGTACAGTTGGTGGTGGTTAAGCTGCTGTTGCCTCGTTTTTTAGCCTCTCTCATCAAAAACCCAGCACCAGTCTGAATGTCACTGGAAGAGAGCTGGCATTGTGTTCTTGGGAATTTGTTAAAGAACACACGGCAAAAAATACTGAATGCACAATACATTAGGAAAGAAGAAGCAGAAGAGAAATCTTTTTTTAAAAGAAAGGACAGAAAGATAAAATCAGACTTGGCACAACTGATCTTTCAAAATATTTTAAATGGGTAAAATCTACGATTGTTACTCCTGCTCAAGTCATTTAAGAGTACTGAAGGCAGCAGTGATGCAGGTTCTCCCATGAATTACCCTCATGGATCACAGGAGCACTCTCTTGCCATAGTTGTTCATGTACTGGCATTTTCTCTCTTTGCCATCAAAAAAGTGGAAGTTAAAAGAGGGTGGAGTATGAGGCGAACAAGTGCTGATGCTGTCACAGGGTGCTTCTGTGTAAGAAATGACCCTAATACAGTTGTGCCATTAAGATGTTAATGTGTGCACATGTTTAACACGCTGATGAAAGACCACATTGCCTAAACTAATGCAAGGCTTAGTTGAGTTCCAAGTTCTGACTCTGTTTCTGTACAGTCATTCCCGAAAGACGTATCAGGTAGCCCATGCATCCAGATCAGTGGTCACACTGCATTCCTACCACAGCACACTGATTGCTCTATACTCAATAAAACACCTCCTTTATTCCCTCCTCCCACGATTTTGCACCTTGCATCATCCCATGAATACCACGAGCACATTCTTGTGTTGAGAGTATCTGTTGGTGAGACTGTCTGCTCATGCTTTGAGTGGTGTAGGTCTGTGTTCCAGCAGTGTTCCTGAACTGCTGATGCTCTAACACAAAAAAAAATCCAAGAAATAAAGCTCCATTTTACTATCAGAAATGTAGTTCAGTTAATCTATCCTTTGCTATACTCTTTAACTATAAAATACTGTCCTTATTTACATATAAGGTACTTCACAGTTAATGCAAACTTATAGTAATGTATTAAACCAGAAATACTAATTTTCTTTGTTTTTACTTCCACTGACCAAAATTCCTATGAACTGACTCCATGTAATTAGTAATTTTCTCAATATTAACTTTGATAGGCAACAACAAAATCTGAAGACAGAAATGATCCACTTCTGTTGTACAATAAAATGACCTTGGCACAGCTCCAAAACAACTTCTCATTGGAAATCAACAATAAGGTGAGTGATCAAATATTTTAACCTCTAATGTATTACTGATGAGAGTAAACATTGAAACCTGACAATTTTTTTTCTTTTAAAGGCATTTCTTTCTTGAGCTTACAGACCTGAATAGGATACCTGATGTGCACACTATGTGACCTAAACATCTGATGGCATTAATCTAAATGTAAAAGACTGTGGATTTGTACCCTATTTCTCCTAAATTGAAGGCAGATCACACCCCCTGCTTCAACATAAAGAGATGGAAAAGGATAAAGGGAAAAAAAAATACCATGAGCTTGACTTATCCTCATGGATTCAAGGATGGCAAAACTTGCACATACATAGCCTCTGCTGAAAGTCAGTCACCCTTTGCACAGTACAAATAAACTCTTGTAATTACCAGAGCAGCTCCAGAGGGCTCAGCACAAAAGTTAAGATTGCAGCCACTAATCGATTCAGATATGCAGTGGTGTGACTATTCAGGCCCTCTCTGTTTATCCAGAGCTGCAGATCCAGCATAAAAACTTCTCCAACATTCTCTGTGTAATATGGGCTCCCACAGCAAGCAGAAAGGAGCCCGGGAAGTCATGACTATGGATCAGGACAGTTCTTCCCGTTCCTCCTGCTGTAGCTCCCCCAGGGTGTTTTGGCTCTGCCTTTTCTCTTATCCTGAGCCACGTGCCATTTGTGGAGCCTAACCTTTAATTCATGGTACCACAAAGTCTGGCTAAAGAACAGCCAAGGACTTGATAACGTAGGTGTGCCTCAGCAGTAACATCATGGCTTAGAGAACACGGTTATTTTTTATCATAAGTGACTTCTGCTTCAGTACCTTGCACAACAGGCAAGCAGGTTAACTCACGGGTCACATGGAAAGCACTGTGGTCTGACTGCCAGGAGCACATTATTGAGTCTTTTGAGGCCAGTAAGGTGCTATGAAATACTATTATTCCTACCAGTTTAATCATCACTGCTATTTTTATTGACTTTAAATTCTTCAACTTTAAATAATGACAGTTCGCTTTTGCCAAGCTTAATTTGTTTCATAATTTACCTTCTCCCTCAGGTCTCAGTTGAACAGCTACCATTACAGTCATAATGTCAGAAACTAATTCTCTTGTCACAGAGTGGTATTGCCCGGGTTATTTTTAGTTCTTGGGGAGTGCTGCAGATCAGCAATCATCATCTGCTCTAAATTTATCAAAAAATGCTCAAAAGACACATGATGGGAGTTGGTAGCGTTGTAATGGTATAAGCATAGAACAGCAATTATTCCTAATATTAGCCTGAAGTTTGCTGCTTCTCTTTCAAACTTGAAGTGATTCTTTTGCTGAAAGCTAATCTTCTTTCCTCAGCTACATTAGTTTGTCTGATGAAAGACATTACGTCTTGCAATAAAGCTTTCCTCTCAAAAGACAGAGATAGGAAAAATCACCAATTCTTTTCCAAGTAATAGGCATATAAAAAATGCTTAAAATTAACAAAAACGTTAAAAATGAACAAAAAAATTATGTAACAAAAATAAAAAGCAAAGATTATTTGCTTTTCTTAAATGTAACACCTTACTTTTCATTACTGAAGTGAGCAGTGTGGTAAAAGCGCTGGGCAGAGCTAGAGTTTTTGATGATGATTTCCAGCTTCTGCTCCGACTCATTTTCTCAGTCCATGATGGTCCACAGAGGACCTGGATTAGGAAACCTTGTCCAGTAGGGAGAATTTGAAGCAGTGTCTATAGAGTTTGCTGTGACATCAGTTCATTTACTGAAAACTGTAATACTGTACAATCTATAGTGTTCCAAGCTGAGGGATAAGAATCTCCCTGCTGATACCATACAGAGGGAGACCAGTAGCACACTTCATACTCGTGACAGTGCTTTGCTTGACACCAGCTGTAGGTGTGAACTTCCTGGGCAGTGGAATGCAGAGGTTCTACCTGCCCATTGATCTGCTCTGTTGCTTGGGGTTGTGGGATGGAGGAACAGCACCATGGCTGCAGTCTGGCTTGTTTTGCTGCGAGGGTTGGATCCCAGTGCTGTGCAGCCGAGCAGCACCCACAATCTGTGTTCTCTTAGCAGGCAAGAGCATGGCCCAGTGTCCTCCAGTCAGCCCTTTACCCTGTCACTGCCTGAGGCACACGATACTGCTGACCAGAGCCTTGCCAAAGGGAGTCAGCAAATTAGTTGGAAGGTCCCAGTTGAGAGTGTGCTCACACACTAAAATAATGCTCTGTTCATAGAAAACTTAACAGAAGAATGTTTTCCATAGGTACTGGTTGATGTAAGCTATGTGGGCCTCTCGCAGAGGTGAACGCCAGCAGAAAGGCAACAAGGGTTAGAGACCAGAGTGAGGAAGAACAAGAACTCTGACACTGGTCTGTCACAGCGTGCTGCACGCTGACCTGCAGCACATCATTGCTGCTCCAGGATCAACACTGGGGCATGGAGAGGAAAATTCACTCTAGAGAGTGGATTTAGTGAGTCTGCTTTAAAGAGTGTTAAAATAAACCCTGTCGGGGACTTCAGTGCACTTTAGAACAAGTCCTTACCATAAGCTTCAGAACAGATTGTCGAGTATACCACCAATCTCATTGCCCCATAGATGCAGATTCAGCTGTACTGAAAATTGGGCTTTTGGTCATGCTTTGATTTAAAACTTCTTAGCCAAACATAGCAAAAAGGCAACTGAAAATTTTACTTAAATTACCGTTTCTGCTTTTCCAGACTAAAAAGAAAGGGTCGCCTCATTTTTAATTATGTTAGTTTGAAATCAAAACAGTGTTTTGACCTTTTCTACTAAATACCACCCTATTTTGATAGGATTTTAGAACATGGAAGATATAAAGTATCTCAGATCAGTTATTGTTATGATGACTCCATTTACAGGTACCACAACTATTTGGAAGACTAAAGGCAGAGCATCTGTGTTAAGCAAATATACTTAAACTGGAAAAAAAAGAGCTAAATACTGTTTCTTTATGATTTAACTTTATAATAATGCATATTGATTTTCCAGGCATTCAGCTGGTCGACATTCATAAATGATATAATGTCAACTGTACAAATTAACGTTGATAACACGGAATATGTCATTGTTTATGATCCAGACTACCTTATCAAGCTGAAGTCTATTCTTAATAAATACAGTCCCAGGTAGGTATGTTAGGTATTTTTGTAATGTGTATTTTATTTCCAGTAAGCTTAAAAAGCTTAAAAACTTTACCAGCTTACTCTTGTTGTTTTGTTTAACAGAGACCTTCAAAATTACATGATCTGGCGATTCATAATGGATCTTGTCAACAGCCTAAGCCGTAACTACAAGGACACAAGGAATGCTTTTCGTAAGGTGCAGAAATTAATCTCTTCTGAAGTTGTAAATACAAATTTTGTGAACTGCAGAAGATAATTTTTTGATGTAGTTATAGTATATAAAAATTTAATGTATTTTGAATTTTGTGCACAAAAAGCCAGATGTGTTTGCTGAAGTTTCTGCTGGAGTGTACACATAATTTATACGATATATGCTTGATAGCTGGAGAGAATTTGAAAAGGTCTGTTCTGGTTCTTGGTCTCCCATGTTTGTCTGAATGTAATTCAATCCCCCTTTTGAAAAGAGAACAGTCCCATTTATTTGGAAAGCGATTATAGTTCTGATTGATTTGTTTCAAACTCTTCAGCATCCAAAGTCAAACACTTCTCTGCTTCTCATGTTTTGGAAGGATAAAGAATATTGTGAATGATCTTGTATTTCCTCAGCCTGTGCCAGATGTTCCCATTACAGAGTCCACCTGACTGCCGTAAGCACAAATGTGAATTAATAACATGCATTTAAGGTCAATTAGGCTCCTCCAAAACACACATCCACCCGTCACTCACCAATCTGCTTCACCTTATGTGGGCCAAGGTCACCATTTTATGTAATATTTATGTTTCACAGGCACTTTATGGCACGACATCAGAAACTGCTGTTTGGCGTCGTTGCGCAAACTATGTCAATGGCAACATGGAGAACGCAGTGGGACGATTATACGTAGAGGAAGCGTTCGCTGGCGACAGTAAACACGTGGTAAAGCTTTTAGCAACTTATCCTGTGTGCCAGCTAAGCGTCACGTGGTTGTCACCATGAGATTCTTCCCACAGCTTTGATTACAATATTATTAACCTTTTCTATATAGCAGGTTGACTTTCTGAAAACCCTAACCTTCAGATTTGCTTCTCAGTCCATGAACCGCTGAGGAGTAACAAGAACGTGTCTGCTAGGAGAGTCATTCCCTTTGCACCTAAGAACTTCTGCACTGCTTGGCTTGAGCTGGCTTGTTTTCCCAGCAAATGACCACAGTGTGAAGTAACGTGGGAAATAGGATGATTATGGGAGTGCTGGTGGCCAGGAAGCTCAACATGAGCCAGCAGTGTGCCCAGGTGGCCAAGAGGGCCAATGGCATCCTGGCCTGCATCAGGAATAGTGTGGCCAGCAGGACCAGAGAAGTTATTGTCCCCCTGTACTCGGCACTGGTCAGGCCTCACCTTGAATACTGTGTCCAGTTCTGGGCCCCTCAGTATGGGAAAGATGTCAGGATGCTGGAGAGTGTCCAGAGGAGGGCAACGAAGATGGTGAGGGGGCTGGAGCACAAGCCCTACGAGGAGCGACTGAGGGAGTTGGGGCTGTTTAGCCTGGAGAAGAGGAGGCTCAGGGGAGACCTCATTGCTCTCTACAACTCCCTAAAAGGAGGTTGTAGTCGGGCAGGGGTTGGTCTCTTCTCTCAGGTGACCAGTGGCAGAACCAGAGGGCATGGACTTAAGCTTGGTCAGGGAAAGTTTAGACTTGATGTGAGGAAAAAATTCTTCACTGAAAGGGTGATTGGCCATTGGAATGGGCTGCCCAGGGAGGGGGTGGAGTCACAGACCCTGGAGGTGTTTAAAGGGAGACTGGATGAGGCACTGAGTGCCATGGTCTAGATGATGGTTGGTGTTAGTGTTAGGTTATAGGTTGGACTTGATGATCTCAGAGGTCCTTTCCAACCTTATGATACTGTGTGATACTGTGATACTTGGAGGGGGAGAGGCATCTGCCTGCTCCACTCCTTCTGTGAGCCTGAAGCACCCCTGGCACAGCCAAGGAACAGCACTCACTGGAACAAACAGACACTGCTTGTTCTTTGAGACTGATGCTGCCTTGCATCCTGCCAACCTGAGGCAGGGACAACCAGTTGCTTCTGTTTGTCTGTAGTCACACAGAAAAGTGCTGAAAATTAACCTGGAGTTAAGCTTTAGTTTCCTCCCAGTTGATCCCACTGTAAACCAGGCTTAAGATAAATCATTTTTTGTGGCTGACATACACATGATAATTCAATAGATGCACAGCATCCTACGGATGGATATCCATCAGGTTATTGTAAACTGAATAATTAAATTGCATCGCCTCATGAGCTCATGCCCATTTCCTTTCCTCTCCCAGGACAGGCTAAAAGTCCTACTTAATTTGAGCTCCAGATTTTAAGTGTGTCACATAAACAGAATACGCTCAAGCAATTAGTGTGGGAAAAACAAGTCCATAATAAACTATGCCTGTGGAAAAACAACTGGATCATTTTATGTGGATTTATGACATACTGATGTTTTTTCCAAGGTTGAGGAAATGATTGCAGATATACGTGATGTTTTTATAAAAACCTTAGATGAACTTACCTGGATGGATGCAGAAACCAAAAAGAAAGCAGAACAAAAAGTAAGTTACATCTTAAATATTGGTAATGTTGTGTATGTTTATAAAAATCAGCATTTCAATTGTTTTTCTTGAAAAAAAATAAGCAGTAAGTTCTGTCAGTGTTTTCTATATAGAAGCCTACATATATTTGTGTTTGTATCAGCATCCTATATCAGATCCAGATTACATGGGAAGGGGCCTCTGGAGAGAATTGCACAAAATAGGAGGAATCAATCTATATACAAGAATAAGACCTTGCAGGCAAATCAGTGATTAAGAGACTAGATAATGAATATCTACAAGAAAGTAATACTGAAAATGAGAAGGAATGATTTGTGGTGATTTTACTCACTTTTCGGAGTGACAGGACAAAACTGAAGTTAAGGCACAGGCTGGACATCACCAGTGAGTTCTCTTTCATGGGAAGAGGTAGCTTCAGACAGTTCCTGTGACTCTGGAGTAAGTAACAGAAATCAGTTGTAGGGAGCCCTGAATTGGGACTGAAGCAATTGAAAGAACTACTTATTACATCTCTATTTTGTTAAACTGTAGAAATAATTTTTAAAATTCAATTTTGTATTTTTAATGATAATTTCTTATTAAAATTTAATTTTAAAAAAGCTTGGAAAATATCACAGTTTTACTAATTATAGAGCAGGACCTACAGTTTTCCTCCAGATTTTGTGTTAGGAAAATCTTAGAAAAACACGTTTGAAATAGCTATCAAAATACTACTGTGTTATCAAACAAGCGTGGACAGCGTAGTCTGCAAAAAAAAGCTGTGAGAGGAAGGGATACTCTTGGCATCTGGTGAGCTTGTACAGATTCTGATGTGGTCAGGCAGTAAAGATGCAGTTATGTGAATGTGTGCTTGTGTACCTTCCTAGTGTCACTCCCATAGCTACACCTGCTGATCCGTTACAACTGCACAGTAACTTCAAATCAGGAACAGCAGTGTAAGCCAGGTAGCAAATTGGAAATCCTGAATAGACTCTGTACGGTGGTTTCACACAGTGTATGTACAGAGTCTATCAAATACTTCCTGTTACAAACAATTTATTTGACAAAATAAGATGCAAACTGTCTCAAAAGTTAGGATCAGAAACCCACATGCTCTCCACAAGTTGCTTGTAATGTTCACTTGTTTGTGGGGAGAGCCTGCATCATGAGATTATTTGTATGAATAATGTGATTTTACTGCTAAGTTTATTAAGAAATGGAAATGGCAAAAAAGAATCATTTGTTCTTTGAAGGTTTTTTAATAACTCCTGACACTGCCATCGGCTACAAAGCAATATGTGGCTATCAAAAGAAGTTAAAGAAATTGGATTAAAAAATTTTTTCAGGTCTTCAACTGGACAAAATTTGGGAACACTTCAGTAAGTCTTTTCACTCCAATGTAGGTGCAGGAGCTAGCGAAGAAATTGGAATACAAACCCAAACTGAGTCAAACTGTACGTCTTTCTGGAAATGTGTAAATGTGCTTTCCCACAATAGAATGAAGTTCAAAACCCCTCCAATTATGAATTTTATTTCTATTTTAGATGCTGTAAAATAAATATTTCAGGAGATCTACTATTTGTAAACCAGACTTTAAAGTCAAAAGCATAGTTGAAGTATGTTTGGCCCTTGTGCACATTTCTTACTTAGAAGGGACAGAACACGCTTTCTAGAATTTGCCATTGCTATAATTAACCATAAACTTTACAGTTCTTTCAATGAAAAAAAATGCAAACAAAACCTAGATATAATTAACATTCTGGGTTTTTTGCAGTTGCTTCCATGTTGTATCTATTATGTATTTAAAACCACTGGATTTGCTATGGATATCAAATTGTCTTGTCCCTAGGCAACAGCCATTAGGGAGAGGATCGGTTATCCGGATGAGATCGTGACCGATGACAATAAGCTGAACAGTGAGTACCAGGAGGTAAGGATCCACAACAGGCAGTGCAAGTAGAAAAGGGTCTTAGGAAAGAAAGTGATGAATTTGACTTCATAGCCAAGCCAAAGCTTAGGCATCTGCATATAACAACTCAATCTTGTGCTTAGCTGCACAGGTGGAATCAGGATGTATTGAAAGCCAGTGTATACAGCTAATCTAGTACAGCTGGTGATCAGCATTTGATGGTATTTCCAGGGGATGTACAAATTCTAGAGGAGTTATGATAAAATAGAAGATGGAGTCCAGTATTTCTAAATCTGTTAGGTCTATTGACCTAACACTCGTTAAAGTGGATGCAAGTACAAATAATAACTGTGCCCATTATGGATTGAAATTGCCCCCTGAAGTATGACATTGGACTGCCCTTAGAATTTAAACTGCACCTGAGCTTTTTCCATTGCAAAATGTGACCTCACTGTTCTTTTACCTTGTAGGTTCGTATCCAAGAGTAACTCCACTGATGTATTTAGTCCAAGTATCTGTTCAGGCACAATATGTCTTAGAAGTCAAAACTTCTGATTTTGAAAAACATAGACATATAATCAAAGTATGCTTTTTAAAACACCATTTGAGTGTTATTCATTTGTTCTTTCTAAGGAGAAATTACACCTTACCACGCTGGTAGCTACTGGTTTCAAGCAGGCAGCTCCCAGAGGCTAGGGTCAAACACAGCAAATGCTGTACTCCAATCAATATTTATATATATATAAAGGAAAATCAACTCTGTGACGTAGCAGAGCACTCCAATTGAGTTCTAACTGTAGATCAATAATACTCTTAAAGATGTATTACTTAGCTCATCATGCTTAAGGCCAGATTTTCCAGATCCATCTCTCTTTTATTGCAAATCAGTAACACCACCATTTTTTTTCCTCTTGCTTTTTAGCTGAACTACAAAGAAGAAGAATACTTTGAAAACATTATTCAAAATTTAGAATTTACCCAGAAGAAAAGGTTGAAAAAGCTTAGAGAAAAGGTGGACAAAGAGGAGTAAGTATTTAAAAATATTGCGTATAGTCTTTCATCCAGTTTTGACAGGAGGAGGTGCTTGGCTGCAGGATCATCAACATATGTTTTAATTATTTAATGACCTCCCTTCTGTACTTTTTCCTCCACAAAGTGGGAGGGTAAGAGGGCATTTCTCATTTCTCAGAGGATGGACCTACATTAGCAAGTAGGGCAAAGAAACTGGGAGATGGTGTAGAAGGTTGAGTAGTCTCGAGTAGGTCTGGCCTGATCCCTTGGCTCCCAGACTGGATTAAGTGGACTTCTGGAGAGCAGCTTTCTAATTAAGTTCATCTGAAAGATAAATTTCATTTTGGTTCTCTTGCTCAGAGACTGCCGAGTCAAAGAAATTATGATTAAATGAGAATGAGCTGGATTTATCATGAGGAGAGGGTAAGAACTAGCTTTGTACAGTCTAAAAGAGAAGAGACTAAGGGAAGGACTTACTGCTGTCTTCACCTACCTAATGGGAGGTGATACAGAGAAACCTGGCTCTTCTTGGAGATGCACAGTGATAGGACAGGTGGGAAGAGACACAAGCTGGAACACACACAATTCTGACTAGATGTTAGGAAACATTTTTTACCATGTAGCTGGTCAAACAAGACCTAGAGAGGCTGCAAGATCTCCATATCTGCATCCTTGGAGATACTCAGATCTTCAATGGACAAGCCTCTAAGCAGCCTGATCTGGTTAGCTTCACATTGGGCTCTATGACTTCTAAAAGGTCCTTCTTACCTAAATTATTCTATTGTGATTCTATTTTTAATGACTTTATCATTTTCATATTGCTGTTCCAAGACTTCTTTTTTTTAAGGAAAAAAATCAAACTCTGCAACTGTTGAAACTTTTTCTAGTCAATCAGTTTGCATCTTCAAATTCTCACCTTTTCAGAAGATGAAATATATACTTCACATCTCTGGAATCACCACTGTGTATTTTCCAAATACTGTCTCATAGGTTTTCAGAACCATAATCATTATTGTGGATAACTGGTCCCAGCTGTTGTTTTTGCTGTTTTACATTTACCTATCATTAATTGAAAATTTATGTTCGACTTAACATCCACCGCGCTTCTGTTGTATTCTAACTTCAGGCTGTGTTTGAGCTTGGCTTGTTCAATTGCTTCAGCTTAAGTTAACACAATTCCTATTTTGTTCTCACAAGCACAGGAGCTGGGAGTAACTACCATAGTTTTAATTGCATTCAAAGGTCACCTAAAGTGAGCCTGGAAGCGTCAACCGCAACTGATTATACTTGAGAGTTATAATTTATTCTGAAAATTAATTTTCACTTAAGCAATAGCCACTGTTTGAATACTTTGCATTGCTTATTACTGACGTATGTCATACAATTAACAAATAGGTCATTTACCATAGGAATTAATTTCACTTGGAGAGCAAAGAACCAGGAAGTATAACTTCAGTTGTGTAAGGCCCAGCTATCTGATTTTGTGGCACTGCCATCTCACTTTCTCTGATACCTTTTCTGAAATGCTATTAAGTGTGAAATTATGACCCACATCAAAACACTAGCCCTGCCTGCAGTTCTAGGAATTTGATGAGGTGATCACTGATGAAAGCCAGTAAAACTACAAACTAGAAAAAAAGAGTTAAAACTCATTATTTCCCAAGTGCCAAGTTGGTCTCGAAAGTAATGCTGAGAGCCTTCATCAGAGAAAGTAGTACTTAAAATAAATCATATGACTGTTAATCAAGCCATGCCTCTGCCACAAGAGCTAATGGTGATCTCTGCATGTGCCTCCGTTCCTCAAGATATTGTGCTAAGGAAAAAATCATGATAGCTATTAATCTGATATTCATACTGTACTAGAATGTGAGATTGAAGCTGGATATATGACAATGACAGGTGACACAAATTCTTTTCAGTAAACAGTCTTAAAAGTCTCGTTATCTTCAAGTGTTTAGATACCATTACAGCATCAGTTTTTGTGTTTCAGTTTAATTAAATGGGAAATTTTGCCAGTACAATGCTGCAGTATAAGCTAAATTAGGAACAAATAGTAAGTATTGTTGTTAATCAGTTTGGAAAAAGAAGGGAAAGGGCTGCTAAAATGATGAAGAGATCGGAGCATCTGACATGATGAGGAGCTGAGTGCACAGGGGTGTTGGACTTGACCATATCCAGAAGTACCTTCCAACATCAATTATTCTGTGATTCTCTTATTCAATTTCTGGGTTTGTTTCAGTAATCATTAACTCTGCCATTAAGAACTGAAATTCTAACATTCATTTTTTCTGGTTTTGCTAGGTGGATAAGTGGAGCTGCTGTTGTCAATGCTTTTTATTCAGCAAGTAGAAATCAGATAGGTAAGCTTACCAACTTACTGACTGCATACAGATTTAATGGCCAAATTATTTATGTAAGTGTGTGTATGTAATTTTAAAATCAAGAAGTGAAATGATATTAATATTATGGGGCTTGCAGAGGGCCTCAGTGCAGCAAAATCAGAGATGTCATTCACAGCATTGTCATCTCCTCCTGTTTTGAATCACCTTTGTGCAGAACAACGGCAGAGGCTTGGGATTCAGCCATGAAAGCAATAGAGAGGGGTATGGCTGGAAGTTTAATGACCAAGTAAATTTGGTGGTCAGATCATGACAGATTTCATAGAGTTAAAACTGGTTTGACTTAACTGACCAGCACTGCTCACTTAGGGATAGCCCGACAACGCAGTGGAAAAGCTAAGTGAGCAACTTTTGACAGGTGGAAAAGCTAAGTGAACATTCAGCTCATTACTGAACGTTTAGCACAGAAATCTGCTCAGAAGGCTCTGTTTAAAATAGCTTTGTGCAGTAATTTGTAGAAAAGGCAACATGATTTGGGAGACTGAAACTGGTGATTGGCAGTTAATATAAGCCATAAATTCTTACTTCATGCTTTAGCTATGGCATGCCATGGGATAATTAAAGCAGTCTGATCTTTAGAGTGATGGCTGAATTAGCTTAGTATCATGCTTTTAAAAACAATATCCCTCTGAGGAGGAGTTCTGTGCATGCTGTGTAGGAAATTGAGACCTCTGTTATTACATTCTAATAGGATCCAATCTTCACTGTTCTGTCAGCAGCACTGATCAAAAGAAAGCCTCTCAACCTTAAGAAAAAGTCAGCCAAGCTGCTACTAGGAAAGTTGCCCCCCATACAATCCTTTAGGTTCCAGCCACCTCTGCCCCACAGGCAAGGCTGCAAAAAAACTGACCCACACTTCTGGTTGTAGGGGGAAAAATGTGCAGTACAGCCACTCCTGGTGAAGGCATCACTGCTCTCAAACACATTCGAGAAGGAAAGCAGTGTGTTCCCTTCTCTCATCCAGGGTTGCACAGATTCTGAGGGAAATATTTATGCCTTTTCCTGCCTTGGATATTCACAAAGCTGAGAGCACGATCTGCCCTTTAGATCCCACAGGAGTTGCACTTCTCTCTTCTTTAAATCTCTGCTTGAAATGTATCCCACAGTGGGAGGAATGTCTGGCCACTTCAGACCTGTATTACATAACAGAAGTCATGAAAATAAGTTGTTTTCAGAGGGATAGAGTTAAAAATAAATAAAATCTATGAATTCTGACATTTAACTCTAAAAATGAATGAGGTAACAGAAAGAGTGTTAATTAAACTGAACTGAAAGTCTCAGGGAACTGTCTGCCTCCGGGAGGGAGGAAAGATGGTCCTGTGGTTTCAAGCAAGAGACAGGCTGAGCTCCAAGTGAGTCACAGTTGTAGTGTTCCAGGCCACCAGGACCAATGTGTATCACTGAGTAAATATCTCACAAGGAGTAACCTCCAGAAAGAATAGCATCCTGATGCTCTGCACTCCTGATACCGCTCTGATTTGCCTATCATCAAGCCAGCCCATTACACAGAATGCCATTTATACTCCTGTCTTTACTGTCAATATTCTCTAATAATTACATCAGAACATTTGGATGTTTAATTCCATGTAAAACTAACAGTGTGATAGAATTCCTGTGACAGTAGGCAGCAGTTCACACAGGAGAGCAGAAATAGAGTTTGTTCTAACCTGTTTATTGTTTTTCAATTTTTCCCACGGTTCTCCTCTTGAAAGAAATTGCTAGAACTGTACTGGCTTTATGCTGAAATGCAAGAAGTTTCTGTTGTATGAAAACTGTCATCTGATTCCTCTTTTTTATTCAGGTTTTATAGAGTTGCATACGTCTCTGTCATAGCAAGAATTAACACTTCATGTTGCTGCAGTGCAGGGAAAAGGCCTGCAGGAGATACAAAGTAGAACTGAATATTTCATAGATCAGAATTGCAGCATGATTTCTTTTTACTAATTTGTTTCTTAGAAGCCTAGAAAAACAAGCACAGAAGTGGGCGAAAAGAACTGCTTTGTTCCAGTTTTTCATTGCCAGATTGGCCTGGTTTTGGTGATTGTGGTGGGAGTTGCTCATATTTGCAGGGGAAGAGTAAATTCCTCTCTCTGAGATTGATCTGTGGTGGTGGCAATGATCAAATAATTTGTTCTTCTAGGGGAACACCTTATTTTTCATGATGTTGTGAAGTTTTTCTCCTAATGATACATGAGTCTGAGAATTCCAAGTGCTGTAAATTGACAATTAAATTGTTCGGTTTTTTTTTTGCAAAGTGAAATAGTAACAAGGACAAAAGAAAAGCTGCTGATGATTTTGCAAGTGTCTGAAGAGGCGAGTGGTCCTGCTGATGTTCTGGCTATCCTACAGCCACTACCGTGTGTCATTTTGTTTGTTATTGCTGATAATAACTTGAGGGAACTGCACAATTTTGGTTGAAGCCCATAAAAGTGATGCGTTCACACTGTGCACACGGGATAACGAGGCAATGCCTTATTTGTGTTGTGGGTTGTTTTGGTTTTTTTTGCAGTCTTCCCTGCTGGCATTTTGCAGCCCCCTTTCTTCAGTGCATCCCAGGCCAAATCCCTGAATTATGGTGGCATTGGCATGGTCATCGGGCATGAAATCACACACGGTTTTGATGACAATGGTAAGGCACTGAGTTTCTAGTTACAACACTTAACAATGCACAGAATGTTTAATCACTCCAGAGAGCAAATAAAATGAAGATGGAGTTTATGTATGTAAGACCTAATCTGTATTTCTGAGGCTTTACAGTATTGTTGCCCATGATGTTTCCCAAATGTGCAATCCCAAGAATCCCACAGACACTCCTGTAGCTGCTAGGCTGCAAAAACAGCCCAGGCTGTGGGCGTGCAGCACACAAGGGCTTTTAATATAGTTGCTGGTCGCGTGCTTTTCCCAAAGACTACATCAAAACCCATCATAAACTACACATAACTGTGAACACAGTGGCACAGGTGAGCTCATTTAGCTATCAGGCCTGCAGCTGAGCCATATCATTCATTTCTAGACCCCCACTATGATCAATCCAGCATTGAGTCACAGGGCAGACCCATACCAGGCTTCCTAAGAGAGCCTTATTCTCATCTTCTGACTCAGTTTGAATTTGTTTGTTTTTCTCCTCCACTGAAATATAGCTCTCTTAGGGGGCATTAAGAGCATCATCTGTATGACTGCCTCATTACAGTGATTTTTTTTGCACAAGTGACTATACTTACTTGCCACCCTTCTTAGTTCATCAGACACCTCTTTTCCTCTATACACAATTCTGTTAACGTATCATTACAGGCAGAAATTTTAATGAGAATGGAGACCTTGTAGACTGGTGGACTGAAGACTCAGCACGCAATTTTAAGGAGCTATCCCAGTGTATGGTGTACCAGTATGGAAACTTTTCCTGGGACCTAGCAGGTGGACAGCATGTATGTCATACTTATTTGTAACTACCAGTGTTATTTTTAATGAGGAAGCACAAAATCCTGTGTCCTAGCCATGCAAACCCTTATTTATGTGAATGATCTCTTGGCTTATGACCAACAGTGTCACCCCTACGCTAAGGAAAATAAAAAAGGCAAGCAAAAGAAATTCTGAACATTAAAGATAGTGGTAAAAACTCCACACACATTTAACTGCTCTGCAAGAGACAGGATTTATGTTCCGAATGAGTGGCACTCCTAGAAGCCTTTATCTTAGAAGTCTAGAGCTCTCAAAGCTCTTTTTTAATTCCACAGAGGAACAGAAAAAAATCAGGAAGTCTGAACCTCATTTCCCTAAAGCTTGATGCACAGATAATATCTATCTCCATCAAAACAAATCCTGCCTGCTGCTTTCCTTAACTCAGAACTTTATTGCTCTTTCCCCCAGAGAAACATCTGGACTACAGAACTAAAAGGTCTGAGAAGAATCAGTACAGAAGGAGAGGAAAGGATGATACACAGATTTAGGAGAGGCAGGCAACCTAAACGTGACTGCATTTATGGCATCCTGCACAGTTAAAATTATTAGGTATTCAGTATGGTGTCTGTGTCTGGAAGTCCTAATTTCACGAGAACAGTTTGCAGGATCAGGTCTGTTCTGTGTCCCAACAAAATCAATATTCCATTAACTCACAGAAACAGGCAACAGTGATATTAGAATTACTCACACTGAACAGGAGACCAGTCTTTTTCTATTAAATGCAAGCTGCAAAACAGCCCCTGGAAGGAGAGAGCACTGTATATGTAACTCAGCACTTCACTGTGTGGCATTTCGGAGGTGACCAGCTGCTCTGCTAATGCACCTGCATTGGCTCTAGTACATGACCCAACTTTAATCACCTATAGACAGTTTAATCATCTTCACAGTGTTCCTACCCTGCTGCCATAGGGATTTTACAGTCTTCTGCTAAAACTTCCTGTTTTAAGGGAATTCTTGCCTTTAAAAAGTGAGAAACGCATAAAGTTTGGCATTATGAGTCCTGGATAAACTCTTCTTTTCAGGAAAAAATACTTTTGCTTTCTGTTTTACAGCTGAGTGGAATCAACACACTAGGAGAAAACATTGCTGATAATGGGGGTGTTAGACAAGCTTATAAGGTAAGAAGTATCTGTTTTTCTATTTTAGCTGAAGCCATCATGGTTTAAGAAAAGAACCTTTGTGGTAGGGACCTACTGCATCACTGAGGTGTGGTTTAAAACTATTGAGCAGCTGTTGTGTTCCTTTCATCCTGATGATTATTTCAGGATACACGTTATCTGTTCCTGTCCGTTTCTCTTTTTCAGCTGACTTCTTTCAATTTTTTTTTAATCTGTGAATAGGGAATATGTAGATCAAAAACATTTGGTGAATGACACTGCGACCATCACCTGAGTAAACTGGTGATACTGGGCAGCTGTCTGCCTCCGGCTGTGTGTCTTCACCAGCTTTTTTATGCCAAGAAGGAAGGACAGAATGACTTTCTTCTGACCCGTACTCTCTGCCTACATGGAACAGTGTTCACTGTTCAAAAAACATTCAAGATATCATATTGAACAAGTGATTTAGTCTCCTGTACAGATATCCGAAGATATCAGTCACACCTGTACTCCTTGTGCTAAGCCTTCCACAGGAGCTCGCATGCTTCTGGGCTTTCCTTTCATTCTCTTCCTGAAATAGATATTTAACTCCTTATATAGACCAACTTTGAGCCTGAAAGTAAAAGAAGAGGAGGTCTCCTCTTTGGGAATGCGGGCTGGGACGTGAGAAGCAAGCCTCTCTATGAACTTTTCTTGTTACTTGCAAACCTGATGGTTGCAGGTCTTAACAAGATCCTCCCTTTCCTGCCTTGAATGCCTTGTTCTATGGCAAAACATTCAACACTTGACAGCTGGAGTGCTGTCATTCCTCACCAAAGTGCTCTCTGGGATGCACGGGCCGCTCACACTTCTCAAAGTTATCGTCACAGCTTCTGCAAAGCCATCAGTAACACTCACTTCACTGAAAATATACACAATTGAGGGCAAATACAGTTATTAGTGGGAGTTAAAAGAATGATTTAGAAGCTTAAAAGAGGCATCACTATGGCAGATTAGATTAGTCTGATCTTTAGTTACCGGAACATTTATGCATTTTTGAAAAAAGAACTGTGCAAGCCTATGAAAGGGGGTGTGCTTTCTGAAAGGAATGAGGAGAGCCAAAGAAAACGTAGAAGTACTACCAAAAAAAAGCATTAGATATTCAAAATTATTATGACATCATATAAATAGTAAAAAAAAAAAAAATCCAAAAGGAATCTTGAGAGATCATCTAGTCCATCCCTGTTCCTCCTAGCAGGTAGAATCAACCATTTCTGTATCATTCAGACATACCGTAAGAGAAGTACTGCCACCTCCTCGCTGCAGTTTGGGTGCCATCGTGCCTTTGCTTTCAACAGTGGAAACAGAGAGCAATCTCTTCCTTTCTTTTCTGCAACCTTTTATGTATTTGAAGACTGTTAAATAACTTGAAGGCCCAGACTTCTCTTCCTTAGACTAAACAAACCCAATTCTTTCAGTCTTTCCTCATAGGTCATGTTTGCTAGACCTCTGCTCATTCTTGCTGCTTTCTTCTGGACTCTTTCCAGTTTGTCCACATCTTTCTTGAAGTGCAGTGCCCAAAACTGGACAGAGTGCTCCAGCTGAGATCTGGCCAGTGCCAAGTAGCGTAGAAGGATTATTTCATGTATCTTACTTAAGACACTCCTGTTTATACATCCCAATATGACACTTGCCTTTTTTTGCAGCACTGTGGCACTCGGCTCTTGTTCAGCCTGTTACCCACAAAAACCTCCAGAACCTTTCCAGTAGACCTATAACTGCTCATTCCTCACCTTGCACTTGTGCAGTTGATGGGCTTTACTCCTGCAGTAGCTTGGCACTGATTTTAATCAGAACATTTCTCCAATTTGCCAGCATCTTTCTGTCAGTAATGATATACTAACACCACATTGTTTGACACGTGTTCTTCATAAGAAACAAGAAAGCAGCTGCTCTTACTATGAGTGATGTCAGCTGATGTCAGAGAATCTCACAGTCATTGCCAATACAGAATGCATTCTTCTTTTTTAAGACCGTATCTCCTTGCTTTCTGCAGTCATTAATTAACCCTGTCAAAGGATTTGCTAGGTAAATATGTAACAGCCCAATGGAATTTGATACATTATTATAAAGCTTACTCAAGAATAGTACTAACTCTCTGTAGCTATCGGATTTCAGAACACAACTGTCCCCTCTTTACATTCCTGATTTCCTCCACTGTAAAAAGATGCACAGTTAGGCAAAAATTTTGGTATCTGGGTGTACCCATCATACTGAAATTAATCTTGACTTCTTTTTGTTACAATAAATCACCTTCTTTAAGCCTATTTCTCTTACCATTTAAGTCAGGCAGCTTTACTAAACCTGGTGTAAAACACTACTGTAAAGCCCACTCAATGAGAAAACTGTCTTGATTGAGTCAGGCCGTGGTATCACAGTACTGAGAAATGGTCTTGTTGTCTTCTGCTTACAGGCAGCGTGCAGTATGGTAGTCCATGATTAATTATGTGGAAGAACCCATGTTCCTCCTTGTCATCATTTCATTTTAACTGTCTGGGCTGCAACCTGTAACATTTCTACTCAATTCATTCTACAGGCCTATGAAAACTATGTGAAAAAGCATGGAAAAGAAAAACTTCTTCCTGGCCTTGAAATGAACCATAAGCAGCTGTTTTTTCTGAACTTCGCACAGGTATTCTGAACTTCTTGACTGAAGGCTTTGAAAACCACTTGAAGTTACAGTTTAAGAGTAAAGCAGAAAGGGCAGGCTGACTTTCATGGTTTTATTAAAAGCTGGCAGCTTTGCCAAGCTGAGCAGCGTTCGCTTCAGTAGTGAAAATTAAGTCTTGTTAGGTAATTTTTTCCTTCCCTAAATAAATTAATTCATCCATGACTAAGTCTGGTATACAGTTACTTGTGCCCAAGTGCCTCTGAGGACTATAAATAGTATAATTTTTTTTTTATTATTTTTTAACAAATATACATTTTTTTTCCTCTATGTTTTAATGTGAAATTTATTCTCAGGGCATCAAGTATTTCATACTGAAATGACAGCTGGTCTTTTCCTGGAGAATCCTATGGCTAACAAATGCTTTCCTTTATTTCCTGCGTAGGTGTGGTGTGGAACATACAGACCAGAATACGCTGTGAACTCCATCAAAACTGACGTGCACAGCCCAGGCAAATTCAGGTCAGCATGTACAATAATCTTCAGTGCAATTCTGAGGTGTAGCACAGCTTTTAGCTGTAGAATTTAAAGAGCAGTGCACAAAAGGCTGGGCTGGGCTTAGCAGGGTAGATTTAAGCATAGCACACCGAAAATGGTGAAGAGGGAAAAAAGACAGGCGGTCCCTCTGCACTGACAGAAGCAGGCACAGTCCTTATCAGGAAGCTCCACAGGCAGAATTAGGCTGTAGAGGAGTTGTCATCACTTTTGAGATAATACAACTTAATTCTGTCCACACTGTTGAGAAGCTTTGAACAGCCTTCATCACAGGACACAAACGCCATCCCCTGGCTGCTGCAAAGTGTGCACGTGTGTTACAGCAGAGTCCCAGAGACTGTGTCGGGAACTCAGTGCTCTTCTGAAGTCCCCTGGCTCCTTGTAGTGTTCTCTTAAAAGTCCAGAGGCTATGGATGGACTTCTGTCCTCCAGTAAAGTCACAGGTAAAATCTCCAGTTAATCTGTGGAGCACAAGGATTTTATTCTTCTAAGCATGGAAAATAATTAATCTTCTTTTCAATAGTAGTGCTGACACGAGAGAGAACCTTTCTGTCCATAGCCTTTGCTGTCCATTAGGATGAGGAACTTCTCTGACATCTAGAGCTGGAAAGATGCTCTTCTGTTCCAGCAGAGGGGCCCATCCTCGCTGTTCATTTACAGCAGAACTTGTAACGCTGCAGTGCAGAACTGGGGCTCTGCTGTGCCCTGGCTCTTATACAAGGTTGCTGTGTGTTCTCAAGAGTAACAAAAGTGAGGTTTAGGTGGAAGATTACTACCCCACAGTCAGTAACAAACCTGTGTGCTGATAGTGCAATAAGCAAATTTGTATTTTCTGTGTACCCAGCCTTCCCAAGAACAGGTGGGCTTGGATCCAGTAGAGTCAGGCAGACCAAGATCTTTTCTCTTGAACCTAAGAGCAACGTATTGACCAGTAATGTAACAATATTTTTGTTCTAATAGATCTGTTTGGTCAAATGCCACATAAGTACTAATGTAGACATCACAACATGTCTGTTAGCTTTGAAAAGCTGTGTCATCTCCAGGATTCACATACACAATAGCTGATTTTTCTCTTGCTACAATTCAGTACATTAACTCAAGTATCTTTCTTTTCACCAAAGAATTATTTTGTTTATCTCACATACTCAAATATTTAGTGAAAGCAGTGACTGTTCCTTCACTTGCTGCTTGACTGGCATTTCACCATGGGTGGTTTTTCTGCTATCTGCAGAGGCATTTTATGCATAAGGTCTTACGATCAGCCAAATTTGGTCACAATGTTAATGAGGGTCTGCAACAGTTCTGAAGAACTGTGCCTCCTCTTTGCATATCTAATTTGTGTGCATCATGAGTCCTTTGAAGTTCACTAGTTCAGCATCTTTGTGTAATTGTATTTTGTGGATATATTACATCATGTATTGTACTGTTTTTACATCAGTAGGAACAGGTATAAACATTATATGGAATTACACAAGTATTAATGAGAAACTATACTAACATTTTTAGAATGTGAAGTAATTTTCAGGATGAGGCTCCCCTAAGAGCTCTAAAATAGAAGGTGTTTCACTACACAAGACAGACCCACAAAATTACTGCCTAATGACATACTATTAAAATGTCACCGTGGCTCCCAAGGTGCCTTCTTTTCAATTATCTGGGGCACAAGGGTAGGAGTTTTGTTTAACACCTGCTACACTGACTGCAGGCTATTCTTTCTTACAGGCAGGGCAGGCAGCTCTTCATAAAAATTGTTGATTGCCTAGTACAATTTCAGTTTAAGGGCTAGCAGCTCTGAGTACTGGAAGGTAGAATCCTCTAGAAAAAAAAATAACCAAAAGATGCCTTAAATCATGTGATGATCTAAAGCAGGCAAAAGAGAATCTGTATCTGTTAACATGCAAAGTTAAAACATAGCAAATACAAAAACAGGTACAGTGCAGGTCAAGCCTTGCTTATGTACCAAATCCATGTAGATATTAGTAAGTGAAGCAGGATTCTTATCCTACTGCTGCTTTAACCATTTGTTAATAACAAATGTAAGTAGAGTTTTTTTACACCCAAAATTTGCTCTGGTTTTGGCAAAATCCCATTTTAGCAGTTCTAGTCCTTAAGAGCAGTGAGGCACAGCCAGATCACTTAAATGCATGAAGGTTTTTATAGTCATGTCTCTGTGCTCTCTCCTGCGCTGCTGCTGGCTCCCGAGAGCAGCCAGCAAGAAGTCTCACTTTTGATCTGCAGAGACAGTCCAGCTGGTGCAGATGTCAGCTGTTGGACTTCACCTCACTTCTGTGGACACCTCCTACTTCTGTTGAACCTCATGATTAAGATTATTCACAGAACAATCACAAATCACTCAAAGAAACAGTTCATCAGATAATTCCTGGTCCACAATCAATGTGCGTGAGTGTCTATACTTGATGTTTGGAGCTGAAATTGTTTTCTGGCATAGGTATGTGCATGCTCTACTTCCATTCCTGAAGGAATGAGCAGCTCCTAACAGATACATTCACATATGTTCACAATTACACATGCAAAAACTGCTCTAGCTGGAATGTCCTCATGCTCACTTGAAAGTGGTTCTTCATACGAGTCTTTTCCAGGAAACTCATTCAGTGGAACATTTGTGGAGACTGCCCAGAAAAGCAGTATGATCTCAGTTAACTTGATTGGTGTAAAAATGTAAATGAACATTTGCTGACAAGTTACACCACAGTCCTCTACTTCAGGGTCTTGTTTTCCCTTGACTTGTCAGAAAAAAGGTAGCTGAAAAAATTCTCCATAAGAAGTAATGACAAGCGATAAACCTGTTCCTAGTGAAATAAATGGAAATTCTGTGAGAGCCAGTAAGGAAGAAGGGACAAGTCCTATATCCCAACGGGAACCATACAAACCAAAAAGAGAAAATACAGCCACTAATTAAGGTGAAATGGAAGCAATAGTGAGAGTTCAGAATTACGGGCGTTTCCCGCAGTATTTTGGGGTCACTGATGCAACAAAAAGAAGTTACAACATGTGGGTCATCTTGTTTGCTTTAAACAAAGGCAAGAAACAGTGATGAGATGTTGTTTTGTTTTAAAGGGTCATAGGATCATTGCAAAACTCTGCGGAGTTTGCTGAAGCCTTTTCATGCACCAAAACAAACTACATGGATCCTACTAAGAAGTGCCGAGTTTGGTGACGGAGCTGTAAACGCTGCATCTCGAGAAGCCTTCCAGAAAGAGAAATTTTGAACTGATTTTAAGAAGGGGAAGAGAGAAGAAAACTGGAGGGAATATCTAAAGTAGTCACTGTTATTCTTAGCAAAAAAGTAAAACCAAAAAAATCAAAACATCAAATGAAGGACTAATGCCAGTGCAGCAATCTGCTGCTCCAGCTGATTGCCCGCTTCTCCTATCGGTGACCCCTGTAGAATCTGAATCACTTGTCAGCGTACAGTGACATTTCACTTGTAGTTAATCCTGTTCCCCACTGGCCAGTGGCTTTGTGGGTTTATTTTAAAACATCCAAGTATAACACATTAACTTCCACCGGTTGGTCAATGCCTATTTCTGATCCAGTGGTGGAAGGAAATACCAAGTAACACAGTTTTAGACAACATAACATGATAATGAGACAACAGTTTATATCCTAAGTGTCAGACTTTGTACCCTCTGCTGTTATGATAAATCTGTTCTACTAAATGTTTTCATTTTTACTTGAAACCATTTATACAAGAGGAATCCAAAGACCTGCTGTAATTAAGTAACTTCTCATTAATTATTCCAGTGTGTATTGTCTGAGTCACTATTTACAACAGTTTATTTACTGCTTTCCAGCAAAACTTAAATAGTAGGTAATTTATTAATTTTTGAACATATAATCTGTAAAACAGTGATCAAAGACCCTTTCACAGTTTTCTAAGCTTTTTCTTGCTTTCTCTGAGGTTGTTCTTTTTTAAAGTTTCTAGTAATGTATAAATCATAAATTTTATATTTAAATCTGAGCTACACTTCTGACTTGAAGTATTGTAATATATTTTATCAGTTGCTGCATAGAACTGGGAAATTTGAGTAAAGCATGGTATTAGGCAATAAGACAAAGTCTACAAAACTGAGCTCACCAGCGGAGTACATCTATATTCAAGTCTTCAGGACGAGTTTCTCAGTGTTTAGGGTCTGATCCTGCACATAATTTGTACCTGTTCTGACTGATGTCAGCCCTCACGTCAGTAAAGCGGCACAGTTGATTGCGAGAATGGAGCTTTAAGTAAGATGGTAAAAGGCTTTAAATCTGCAGTGATATGTATTAAACATCCTCACGCAGATTGGAAAGGAACTTACTGCTTTGTATATCAAAGCAAACAGATTTCCAAAAACAAGTACCAGATACCTCAGATGACTGCTATAATAGGTATATTTAAAAACCTATGTTCCTTTTAGCTTTCTGAGTTTGTCATCTGATACAGAACATTTTGATAATAAACTGAAATTACAAGCCAAATGCAATGTGTGTTCTTTATATGAAATAGAAAGTACAAACAAAAATATTCTCTGCCAATAAATTTCTGTACTCGCCCCGGAGTGCCACAACTCAACATCTGTAACAAGTGGCAAAAAGAGAATTCCAATCTTTTTGTTCTAATTTAAAAGTAGATCTCAGAAAGTTATTTAGTACCTGAGGAATCACACCAAAAATGCCTGCAGAAAACTTCCACTTCCAGGACTTTTCCCCAAGCATGTGATAAAGAAAGCAAAAAATAGAATCCTTTTCATGAATTCCCAGCTGGAAGAGTCACACTGAATGCAAGAGCAAGGGCAACGGCATCCAGTAGCAGCCGGCCCAGCTCCATTGGTGCTGGAGTGCTGACAGCAGTGTCTGAGAAGCAACGGAGCGATCTCTGCCTGCGGTGAACCCAACAGATCAGGTGGCCAAAGGCAGCCACAAAGCAAGTTCCTGCAGACCCTTCTGAATGCACCCCTGCCAGTCAGTCCTGACCACAAAAGGGAAGCCAAGAGTGAAAAATGGTGGAAGTTAGAGGAAAACACTAGAGAAAAACCCCACGATGTTGTGTTAACGGGGTCTTTACTTCTCTATCTTCCCTCATCTGATGCATTGAAATGAAACTCCATCATCTACAAATTCAGGCCCATATGAAACAGGAAGTACCATTATGCCCACTATACAGCTAGACACGGTGTTACTTGCCAAGGTCAGAAAAGACATTCAGAAAGTAACTAAATAAACCAATGGATCATTAAATACAGAATAAAAAATATTAAATGAAACAATCAATAATACAATTAGTGAATAGGGGAAAGAAAAATATGAGTAAATAGGCCAATCAGTTGTCTCTTCTGTAGTGTATCAGCAAGCCTTTCTAATATACCTCATGTTTCATTTTCCTGTCTCGTACTGCTCTCTGGGCAACAATAGTACCATTCAGTATGTTCTCTGCTGTCCCTACAGACCCTCATGCAGCAATTAGATATTACACTAATGGGAACAACAGGAAACAAGCAAATAGTTTGGAATAATCCTTTGTGAGATTACGCATTGAAGGGTACCATATAGACTATTTTGTTGTTTTAAGGCTACCTTCCTTTTATGGAGATTTTCCTGATGTTTTTAAATTATGTGAGAAGGCTGTGATCTATTTCCACTGGATTGCTACCGAGCATCCCACATCTATTCCAAGTTTTGTATTTCAACAACGATACACCAGCAAAATGCTAGAGAAGAGCAAGCTTGCTGCTCTCCTCCTCGCTACAATAGCAGACGTGCAATACAGCAGCTACTGTCATTCAGTTATACACAAGCATTGCTATATACTCATGTTGGAGAAAACATGGTCAAAGATGTAAATATGGTAAATACAGAATATTGAAGGATAAGGTTGCTTTCAGACCTTAGAAGTCAGAACTCATTCCAGAGTTGAACCAGTTCCTGAGAAACATCCTCCTCCTGCACAGGTCACCTTCTGGTCGTTACACAGTGCTTCAAAAGTAGGTTTTTATATTCTTTATCCAGAATTGTTTCGGTGTTCTGGTACTGTTTTAGTCAAAACCTTGGCCATAAGGACTGACACTGATCTAGCTTTTTGTGAGAAACTAACGTAGGAGTAGAAGACAGTTATCGTGCTGGTGTTGAGACCTCCTGTGCTAGGCTGGACTTTCTTACAGACTGGGCTTCATGCCCACATGAATTACGTGCCCATAATCCAGCTATGAGGCGATGAAGCGAGGAAGAGTCATTAATCATCATGATGAGATATGGTATCCCAGACAAAATGGATGGCAGAAACCATAACTCAGACTGCTGTTATGGAAGAGCTCATGTCAGGGAAGAAGCCAGCAGCAAATCCCTAAATAAACCTGTTGTGAGGTCCACCTTCAACCAGATGCAACTACAGAAGACGACAGACCCACCAACAAGTTTTCACCTGCTTACAAGAAAACACTCCCGACTTTGCCAAGGACAGCTTTCGGGACTATACTCATCACACCCAGCTGGCTTTACATTCCTAATTCTAGTTAGCTGTTGTGAGCCAAGTACTGAGCTTCTCTGGTGACCTTCTCCCTTCATTACCACCTGGAATAAGCTACTTACACTGAGCACTAGTAACTACCATTTGATTATTAAAGCAATGATCTATTAAATAAGTTTTAAATAGTTCAGCTTTAAGTACATAATATTGGAGGAGTAACACTTCAACCTGTTAAGACCGATTCTGATAAACCCAGGTGTGAAAGGCAGGGGAGATCCTGGATCTGGATAAACCCAGGTGTGAAAGGCAAGGGAGATCCTGGATCTGGATAAACTCAGGTGTGAAAGGCAAGGGAGATCCTGGATCTGGAAAAACCCAGGTGTGAAAGGCAAGGGAGATCCTGGATCTGGATAAACTCAGGTGTGAAAGGCAAGGGAGATCCTGGATCTGGAAAAACCCAGGTGTGAAAGGCAAGGGAGATCCTGGATCTGGATAAACTCAGGTGTGAAAGGCAAGGGAGATCCTGGATCTGGATAAACTCAGGTGTGAAAGGCAAGGGAGATCCTGGATCTGGAAAAACCCAGGTGTGAAAGGCAAGGGAGATCCTGGATCTGGAAAAACCCAGGTGTGAAAGGCAAGGGAGATCCTGGATCTGGAAAAACCCAGGTGTGAAAGGCAGGGAGGATCCTGGATCTGGATAAACCCAGGTGTGAAAGGCAGGGAGGACCCTGGGTCTGGAAAAACCCAGTTGTGAAAAGCAGGGGAAATCCTGGGCCTGGATAAACCCGGGTGTGACAGGCATAGAGAAGCCAGGCCTGGATTAAAGCTGGGTTGGAAAGGCATAGGAAAGCAGGGCTGGAGCCCACAGGGATAGGAGGAAGGAGGTAGAGGGGAGAAGGCTGGTCTTAGACCTAAGCGGTGGGCAAAATGTCTTTTGTTTAGGCCTGGGGCAGGAAGGTCTCCTTGGGACAAACTGTGGCCTACGAGGAGGCTTTCCCCAAACAGCTCCACTCTGTATGCAGTGGAGAGGAACACAGTTACACTCCTGTGTGTACTCATATCCTTACATCTGATTACAAGCATTAAAAGACTATAAACAAGAGACTTGAAAAATTACCAGGAAGCCACACGCATCATCCCAGCAGATGGACAGGGACTCATCCCTAATCAACTGATTGAAATAGCTGTTCAGGGACAGCCAAGCAGAGGCCATGGTGCAAACTTGGCAGCCACTCTCTGGAGCAACAAGAACCCAAATGTTTCCACTTAGCTTTTCTAAATAAAAGATGAATAATAAATTAATCAGTTAAAATCATCTTAAATCACAGAAAACATTACCTTATCTGGAAGGAAACACTAGAAACGAAACCCCTAAATGTGTGCAGGCCACCTTTGCTGATCGAGAATAGATCTCAGGCGATGTGATACAGCTCTTCAGACCCAAACAGTGTTACACTGCAATAAAGCCAGAGTCCTCTCCAGCATCACAACACAAACATCCTGCATCCTGGCACAGTGACAGAAACACTTAAGCCATTGCCATACTTTAATAGCCATGGACATGAACTTTGGTAGAAATATTAATGTGTATGTTTTCTTCCTCTCACAAATCACTAACATCTCTCCATTTGAGAGAAAAAACTTGGCACCTAAGTACTCATTTTATTTTTTAAGAACAAACCCCAAACTATCTGTTACCCAGTGCACCCCTGCCAGCATAGGATGCTTCAGCAGGGCACCCTATAGTTTCATTATGCAAAGGCACTCAAGTGGAGTGTCCTGAAAGTGGTTGCAAAAGGCCACTTTGCAGAGTGGGCAGTGGACTTTAAACAGCGCGTGGGGTGCACACGTCATTCTGGGAATAATTCTCTCTTTATTACTCTAGGAAACTTTTCCTTTGTGTATAGCAAGTCAGCTTGACAATATTGAAGCCAATCTAGAAAGTTGTTTTGTTTCGCTCTGCCAAATCAGATCATTCCGCTCTCAAAAATCAGGTAAAGCTAAAACATATTGTAACGTTTATATTTCAGCTCTGTAACATTTTAATTTGAAACATTTGATTTCAAATGTCGTTAGCTGAAAAAAACACTTGGGACAACTAGATGTCTCAAAACAATTTTCATCAGTGCCTGGTAAATAAACTCAAGTGTGAAAATACGTACGAGGTCACTGTGAAGTCACTCTGTACCTCCTTGTCCCAGAAGCAGCTGTGGCTGGGCAGGGAGCGTTTGCCTTGTTAGCTCACAAAAGGAAAAATGAGCTTGTAAAACAAGACATAGACTGGGACTTTGTGTAAATGCCACCACTTAGGATCTCGGCACAGGTTTTTCTGGGAGATTTTTTAAAATACCAGAGAATTGAACCTACCTCTTGTCTTCAAGGAACCTGCCTGTTGGCTGGAGTTCAGCCAGCCAGAGCTGGATGGTCTCAGTCTTAGGGAACGAGGCACTGGTCCTTAAAATGAGATAATGAGGTATATGCTTAAACTGATTTCTGAGCTTACCTAAGGGTATGTGTACAAGTGAGTTGGAATGGATGGTCTCATCAGGAAGTGGTGATGCTGGAGGTCTTCACATGGAAGCAGCAGCTGCTTCAGAGATGAGGAATCTCCAGCTCTCCAGGAGACTGCACGGTTTATCTCCTCTCTTTGAGGATGTTTGATGAAACAGGATTGCCCCTTTGCCCTCAGTTCATTCAAAGGTGAAGTAACTTGGTGTTAAGACAATTCCCAAAACTGAATGTCATGCTTCAGTGCTTCTGCTCATAGCGGCTGGAGTTGGAAAGGAATTTTCATGGTTGCACTATTGTCAAATGTATTTGTTTTTTGTTTCGTTTCCTAGAGTGTAATAGACACTGACTACAGATGGAGACAGGACGTCCGACTAATGTGCCTTCCTTATGTTCTCAAAATGATAGAAACTATGTGAGCAGGAGTCAAAAAATAGTTTCTTTCTCTATGTAACCCCATCAAGGATTATTAAGATTTTTTTCCATATTCCCTTATATGTACATCTTGCTGAGATCTTGAAGACATGCTTTCCACCATCAATTATCTACTTTTACTAGGAATTGAATTATTAATGATCTAAAGTCTTCTGAGAACTAAAACTTCTCAGTACAAAAAATTTTGAGCTCAAAAGCTCAAGCTGTCTGTGAAAATGCTGTGGCTCAGATTATCTGATAATCATTTCCAATTTAAACAACCAAGTCACTGGAAGATCTCAAGGCACATTATCTAGCAGGTGAATATAATTATCTCCAATTATAATTTGAAAAGGCAAAACCCCTAGTACAAGATAATCAGGAGTGAGCCTGAGCCACAGTTCTAGACATGCTGTGCTGTATCACAGACCTTAAACCTTAAGTAAGTCTGATGATTTGTTTTTGAAGGACATACAGCTTTCTGCTTCATAACAGTAGTGCTGACAGTCATGGAGACCTGTGCATAAGGAGATGACAAACAGCTCCCCTTGGGCACCAAGGCAGGATCAACTGCACTCCTGCTGCATGCCCAGGGGATGCTTGCCCATCTATTCCCAAAGGCGTCTAGAAATCAATCATAATATTGATTATTATTATTGTTGTTACACCTAAAAATTTCTTCCAGTACTTCTGTGCCTTTATCATAAGTACAGCTCAAATCTCACTTGCTGGTTCCCCAATTCCTTCCTGCCCGGCGTATCACCAGGCAGAGATTATTCCTTTCCCCTTTCAAAAAGTCTGACATATTTAAGAATCATGTTTTCTTCTCTCTTTTCTAGGCTGAACTCCTCCAGTGTGCTCATTTTCTCACTGGTTAAACCTTACAAAGCTTAGTTCCCTCTTGCTGCTCTCCCCCAAATTCCTTCCCGTGACCCACAACGGGTTCTCATGGTGCCCAAGCCAGCTGGGCCGGGGAAGACCTTGCCACTGCTGCTGGAGACTCTGGATGGCTTCATCCATCTCTCAGGCCATTTTTCTGGTGTTCATCCCAGGCCAGTGTTTCCCTTTTCACACCAACATCATGGCATTGCTGACCTGAATGCAGGTTGTGATACTTCCCAGGCTCTTTTCTGAAAATTGCTATCCAGCCAGCAGTTCCCTGTCCCATATCTGTGTTTTCTAGCAGTTCCTGCGAGGTGTAGAAATTGAATTTTCACCTATTGCATTGCATTTTTTCCAGAGATGTTATTAAGTTTCATTTTGAATTCTAGCTTTGTTCTCCAATCTCCCTGGATCCCTGCCTGCACAGCAGAAAAGAGGGCTGGAAATCCAAGGAATCTTGATCCACTTCTGTGCCCACTGAGTCCAGCAGCATTTAATTTGACAAGAATTGGATTGGTTGCCAATGGAAAAATACAAACTTGGGCCCTGAATAACATGTAAACAGAAAAGACCAGCAGTTAATTTGGTATTTATCTACATACTATTAAATAAAACCCAAATGGTTAGGATTTAGAAATTTCAAGTCATACATTTTCGGATATATTGCTTCCAAGTAACTCTCCCTGTCCGCCTTTCATTTTCTAAAGGACTTTTTTTTTATGTATTAGGATGCTTATATAACTGTTTGTTTACTTGTTAAAAAAGGAATTTAATGTAGTTTCTGAAAACGTATTTAGACACTAACACTTCAGATCTTGGGACAGGGAGAGTGTATCAGGAAAATTTTTAAAATTTAACAGTAATTTAAATTTATTTTTTACTACAGAACTTAAAAATTTATCTTAACTGAGTTAGAACTTTCTCAGATACATCAAGATGATACCTCCCCCAGCTTGGCACATCCCATAAGTGAGCCTAACTCACTTTTTTGTCCACCACTGCATCACTAAATCTAGGAATACTGTTTCCAAAAATGCTTAAATACAAGATGGCAACAACAAAGCAGGCTGGAGTGCGAGTTGGTATCTAACATACTGCTGGACTCCAGAACAAATTAACTCAATTACAAAGCATTTGAAAACTGGGAATTTTTTTTATCTAATTAGCATTTCAAACTTCTGTTGTGGAGAAAAATTGCACACCACATTTTATGGTGTTGCTATTAAAAATAACTCATTTTATACTTATTTTAGTCATTAGACATTTCAATTTAACTTCCAGGTTCTTCTAATCAAAATCATTGTAAATTCTTCTGTCCTGTAAGACAAAGAAAGTTAGGTTTAGAAAGGTGGCAGTGGAAGCCAAAGAAAGCATGGACAGTATGTGATGCTGTACAAGTCACTCACTTCTATCAAGAGAAGACAATGTAAACCATCAGTGCACAGCCCACTATCCAGCCAATTGCAAGGAGGATGGGTACAACGAGACGTGAAAGCGGGACTTGGGCTGAAAGAGAAAAGATGGTCTTTTTTAGAAAAGCCATGTTACATTGATACCAAATTAATTAAATTGAACACATCAAACCCACAATTATCTCAGAGCAAAAAGATACCCAAGAGCTTGACCCACATTACGTATGACTGCTACTTTTAGCGTGGAGTCACCATATCTTGGCAGACCTTCCAATGAGAACACATAGCAAAAGCCCAAAGAGATTTCCACTCTACAGTCTCTGCAATCAGATAGGTTCAAGGCTTAGCATGCCCAAAAGAAACCAGGTATAGGAAGCACGGATCTGTACTTGGTCTCCATAGGTCATCAGGAGAACATCTGTACTAGACTTCATGGACAGCAGCTGTCCTGGTAGGTTCAGGATTCAATCCCTGGCATGCACAGCACCTTCTAGAAGTCCCATTAGGCTGGCAACAGCAAATCAAAAATACAGCGAGTATTTAACCTCACACACATTCAAGATCAACGTGCCTGAGGCTGTAGTGAGGGGGTGTGTTATGAGTTCCCACACCCCAGAGGGATGTTTGCCAGTGGCTGCGCTTCAGGGATTCATAGCTCATCTCTGTGCTTCCCATGCTCCACTAAGCCCTCTCCTCTCCTGTCACTACAGCAATACAGGGTAGTTAAGGTTGGTGTAATTATTCATCGTAAGGTTATCCCCCACTTTCAAGTAGGAATATAACATAGGAGTTTCCAGTGTCAGTTGGGTCAGGCACAAAACATGTGATGTCTTGCCTATATTGCCCACTAATACTAGAACAAGCTGAAAAATCACATGGAGATGTGGAGTGCAATGCAGGTGATGGTTCTATAACACAGGAAGCAGAAGGCAGGATTATTGCTTTATGTAAATGTGTTTCAGAATTTTGAAGACTCCATCAGTTTCCTGCAAATAGTAGAGGCTTCCCAGAAAGCAGCGTGTCACATAACTTACCAATATATTACAACATTTTAAAGCACTTATTTCTGCATTTAAAATATTTCAAGCCTTTTGAAGGGATTAATGAATAAAGTAAAACTACTCACAAGACCTTGGACAGTTTAGATTAAGAAATCAGACATTGAAGGAATGCTCAATCATTTAAGGCTTTCCACATGACTCTTTTAAAGCCATGCATAACACAAACATGTCTCAGCATAATATTGCATGGTGTGTCTATAGAGAGGGAAAGAGTGCACATACAGATAGAAAATCTCTATGTGTTGCCATCAAAATATAAAAGAGATAAGCAACCACAGAGCAGAATGAGAAAAATCCTGCTCTGAAACTGGATGTCTTTTTGCCACAGAGGAGTCCCTTAACTATTTCATTAAAAGACTGTCATTCCTTTGGCACTCGGTAAGGTAAACTACTTCTGTTGGCAATCATTGCTCTTTAATTTCTATTTTTCTAAAGGTCCTTTTACAAGTAAAGGATCTGCTCCTGGGGTACATGGAAGAGTTTTGACAGCACTGTACTGAGTTGCCTTTGTGTCTACTGAATATGTGTTTTGTTACATGAGATCCAGTTTAAAGGCAGTAAGAAAAGAGAGGCAGGCAAGTCCTGATGGATCAGTGGGAACATTGTGCCCAGCATTTGTCATGAGACAGCAAGCATCTGGCTCTGAGGGATAGAGTTTCCTGGGAGCCACTGGGAATACTTGTTTCCTAGTTTAAGAACAGAAATGGCCATGAGATCATTTGCTCTGATATCCTCTATGTCACAGGACAGACACCCCAACACCTGCATTAGAGCAAAGCAACTGCTTGGAAGGCTATATTTTATGCCATGAGCAGGAGAGATTGAAGTGTAAGATCTGCACAAAGCTCTTGCGTTGCTGAGTGAGAAGGCAACCCCTTCACAAGGCCTCAGAATGCGGCAACAAACTCCAAGGTCCCAATATTTGGTCCAGAGATGACCCCTGTGGCAGAGAAAAGGCAGAGTGGAGGGACTAATAGCAGAGGAACAGAATGCTTCCAAGCAACTCTGCTTTGGAAAGAAATCTTTACTGACACCTGGAGGTAACCAGCTAAAACATGAGGTTTCATTATAATCACCATTCAAATGACTGCACATGAAAGCAGAATACCAACAAAATGTGGGTTATTGCAGTCACAAGTTTTGCTTTCAAACAGACAAAGGAAACAAACCCTGGCTTCTGGGGCTTGAGCCAGAGCCTACTGACATCAAAAGGCCTATTCTGGATAACAGCAAGAACACAAGAATCTTACCATGACCTGTGTATATAAGCTGGCACTCTAGTTACAAATTATTTTTTTCCCCATCATAGAAATTTTTCTCTTATTCAAACATGAATTTATCTCAAAATAAACAGAGAGCAGCGTCCAGAGCAGCAAACACACAGAACTTTTGCTGTGCTGCAGCAGGGTTCCTCTGCATGTGCTAAAGAGGCTCCCAAGCTCTGCACTTCACTACAGTGAAGCCAAGGATTCCTCAACTGCGGATACAGCAGCACAGATTTCCAAGCTAAATACAACATAAACATACAGATGAACTTCATCTGATTGATACTTTTTTCCCTGGGTTTACTTTTTATCAAGAACTGCAAGTTGGCTTGGTTTTGCCATCTATAGTTGGTGAAAACTCTTACCTGCAACTATGAGCAAAACGCTGCCCGAAATGTCTGAGTCCGACCGCACTGACAGACACCCCACATACCAGGTGGGAAGGCTCCCACATTCTTTAAACAGCCAGAGGCCTGGCAGGTAAAGAAGGAATGTTTCCCTGCCCAAGTCTGTCAAGCTTGAACCCACAGTCTTCTATTCCTTGCTCAAAAACACCTCAATTTCATGGAAGATTTCTTTGTTTGGTATCTCATATAGGCTACACGTGCACACACACAACCAAACCACTGACCCATCTCTGGGTGGCAGTTTGAACCCCACACGAATCAGCAGAGGAGGGGGAATGCATGGACATGCCCAGAGGACCGTGTCTCCTGCACATCTCCAGCTGCCAGCTCCACAGACAAGTTTTTCTATGTTCCTCGTGTGCTGCCAAGAGAGGAGGTGGTGCTCTGAAACCTAATTAAACAACAGCACTGATGTGGACAGGCTTTTGTGCAGATGGCATTTGCCAGTTTCATACTTAAGAAGCCTGCAGTTACTCATTTCAGTGAGGTTGCCCAACCATTTCTAATCTGGGGTCAGGCAGGAGGCACGGGTGGGTGGGCAGCAGGCAAGCTCGGCTGCCCAGGCGTTACGACTCCTGCTGCTGCTCAGAGGCTGCTGCTGGCGCCAGCCTGGTCCGTCCAAGGGATTATGGGCACACAAATTTGTAATTAAAATAACCAAAAAAATGAAACAAAACACATTCTACCAATGCAGAATATGGTTAAGTACTAATTCCTGCTGGAATACCAGTATCGGTATGATTTCTGTGGATACCAATGAAAACTAAAATTAAGAAACAGTCAGTATTCTGTTGTATCCCAGTTTGGTAGAATTCCAGTATCCTTCTTAGATACCAGTGGTAATGGTGCAAAAAAGGGAGATAAGTCTAAAAATTTTTAATTTGAGCTATGAAGATGTGTGAAGAATTTACTTCCACAAGGAAAAGTACTACCTGAACAACTGTGTACACAGCTAAACCCAAATTTAAACAGAGTTGTTTCACCATCCAAACTTCTCACAGTGAAGCAAACAGAAATTGACAATGAATATAAAATGAATTTCCAAAAACCTCCTTTTCTCTTTGGAGAAAGGGGAAATGTGCTTCTAATGAAAAGGCTGTTATTAAAATTTCATTTTGCTCTGCCACGTGGGCTTTGGGGGGTTAAAATCTGAATTATTGTATGTTCACACATCGTTACACTCAGATTGCAGCTACACAATACACTTAAAATGCTGCCAGGTACAACCCATTTTACACGGTTCCATTTAATTATGTTAGTCAACTTAAAATTACAACTACAAAAACCCTAAAGACAAGAAAACTGGTAGAATTCAGAAACATGGGATGAACCCAAGCTACTTTAAACTCATTGCTGTTAATAGAACTAGATGTCAAACTGATTACAATTTCTTACTAAACAGGAAAATACATATTGTATCCTACAAGAATAGAAGCTGCTGACTATTTTCACACCACATTGCTCAGGTTTATGAATTTTAAGAATACATTGCAACATCCACACTTGAATGTGCATCTTACCTGGTTCTGCCATTCCCCCTCTGCTGGTTTTATTAGCAAGGTTTAAGGTTTGTCTCTGCAGTTGTTCTTGTGAGCCTTGGGATGCTTTAAATAGAGCAATATTTGGAACGTGCTGCAGCTGCCTTGCTCACTGATGCCAGTTTTTGGCTACGTGCATTCAATTGTCTAAAAAGGCAGGAGTTCAAGGGAGTCAAGGTTACCTCTTCCTATTCCTCCTACAACTGCACATCTGATTCAAAGAAAGCTGAATAAAGAAAGGTAATTTTTTCAAGAGGGAGAGAAACAAGGGTGAAAGCTGCTCTACGGTCTCTTTGCAGTCATGAAACACCACACGATAAATCCGCGTAGTATTTATTTGCATCCACATATTTAGAATATGACATGGATCCAGCTCGTGCCTCATCCCCCATGTCTTCTCTTGTCCCTCTCCTATCAAGACACAGGGCCAAGTCCTAGTCAGTCACACTTGTATACATATTTCTGTAGTTATCAGTTACTTGTTAAGCAGCACCAGTTGCCTTGTACTCCACAAAGCACAGAGTTAGGTTTAGATTCTTCCCTCTGAAAGGTGACAGTGTGCAGTCACAGGTTTCCATTATGCCTTTAATGAGTACCAAAATTTAAAGGAGGAGCATTCCTAAAATAATCTGAGAATAATTTTGTCCTAAATAGGATAAATCATTGCAAACTGCAGTCTCTAATTCCGAAGAGAAAAAAACATGGAGAAGAGTTCCAGATCTGAGTGGAAAAGACAAACTGCACATTAGCTTGTATCACAAAAGGAGAACTCCATACAAGGATCCCTTGGAGTGATCCTGGCCATAGTTTTTGACAACTTAAGAACACACTCAAAGCTCCTTAGAGAAATGAAGTCCTGTACAGAACATTCAGAGAAGCACAAAGGCACATCACATGTCAGCAAGAACCAAACATGTTTTTTCAGGATTGGAGGACATTCTATCTAACTTTCAGCAAATCTATACGTAATCCCACTTCAGAGCTGTGCCCAGATGCTAAGTGAATCAGGGATTCTTCCTATTTCTGAAATGGGAAAAGACACAAATCACTGTTTGAAAGCCATTCCATATAACAAGTGCACAGGATGTGTTGAAGAGATCTAGCCTGGATGTTGGAGTAGTTCAGAGAAATTCGTTGTGGCTCCCAGAAGACAAGACAGTGCTCAGAAACATATTGTGCAGATCTTCTAAAAGAGATTATCCTGTTTGTATGGATTTGCTCAATAAAGATTAAATATTTTTCATTAAAAAATAAATTTCAATTTTCACTTTTCTTCAGAATTGATTAATCTCTTAAAAAGCAGAATACATCTTCCTTGAAGATATTACATCAAGCAGCCTGAAGAAAAGGAACTAAACCAAAGCTAAATTCAAGAGCACCAGGTGGAAAAAAATGCTGGCATTTCATCTCAATGTGATCCAACTTGTTCTAAAGCAGGTTCATAGCTCAAGTATTTAATTGTGGCAGGCCTAGAACTGGTTATAATAGAAATGCAGTCCATATCAAGGAAGGGTCTGTTCCTGAACTCAGGAGCTGTTTTCCAGGGATCCTTCTCACTTCCCTGCCCACTCCATGGCTGCAAAGGCAGAGCAGAAGGGTGCAGATCCATCTACAATACGGCTGGGAGAGACAACCTCCAAAATACCCACATGAAATGCAATTAAATGTCTGGTTATTTTTACAGGAATAATATTTTCTGTCCTAGATACTAGAATGGAAACTGTGAGCCCCAGGCTACACGGGATTTGTGTCCATCAGCAGAGTGTTTTCATCTGGAATGAACAGCAACAAAAAAGAATGACAGTGGAATATTGTAAATACAATTATTTGTATTGCTGTGATCAGTATCTTGGAAACCATGCTACCGTACACAGTGTGACTGAGCAGCATTCAAAACTTTCCTGGACAGAGTTATACATCAGTGAGGAATTTAGCTTTGTATGGATTTGTGTCATTGCACACTAAAAACAGTCCCCAGTTTTTGGTCTTTTGAGTTTGGCATGAATTCTAAGCTGACAATGACAGTAAAAAAAGTGAAGACAAATCATGTCAGCTAAGGAAGCTTTCATCAATTTCTGTAATTGATATCTTGACCAACCTGTCCTCAGTCAGATTGTGCTCACTGTCTCATAGATTCTTGCATTTCTGTTTGTACAATGAGATGCTTGAAAGCAGGTATTTGCAGCATTATTTCCAGTTCTGTAGATGCAGCAGAAACCTTGAGCTTTGTTGCCTGCCCACTAACACCAGGTCCTTACCAAGAAGTCTCTGCTGACAGCAGGGACTCTGTCAGCTGAAGGTTCAGATCCCACTTACTCTAGCATAGGACTTAAAGGATTTTTGGGGACTTGAAACTCCTTTCTACCAGTTAATAATCATGTGATAACATTTTTATTTCCATAAATGTTAATCTTAGAACCATCAGAACTTCTGGGATCTGGTGCTTTCAGGAATTTCCCTCTGGTGGTTTCCCAGCAGTTTTAACAGCACTTGCAGCATCTCCAGACCCAAGCACACTTCACAATAAGGGTTCAATGATTCCCTCACAGGATCATGTTCATCTGCCCAGGGAAACCAATCAAAAGACTTCTCTGGTTTCTAGAGATCAGTTTGATCAAGTGAGTATGCCAATGTAATAGCTGAAATGGCAAGTTCTCTGGATTCCAAAGTTTTCTGGTACTGGATATGCCTACTGTGTCTCCACTGCTGACTTTTGCACTCCTCTGCATTCTTGAGCAAGACAGTTCTCCTTTAAAAAAGTTTGCCTTTCCCCAGCACCACGAAAGGAAAGGGATTTCATTGCTACTGATCCCAAATGAGTATACTCTTGAAATAAAACCCATGGCTATGTAACATTTTATTATGCCATGCACAATGCAGCGTATCAATGTCATTTTGAGACACCAGAATAAAATGTGAGCCTTACATTCTTTGCCTAGCTTTGCTATAGAGCTGACATTTTGGGATAGGATCCAATTTGTTCTAAAAAGAAATATGATTCAGTTCTCTGTGTAATAGATGTATTGAAAAAAGTGCCTCTCTGATACAATAACTTCATTGCCTGCACAGCTGTTCCCGTAAGAATCCTCTCTGTTTGGGTTCTGCCAATTATATATATATATATACACATCTGATCTAATGGAAATAATTTCTACCAGGAACCATGTAGTCCTAACAAGACAATTTGACCTTCACAGATTGGGATCTTTCCAGGTCCAGTTGCCTTAAGCAAGGACAGAGAGTCATTGCTGTTCACAACAGTTTTCCTAACTTCTACTCTAATTTAGCTGCGAGCCCAGTAATTGTTGCTCTGCAAGTTGTAAGGATATGAAAGTTGTAACTACAATAAAGAATAGTGTAGTAATATAGTCACCATTTTAAACAACATATCTTCTGTTTGTAACAGAGAATGAACTGCAGACATAAATTCTACAATAGAACTCAATTCAACAGCCAAAAAAGGAGACATTTTCAAAATATAAAACCCAAAGGAGAGTACAAAATGCTTAAGAGAAAATTCAGGAGAATGGTTTGTGACTAAAAGCATCTACTTTTTTCCCTGCTGAAGAACAATACACAAGAAAAACAATTCCCTCATTATTCCTTGTGTTTCAAATTACATTATACTTTTTGTATGTTTTTCCCTCTGTGTTCATGCTGGGATGATGAAATACTCAACATGCAGAGTTAGACTCTGATGCTTGATTGTGGTCAGAAATCAGATCTCTCTTTTAGCCTTCAGTTCACTGAGGTACTCAAACACATCTGTCACACTTAAAGAGGACTTGCTGACTTCAGTCCCATTAAAACACTCAAAGCTAGGAAAGCACTTCAAATGCTTTAAATGCCTTCAGTACTTTAAGTGAATTAGGGCCAAATTCAAGAGAAGGAACTGAGTAAGCCAGTAGTGCTGCAAATCTCTCCAGAAGAGAAAGTAATTTGAAGGAGAAAAACAGTACTGATGTTTAGAAAATAGTAAAATCCTTTCTTTGGATTTTGCCAAAAAAAAGAAAAGGAAAAAGGCAGAGGTTGAGAGGTTGTGCTTTATTCATTTCCTGGCTAGAAGTTTACAAAAATGCCACTGTTCTAAGCCCTGCTGCTCCCCAATGTGACTGCACATGTCACTGGCCATGGGGAGAGGTGAGAACCCTCTGCAGGCTGCCCGACTGGTTTTGTGCCAAAGCTTTGGTGAAGAGTTGGAAGAAGCAATGTCCCTTGCTGTGCTCAAGAGCATCCCACCTCATATTACAAAGTGCATTATTCTTTTTTTGCCTGTTCCTTCAGTCATACATTGGAATTCTATGAGCCTGTCATGGTGTGAAAGACCTGACGCCATCCTTGTCCAAGCCGTTTCACCGTTTCTGCACCAACACTGCCAGGGAATACCTGGGGAGCTGTTGGTGCTGCTTTGCCACTTGGAACACAGCACGGAGAGGACTGACAGCTGAGTGCTCACAGACAGGCAAGGGGGCAATGAAAGCCAGAGCCTAATCCAAAAGCAAACACAAAAAATTGAGCCTACACCAGTAGAGAGGTACCTGTACAGCTCTGCAACTGGTGTACTGGTTATATAGGAGTTTTCCAGCCAGCTAATCGAACACCTGGGCCACAAGGCCCACGGATGCCTTGCCACAAGGTGCTGTTGGTGATTTGTTTTCCAGTAACAATGGGCACAGAATCCAACAGCAGGAACTACTGCACCTCCACACCCCTCCACCCACCTGCTGTCTCGTGTCTGCACACATCGGGTATTGCGGCAAGCAGGAATATGGGCTCGGTGTGTTGGGAGATCACAGAGCCACAGACAAACACCTTCACTTCATGAGCATTGGGTTTCCACTCCCTGCGTTGGTCCTGCTTTCTTAGATGTGTTAGGGAAAGATTTAGCCATAAACAATCCTGTGTCACCTCACTGAGAGGCACACTCTTTCCCTTTTGTACCAGAGACAGGGGTTCTTCACAGCACAGTCCCCTCTGAAGAGTGTTGGGAATACAGGAAAGAAAGCAAATATCAACTGCTTGGTAACAAGAGTACAGATGCATTTGCTATCTTAGTTTTGCTGAATTTGAGTGATTAACTGTCTAATATTTGGGAACTCCTCATTAAAAACCTCATTAAAATACCACCAATTTTGCAAAGAAAATTGGCAACATTTACTGTTTAAATAGCTAACAATTTTTCAGTATGTTCTAATCTTCTTAAATTCACCAGAACCCAGATATCAAATATTAGAATGTCAAACTTATATTTTTATTAGCCATATGTCTAACATCAGAAACTCTACACATAGCATTCAGTAGAGTGGCAAAGAAATGCTTTCAGTTGCACAAAGTCTATAGGATTCATATAAATAACTTAGGCTGTACTGCTTTATATTAGATTAGAGGCATAAAAATCAACTCATCTTCACAAAAGGAAGACTGAGTAATAAAATCTTTATAGCTTTGCAATATTGGTACTAATTTATTTAAAATCACATTTCTTTGTTTCAATTGAGCTTTTTCCTTTAAAAAAACACTGATTTACTAGCAAATTGTGTGTCTTGAATTGTTTTATTAGTTTGCCATACTCTCTTGGGACCTGCAGACTAACATGTGAGAAAGGATCGGATTATTGCGTTCACAAAATAGAAATATGTGTGGAAAATTTGTCTAACAAGATGAGTTTTATTAGCCATACCAATCCTAGTATTTGAAAGCTCCCTTAAAATTGCTAGACATTACTTCCAATCATATTTACATAACGAACTCAAAGCCTGATTGTTGATTGATTTGATATCTATGAAACTGAAGACCTGAAAAATTCTATTTATTAAGGCACTAAACATTTAATTCCACACACCATTTCCTAGGGCTCGAAGTACACGCATCGAGTCCCTTGGCAGTGCCCTTCAGCTGAATGCTATCTGATAGAAAAAGCTGTAAATATACCAGAGAAATGGCACTATTCATGTAGACATCTACATGTGCAAGGCCATTTCTGGATTAGTTCCCCACTGGTGTCTAAAAATAATGTTGATAACAATGTGGGATTTGTCTTTGTAGAGTTCCATTTCAATGGCTGCCGAGTGATTGGTAAATACCTTTCTGGCTGGCACAGCAATAATTGCTGTGAATAGATGTGTCTGACAGATAATTTATGAGAAAATATCTCAGCTGGGTTTCTTAGTGTGGAATTTTAGCTGACTGGAAGGAAACCACACACACAAGGCACCACCAGACTGCAAAGCTTCAGTGGCTGAAGTCTCCACGAGCGCCATAGCCTGACCAGAGTTCCCAGCATACCCAGCCTGACAAGACCACAGACAACTGCCCACGCCATGGGGATGGCAATGCCTGAACAAAGAGCCAAGGAAACGTAACCACAGATATTTGGAGACAGAAAGCAGCTCTGGAGCCCTGTCCGACCAAGTGCTGTGCACCTTCACCTGCCACTGCACTTAATGAAAGGCACACAGAGCACTGAGCACCTCCCAGGAACAGCTCAGCAACTGAAGCTGCCCAGCTCGGGGCCAGCAACAGGACAAGCTTCAAATATTTCATAGAAAATCCTCACCAGTTTTCTTCCTCTTCAGTGATTATTATTCAGGAAGGAAACCCAACCCATCATACAACCCTAAATCACCACGGGATTTTATGACCGGGGAAATGTCAGCTTTCTGGAGGATACGTTTTATGATTTATGCATTAATGTGACCGGTTGGTGTGGCTTTTACTGCAACAGCTGAAGAAAAAATGGAATTTTCCTCACAATTTAAAGGCATTTATTGCATTGGTCAGTTTCGCACTCAATCTTAACTTCTTGACCAAGCTGCTAGGCCCAAGTTAAATTTGCAGCATTACCATACTGTATTTTCCATGTGACTTTTCCACTACCACAAAAACGTGGAAGTTAATAATTATTCCATTCTCTTTCTTTGGATAAGAAAGTTGAACCTGTCATGCACCCTGTATGCAGCAAACAGCCTAAGGAAAAGGCCTGTGGTGCTGGTGCAGGGAGATGTGTTTGGCCAAGAGTTGTAACCTCTGCCACTGCTCCTTTCTGTCAGCAAAAAGCTGAGAGGAGCCTCAGGTCACCCCTAAATACAAGGACAAAACCTCTATTGTTTTGCAGTACTAGTGGTCATGACCTATCTTCAAGCAGTCAACTGTGTTCAAGACACAACCTCTTCCAGTCTTCTACCAACACTGGCCTGAAAAGCTTCCTCTGGCTCCAGATCCCCTGGAGGCTGGGTACCAGCCAAGAAGAAAATCAAGGCACATAGTGCCATTTTCACTATTTTTTGAAAATTCTTTCCATTCCTTATCCTAAAATCTAGCATTTAATTGATGGCTGCAAGGACAGAATAGAAATGGGAACTCCATGTCTGACCTCCTTGGAGAAACCATAACGCACCATGCTCTCCCTGCTCAGAGCAGTCCCCAGCTCCAGCCACCTCCCCTGCCCCAGGGGCAAAACAGGACACAAACAAGAATTCCCTCTTCCCCCAGTATCACCTGTGGCACAAAGGCAGAAATGGAAGAGGGGGAACAGGATGAATGACTGCCTGAGTCACTTCCCAACCAATTTCTTCTCCTTTTGCTGAGTTGGTACATCCCCCTCTTTCCCAGGCTTGTAAAGGGACTATTCTTGCAGGTGAAGTTTAAAGTTTAGTGCTCAGGACACGTTTTTTACCATTTCAGACTCAATTGGGCAGGAAAAGCTTCCTTCTGAGTGTGAATGAAGTGGGGAGGCAGCCATGCAGGAGGCCAGGAGCAATGTGGGATGCTCCAAATAGGGGTACTGGCAGCAGCCAGGGAACTGGGGCTCATTAATCTCAAGTACTTCGGTTTTACCATGATGCCTGGGTGTATCCAGACAAAGGGATGGAAGCAGCTGAACATTAAATCATGCTTTTGGTTGTTCCCTTGTTCTAACTCTTGCAAAACAAACACCTGAGCTGCTCAGCTGGGAGGCCTGTTTCAGTTTCTTGGTTCAGCCCTGAAGTTCCTGGTTGAAAACAACTTACTAGACTGAAGATACTGCATTCAAGAACAAATGCTGGCTTGTATGATTTCAGCTCATGTGCTGAGCAAAGTCATACACAGGCTGAAAACTTTTTTATTTGATCTTACTGTGTCCTCTGAAAGAACATTAGATCATTTCAGCAAGGAATACAATGGCTAAAGACACACTGGCTAAAGAAAAAGAGGATATATTCATTAACATAAATTGTGAAAGACTTTCTAAAATGCCGTGCTTATCTAAGATTCAAATAACATTTCATTACAGTCAGCCATAAACACTGGATAAAATGAAACAAGATAATTCCAATGTCTTCCTTAGAACAAAATGAAGGATTTCTTCAGAATCTTTTATTCTGCATAAATTTTCCTCTGTATTAGAAAACTACAACACAATTGAGTATAAGCCAGGCCTGCAATTTGAGGCCTAAACTCACCCACTCTAAACTGTACCTTCCTCAGCAGAAACACCTACAGATACCTTGCTCTTATCTGTACACGAGTTCTCCTTTTTCTTAGAAACCAGAAAAAATCAAGCCTGAACAAGGTTAGCAGTTAGAGAAAGGGGACAAGATTCAAACCAGAGGAAAACAACCGTTGATAAAGCAACACTACACCAAGGTTGGCAGAGACACTGAACTGTAAACAGCTGTAAGGAAACAGCACCAATACAAGCAGTGGAGAGCTCTGCACACTGCAAACTCACCCCTTCTGAACACGAGTTGGATACACCCGATCTCGATGCAAGATTTGACATGGTCCTCCTGGAGGGACTGGTTCAGTGGGTCGTTGTGCTCTGTAGACAAGTAGTCAAGTCATTTTCTCCCTCCTTTTCCAGGTGACTCTAACATAAGTTTGCCTGGAATCTCTACCTCTGTGATGACCACCTTTTGCTGTCCATCTGCTTGCGGGAGAAAGTGAAATGGATCTTTGTTCCTTTCCTTTTTAACTGAATCCTCTGCTGAGGAAAATGAGCATTTTTCAAATTACCAGAAAAAATGCTTAACTAAAACAAAGCTTTATAAGAATTGAAAAGCTGTTAAAATGCAGGGTTTATCCAACCAGAGAATAAAGTTCTCAAAAAACATTCAAAAAATTGGCATTTCCACGCACACATCAAAAAATATTAATCTTATTTGTAAAACATGGCCAGCTTTACTAGCTAGATGTGTACTGTAAACAGCAAGTCCTTAAAGAAGATGTAGTGTGAAGAACACTTGTGCTGCAGTTCCCTCTTGCGACAGACAGGGCAACTTCAGGTTCAGCAGGAGGCCAGAGGATGCTCTGCTGCACTCTCCACTGAGGTGCTGGGGTAGGTTTGTTGTTTTGAAGAAACTAAATATGCTGTACTTAAAATTTCTCTTGGAAAAGATATATTTAAGTGTTTGGGGCCTTTGAAAAAGCTGTTTCCTCACTCTGGGGTGTCTTGGCCCCTGTTCAAGTGAATCCTCCTAGAGTTTTTGGAGATGACTTGGGGTACCCTGAACCTCGCTGTCCCCAGCTTGTGGTACCTGTGCTCACAAGCCTAGAGATGACAAAAAGTGATAGAACACTGGCATTTCAGCACCTCTTCAGATCACTTGAGTAATTGAAGCAATAATTACAGGTAGAAATACAGATTTGAGTGTTCATTTGACATTAAGACTCTTGCTTTTACTGTGACAGCTGAAGAAAAACTGGAATTTTCCTCACAATTTAAAGGCATTTAACGTGTTGCTCAGATTTGTGCTTAGTCTTAACTTCTTGACCAAGCTGTTAGGCCCAAGTTAAAATTCCAGCATTGCCATGCTGCATTTTCTCAGTTCTCATTCCTGTAGGTAGTTTGCCCCAGACTGAGCTCCTGTCATTTACTGTGTTTTACATTTTGCACCTCAGAAGCCAGTTCTGTTACTGAATCACAAGAATAGGAGTCAACAACCAGCCTCCTCTTTTCTAGAGCAGCACAGATCATACCCACCAGTCAAACCTGGCCACTGCAGCAGGTTCATGCTGTTTCCTACTCAGCAGTTGCACACCTGCCTACACCTTTCAACATCATTTTGTCCATGGTTCACAAAATTCACAACATATATTTGTTACTGCTCACGTTCGACTGAACTGTTGGGATCATAATAAGTCATCCAACTGCTCCAGGACTTCAGGAGTCAGGTCCCAATACCCAAAAAACTCCTCTCCTGGACAAATCACCCTAGGATGGCTGCATCAGGCTGTGTTCTGCTCCAGGCTGGGTGGGTGGTTGCCAGCAGATGGCAACCCCTTCCTGCAGTGCTGGGCGGCCAAGCCAGCCCTGTCTCAGGCAGAGAGAGGGCCCTGGAAAAAGAGATCTGAATGAATCTTCATGTTTTGTGTGTCACTAACTTATTTTCACCTGAGCACCAAAGCCTTTGCTTGTTCAGAAGATGCTCTCAATGGGTTATTTTTTCTAATGAAAAGGTTACAAAACCACCAACTGTGTTAAAGTAAAAATAAACCATGTGTTACATAAACAATAAGAGGCATCCCCGATTGCCAGAAATTTAGAACACACTAAAACCCCAAATGAAGCACAAATTCACTTTTTCTCCCTAGAGAAACTGATGCTGTGTGATTCAACTGTGTTCTGTGAATATCAATATCATCCATCCCACTAATAAATTATTCATGCAAAATGAGAATTGTAAAGTTCCAAAGCTTCTCTTTATATGAGAGTACGCATGGGAACGAAATAGAGGGAACAGTTTAATTTAAAAATACTTTGAATTTTTCAGACATTCCTTAAATGAACATCATTTTTTCTTCCTGGTACCTATTCTTTGAACAAGCAATGTGGAGTTCAAATGCTGTCAAATGATATTTTGTTCTAAAGGGGTGCTAATTTCATTAGTAGCATAGGTTATTACATTGACTTTAAATTCTGTATATATTATGTGAGATTCAAAAGGAGGCATTTAATATTGTGTCAAGCATTAAATTTTTCTGCATTGATAAAGCAACATGTATTTCATAATTATGTGAATTCATTAGATTCACTATCTATAATGTACAGATAATTTCCTTGATCACTCTTCCTGCAGCTCCTTTGCCCTTGAGCTTGTGAACCTCACAGCACCAGGTCCTCTTGCATCTAAAGAAGACCGGTGGCCACTCCCCACACCCCATAACATCACATCATACACCAATCAGCAGGGCAGGAAGAGTTTGCATGTCAGTGCAGGATTTAGCAGTGTGGCTCTTCATACTTTTAAAATAATCTGAGGGGATTTAAATATGATCCCACAGAATTCCCACTAAAACTGTCCTTCGCACACAGCTTAAATTAATCTTTGGATGATCACTTCTGTGCCTCCTTGCAGGAGCTAGGAACTGTCACAAACCATGCCACCCTCTTGTCCTTGCCAACAAAACTGCACAGCAGCACCAATGAAAGAAGGATTCTGTCCAAAATCCCCTATTTTCCTTGTGGAAAGAACAAGGGCAGCATGAACCTTAACATTCAGATTTTAGGCAAACTGCACCATGACCTCAAATATGGCCTTGCATATGGCAATGATAGTACAGAAAACCTACTTAAAAATAGAGTAAAATAGTCTTAAAAGCCCATTCTTTGGCCTTTGTCCTGAGCCTGACAGCCATCTACACGCCAGCTATAGACAGAGGGGGCTTTTGAGACATCAGCTCACCTCAAACCTGCCATGTGTCATCATGTGGAAACAATTTCCAGTCTCTATCTGTCTCAACTGCATTTACAGCAGCAACAGGTGAGCAGCACTATTCCTTTCACTCATTGTCACAGCCACACTGGCACGAGGCCTCTTGATTGATTTGGGGAGATAATGACTAACAATGTGTCATGTTTCAGGCTTGTACACAAGACTTGTTGACGTGCAGTATATTTTTAGTTCATCTATTTTTAATCTAACTTCTGTATTGCATTCATTGCTGTAAACCCTACTTCATTCTGCTCTGCAGTACTGCCAGCTTGCAGCCCAGTCACTGCAGAGATGCTGCTCCAAGAGTATGAAGTTAGGTATTTATAATAAATGTATTGTACATACAAGTCACTAAAATCAGAGTTTTGGTTTCTTTATTAAAAAAGCTCAGGCAATTTATCCCAGGCTAGTGAAAAATACTGACAGAAGTAACTACTTGTGGAGTTCTTGACTAACTTTTAACTAGACTTTAAACCACAACTATTTCATTTCACACTGGAAAATCATTTATTTGCTTCCTTTTCTGGCTGGGAGGGAGAGCTTTCATCCTTTTCAGCTGAGTATATCCACCAAGCTCATCACAACAGTGGCTGACCAGAGCAAAATCCAACCACAGGATAACAACCTATTGACATCCCTACCAATTACAACTCCCAGACACATGAAAGTAAAATATCCCATTAAACAGGCATCCTCATCTTTAAATACTGCACCTGGAAACGCATTTTAAAATTTAGCATGAGACGATATTAACAAATACCCAGTATTGCACTTATCCCTTATTTAAAAGGCTTAAGATAACATATCCCCTTCTCCTTGTATAAACCAATTCAAGTTACATAATGTATGTGGATTTGCTTTGACCCCATTCCAGATGGCAATATATTATTAAGCCAAGGCTGTACAATTGCAATTTGGTGGAAAACAGGTCAGGATTTTATTACACGTCAAAACTCTCAAACTGTTCTGAATATTTCAAATTAAAAAGGCAAGTAGAAAATAACCCTTGTGTTGGAGTGATCTTATTGCATTACCTTCCTCATGAATTTATATTGGCTGCATATTTTATCAGTTCTTTTGCTACTTTTTAACATCTGTATGTGCAGTTTGTTCTGACAAATCGTGAGACAAAACCAGGGCTGGGATTGCTCAGATCCAAGAGGAGGGCAGCAGTAGCCTGGTAGCTCTTGCTCTCCCCACAACGTGGAAGGGCCTCAGCTCAGATCATGCAGTGCAAAGTTTCAGGTGAAAGAGGAGCAGAAAGGCAAAGGAGGGATGCAGAGCAAGATCTTACATGCAATGGACTTGAAGGCTTGCTGGTACCGACCTCGTCTCCAGGCAGGACATTGAAGTCTGACTGTCAGGCGGACGTACGGTTCTCAAAGTTCATTAAAACAAAGAGGAGAGATCTCTGGAGCACAACAGGCTTCCTTCCAGCAATCTGAGGAATTGCCTATTCACTCTCTATCAACATCTCCTTTAAACCAAAAAGCAAACAGAAAGTCAGACTGCTAATTTCCTCTGCTAACTCAGAGACAGCCCTCAAGAAACCCATTAAACCCATTAATTTCCAGTCTCATCCTTCTCTTAACACAACGTCAACGCCGCCTGTGAACTGTATTAGCAGGCTGTTGTTGGTCAGATTTAGTTTGCCTTATGCTATTACACTGCTCAGCTACTTCCTGCCCTATATTAATCCTCTCTCTGCTTTTTTTTTTTTTAACATAATTAGTGCTGTTAACTAACTTGCTGTTAACAGTTGTTTCCAAGTTCATTAAAAGAGATAACAGAACTACAAAGAGTCTCTTAGACTCTCCATTGCCAATTTTACCATATATATGGAGACTCTAATAAACTGTGTTAATCACTGAAATTAATCACCATATTGGCACTTCTCTAATTACTCCTCTTTTGGAGAAAATATCATAATGACATAGAACTTAAATTAAACACAAATCTAAATTATCATAGAATCATAGAATGACTTGGGTTGGAAACAACCTTAAAGCCCATTCAGTTCCACTCTCCTGTCATGGGCAGGGACACCTCCCACTGGATCAGGGGGTCTCAAAGCCCCATCCAACCTGGCCTTCAACACCTCCAGGGATGGGGCAGCCACAGCTTCTCTGGGTAACCTGAGCCAGGGCCTCACCCTGCTCACAGTAAAAAAATTTTTCCTAATATGTAATCTAAATGCCCCCTCTTTCAGCTTAAAATTGTTCCCCCTCATCTTGTCCCTGCACTCCGATCAAGAGCCCCTCCCCAGCTTTCCTGCAGCCCCTTTCAGTTCTGGGAGGCTGCTCTAAGGTCTCCCTAGAGCCTTCTCTTCTCCAGGCTGAACAGGCCCAACTTTCTCATCCTGTCCTCACAGCAGAGGTGCTCCAGCCCTCAGATCATCTCCGTGGCCTCCCTTGGACTCGCTCCAACAGATCCATGTCCTTCCCTTGCTGGGAATTACGGAACTGTTTTTCACCAGACAATATATCCCAAAACTCTATATGGTAGCTGACATTTATACTCTCAGAGGCACATCCATTAGTTTCACTGCTTTAGGAGCACCTAGACACTATCAATACCATTAACACAAGCTGCAGGATGAGCTCCCTGGGCTGGTTTTTGCACTCCACTGCATGAAGCCTACAGGGGCACAGCACACTTGGCACAAGACAGCTCTTGTGTGCCAGGCTCCTTGGACAAAACAGTGTCTCACTGCACACAGATGAAATCTGGAAGGTCATGTTCAGAGAACAAACCACAAAGGAAAGAGAAACCCAGCTGGAGCACTTAAAATATGTCTTATTCATACTCCCTCATACAAAGAGTATCTTAAATACAAATACTAATACAGAGCAGCAAAAGGAGTTACACAGAATATAAGCAGCTACTGTTTTGAGCTATCCCTAGCGATGCCATTTTATCTTTGTGTTGTTCCACAGTATTGCTGCATTGACTTCATCAACACTGGCTGCTCCAGGGGAAAAAAAAAAACAAACAAATCAAAACAAAGCCAGATAATTTCCTTTCTATTAAAATCTCTCTCCCAACTTGTCTCCTGAATTATTCTTAATGGCTTATTTTTGAATGATCCCTCTCCACATTTTGATTTTGATACATCCTGCACTTGGATTGCTCCCCAACAACATTCGTTGCATTGGTTTTTTAAGGGGAAAAAAAATCACATTCTTCAATACACAGCAAGGCTGATCATTTAATGTAAAGAAATAATAATGAAAGCATATAAAACCTGGAATGCTGTCACTTCTGGTTCCAGTAGGCAGTGGAATGCACTACAGAAAGCACCTCATTCTCTCATACTATCTAATGAGGTAAGAAGATGCAGGGGTTGGTCTCTTCTCTCAGGTGACCAGGGACAGAACTAGAGGGCAGGGACTCAAGCTTGGTCAGGGAAAGTTTAGACTTGATGTGAGGAAAAAATTCTTCCCTGAAAGGGTGATTGGCCATTGGAATGGGCTGCCCAGGGAGGGGGTGGAGTCACCGACCCTGGAGGTGTTTAAGGGGAGACTGGATGAGGCACTGAGTGCCATGGTTTAGATGATGGGTTGGTGTTAGTGTTGGTGTTAGTGTTGGGTTATAGGTTGGACTTGATGATCTCAGAGGTCCTTTCCAACCTTGTGATACTGTGAAGATGCCAAACACTATATACCCTCTTTTATGGAAGCCAACAGCAGCTCTGCAGCTAATTTTGATGCCTTCCCTTAAAAGCTCCCTGGGCCAGGCCCTGTATCAGGGGCAGGCAAGGGGAGGTACTGCTGTGTCACACCTTAGGGGAATGCAGAGAACGAGCTGCTCTGCTACAGAACCCACCTGAAAGTAAAGTTTCTGACCAAAACAGAAGGAAAGACAAGGCTGCTCAGAATCAAAGGGGTTCTGGGTACAAACTGTTTTTTGGGCTGAGTTCTGCGGGAGGGAAGGAAGACAGAGCTCAGCAGGGGCAGAGGCACATGCAGAGACAAGAAGCAGCCGGAGGAGCAGCTGTGCTTGGCCCTGCAGGAGGGGACTCTGCAGGAGAAGGGCTGAATGAGAGAGAGATGAGTAAGAATTGATTGCCACTTTCTTTGTGCATTCCAGTTAACAGAAATGGCATTGCACCAAAGATGCGTCAATATAACCCGATCCACATCTGATTTGTCTTTTCCAGGGGAATAGCCTGCTAGCTCTGCTTCTCCCAGTTTTGGCTGGCTACCCAGCTCCAAAAGAAGATACAACTGTCCTAAAAGCAGCAGCAAAACTGCACTAACCCCTGCCTGGCTGCTTCTCAAGGCAGGGTGAGGAAAGCTTTACCACGTGGTTTGTGTCTTCTCAGTGATAACGGGATTCTTGACTCTCACACTGAGGTTCTGTCAGGCAGAAAAAATACAAAATATAATAACTCAAGGCAGCAAAAAAAGAATTTTAGTAGCTCTACCAACATTATCTTAAACAGTAGGGTTGACTTGGGAAAACAATGCTGTGCTGAAGATGTGGGGTGGTAACACCTCATGCCTTTGTTCAGTTGTAATGAGCAAACCATACTCGAAATTGTACAATCAGACCTCTTCCAGTGCAGTATCCCACCTTATTTTTAAGTACTGTGAGTGGATACTTGGCTTCATAGAAAGGCATTCATAAAAATGCCCCCTCTGCAATTAAAATGCTTGTAGAATAAGTGTGGCTCAAGTCTGTCTAAACAGTTGTCATTTATTAACTTGTTTTACGGCACTAGGACTACTGCTACAATGAAATAGTCATTTATTCCTGACATTTATAATGCTGTCATAAAATTCAATGTTCTGTATAACACAGAAAATAAACCAATTCTCCCATAGCTACTAAAACTTCAGGAGTAACAATTTTCAGAACTAGATGATTATTGTGTAGAATGAAATCTTGCAGAACAGTAGAACCACAGCAGCACTGATGATCATTTTCAAATAACCTTTAAAATCCTATTCAAAGTCATTCATATTCATCACTTTCATTATTTGTGTCTCCTGATATGGGAAAACTCATTGCATCACAAATTAATGGGTTTTCATTGCCACAAACGCATTTCCCAGTGCACATCTGGAGCACCTCTGCATACATCGCTACAGCAATGAATTGATCCCTTATCCCTCCCAGATGGTTGAGGATTGTTTACACCACCTTGTTTGTGGCAGCTCTCTTTCTACACACCATTCAGACTTGCACATGCTCTGTTGTTTCTTTTTAGGCACCATTGAATCACCTTCTCCAAGAAAAATACATTTTCCCTACAAATTCAGTAAAACATGCTTTGCTAAATGATCACTCATTTTCTAGCTGGCACAGGAGAAGGATGCTGCTGTGTTTCCAGTGAAGCACAGTCTGAGGAGTGAGCCAGGTGCTGGACAAATTAAACTAAGGATGAGGAGCAGGAATCCTGCCATGGCTTTCCTCCAGGAAGTGAAGTCCAGAGGGGAGCATTCCTGCTGGGTGTCTGGTCAGAGCAGCTCACTTCCCTCAAGGATTTAGCCTGGAGACTGAAATTACTGACTGCACAGATCCCCAGCTCGTGAGAGGACGCCTCAGCAACTGCCTTGACTGTTTCACAAACACATGATTGAAACTGGGCCCTTGGTTTGAATTAACAAAAGAGCTGCCATACCTGCTGCTGGCACTGGCAGGTACCTTTCACATTCAGAGCAGTGGCTGTGGGAGAGGGCTTCTGAGAGTTAGCCTGTGTTTTCAAATGCAGATTCATTCATTTCTATTCCACTGAATTATAATCTAAACCACAATATTCTGCACATGCCACTCTGCTGTTTTTTTCCAGTTTCCAGAAAGCTAAAAGATTTGACAAGGGGCCAAAACAGACCAAGCCTGAGCTAGTTCCAGCTGTACCTGGAGAGCTTCTGCTTTGCTTTACAAAGCTCCTGGTCTCTATAGTTATAAAAAAGTTGATCAAGTGTTACCTTAAATGCTCCCATCCAGAATGAAAAAATAAAAATGCTCAGGAGCTCCCAGGCTGACAGCTCACTGGAGCGTGACTCAGCTCTCCCTTCCGCTCCTGTGCACTGACTCCATCCCTCTCTGGATGAGGTGCTGCTGGACACCCCCACCATGCCCTGGGCAGAGCCAGGGTTCGACACATCTCTCTTGCAGCCCAAGATGCAGATGATGCTCCCTTGCATGTGCCAACCTTTTAGGTTTTAATAGACATCATTCACTTCCTTTGGCTGCCTCAAACCGCACAGCTAGCAGCTTCCACTCCACCCCTACCCTCCGCACTTCCCGCTGTCCTTGCTCAACTCACACAGCCACCAGCACTGCCCCAGGGATCCCCAAACCCCTGACAGCCTGACTGGGCTGGAGTGAAAAGCCCAGACAATTCACACCTCTCCGAGGGACAAAAAGTGACATAAGCTAAGGCACCAGTTTCAAAGCTTCAGTAAAGCCTGCTGGCAAAGCCAGAACGAGAGGCTGTGATCTGATAATTGGGCTGATCAAACACAAGGTAAAATACATGCCAGTGGAAAGCTAAAGCCACCCTGCAGCTTTCTCCAATAGAGAAAAAATTTTGTTTTCTTTTATAAAAGGGCAAAGATCAAAGTCTCTTGACAAAAAAACAAAAAAACACAAAAACCAAACCCACATGAAAACCAAACCAATCATAAAAACCCCAAAACATTTCAGAGACTCTCCCTTGGTGCCCCAGCACTGCTTGTTCTCTTAACTGTCCTGGAGCCACGGGAGCTGTGGTGAGGAGACCCCCACTGCAGGAAGGGCTGACCACAACTCCCGAGGACACAAGCACACACAGTTTCTCATCTGTTCCATAGTGTGTTCAGATCCACTTTGGCTCTTCCTGTCTGCGCCCCAGCGCGTGAAGACCAGCAAGAGATGTGTGCTCCAGCCAAGGTGCAGGGGGAATTGCCACCATTGCCACCAGTAGTCTCCTGCCAGAAGCTTTACATGTACCACCAAATAGAAACATAAAATCATTAAACAGTTTGGGTTGAAAGGGATCTTAAAGATCACTCAGTTTCATTTCCTGCCATGGGCAGGGACACCTCCCATTGGATCAGGGGGCTCAAAGCCCCATCCAACCCGGTCTTGAACATCTCCAAGGGATGGGGCAGCCACAGCTTCTCAGGGCAACCTGGGCCAGGGCCTCCCCACACTCACAGCAAAAATTTTCTTCATAAGATCTCATCTCAATCTCCCCTCTTTCATCTTGAAACCATTCCCCCTCATCCTAATCCTGCACTCCTTGATAAAAAGCCCCTCCCCATCTTTCCTATAGCCCCCCTTTCATTAAAGGATATTTGGTCTCTGGTTCCTGAAGATGTCAGCTCAATGCTTTGGTAGATCATTTTGTTTTCCTACTGGCAACACAAGTGGCTGAGGTGTATTAAGTCTTGACAAGATAATAAATTCCCGCGTGCAAAGTGACATACGCCAGTGCTGCCACACGGAGAGGCCATATGGATAGGCCAGAGTAGAAAAAAAAGAAGTCCTCAGATGTGGTCTTTTTCAGCAGAATGTTTGCTGGCTGAAGGGGAAATTTGACTGGAAAACATCTTGCAGTACTGTTTTTCTAAAAACCAAATAGAATCTGTTCAATAATGGTTGGGTTTGTTCTGTTTTTAGCTCAGTAGCCTGTTTCACAAGAAAAGTATTACAGAACACTTTCTACAACCTTTCCTCTACAGTGTGGAAGAGCAAAAAGGAGGGAAACCACGACATAGGTGACAGAAGAGAAATTCTAAACAAATTTTTACACCAGAAAATATGTGACTGCATCAAGCCCCCCAAACCTGACACCGCTGTCTCAAATAGATCTATTAAATATGTTGAGGCTGGAACCAGTCCCCCAGAAATGAAATGATCCATTTCAGTTTAGAGTAGCTCGGAGTATTATTCAGACTTGCACTGACAGGCAAGCAGAAGTCCCACACTGCAAAAGGCACCAGTGTGATAATAGAGTTGTTGATAGTTGTTCTGTACATATGGATGGTCCCTGCCAGCATCTGCAGCAAAGACATTTGACACTTGACATAACTTAAATTTCCTGTCACAAAGTCAGATCTATCCTTAATGTCTGAGCATGAACTTATCCAGCTTCAACGAAGGCAGATTTGGCAGTGATTTAGTTATCCTGCCCAGGTTCACAAGGGTTTCAGCATTGCTCACAGAGCCAGCTTAGAACCCCAAAGAGCTTCTGTCAACATCCTACCAAGCCTCTGCTGTCCACTTCGCCCCATTCCACTGCCAGTCCTTTCAGCACGGCCTTTCAATACCTGTTAAGTTCATTTGTGCCCAAGAAGCAAGCAGACAGTTTGACAATGCTGCAGAATGGCTTCACCACTATGGAAGAAAGCAGAAATAGGATTAATTTTGTACTGAATTGGTTTTAGGATTAGTCAAGCCATTATTTATTTATTGGTTGGTTGTGACCAAAATATCACGATAACCAGCTTAGATTTCCCCATTATTTTGCCAGAGAATGTCTCTCCTCGACAGGAGGAATAGGAACACAATCTCTTACCAGCTCTCATCTTCACACACCCCAGCAGAATCCAACCGGGACCTCTCAGTTCTGTTGAAGACACCATTCAGTCAATTATTCTCTTGCCCAGCAACTCTTCTTCTGTGATGGAATAGGCTAAGCAAACATAGAATATTCTTAGGGATATATATTTATCCCTTGAATTTTCTCTAGCATTTGTTAATTTTCCATACCACTGCTTCCACAAAAGGTATTCCCACTGCACCAGCAGTGATTTTTATGGCAAGTGACGTGGTTATTTTGTCTATTTGGGAGAAAAACAGTGTTTAAATCGGTACCTTCTTACATGCTTTTCCTTCATGGCTTTTCCCAGCAATGTTTTTCCTTCTGCCTCCTCTCTGTGTCATTTTGTGATGAACCAAGCTGCAGATAACATTTGATCTATGCAGACTACGACAAATCATGTTTGCAATGGGCCAGATATCCAGATTTTTCACACTACACAACATAACAAAGCCTGGCTGCTCCTGGCCAAACGGTCAATTATCTAAATTGAGTTCTAACTATTTATTAACAGGTCTTCTATTCATCTTTTCTTCTCCATTTCAGATTTCTCCAAAATCTCTCCCCACGTGTGAGACTGGGTGATCTGTATGCACAGGCTGTGCAATGGAACAGATGGATCTGACAGCAGTTGCATATTCTCCCACAAAAATGACAGAATAATAAGTGGAGATCTTGTTAAACTTGGCTACTGTTAACACATCAGCTTGTTTACTAATATTTCACAGCAAGTCAGACTTACTGACAGTGCTTTACTTGCCAGTTGCTGAACATATTCACAGCTGTTTTTTCTTCAGCTTAAAGAAATGAAGAAGGAAAAAGAAACAGGCATTTCTAGAGGTAATCTGGCTTTTTTTTTTAACAGTGCAACTGCCATTGATCAGTATTTGGAATTACATTCATACAGAGAAGCAATTCAGAGCAAAATCACAAGGCCAAACTCTCTCCTAGAAGTAAAAAAATGATGTAACTTTTTTTCCTGAGGAATGAAAGCATCAACTGTTCCACTATGAGTTTGTTTCCAACAGGAGGCCAGACTTCCATTTCAAAAAGAGTAGCAATGCCAAGTCCAAAACCAGAGGGATTCAGAAGGCCTGGAGCCTGATAAACACCACAGCTGAAGGTCTTCCTCCCTGCTTGTGCTTTTCTCTGTATTTTAGAGGAATTGTGTTCAGGAGGAACACAAAAGGAGTTTAAAAACACTTTGGAATATTATCTTTAATGGTTCAGGTCTAGGCTGAACCATGCTCTCCTTTCTCTTTTATTACCCATGGAAAGATGGCCCAGCCTCTCCCCTCTTCTGGACCCACCTCTCACACACAATGCCGTGTAAGGAGACCCTTCCCTGGCTGCAAACCAGGAAATCTTCTTTGCAATTCAGTGAGATATTGTAGTTTTAAAAGAATATTGAGACAATACATTGTCATAAAAGAATGAAGACAAGGATGTAACGTGTTCTCCGGCCTTCTGTGCGCAAGCACTGCACCAGGGAACTCCTGCCCTGAGAGTTTCAATTCCAGCTTTCAAAGTTCAGTTCACATTCAGAGGAAGCCCTAAATGCTTTAATGAACTTACACACCAAGTAATCCTGCTTAATTCAGTGGAATGTGATAAAAATATCCAGTGTGCTTTCTGTTGGGATTATTTTTTATGTCCAAGTACCAGCCTGTTGTACTCTTATAATGATAAAAACCTGTTACTCTAAACCAATCTGCATCTTAAAGTACAGGAAAGGAGCACATTTCCTCCTGTCAACAACCTGAGAGGATAGAAAAATACAGTTGGGCTCCCCCAAGCCTCGCCACACTGCAAATGATAAGCTTCCAAAACACAGGGCCTGCATTTCAGGGACCTCACAGTGAATGTGGGTGAGCCAGGGCCAAGCTGGCATTAATGGGCAGAGCTGGAAGGATCTGCGTTTTTCTTGCTGGTATCCAGCTCCTGGAGAAAGACATTTATGTCTCACAATAAACTTGCCCTCCATGCTTATCAGAAATAAAGAAATCTTTTTCCCATTTCCTCAGATCCCTCACTCCTCCTCCTTTGCCCTCAGAGGCTACCCTGGCTCTCTGGCACTTGTGTCATTTCTGCTTGCCCAGCCCAACCCTGCCTGCAGAGCGCTCTGGCACATGCACAGGGCAAAGGACAGCCTTTGGGTGCCCAGGCCCAAGGTGGCTAGAGACCACCCAGCAAGCAGACACTTCTCCAAAGATGCTGCTTAATTACAAATCATTAGAGAGGTAACGAGTGTGTAGCATTTCAAGTTTTCTTGCCACTATCACTTCCTTCTCCTTTACTTTATAGGGATAATTACCTACAAACCTTTTGGAAATATCTCCTTCAGCTGTTATTTTCCAGCATAAGCTGCTTTGCTAAGAATCAGCCCTAAAGTCACTGGAGTCAAGCAGCAAGTACTCATCATCTACCCTCTCCTCCTTTACCAATATCTGGAGCAGAAATTCGTGCTGTCCAGAATTACGTGACCCTAGTTTGCATTACCAGCATCCTGACCACACACCACTGCACTCATTTTGTCTTCCAGAGCCAAGCCATCAAAAAGATAGGATATGCCTGGTCTTATTCCAGGTGCATTTCTCTTACGAAACAGAAGGGCAGTCGCATTGTACTCATCTGACAAGAACAAACACCTGCTGGTGCTCCCTTCTACAGTTGTAAGGGAGGAAGACAGCATTGGAGACCTTGCCAAGAGTGACCCAGAATATGAGGAATCTTGGAGGCTGATGGAGCCTGGGGCTGCCAGGCTGGTATGAAACCAACCCCCTTGACAGAGGCTTTTCCATACACACAGCTCCTTCGCTACTGAACTACTCGGAATTACACAGCAAACTTTGGTTTGGCAGAAATTATAAATCTTTTCAGAACATATATCCATTCAGCAACTGCAGTCTCTGGACTGTTGAGCCTGGAAGGCTTCAATAGATCAAAACCCCAGAACTGCCAAGCTCACAGCACTTCCTCCACAATTCTTTCACTTTAAAACAAATGAGAATATATTTGATGTGTATGACCAATGACTAAGAATTTTGGTCTATTTTATGCTATTATATAGCTCAAACAAAGTTATTCCTTGTGTAAAGTTTAACTTTCAGAAGCAGAAGTTGGCTGTTGCTTGTATTTATTCATCTTGCTAAGCATTTAGCATCTCTATTAAATGCAGCAGAAGGTGTTGCCAAAACTGTCACAGAGATAGAACCCATTTCATTTGGCACTGGACTGAACCCCTCCACGTGATTCCCATCAAAGACCTACAGCAGAGAAGGGCTTGCATCCTACCAGCCTGATCATGTAAGAACTTGAATTACTGGCAAAAGAAACACACACTTTCACATCTTTTGAATAAAAAATAAAAGTGCTTTTCAGCAAGGAAATAAAAGGGACAATTTAGTGGGCATGTGTGCATTAGGCCTTTTCCCTTCACTCCTGCTGTCAAGTCTAGCAGTATTCCTGCTCCAAAGCTGGCTCAGTGCTGTGCTTGGCACAGAGAGACCGAGCATGGAGAGCAGAGGCAAAGGAGACTGATGAGGATTTATCTTTCAAATATCAACGAGTAAATCTTGTTTTATCTCATAAAAGTGCATAATGGTTTCATGGAAATGCAGAAAGATGAACTCCTCCACAACCTCCTCTCACAGTTGTGGATGAGGAAGGATTAGATTGTAACAAAGCTCTTGTGACTCCACTGTTCCCACAACTCCAACATGGGATAAGTCAATGCAGCAGTTTTAACTCCCAGTCTCCTGGCTTTACTTCGGTGGCCCTGAGATATTTTTGCCTTTGTCCCTTTACCTCTCGTGGGATGCTGGCAGCCTTATCCCAAACTGCTCTTAGATTTCGGGTTTTACTCCATTAGCAGATTCCTCGTGTTCGTTTCAACCTTTGTAGCTGAGGACAAGGTCTCTGGAGAACAGCAGACATTTCTTCATCTGGTGAGATAACAAGACAACAGGTTCTCTCTGCTTGTGCTTTGTAAACACCCTCAATCTCCACACACCCTGTGCAGGACTGAGAGCCAGCCTGGCTCTGCGCTCCAGCTCTGGAAAGGGAATGAGTATCCAATTAAAACCAATCACCTTATGAACCCTGCACACAGAGCCAGGGATGGACACCTCCAGAGGGCAACATATCCAGTGGGCTGAACCTTGCCCACTGACTACACAGATCAAACCACAAAATCATAATGATTAACTTCCAGGATTAGGAATGTAGCTGATTAATGCGAAGCCTCATTTTATGCAAATGCTGTGCATAACGAGGTTCTCATCCAAGCTATAGGAAAAAAGTGGAAGTGGAGGTCACTATTTATTTAAACAAATCCAAAAGAACACATGTGCTCCCACCCTTAAGAAGACATGTATTTTAAATATTTAACATCCAAGTCCCAAGACAAAATAAATACAAGGGTATGGATTAACATCTTCCTTAACATCACCCCATTTGAAGATCAGATATGCAAAAGTACAAGACTCCTCAATACTCAGCAGTTACACCCAGATCCACACTGACTTAAAGAATCCAAATTTAGCACTTGACTGCATTTCCTTTTTCTGCTGAACTTTGGCCTGGAAGAGCATCTACTTGGATGCAACTACATTTTTGTTTTATTGGAAAAAAAAATTTAGTAGTGTTGAAAATAAGATCAAACTAACATCAGTTACAGACAACTGCAACTCTTTAAATTCTGTTTTCTCAACAGTGTTAGTTTTCAGCAGAACTGCTCCACTGAACATGAAATTGTCACTTTAGACTAATGTATCTTGAACTGAAATAAGATTTTGTCAACTTGACCTGAAATAAGATTTTGGCTACAAATGTTTAAAGATGTGAAATACTAAATTAACAGAAAGAACTTGCTTTTAAAAGCCTGTAAGTAAATGAGTTCTTGAAAAATAAGCATGAATTAATCATCTGCTTCAAGACATCTGTTTCCCTTAAAATGTGCTTCTTTAAGACTATTATTCCTTAAAACTGGATCACATAAATACTGTCTGACTTTACTGACAAACTTAAGTCAATACCCAGATGCACTTAAATGAACCATCCAGCTAATGCCACTGCAGAACTTTGCCCAAATCAGGAGCAGCTGAGCTTTGGGGAAACAACTGTCACACAAAGGCGATGGAGCAGATCTAATTCAGCATTTCATCTCTAGCACTGGCCATAACAGCAAAACACCACAAAACCCCACGCAAAGCTACATGAGTGTTTTATCCAAGCAGGGGGACTTCCCTCCCGGAGCCACCTGCTCTCTCGTGTCGCTGCGCAGAGCGGATGGGACCCGGTGAGGTGCCCTTGGTCACCAGAGGGGCAGTCTCCACAAAGGACATCACCCTACCCAGCTAGAGAGACATTTCAGACCCCTGCACTGACCTAGATCCAAAGTTCTGGGCTGCTAGACACCAGCATTCCCACTCACAGCATCACTTTGTACACAGCCACGTTCCCTGCAAGCCAGGATTAGACCTTTCTGTTCCTAATATGGAAGAACTGCTTCCATGTCATTAAAAGTTCACAGTGCTTTTCAATGCACCCACCAGGAAACCAGGATGGATCTTTATTTGCAAATGCTCAGCAAAGCAACTTATAAAAATGTAGTCCATGCATAAATTCAAACTCCCTTAGACCGCTCTCACCATTCCTTACCCCCACGTCTTCGCTGCACACTCGTCAAGCCAAGCAGCAAAGGCAGGCATTAAATGAACATCACTCCACCTGCAGAGAGGCTGATCTCACTCCTCAGGCTGGATCTGGGCTCTAGGAATACTGTCAGGGCTACAGCAGCAATTGAGTCAAGTCATATGCAAAGAAAAGTGCAGAAGAATTTATCTATTAAAAAAACAACTGTTCCTTAAGCAAAAGACTAATAAAGCACAGCAACAGCTACCACTGCCCTCCCTCCCCTCCTTTTCATGACCATTTCTCATACATACAAATACATACTTGTACATCTGGCATGAAAGTGTTTGCAAACAGCAGCAACAGAAGGCAAGTGATTCAGCTGTAAGCTGTATCTGGCCTGCAAATTCCCCTGTCTGGTCCACAGCTGTACCAAACATTAAATTTACATGCTAAAAAAACACATTGCAACTCCCATAGATCCTTACACACAACACAAATTCCATTGTCAACCAGGCCAGTGGAAGTGCTGCCCATTTTCACTTATTTCTGATTCAATCAACATGGGACTTAAAAAGATAATCTCTAATAGAAATTTAATTTATTTCTCCTTCTGCATGTCTAAGCAGATCTGTAATCAGTGTAATCACTTTGCCACACTGTCTCATACGTGTGGACTGACAGTCTTGAACATTGTTGTCCCTGTCGCAAATGGCAACAGCATTAAGATCTTATCAAAACAAATCCAAATGAGCATCAGGTTGAGAATAAAACCAACCAAACGTGCTTCTGGGAGCTTTCAAACTTCCCTGAAGGTATCAGTGGCTTCAATCGCGCCTTCCAAAATCCATCACAGGTACTGCGATAAAAATTCAGGTCCAAAGCTTAAGGGATGAAGCCAGTATCTGGTTCTGCTACAGTTTCAGTAAACATGTAACCAGGTGCTTAAAAATCTATTTTAATGACATTTTCAAGAATAATAATACTCTGCATTACAAAAGAAAGCGGTAAAAGGTACATCTTTTACATATAAGAAAAAACGTACAGTAAAGGCAAAGAATATCTTAAAACCAAAATAAAGCTATGGTGTTCCCTACAGGGAAGCCTCAGGTGTCTGAAATTACTCATTCAATTCACTTTCAGCATTCATAGAAAAAGGTGGACAGTCAAAACAGTTACTCTACCATGTCAGCTTTAAATATTCCACTGACTGTCAACAATTCAGCGGTAAAATTAAACATACAGAAAACAGATACACTGAAGCTACACACACAACCAAATAGCAAAAATACATAACAAAATACACAGAAATTAAGTGTTTTCCATTCATAAATGCAGAATTATTCCCACTTTCCACTCTGTCCTGAAACGAGCATTCAACACAGTGACCAAAAAAGGAAGACAACTGTCATTACACTTCATCGAGCAGGCAGAAGGCAAACCTACACATTACTCACAAATTTGGACTAACCCTAATTCTACAAATTTTTTGCTGGAGAATTATAGTTCATACATGGAAACATGTAAAATTAATATTAACAATCAAGTACAAGACAGTGAAAAGAGTGATGCTAATGAAGGGTCCCATTCCAAAACCACTGCTTGTTGGGCAGCGTGAGTTGGGCAGCAGCCTAATCCCAAGGACATTAAAAACACCAGAAAGCACTATGTGTAGTAGAGTTTGCACCAAAGGCCAAAAACAATCACTAATTTTTCCAAACTGCAGGAGAGTTCATCAGGAAAACAGAAGGCTATTGCATCCATCGCAATGGTCGGTTTTTAAGCACAGATGTGCTCGACTTAAAAATGACATGCATTACAAATTCAAAATGCTATAAATGCTCACTGCATACCAATAGTCCCCAGACTAAATCACATTATATTTCCTAAATCAAAATAATACATGATGGATGGAGCTCGGCTTCTATTTACAAAAGCACTGGCAGGAAAGGGAACATTAAATCGTGACCGAATCACTAGCATAAAATTGTATTTCTAAATAATTTAAACCCTTCAAAACAGTGTTTCTTGCTAAAAATCCTTCATTTCAATGAAATAGTTTGTAAACATTGAAGATGTACATTTATACAATCTACAGTCTCAGCAGGAAATAAATTTCAGGCTTATCATCACTGTTGGGTTCCAGCTGCAGAATGGAATCGTGTGCGTATACCTGGTCGCTACAGCCGTAGTGCAAAGCAGCGCACGCGCCCTCCGGTATTCCTCGTCCCTCTGTATCCTCCCCAGGGAAGCCATTCAGGTACCTGGCTATGTATGAGCCCGTTGAATGCCTGTTGACAACGTGAGGAGATGCTGAGGGCTTGTTGCGAAGGACAACCCCTGCTATGCTGCTTGTGTTAGAAGATTTTTGCTTGCTGGCAGCCTCCTGCCTCTCCTTGGCACGGCTGGCAATGTTCCGCACTCTGCTCTGGCTTCTGGATGAGAGTTTTCTGACCAAAGCCCTTGGGCAATCTTCATCAATCTGCCTTGAGTACAACGTTTGATGGCTGTCCTCCTGGTCCAGGGACACCAGCTTCCTCAGCTGTTCCGTCAGAGCATCTGTAGAATGCGGTCTCATGTTCTTCATAGCAGCAAGTTTCTTGTCCCTCATGCCTGATGAGATAAAGCTCCTGCTTATGTACTGGTACTTACTTTCAAAATTGCAGGAAATATCCTCTGATGTCAGGTCACCAAGACTCTTGGATTTGCAAGGGCTTGTCTGTTTGATGGCTGAAGGAGAGGGGAAAGCCAAAGCGCTGTTGAGCACCGGTGAGCGCACCTTGAGCTGGGATCTCTCAGAGGCACACGTTACATTTTTCTGATCATCTGAATGATACAAAAAGCCAACATTTTCACATGCTGGAAAAGGGAGCTGATTCCCCTTGGTCCTGAAGTCATCTGAGCAGCCCAGGGCAGCAGCACAGAGCTCAACAGCTGTGCCATTCCCAGAGGTCCTCTCACCATCATGCCCAGTGTCCTGCTTTGGCCTCAGTTTCAAAGGGGAGGCCAGCTGGCTCAGCTCTTCCCTTTTGTACTCACATGCAGTTACCAAGAGATCTTGAGGATCCCCATCTACTTCTACAAGACTGCTGCTTTCTGAATTGTCACCAGTGGGAGGGTCAACAAGCGTCTCCTCAAAGATGAGATTATTGGAAGCAAAAGAACCAGTAGACTCAGGGGTTTCCCAGCTTGTTCCACATTTTCTTTGGGGATTTGCATTTAGCAAAGAGAGAGGTGAAGGACAAGGACAATTAGGCAAGTTATTTTCCGTACAGTTTAACTTTTTCTTGCAAACTAGTTCACTGTGGGTCTTGCATTCAGAAGCTGGGGTAAGAGTTGCCTCATGGATAATTGTGTACACGGAATAGTCTGTAGTCTCAGGGCTGGAGAACACAGAAGTATCTGGAGTTGAGAATAAAGGGGATTTGATGGATTTGGTGGTAGCAAAGTTGTGTTTACAGGGACTGTTTAGATCCCCAGTAAGCGCGTGTGGGTGCGAAGCCATCACACTGAAGGTATGGCTGGTAGCACCATGGAGGCTTGAGACTGTGGTAAGATTAGTTTGGTCACCTGTGACATCAAACTGTCCTATCAGAGCTGAGAGAGCACTATCCATTTCACTCTCATTCGCTAAAGAAACTTCATCTATAAGGCGAGAAATGTCACTGTCGTGCATAGTTAAAGTGGAGTGCAAATCAGGAACATCAGAGCAAATGGTAGAAGAAATATCTGTCAAAGAAAGAGGTGCTGCAGTGCTTTTATTGATAATGTCATACTTGTGATTGTCCATCTCTACTTTCTGAGAAAGGGAAGTGCCCACTGGAGTTTCCTCCTCATGCCCTTTGGTGTCACATTCCTTCTTATTGTCTGCGTGGTTTTTGCCATTTGTTTTCTCTGTGGAAATTTCAAAATCAGAGCCCTGCATTAGAGGGACAACTTCATCAGAAAGATTATTTTCCTGAAAGCCTGGGAGATGATTCATTTCAGCTACATCACTTCCAAAAACTACTTTTTCAGGTTCCCCCTGTAGAGGTGGTGCTAAAGAGTCACTTGTAGTCTCCTTCTGGTCATTCTTCTTAAATTGAGATGCCAAATTTGAAGTATTTGCTGTTTTCCCAGAACACGTGAAAACAGCTTCTTTCAAGTTTGTTTCCTTCTCATTTGTATTGTCATCACTGTTGGCTAAATTAAATAAGAAACATATTAGTTGCATACAACTGTTCATCACAGCTATTTTGTCCGTAGACAGACAAATGGAGAACGCAAAATTAGGTACAGTTGTGACAGAACTTAATCATGGGATTGTGCAGGTTTAGTACAAATTATCTGTGTGATATGAATAAATGGAAAAAATACAACTGCAGGCACTTCATTGAAACTTCCTTTGAATGTCTATTACATCAAGCAAGTGATGTAATATTGGTTGCAAATAATGATGAGGTACCATATCATAGCTTGCACAATATATTACCTTCAGCTGTGTTCCTATTCAGATTTGTACTATAAAGAAGCATGGCAATAAAGACAGAACAAAACAGCTCTGTTAAAAAACATAATACTTTGAAACAAGATGCATGCTTAAAAGAGCTGAGTAAAAAGTATCAAGTAGATGGACTCCAGACTGTATTTTACACGTAGTTACTGTAAAACGTTACAATTTAAGGATTTAATTTTTAAGAGTACTGCATTCACAAGAGCAAGATTTTGAATTCCATGAAAAATATGCCTTAGATATTTCCTTCACCAAATCTTCTTGTCTTTATATGCCAAATCCGAGCTCCATGAGCCAACTCTTTTGGAGTTTTTAATTAAGCAAGGACTACAGAAGTAGCTTGGCATGATATATACTGTTCCTAACATTCACTACAAAATCACATACCCTGCTCATTCACTGACAGAGAGCGACCCCCTCCAGGACAGTGAGAGATAATAACAACAAACATGGCATTAAAAGCTGATCTCCAAAATCTGAAAACTTCCCCAAGCTTTCCAGTGTTGCTACACATGGATGGATTAAAAGGATGTACATTTCTTTGATTTGTAGATATACTTTTTTCCATAAAGAACAGGAGAAAACAGACATCACAGTCCACTTGGTGTAATTCCAATCAAGGCAGTAGAGCTATGCTCAGCTACAGTATTTTAGCAAGGAAGATCTCTGCTGAACAGTCACCCCTTTCCATTCTTCATGACATTCTGCAATAACGAACACTTCATCTGAAGAGCACCTCCCTGATGGTGAAGCCATCTCCCAGTCTAAAATATTTGGGTTGACTTTACTTTCTGAGAATACCCAAGCCCACTTCTGTACGTACACGAGGTTACGTCGTCCTTTTTCTTAGATAAGTGCTTCCACAAAAAAAGGAGTCCTCTTCTGTCTCTGAGGACTTACATCTGTAATTTCATTTTCTTCAAGTCTCATTTCTTTATATCTAAGCTGGCCAGACCTCCTCCATAGGGGCTATGGAACAAACCTTACAGGGACTCCAAGGGAGAGGAGTAAGTCCTCTCCAGAGTCAAAGGGGCAGCTTTTTAGGTTGTCTCATAAGGGCCTGTGTTTTCTGCTGTAACTGATCTCCAAAAAGTGTGGAAATTTCTTCTAAAAGAATTTTGCATCATTGTCTGTAGCATCTTTAGGAAGAAATAACCTAAGAAATTGTTACATCTGTGTTGCGAAGAATGGCTGAGCTGTATCATCTTCACAGGCTTATCTAGTGGATTTTTTAATTTAAAATACAGCATTTCAGTGTGAACTTCCTTTACCTTCCTTTTTCCTGTCTACAGTTTATTCTCAGGGTGGAAGAAAAAGAATAAGTTTGATTTTGCTTGGTGTTTCTCCTAAGTAACTTCTTTTATGATATGCATATTATTTGTTCTTTCAAAGCCATTAATATGGCCAAGCAGAACAAAGGTTGCTTAACAGCACATTTTGGTAGTTCTCCTCTATTAAGGTGGCTCCTGTGGTTGCTGGAAGGTGCTGCTCCATAGCATTTCTGTCCACCCCCAGGCCAACAGACGTTCTCAGTGTGTTCTCTGCATCTTACCAAGGAGGACAGAGAGTACTTCTGGTTGTCCCTGCAGGAGTCACTGCCCAAACACTGCACTGTCAGAACCACCCAGAAGCCGAGGCTCTGCTGAGCCCTGCAGCCTCACTGGGACAGCCCAAACAAACCAAAAAAAGCCCCCAAAAAACACCACAGACACCTTAGTTTGGGAACAAGCTCAGGGTGCAGACAGAAGTTCTAACAAATTCCAGCCACTGGATTCAAAGCTTCCTAGAATTATTTAAATACTCCAGTAAACCAAATATTAAGCAGATCAAACACACTAATTCTGCTGTAGTCATGGGAATAACTGGATTTCAAAACCAGGACTATTACTGCTGAATACACTTAGGAAAAAAATATTTTAAGAATGAAATTGTATTGTGTGTCAGTAAGACCAAGATTTGCTGTGGAAAGCATATGTTAGGATAAGCTAATCAAATTACATACCCTAGGGTAAGAGGAGAATATCAAGACTGTTGGATACAAAGTTTGACCTACTTTTACCCCTTTTACATGTCTTTGAAAGTCTGCATCTGTCTTCACACACATTATTTCCAAAAACATGTTGCATGCTGTTCTTCCTCCTTGAAAATGGGGAGAGAAAACCCACTATGCCAGCAGCTCTGTTCCCATCAGTAAAGGGACAGCAGCAAAGTAGAAACTGATGAAGCGTAACTGAAGGGTGGTTCTTAAATTACAAAAAGAATTATGGCAAGTGTCCTTTTAAGAGCACTTGCTGAAATTATTGTAATTCCTTTGCCTAATTTGGAGAGTAGCCAGCTTTCCAGGGTTCACTTATCAAAGGGTTTAAGGAACTGCAATCTTAAGCATATGTAATTTTGCCCAGCTGAGTTGAATTACTTGCATAGGAGCTGCAGAATTAAGCCTTTTAATAGACTATTTCAACTTACTACATCAAAAGTAATTTAGGGGCCATCTTACCAGATGTGTTTTCTTTTTCTTTGGTATCTGAGGTGGTTTCATCTTCTGGGCATGGCAGTCCTACGAGAAGATATTTGTCCACGGGCATAGAAGCAGGACGTGCTTGCAAACTCCGGCTCATCCGCCTTACTACTCCTTCTTTGTCTTTCAAGTCTATTGGTTCAGATGCACTGTCTTTAATTTCAGTAGCTTCCAGAAAACCCATCTTACTTTTCTTTCTACCTTTTGCTGGTGCACTGGCTGTGCGCCGGAGAATTCGGTCACCAATAGAGCGCTTCCGTACATAGTGCCCACTGGTTTCAGCAGAAGTGTGCTTAGGGTTCTTGTTAAACAACCCTCTGAGTCCTATCAGCTGCTTATTCTGAAAACACAAGAAGAAACACAGTTTTAAGTGAGTTCAGACTATTATATAACGAGTATCACGAAAAGGGCTGCTTTCAGAGTATTTATGAGTGATGAAGACAAAGTTAAAAAATGCAGCAAAGCAAAAATTCACACCAAGCAATTCACATTTACTCTGACCAAGGAACTATCAGCACAGGTCTCCATGAATTCATGCATGTCTGTATTTCTCCTCATTAGGATGGCAGCCTGCCACAATTACAGGAGAGGTTTGCTCAAAGTCTCCTAATCAGACATGACAAGACTGCAAGAAATGTACTGCAGTGACAGGCTACACATTAACGGGGTGTTTTATGCGTGGGCTTCATCAAAGCAATATTCAAATGTTTCAGAGCCTGAATGAAGAATGATTTCAGTTTGGTAGTTGCAGATCATGCGATTCGGAACCATTCGAGAAACCTGCGCCCAGCAAGTGCAAAGTGCATGCTAACAAAGTCTACCTTTGTGGCTCCTAGAAAGTGCAATATTGTGTAACTGGGATTGAGGATTAAAGGGCTCCACTGAAAGGCAAAAAAATGCAAACACATTTGGCTAATGTTTTCAAGACTGTTATAACACAAGCAAATAAGGTAACAGTACATCAGCTGTAAATACAACCTCTCTACAGCAAATAATTCAGAACTATTTATTAGCCTAAGAAACTTGACCACACATCCTCACTTATACGGATACAAACGTGCCTTCGGCCTTGGTTTATACATTAGAAACAATAATACAGCCCATCACTAAGGTAAGCATTAGATGAACAGACTGATACAGAGATGGGATTTTTATTCCCTCCCCCTTCTTTTATCATCACTTGGCTTCCCCATGAGGCTACTCTTTATTACTATTCTTGATTGTTCTCTGAGGAGCACATGAGCCAAGAGCAATAACCAAACAGGTTCCCCCTACAGACTATCCCCAAACTATGTGATTTCACACGGGTACCCAGATGTGTGCAGACCTAGGTATATATTGTAAATGCATTCCAACCTGTTTACTACTGCTTTTCTTTTTACATTAATGAATAACAAAATCTACTTTGAATACTAAAAACCTTGTCTCTGTGCACAGAACATGCACGAGTTGGGCACGGCCAGTGCCGTTCCCTCCACTGCCTTGCCTCTGTCCTCCCTGGCAGAAGGAACGTTTGCGGAGGCAAGAGATGAGTACATTGAAACACTGGTCCCTGTGCTGAAACAAGGATGCCAAAACTAAGGCAGATCTCTGAGTGGTTTACACAGCCACCATTAGATCATTCAGTGACCCAATGGCATCAGTGAGGATAAAGGTAGCGGAGTTAAGTGAGGATCTGGACTACACCAAGTCTCAGCCCTTAGGCCTTGCCTATGTTGTTTTCTGCCTCCCTCCCACTAAGCTTTGTGTTCCACTGAGCTTTCCTCAATAAGCAAAAGAAAAGCAAAACATATGCACTGAAACCTAGAAGATGTAGAGCTTAAATTAGCTACTAAAAGCAGCTTGTCAAATAATGTGTCCTGGTGCAGTTACCGTTCTCAGCATTTACTTCTAAAATAAAATGAGTTTAACACACTGAAGAAACGTACTTACTGTATCCCAACATGATAATTATTAGGTGCTAACAGTAAGAACAGTCATAAACACGTGCTTGCTGAGACTAGAGTAAGAGGATGTCATGTTTTCCTTGCTGATGACCAGCAAGGAGCCCCCGTACCCACGATGAGCTGTACCCTTCTGCTCCCCCAGCACTCGGCCAGGAGCGCGGCTGCGCTGCCAGCGCGGTGTCTCAGCTGGAGAGGGGCAGGTGCTTTACTGGACACGGGTGCCCTGGCTCAGTGCTCCTCAGAGAAAACACTCGGAATAAGGAATTGCAGTTTGCTTCCTCGAGCATGCTGATGCTTAGCAGTGCATGCAGAGAGCTCTTCAGATATTGCTATAAATGGAGACATCAAGTTGAGGGCAAAAGAGAATCAGATATTGTGCTTTTTCATTGCTGTGGGATCTGAATAATTTGTTTAAACTTTATTACTGACCAGTGCAAGAACACGCAAGGTAGAGCTAATCTAATGTACAAAATGCCACGAACCTAAGCTATGAGAAATATCTAGAAATGACACAAACACTGTGAGGTTCTGTAATACCTTTAAATCCATTTTTATCAGAGGAATTAAACCAAAAGAGAGTCAGAAGGGATGTAAATTTCCAGCTATTCCTACCTTTCCATAGGTCTCATTAATGGTTATATGAACAAATATGGATGCTTCCGTCAGTCCTTCCAAATACACGTGACGATACCCTAATAAAACAAAAGCATTGCACCACCAAGAATCAACAGGTTGCATTATATGCACAACTGGCAATGACTGTCTATAAAAGTGAAATAAATACAGTAAGCCATCTTAGGCCTTTAGTAAAACTTATGTTTACACAGGTTTTCTAAGCCCCCCAGCACTAATTGATGATGGTTGATGTTAGTGTTGGTGTTGGTGTTAGGTTATAGGTTGGACTTGATGATCTCAGAGGTCCTTTCCAACCTTGTGATACTGTGATACTGTGTGATACTGTGATTGCCTCCCAGTTATAAACAAGACATCAGTAGTTATTTCCAAAAGCACAGATACCCAAATTCCTTCAAGCAATGGTGGATACACACCCTAAGATACCAGAATTGCCCAAGCTCATCCACAAAGTCTCAGAGATATAAGCAAATATCTTACACTGATAACCTTATATTTAAGTTCAAAGGTGTTTGCTCTTCAGTTACGGCTCTTAAGTCAAGGAAAACAAGGTGGGACTGACCAGGCACAAGACTGCTGAAGGCCAGAGTTCTTTGTCCAACAAAGTCTCGCCCAATAGGGTCGTGGTCCCAAACAAGAAATCGCACCAAAGCTATTTCAGGCATGTGGATGGTAAAAGTCAGGGTTTCCTCCCAAACAGGATTAAAGCCTGTAAAACAAACAGGACAGAAATTTCAGGAAACAAGTCCATAGCAAGCACGAGTCTCAATTTTCATGGTGCATAGCAAGTGGCATAAGAAACAAGATCAATCACACAAACGAATATTCATAACTTATCGCTTATCTGGATGCTCTCTATCTCCACTGATTGTGAGAGATCCATCTCTTGGACTGTTTTTACAGAGTGGTTCTGACTGGGCAGCTGGCAGGGATTCCAAGGCAAGTGGAATGAGCTGGCAGGGATTCCAAGGCAAGTGGAATGCCACCCCTTTTTTCCCCATGGTTTTGCAACCGCTTATGATAACTGATGGCCACCTCTCCTGCTGCAACAGCCTATTCCACTCTGCTCATCATCTCCTTCCCATGAAGACTGATGTGGCAGTGAAATTGCAAGACATGATTTGTTTTAATTTCATTTGAAGCTATACAGGCATTTTATATAAATTAAAAATAAAAAAGGAACTTCTCCATTAAGGAGATTTAGGAACAATTCAAGAGAAAGATACTGTATTGAACAGTTCTTGTCTTTCACCTCTTGCTTGTCTGTCTCCCTACACCAGAAATACTGTCTAGAAAGCAGAATTAATTTGTTAAAACACAATCATTTGGTTTCATCAGTTAACAAGCTCTGCAATTTAGAAAGCAATAACTGATACTGAGTTATTTATAATTACTCAATATTTTATTCTAAGAAGACAAAATCAGCCAGATTATCTTACCATTGTCGTCAACCACCCTGGTTTGATCTTTACAGCAGTCAACAGGTAACCCAATAATTTCCACTTCAACAAAGGGATCTATTATCTATTTTTTAAAAACAAAGTATTTTAAAAGCAAGCCAATAATACAAGTGAAAGTCAATTTTTAATGAGAATCATGCAGAGAGTTAATTTAAATTCATACAAGAATTCAAAACCATTGGATTCACATGGATTTTCAAGCAGCACAACCATAGGCAAAGGCTTGATCAAGTGTGAGCTGTGGCCAGCTATGACTAATTTTCAAAAAAAGTGAAGTCACTCTTAAAATACCAAACAAATTAGTTCTTAAACATTATGTGAATGACACAGACTCTGTGGAGAAATGTAGTATTTAGTGAGTCACACACTGCCACGTCACTCCAGGACCTCTCAAGGAAGCATTTGCTGCTATTGGAGTATCTTACCTCTCCTCTGTCTCCCAACATTGAGTCAGGAGGCTTCGGTAGCTGCTGCCCACTGATGATTTTCAGGATAAGCTGCTTTTTAGGACTGGCAGGAAGTGGATCTGCAGAGTAGGGGTTGAACGTGCCTAAAAGATGGCAAGGAATGAGAAATGTATGGAAAAAAGACAGATGGAATAAATATCATCCCCAAGATGCAGACATACAGCCAAAACTTAGTCACAAGCATGGAGCAGCTGTTAATTAATTTTAAAATTCCATTCCACTTTCTTACAACCTTTACTGAGCTGAGCAGCCCTTTTACATGATTACAAGATGAGAAAGGACTCCTCTAATAGGAGTCTGCAATATTAAGAATCCTTTGAAAAAAAAACTACTTCTGCAAAGTAGTAGCTTCAATAAAAGCAATGCTTATAAGCCAGATCAGCACTCTGGAAATGTTTCTTGCACAGCTGCCCAGATGTTAATGAGAAGCAGCAAATAGAGTCAAGTAAGCTGCTTCCTGCAGCAAGTACCCAGACTCCCTCTACCATTTCTTAAGAACCTTTCAATCAATGCCACTACTTCTTATGGCCACATCAAGAAAATTATTTAGAAATGTAGGGGGACAATCGGATCCCAAGTCCTCAAAATATGGAACAATTGCATAACAGTGAAACCCACTGCCCTGTCCTAACAGCACTTTGAGGACCAAACCAATTCCTTTGAAAGAGAACAAAATTCCACTGAATTGCCATAGAGCTGAACCCAGTCCTGGATACTCAGTCCTAGGTCACTGCATGCCTTGTTCTTATTGCTTGCAGTTGGCTGTCCTAGGATACCCTTTTCTTTTTTTAAACACATTAAGATGGAGCCCTCAAAATATATCTATAATAACAGTAAGAGATTGTATGTTGGTACTTACACAGTCTGAGAGTTAGACACCATTTTTTGAGGATTAAAAAAAGACACATTCTGAAGTAAAAATGAGCTTATGAATTTATGAGAGATTCTACATATTTTCTTATATTTCTTTCTGCAGTCTTGGTAACTTCACCATAAAGATGTTTTCTAAAAGGCTTGACACTTACAGTAAAAAAGGTATAGTGGGACATTACCTTTGCACATCTGCTGAGGTTTGAGGACATAACCACAGTTGCCGTTTACCCTAAATTTGGCATCATTTAACTGCATCGCGCGCCCCTCAGACTGGTAGTTTAGTGCCACTGTTGAAAGAGAAGACTCAGGTATAAGATATTTACTCAGCACATGCACAAGAAGAGGGAAATAAGTTATTCATGCAACACCTACCTAACTGGCAACCAACATTCCAGTAAGGCAGAGGATTGAAATTGCTGGAGTCAATCCGATAGGCTGATGGATAGACCCTGGTAAGCTGCTTCTGGTTGTAAAGCATAAACTGTTCAGCCTTCTGCTGCACGGCCTGGTGGGCTCTGGTTTCACTGAAGGACAGCACATTCCCTGTCGATCCTGTGGGTGTTGGTAAATCAACAAAAAGTCACAAAGCAATCCCAGGAGAGAGGGGCCTGAACTCAACCCTCACTTGCACTGGTATTCCTCGAGGGAACCATCAGATTTAGTCCAAAGTTCCAATGCCAGATGTCTTTTGTCACGTGCAAATCACAAACATTGCCTGACTGAAGGGCATCAGCTTCCCTTTCCAGGAAGGTCTTTTGTTCTACCCTCATGTTTGCAGACTTACAAGGAAAGCCAAGCACTTATGCTAATTGCTTTTCTCCTGCAGAACCCCAGACTTGATAGCTATGAAGAATCTACAGAGAAATCTACAAACAACAGCACCATCAGAAATATCTTCCTGAGAGTTTACAACTGGGGGAAGGACAGGCCCCCAGCAGGGCTCCTATTTCTGCTCCTGTCCCCATCACACAAACAGCTGCACTCAACTTCTCTCTCACAGAGGCTTCTGCAAACTCATGCTTTCTCTAAATAATCCAAGGATTTTTATTCCAATTCTTATGTCTTGCCTGTGAGCATTTTATCCCCTTAGACAGGCCTGCTTTGATCATCTCTGCCGTCTGACCCGAAGAGTTTCCTAGGCAAGAGTGTCCAACTCCAAGGGAAGTTAGACCAACTCAGCTGTACCACCTCTCCATGCCCATCTCTTCAGCCCAGGTCAGGAAAGCACAAGATTTAGAGGAAAGGCAGCTGCAGCACCCCTCTGAGGAGCAGTCCCTCCCTTCCAGAGGGCCACGAGCCATCAGATGGGTTCAGCAGTACCACTTAAGCACACCTGGACACATGGCAAAAGCTGAGCTGTCTCAGAACAATGAGACAAAACCACTACAAGACTGTGTTCTTGCAGGATTTCTTGCACTCTTTCTCCACGTTGCTTCACTTTCTCTAATTTCGCCCATTGAATTCTGTTAAATTAGGAATTAACTGTGTAGTAATTTCAGAATTTCACCCACATTTTATTCACGTACATTTGGTGACTTTCCCACAAATCCCTCTGCAATTTTTTCAATTTCAATTTTGCCTGTAACCGGTTTAGTGAAACAACTGCACACTTTCTGAACAGGCAGCACATCTATTTATCATATTTTAAATCTATCGTGTTAGTAAATGCTACTTAAAATTGATAATGTTAAAAGATGATGACAAATTCCATAAAACTATGAAACTAGGAAAACGTTCCCCTGGAAAAGCTTTGAAATTGCTGCTAACACATGAATGTCATAAGAAACCAAGGGAAAGAATATTCCCCAGAAAAGGAAAGGGTGGTGCTTTACTCTTTCTACACATTTAAGTAAATGAGATGGGTAACAAACTACTCTGCTTTTAAAACATATTTGAAAAACAAGGGAAACTTTGAACACACAGGCAAGTTTCCTATCCAAACAGAAAAGTGAAAAGGCATATTTAAGGCTGGTGCCAGCAGCCTTACCATCATCTACTATATCCTGGGCTGCCACAGAGTTCGTGTACACCACGAGGTCAGAAAGAGCTCGACACAGCTTCACCGTTTTCCTTCGACGAGCCAGTCTGTTAATTTTTATACATAAAATGGAATTTTTTCAGTATTTAAAGTATATTTCAATCCCCCTTTCTGTACTTTTCATCAATAAGGAAATAAACAACCGAACACGGAACCACGTGTGGTAAACCTCCTTAGTGAGGGCTCTGAGTGTTCCCCTTGTACCTCTACAGTCACACTACACAAACAACATTTTTCATTTAAAACATAATGAAATAGCTGCACCGTGGCTCTTCCCAACAAATTCAAGACAGACAGCTCTGAGCTGTCTGAAAACAGAATGTTTCAGTGACAACAAATACATTCTCGATGGCATTTTTTGATTGCTTTTTCTTGACATTCTCAGATGTAATAAAGTTGCCTGGGCTGTGATGTACCCTTATTTAGCCCAGATGAGATTTTTTTGAACACTATTTACAGCTTGCAAAATGTAGATTGGCATTTTTCCATTAGAAGAATATTACTGCTATATTTCTTTTCAGTTTAAGGGTAATTGCTATTTGCAACCTATAAAAACCTACACATTCAAAATATTGGGCTACAGAAATCACAGCAAAATATACCCCAACAGCAGTGTCATAAATGACCTGATTTTAAGACCAGACTTTCCTGAGGCAGTGACATTCACACATCCATAGTAGTGACATGCCTCTAGCTTTAACTGAGCTGTACCACCACGGGGATTCAAAGCTCACCTGTGGAGCTGCCCCGTTTCCTTTCCAGATGAGTTTTGCTGGCTGTCTTCATCATCCGAAGCACTGTGATGTTTGGATGCTGCCTTCACAGCTTTCTGCTGGGAAAGAATCAAGCACAGCTGTGTCAGTTGATGGGGTGCTTCTATAAATTTGCATTACACTAACAAACATTGTGGGGGGAAAGGGGGATGGTTAAAGCAGAGGACCAGTGTCCTAGATGGACACAGAACAGCCCCTGGGGGTTCGACAGCAGAAAACCCTGGGTGTCAAGCGTTTCCAACACACATGGAGAAGGAAAGGCAACACAAAGCATCTCTGCCCTGATCTCACTTTGTCTGACTGCAAGGATCGAAGCCTGGAGCACTGGGACAGGTTCATCCACTCGCTAGCAAGCCTCAAGAATATTATTTCTACACACAGGCCAGGCCACTGCATATTCTGCAGCTTCTCTACCCTGGTCCCTCCCAATGTGAGGGGACAGCACTGCTCTGCTGTCTCCAATACTCTGGCACTGGTCCTGCTGAAATTCTAAGAGACTGCATCATATTTCAACAGCAACACACAGTAGAATCTATGTATATGGTGCATTGCTTAACACCTACCTGTGTCCACTGTTTCCCCCCAGTTTATAAAATTTAACAAATTCATTCATAAAGTTGAGAACAGAGTCTGGGGAAAATTTTCAAACATCATCTTTCTGCGCTGCCTTTTGAGCAGCACAAACAGGCATTCAAGTTGTTCTAAATTATTGCAGTATACAGTAAAGAAAACAGTTATAATAAAAGGATTAAAATCTCAAAAGCACCTCTTTTCATAAGCACCTATTATTTAACACGGTTTCCAGTTTCAACACTATATATTTTGTAACAAGATATAATGAAGCTACAACTTGTAGCTTCAAGTGAGAGTGTCTTTAATTCCCTTCTCCTCAAGAGTTAATTAACAATATAACTGAGAGCTCCTTATCCTTTAGCTCACTTGGCTAATTGAGCACAGATTTCTTTTCTCCTGCTGTGCACCAATAATGCACATAGTTCAGACTGCTGTGTTTACTGCTGAAATAAAGTTGACTATACTGGAAATCATTTGCATGGGTCGGTTTTGGAATCCAAAGGCCTGGATGGTGGATGTTTCCTGCAGGTAACCGGCAGGAACTGCCAGCCTTAGCATCTTTGTTCCTCCACTGGCAGTTTTTAAAGAGTTTATACATGAATATAGTGGGCACTAGAGCTGGCTAAAAACATCACAAGTCAATATCCCCGAGCAGATAATTCTGTCCCAGAAAAATATCAATAGTAACCAACTTTCCCAAGAATCCCTTTAGCTAGAAAGGCATAAAAGGGAGAAGTGACTGGACATCCCTGCTGGCTCAGTCTACAATACAATCATTATTTTGAAAGAAAATGAAAAAAATCTATATATACTGTCTTTTTTTTTTTCCCCCATCAGCAACAAAACAAATGTGCTTTCCAACCTCCCATACCCATCAGGATAACCAGCTGAAGTAATTAAATTATTGACATACTTCCCAGCCCTCAGTGGAACCAGCAGTTTTTAGTGGTTGACTTTTGTCTGTGAGATCTCATTCCACTGCATTTGTTTTCCCATCAGTGAGTACAAGTTACACCATGAAGTGTCTATTACCATGCATAACAGGTTCTTGCCACATACTGACAGAATAATGTGCACTTAGCTAAAGCTGCTGAAAGAAATATGACCACTTTAAACCGATGTAAGCTTATAATCAAAGTGCAAAAATTGCTCCTGGTATTGCTTTAAGAATTCTTGATGGCTCCAAGCTGGCTTCAGGGCAGATAAGCTGGTGGTTGATCAGGTCCTATAAAGCATTTTGTAATTGCTGTCTTCTTAAACTGCTGCTCAGATTATCAGTTACAGATTGTGCTTCCTCTCGGCTCCAGCTTTCACCGTGGGTAGAACTGAGGAGGAATACAGGGCAGAAGAAGCCACTGGTGGCACAGTGTCTCGGCTGTGGACCTGCCACATGCCTCTTCCACAAGGAGCCTATCTCCTGATTTACTTACTTGGTATCTGCTAATTGACCCTTGGAGGAAGGAAGCTCTCTGTTGAATGGGCTCAAGCTGATGCTACATGTTCAATAAATCCAAGCTTTGAGGCACCGTGGGAGTGTGGGAACAGGGGAGGAAGATGACAGGAACACATTTGTCAGGGTATGGGAATGGGAGGAAACCTGGGATGCACTGGTCCTTTTGGTGGCTGCTGTCTGTCCAGCTGTAAAATGAAACCTCACACTCACTGGAATTGTATTACTTGGTTCAACAGAGTGGCCACAGTGAAGACCCAGTGAAGCAGACAACTTGACCAAGCAGCTCCACAAACACATAAATGTTACAGGCAAAACCATGAAGAGATCAGAGAAGACCACACATTTACAAAGCAGGAGCCCCAAGTCAGTGCTCAGCCACAGCAGTCCCTTAAAGCAAGTGGGAAGACAGTAACAGCCCGCCCTGCGTGGCATTGCTCAGGGTACAAAGGGTAAAACTGGACCCCAACTGGAACATTGTCAGCTGTGTGGACAGAGGTCTGAAAAACAGGAATATTCCAAGGCATTTGTCTACACTGAACGTGCAGCAGCAGAAGAGCAATCAGAAAGTCAGCAATTTCACATCATTACTGAAGATGATTGTTTCGGTCAGGGAAAGATTTTTTTGAGTTTGCATGACCAGCTCTAAAGGGTTCTCCATACTGGTGGCAAAATAAGTACATCAAGTGGAAATGTAGCCCTTCCCCATTGCCCCCAAACACACCATGCTTGTCTCAAGCAATAAAACACACCCTATGTCTCTGTCAGACCTTCAACAGCAAACGAGTCTCTCGTTTTACTTACTTTGTGTTTGCCGAAATTGCCCATTAATGATCGACTATGAGACTTTTTCCCACCTTCTTTTGTGTCCAGGTTCTGTACAGAGAAAACCACAATAAAGAGTGTAACTAGATACCTTCAGAAGTATTTTTAAAGAGTCTACTACAGTCTCTAAAAGACATAGTTTCAACCTAATACAACTTCTTGTAGGTCACCCTGATTCGCTATTAGAAAAGCACAGCAATGGCAAGTGAGAGAGTTAAACTCTAACCAAAATACACTGATCTGTGAACACAAATTGAAATCCAAAGTCCCATTACAGGACTCTTCTAATTTCTTTATGCACATGATAGCTTAGCAATCCTCTAACATAAGGAAAATACTAACATTGACACCGAAGACAACCATCAACAATGTAGAAAAAACAGCCTAGCAAAAACAAACAAAGCACAACAGCATTTGAAAGTGCACTTGGAAACAGTCACAAAGGAAAAGGCTGGGGAGGGAATCTCCTATTGGATAAGTGTGGGCTTTTCATAGGCAGCCTGAAGTTTGAGTTTGACATTTATTGCCACACCCCTAGACATCAATTTGATAATTCCTGTAAGCATCTATTTTCTTCTGTTAGAAAACCGCTTCCCTTCACCTTCTGAAGAGCAAAACAAAGACCTAAGTGTGCTGAAGAACCTCCCCCGAGCATTTCAGCAAGTCCTATGAACTCCAGTCATTCCCTGTTCGGTGCTAAGTTGGAATTCACTTTATCATAACAACAAGGGCACTGGATGGTTTCTTCAGGTCCAAGAAAGTCAATAATCTCTGTATCCATGTTCAAAGATTTGTTCCTAGCTCAGGCTAGTGATGGTTTTGTTTTTTTAAATAATAGCAAGTCTTTGGGGAAATGAAAGGCACATCAGTAACAAAGTAAAGGAAAATGAGATTTGACCAGCAAAAAAAATAGAAAAATTTCCCAATTTCCAGAAAGGGAGATCCCTTCCTGGTGCATCAACTACTTCACACCACCACTAATGAGTTACAGAATTACCAAACCATCTTAGCATTTAACCATTTCATTTTCTCCCATCTAGGCCAACAGTTCTATAAATTAACATTCCAGTTGTTTTAACTTATTATTACCAATTGTTTAGCTCTGTATTACTTTAAGAACTTTTGAAAACAACAGTCGCAAACAATCACTCTTGACATGGACTGTTCCAGCAAGGGAAGAGGTGTCTCTAAATGTCTCTTAATAATATAAAATAAGTGAATTAGAAAATTCTATCACTTAATATTATCACCTGAGAGATCTCTGAATAACACACTTGCATTACTGAAGTATTTTCAGTATTCTGGTCACATCAATGACAGAGAATGGGTGATGCATTCTTTAAAAAAACTCCCCACCCTCTCAAATGTTATCTAGAGGCCATTTTCCAGACATAAGAGAACATACCAAACATAATTATTTTAACAGAAAATAATCATATCTGATCATATTTACTAACATGGGGAGTTTGATCTCTGAAATATCACTTTTTTTGACCTTACAAAGGCCAAAGGAAACAGGCAAGCTGACTGTTCTCACACTGCAAAGCCACAGTCTGAAAATAACCCTTCTCTGTCAGGTCAGATGGTTTCATCCTTTGCATTCTTACAGCCCCTTCACAACACAACTTTCACCAGATGTCTCAGGCATCAGCACAAGCTGAGTGTGGTTTTTGTAGTCCAGCCTGGCTTCCAGCAAAAATCTCATAAGGTCCAGCCTTGGAGAAAGGGATTGACAAGGGCTACATAAACCCTACAGAGTGGGAAGACACGCAGAAAGCAGAGCTATGTGTATTTGACCTTTAAAACTGTACCAGTTTCAGAGTGGGCACGTTCCCCACAAAACAACTCACTCTGAATTTAACATGGCTCAGGTTTGCATCCTGTGGAGGTGGAAGTGTGGGAACTGGGGATTCGAGATACTGTTTAAAATTCCAATACATTTTACTGTTTCACAAAGATAGTTTGATGTCAAAGGGAACATAAAATGGACCGTTCTTGATCTGAAAGAGCCTAAAAAAAGCCACACAAGATTCTGTTTTTTTTAATAGGGCAATAAAAGCACAATTCTGTGTTTTAGTGCTGTACGAAACAGCCATCAGCATCACAGCCAGACAACGATTTCAGTTATCACAGCCAGTCTTGACAAGACAACAACAAAAGGATCTTTCCTCAGTAACCTGGACACAGTCTAAACTTGCAATATTGGTACTTACTGAATTCGTTGCTTCCAGGTTTTACAAAGAATAAACCAGATTAGAACACATTGGACCAACACATCCTTCACATTCAACAATAAAAAAAAACAACGCGTAAAACAAAATCTCATGAGTTTTTCATAAGTTATCAGCTTTCTCATCTGAAAAATGTGTGATAAACATATTCAACAGAGCTTGAGAAGGGAAAAACCCACATACCTGCTTCAGGTTAACGTTTAAACCCTCATGAGTTGCCTTTAGCAGGGCTCTCACAGTGAAGCTGTCAGGATCCTCTTTGTCCCTGATTTGGGATTCTTTTATCAGAGATTCCAGTTTTTTTCTTATAAAAGATTCCACCTGGTGCTCAGTTGCACCATTACTCTGAAAGACATTTAGAAATCCAGTTAAAACAGATTATTATGTCCATCACTTCTGGGACAGCCTGAGGGGGCATTACACACGCTTCAGGTCACACAGCGCTCCCAACATTTCCTTTCTCTGTGCAAGAAAAATTTCTTGCATAATCCTGCCTGTTTTGCCTTTTATATTGGTGGCTTTTACTGCCATTTCCATTTCCCTTTCTTCTCTTTAGTCCTCCTGACACAACTTGCAGTGCTTCACCAAAGCACAGTGCATCACACAGATCACCCCAGAGCCTGGCCCTGGCGTTAGCTCTGTCTGACCTCCTCTCTCAGAAGATGGCATGAATTCTCACTCATGCACTTACACACTTCCTCCAAAATATCAGACAACGTGAGCATCAGTAGGTTCTCTTGCTCCAAAGGGTAAAAAAGAGGAAGCAATGAACTATACAGACACAAACCAGTCTCTTGTATAAGGGCTTAAAACAAAAATGGTTCTTGTAGAAGAGAGCACACCCAGCATTCCTCTACCCCTGGAGTGTGGGAGCTCTCCTGAGACAGGAGAGGAAAGCAACTGTTCTGTCTTAATGTGTTCACTTCTACACCCCAAAGACATACTGTGTTTTGCCCTGGCTTTCAGGATTGTCAAACTTTGTCTTGGATCCTTCTCTTAAAGAAAGCATCATCCCATCAGAAGTGCTCAAGCCATGTTATTGAAGTATAAAGAGAGTCTCATGCAAACTGGCTCCAGATTATCACAGGTGATCAGGATTATCACAGACTGATCCTATTGAACAGCACATGACAATGAAACAGGCATTACATTGGCTTCAGAACTGGCTGAGCAATTTTAACTCATGTTATTATATCCATATTCAGATTTATGTTCATTCAATATATACTTTTTCCCTGAACTTAAACCAGAAGTTTGTCTCTGTACTTAAAACCATTCATATTCCCAAAGATTTATGGGACTGGGAGTTTTCAAGCTTCCCCATAAATTAATTAATACCAAATATTTCCAATACTGTAGTAAATATTGACAGAAATAGAACATTCTGAGTCATGGAGCAAGCTGATTTCCTCCAGTGCTTCAGGCATGTACTGCAAGGCTTTAATTCTGCATGAGACTGTCATGTGGAACATATGGGTTGAATGACATCCAAGTGCAATCTAACCTCTAAATAATTAAGAAGTGAATTAATCATGATTTTGTCTGGTAGCATAAACGGGGTTTATCTGAGGAGAAGGGGGGAATCAAATCAGCCCTTTTGTGTGGTGTACACGAATCCCCCAAAAGCTGTTGCTGAGCATCAAGGTAGGGGAAGGACCAGTGTAAGCACGTGCTTTCTCAGAACCAGCTGAGATGGGAACTTGTTAGCTGCAAAGCACATCTGAAGCTATTCTGAAAAGCCTTCAACTGCCAACAGCAGGCATTAATGATACAGATGAATTAAAACATCAATATGTAAACCAAAACCAGTTAATGAGAACTATGTATAGGTACTTCCATGTGCCAAGAAGACATCTCACTGGGCTACATTCAAAAGTAAAAAACATTAGACTTGCGAAATATTAATTCGAATCTGATCTATTCTTTCTGCATCTCCCTAGACAGGATTTTCTTTGTTCAAAAGCTTTACCTGGTGAAGCAAGGCTGCCTCCTGACTAGAAAAAAACCACCTGCTGGATAATGTGTATTAGCATTGCAAACCAGTTTCAGTTTGTAGCAAAAATGTGTTAATAACAGCAGAAAAATAAATGATTTAAGAGACAAAGACAACAGAAAGCAATCTTCAGTCTCAAAAACCAACATGCATGAGGACTGAATATAATAATGTTTCACACTCCAAATTTTTTATTTTCTGTCTCCTTTCATGATTTTCATCTAGAAATGGTGTAGCAATTCCACCATGCCATTTTCATCTGAAGAAAGCCCAGCACGCTTACGTTCCTGCAACACTTTCAGTCTCGTGTACCTAAAATACTTAAACCTGTCGAGTACATGATTCAAATGACAAAGTGTGCTTTTCTGAACAATGTCATTCTGCACCTAAATGTGGAATTACAGAACTTCTGTATCTTAAGGACCTGACTAGAAATCAAAGACAAAAACTCTAATCTCCTAACAACTGTGAGTAGGATTATGGAGTCTGTGTGTAAGGAAGGCAGGATGCAGCAGTGTATATGCACATACATAGCAGGGCTTTAATTTGCAGTCATCTTCAATTTCATCAGCACTATCTTCATCTGAAACTTCTCCTTCCTCAGCATCTGCTCCAAGACTGTGTGGCAACTTTTTACCCTAAAATGAGGAAAAAATATTCACAATAAATGCACACATGGTCAGTGTTATATAATGCAAAGACCAAACTAGCCCATTTCTCAACTATTGCTTATGTAAAGTGTGACCAGAGTTTAGAATTTGTTTTCAGAGAGTCTCATGCAAACCAGCTCCAGATTATCACAGGTGATGATTTAAGTATTTCTGGAAGGGTTTGTTACTGAAGGATCTTTGCAAGCTCTTTCAAAAAAAGCATCTTTCCCATCTCCAGAGCAAGCATCCAAAAGGTCTGAGTTGACTCCCAGTTATTTCAGGCTTAGCCCTAGCAAGCAAACTGCTGTATGGTTAAAATAAAACTCAAAAAACTCAGAAACTGAGATTTTGTTATAGGCTCATCCTCAGAACAGAAAATGCAGACACAAAAGAACTCACTGCAAGCATCCATCAATGTGAAGGAAGCAGCAAAGCCTATTTTAATATCTCATGCTCGTGCAAGGTTGTAGTCAGCAATCCAAAATTAGTTGCTAACCCAGAACTCTGAATGTCATATACCTACGTTAGAAAGGAACTACTTTAACTCCATGTCTAGTTCCCAACATCTGCTTAGAGTGGTGAGCATCAAAGAGAGGTTATTGGCTACTTCTGGTAAGAAAAAAAAAAGGAGGGGGGGCTCTGATAGATCAATGGATCAATTATTCTTCTTAGAACATTTTCCTGCATGATTATTTATAGCAAAGCCCAACCACAGAACCTTAGAAATGTTGGCTATGGGACCTCTGAAGGTCCCACGTGCCACTGAAGGAGGATCATCACGGGCTGTGGATGAGTTTTGCTTCAACAAATCTTGCAAACTTCCAAGGGTGGAGATTCCCCCAGTCATCTGGGCAGCCTCTTCCCACAGCTGAAAAAGCTGTTCCTGCCATCCAATCTGCATCTCCCAAGCTGTAACTTATGGCCATAGCCCCTTGCTTTACCATCTACTACTAAATAGATCATCTATTAAGCTTTTGTGTTATTACTTCTGTATCTTCCTCACTGATTGCAGAACTGTTTGCAGTCTACCTATTTCAGTGACAGAGGTAGATAAGAATTGCACTCAGATTTCTGTAGAAATGAAGAGGATCAATTTATAGAGTGCATTTTGAAATTAATAGTGCTGCCCTGCTAATGAGTGGGTCAGATTCACTTCATGCTGGTACCTTTATACTGTGAGTATTATTAGAATTATTCTTTATATACACTAGCAAGATGAAAATTATGCTATTACTTGAAACTGGTGAATGAATCAATATTGTGTTTCAAAGGAAATGTATAAAACAAAAAAACAACAGCAAAATATGAGAAACTTTTACTTCTTGACAAAACACTGATTCTGAAATATGACTACCTTTTTCAGCAAGGCTGCTTACATTGAGCAGGAAATGGGAGACAGAGCTTTGTGAAAAGACACTGTGGTACTTCAAAGAGCATTCTGCAAACATTAGCTCAGCTCTACACCCATCTGTGCCTACTCACAGGGTTTCAGCACTGTTAGCCAAAGCATCAAACTAAAGTTACAAACTCAAACGCTCTACGAAGACCAGCTCAAAAGCTCACACAGGAACATCACTGCCCCAAAACTCCCCTGCTTTTTGTGCACTGGCACGGTGCTTCAAGCCAGGTTTGGTCACATGAGTAACATTACATTATTTCATTTGACTCCCTAAAACCCCAACGCTCCCTGCTTGCATAGTTCATTATCCAGAAGTTGCCCAAAAAAACCTGAATCAGTGAAATTCAAATTTGCAGTTGAGCACTCAAAGGTTTTCCAACTCAGAGCCAGCTCTGTACTACACATTGAAATACATTCAAATGAACACCAAACCAAAATTATGAATCCTTGTGGTCAGCTCAATACAGAGGATAGAGGGGGAAAAACGGTACCTCAAGAGCTCCCAGCAAAGTCCTTGCCCCCATGTGTCAAGGTTCATTAGACAATCTAATAAGCCACAACTCTATTAATCATCTTCTCAAAGGTTTGCCTTGCATTTCTTTCTTATTATATCCATCTTGGCCTTTGAAATCCCTTTCAGAGCAAATCCGTTTATACTGAGAGGCTCAAACAATTAATCTTGCATACAACACTAATTACAGTGCTCAAGGGCCTCCTCTCTCACTGCTCCTTACAGCCACCTTCTGAAGTGCTCTTCCTTCATAAACACAGCTGACGAACCGTGAAAAGAGCTTCATTTCATGAACTACTGCTCACAGCAGGGCGAGGGGGAAAGTGAGGAAATGCAAGAAATTTTCAGGCACTTTTCTATTACTCCAAAATACTTGGCCCAAGGAGGGACTGAAAGACAATATTTGGATACTGCAGGGATATGAACAATAGAGAACAACATCCACTAATAACAAATCAGGCAAATGTCAAAAAAAGGATCAAGCATCAGGTTTAGCTACTTGTGTCACAGTTCCTCCTATTGCTAACGACGCATTTTATGTCATTTTTCAGGTCTCCTGACTCAGTGTCAAGATTTAAAAGAAAGCATCTCTGACTTTAAGACCCTCAGACAAGATGCTCTAGGAAACAGAAAGAATTTTGTTTCCACTGCTGTTGCTATCTTCCTGTGGAAACACTTACAGAAGTACTCTGGGACACTCACCAAGCTCTGTTTCAACATCCCTGAAAAGCTCAGAATTTCAACTCACTTAGAGCCTCTGCAGGATTCCACGTGGTATGAACTGAACTGGTTCTCCAAAGCCAAAGAAAATCTATGATGAATATCAAATGCTGACTTTTGCTGCACTTTGAGCACGCTGCCAGTAGCAAGTTACCTTCACTAGGATTTTCCCTTTCAAATCCTGAGGGCTAGGAAGCAGTCTGGAATCTCCAGTAGTCACTGATGACAAGTCGAGCTTGTCACCAAATATCTCCTTCAAATACTGAGCGATCTTCTTTTGCTGTTGAATACTGCAATGGTTTTCAATAGACAGGATCACTGGGAACCTAGAAACAAAATCCCAAGACATTGTGTTTTAAAAGAAGACCTGCACAGTTAACCACAGAAACTGGTTTCAGCAGTTTCCTTTTGCATTGTCAGTAGTCTGGAAACAAATTCGCTTTGGGAGGAAGGACTCTGCACATGAACTCCCAAATCCCTGCTCTGCCAGAACCCCTCAGAGAGCCCCTGCAGGTGACTCTGCCCTCTTCTTCCAACCCTACCCACTAGAGCACAGGGTGACAAAGTTTACAAGTGATGATCACAAAGCACAAGGCACAGAGAGAGAAACTTGCAATAAAGCTCAGAAGCAATGCAATGCCTTTCTGTTCTATTTAACTGAGCAAAAGGTGCATTATTCCTTAGCAAGCCACGTAGAAGCCTTCCTAAGCTGTAAGTGATCAGCAAGCTCCTGGAGAAAGGCAGTCAAAAATAAACAGATGCAGGAATTGCTAATTCCTCACTGTTCACCTTCCAAAGAGTGAGAGCTGCATGAACAATTCGCCTTTGTCTCAACTAGTGCAGCTACAGTGAGTCAGACCAAACCTCTGAAGATGCCCAGACTCTGGAGAAGGAGAAATATCTGGCAATACTTTCCAGAATACTCTCCCAGGCTCAAGGAATTTGCAGCTTAAGTTTCCTGAGCTAAAGACCTTTTTTTCTATATATAAGGGCCTATTTCTTCCACCAATGTAACCCGTTGCTTTCTAAACTCTTGGCAGCCCCAGAATCCTACAGCAAGGAACCCCACATGCCAACTACACACCAACAAAGAACCACCTCCCTCAGTTTTGAGATCACCACTTCCTATTTCTAATCAATTACACCAAACTTTTGAGAGTTCAGTTTTTTGTTTGGGTTTTTGGGTTTTCTCCCTCACACTTCTATTTAAAAAAAAACAGACCCAACAATGAAAAGAAGTAAGCATTTTCCCTTTATTCTCTCTAAGCTACTCGAATTCTACACACTCATTCATGATTTGAGACTGTTGTATATTTATGGTCAAACTCCATGATTTTGATAATAAACTCTTATATAATACCATGGCAAACAAAACAGAATTTGACATTACCTGACATCTCAGTATTTCCTCATACTATACATGAGATAGCTTTTCAGATTTCCTACTGAAATAAAGTATTTTCCTTTGGCAGAGTGTTACAGTACTGATTCTTAAGGATCATTTCCCTGTGAACATGGAAGTTCTGTTCAAACACAGGGCCAAAATGATCTGTAGATATTCGAGTTTCAGACTATTCACAACTGAATTACTGAATTAATAATGCCTGAAAGTTTTCTCCAACTTAGGCTGAACTTTCTAACTTGACTGTTGGAAAGACCTCATATAGTTAAACAATAAATACGACACAGGCAATAAACAGGGGAACAGAATCAAATTCGTAACTCCTCAATGTGTTTAAAGGAATATACCCACTCCCTGATGTTGGTTGCTGATTTTGACATGGGACTGACCACACAAAACAAAGTGTAGCTTCAAAACTGACTCGACACTTACTCATTCTTGATAAAGGCGTATTTATTGATAGTTTCTGCCACATCCCGGAAGAGTATTTTAGAAGTGAGAGTATAGCCATGGTGCACAACTGGTTCTCCTTCTGGACCATCCCAGCAATCCACTATTAAGGCAAAAAAAGGTTATCATACATTTCTGCTGATGTTGCTTGCCAGCAAAACTCATGTTCACTACTCAACCGCGCAACGAGTCGCATTCAGATTTTTAAGACCTAACAATTGAGTTAAGGCTAACAAGACAGCTTTTCTTATAACAAATGAGAAATCTGGACCTAAAATTGTTCTTCCCCTTACATTAAATTGATTTTTTTTCCTCATATATAAAATTACAAAGTTTTAATGGTTTACTTTTCCCACTCCCAATTAAACTTGTAGTTTTATAATTGGCCGACAGTAAGAGTAGCATCAAATCCACCACATGTAGAATGAACTAGAACAGGAAAACTTCTTCTAATGAATTACTGATTTACACTAAACTTGTCACTACTGTTGCCTCCTCAAGAAGTTAAAAATGCCACAGACAGAAAGCTACAGAGCTATTACCCAGGCTGTACAATCTACAATAGTTTTTTGAGGTCAAGCAGAACATGCTACTGTGCATTCTAGTGAACTTCCCTACAGAAGGGAAAGCTGAGCAACAGATCACCCAGTTTGCTCAGGTTCACTTTCCCCAATCAATTTTTAAATTTAGATGAACATTTTTTTTTCCAGAGCTGAGTTTTGTAATAGTAGTCACAGAAAATTAATATTGAATTTAAATTTGTCAAAAGACTTTATTTCACCAATAATCTTGCAAAGAAAAATACTAATGTTTTGTTATTATTTAAGTCATGTAACACGATGCCAACACAACACCCAAGCTATCAGACAAACAGCACCTTCTTTTCTTCCACCCAGCAATGAAACAGCATCCTAATTCTCTATTGTGGCAGGCCCAAACTGAGTTTCTCAGCTCTAAGATGGTGACAGATGCACAACTGTGCTGAAAGAAGGCACTATTTGCTCACTGTCATCCTCCTACAGGCACTTTTCATCTTCCCTTTGCATTTGCAAAAGAAGGTCTTTGCTGGCTCAGCTCATTGTGAGCAACATGGATTAGGAAGCACCGCTGGGATGCGGTGACCTCCAGCACGGGGGAACAACCAAGGCTGCTCTGCTGGAACTTCAGGTCCACAGACACCTGCCCACTGTCTTACTGGGGCTTGTGCAACAAAAAATGCTTCATGTAAACATGGGACAAGGGAAAACTTGAACTAAAAAAAGCACAGCAACACAGCAGCAGGCAGGAGAAAACAGTGCCTATGAATTTCGGCTGAAAAGGTCATTCTCAACAGAAAAAAAACCTGTTCAGACTGCCAGAAAATAGGAGTTAACACTGAAGTTAATCAGCCAGTGAAGGATTAATGCTTTGAGTTTGCCACTGACTCTGCACTTAAAATATTCATTGCACTTCTCACAACCAGCAAGTTACAGTAAAAATATACCTTCAATGCATCGACAACCATCCTGCAGCACCCGCGCGTACATCTCCACTCTGGACTGGGACAGCAGCTGGTCTCCAGTGAGGTAGGTATTGTGAGATGAAGCAATGAAGTAGTTACAGAGGGGCTGATCCATATCCTGATGCACTTCACAATGCAGTGGATTAAATATATCACAAGCAGGACTGCGCATGAAGTTGGTGAAACCTTTGAACAAAGAGAGACAGTTTTGCCACAGATGCAGTTGTCTTTATCAAGTGAGATACTTGATAAAGGTGGCACTCTGCCACCTTCTTCTGTTAAATGCTTGTCAGTGCTAACTCGGGTCTCAAACCACTGAATGAACCACGTAGCAGGGATTAATCTTCCTGTACCCCACGTTTTCAGCGTATTTACTGCTGTCTGTGGCTTGCCTTGATCTCTGCAAACAGAAGAGCCTGCACGCTCAGTCCCCTGCTGGCACTCACACAGGTATTTATTTTTGAAGCCTATGGAAATTCTGACACCTTCAAGAAAAATACATTCCCAACATCCAGCCCTTGCCCCCAGACAATTTTCAAAGAGCTTTGAACTAGAGGAGGAAATATAATCTAGAAAGACACATTTATGACTGCCAAAAAAAAAAAAATTCAACAAGCATTTGTAAACATGACATTGAGCTAAACCTCTTCAGAAATTAACAACTGATAGTAAAAAGATTAAGTAGGATTCTAAGAGAAACATAAGAATAATGAATAGTAGATATAAGAGAAGACTGAGAAACCCTACAGATCAATCCAGCCACTGCCCAAGCTATTTTCAGCTCTGATGTTTCATTCAGACCTCAAAGGGGCAGATGATAAATACAAGTAAAAACTCTCTGAATCCCTAGAGAAGCTCCCTATACCAAATCCAGCACACAGACTATGACAAGTGTGCTCCAACTGCTTTCTGCAGTCCAGACAAAACCTCTCTGCCAACAAGTGGAACAGAAGAAGGTGTCACTGGTTTTGTTCAAATTTGTGGGAGAAAATATGCTCCCTCACAATTATTCAGTGGGATGAAAACGATCTCTTCTCCTAGATGCTACTGCAAACAGACAGTAGGCAGCTAAACCACAAGTCATTACTGTTAGAAAAACTGTCTTCCACCACCATCATCTCAAACTGGTGTCTTCTGTCACCCCTGGATCCTTGTTAAAGTATCAGCGTAACAGAGAAATTGGGTCAAATACTGAAGCAGCACCAGTCTGCATTTCCTGGGATGCTGAACTGTGCCTTGGAGGGTGAGTGACCAACTTAGAGGAATGCAGCTGGGTAGATGGAAGGGAGGGAACCTCAGCCTCACGTTCAGCAAGATGCAAAGGATTTGAGATGTTCATCATGTTCCCCTCAAGAGACCCTTGTGATGGCAACATGTAAGAGCTATCCTGTTCTGCTCCATCACAAGTCTTGTAAATAAGAGCAGGCAGGGGAAACCCCTCAAGTACCAGGCAGAAGAGATCTAGGGCAAGATGCCTGCAAGAGTAAAGTTTTAGGATTCTGCACATCCACCAGGACTTCGTGCTGCTCTTGATGCCTCTCGGGCCCCAGTTTGAGAAGCAATCTCAGAAGGCAGCAGCAGCAGCATCAAGAACAAAACCAAAGCACACACACTCCTACTAAAGTTAAAGAAAGATCTGACAAAAACAGGAGCCAAAAGCACATCTGATTTTGAATTAAATGCTTTCGCCCCCAGGCTAATTGCTGGCACTTGGGCATCCCAGCACCCCTGTTTTGCTGCAAATAAGCACTACCCCCACTGGAGATATTCCACTCCTAATTTCCAGTTTTCCCTCTGCTGCAAGTTCATGTGAGAAGATGGTACTTGGTTTATATCCCCATAAACAGAGAAAGTTTTAAAAATACCTCATTTGAGAATGAGAAATGGAAAATATTTCCAAAGGGTAGTGCAAACAATACCAGCTCTGGAAGTAACTCAAACACAAAGGCAGCAGCAGTAAAAGAAACAGAAATGCTTTCAGAAGTACTTTTAAAAACGTCATAGATTATGAATTTTGATTTCCTTATTTCAGTTTAAGTGCAGTGCCGAGGGTCACACCAGCAGCTTGTTTAAGATCTGGGAGGCCATACCCAGGATTTAAGTACCACCCAGAGGACCATTTCTCCTCCCTCTCACCCCAAAATCACCACGTAAATTATGCTGCTTCATGAGAGCTGTCTTCAAGGTAAATTAATATACAGCATTTAATCTATTTTGTTCCAATTCAGATTTTGATTTAATACTAAGTTGGGTTTCAGATAAATATACCCCCTCCAATTGCTTTAGCAAAGAAGGCAAGGTATTAAAACCCAAAGAAAATGCAACAATCCACATTTTATTTCACATAAACCAAAGGATTGTACAGGAGCAATTCCAGATCTACGGACACAGAGCAGAATGAAAACTTTGCCTTTGTTACTTCAGTTAGAACTGGCTACAGTATAAATTATATGGCACAGAATGTTTTATGTTTGTGTTTTACAAATACAGTTAGCAATAAATCCATGCAAGCCTAAGGCATTCACATTAGTGTGTGATGGCTGTGGTGTCTTGCTGTAGAACATGAGCTGCCAATTCACCCCACCTACTCCTCTCTTTCAAAAATGCACCCACACTACTGACAGCTGATCTCCTGTGTAGCTTTCTATTGCAGTCAATTATTACAAGCTACATCAAAACACTGTTAAAGCTTTGCTAACTCACTGCAGTATATCAAGACAAAACTCATTTTGAAATAAAAAATCTTTACCTTCAATCCCAAGAACATTCTGTTTCTTGTTTTCTTCTGATACTTCAAACTTCTGTATGATGTCAAGACAATATTCTGGTGTCACATTATTCATCTGCACAAAACAATATAAAAATCTACTTTAGTCTTCTGGGTCCAGTTGAAAAACTTTCTGATCAAACATTGAGTTCAATCAAATATGACTAAGACGGTCAGTAACAACTGTAAAAGGACTTAAGATTTTGATATGATTTTTGTCAGTGCTTGCCCAAGCCTCACGGCTCTTACCTTTGAGGAGAAAAACAGCAATGAAAGGTATCAGTCACTTAAAAGCTGTCTCAATTCAGTTTAAATGTGAAAATTAGCTGTTAAGAACACTTAATAACAAAAGTACTGGGCAGTAGCACTGAAATGAGAACTATGAAGTTATATTCTTTAATATAGTCTACTTAAATATGCAAAAAGATTTGACAGGGTTTGATTTCCTTTTCATGCATTTTCCAGTTCTGTGATTTCATTACTTCCCAGAGAGTTCACTGTAATCTACAGACTATGAGATAAATAATTAGATTCTGAAACAAACAACAGCAGTTCTCCTGAAACAAACAGGAGTTTTGTCATCAGCTTCAGCCAGCCCACAGCCAAACTCCTAACTGACCAGTGGGGCCAGAGTATCACCGTATACTTATATTTCCTCTAAAATTAAAGGGAAGAAGTAGCGTCCATCACTCATCTTTTCTTCACACCTTTGCCCTCCTTACATTGTAGAGAAACAAAGTGAGAAATAAGACTGGGTGTATTTCATTTCCTCCACTAATAATATCACAGGATGGCAATGATGACACTAAACCCTTTGGCAGCTCATTTGAACCATTATTCTGTTTAGTGTTTGATTCCTTTGCCAAAGTCAGCTCAAACAGCCTGACACGTGGAGTGGTTTGGAAGGAAAGGAACATGCAGTCCTCTCTCAGATAGTGTGTCATCTCTGTTAACAGGGCTGCTCCAGGCAAAGGCAGGGGGGAGGTTAGTCATGTTGCACATTACACAATATTCACTATTTAAATCCAAAAATCATAGAATTATAGCATCACCTGGTTAGAAAAGACCTTTGAGATCATCGAGTCCAACCATACCTGTCCACTACTAAACCACATCCTTAAGAAACTCATCAACCTGTCTTTTAAACCCCTCCAGGGGTGGTGACTCAAGGGCCCCACTGTGAACCGATCTGTTACTAATGGACTTCTTCAGATGACCAAACCAATTCCATTTACCCTGCTTGTATCTGCACCCTTGGATGAATTTGCACTTCCCATTATTTCCTGTGGTTCGGTATTCCCAGCATCCCCAGCTACATGGAAATCACAGTATCACAAGGTTGGAAAGGACCTCTGAGATCATCAAGTCCAACCTATAACCCAACACCAACACCATCATCTAAACCATGGCACTCAGTGCCTCATCCAGTCTCCCCTTAAACACCTCCAGGGTCGGTGACTCCACCCCCTCCCTGGGCAGCCCATTCCAATGACCAATCACCCTTTCAGTGAAGAACTTTTTCCTAACATCAAGTCTAAACTTCCCCTGACCAAGCTTGAGTCCCTGCCCTCTAGTTCTGTCCCTGGTCACCTGAGAGAAGAGACCAACCCCTGCCCCACTACAACCTCCTTTTAGGGAGTTGTAGAGAGCAATGAGGTCTCCCCTGAGCCTCCTCTTCTTCAGACTAAACAGCCCCAACTCCCTCAGTCGCTCCTCACAGGGCTTGTGCTCCAGCCCCTTCACCATCTTCGTTGCCCTCCTCTGGACACTCTCCAGCACCCTGACATCTTTCCCAAACTGGGGGGCCCAGAACTGGACACAATATTCAAGGTGAGGCCTGACCAGTGCCGAGTACAGGGGGACGATAACTCCTCTGGTCCTGCTCCCCACACTATTCCTGATGCAGGCCAGGATGCCATTGGCCTTCTTGGCCACCTGGGCACACTGCTGGCTCATGGTGAGCTTCCTGTCCACCAGCACTCCCAGGTCCCTTTCTGCCTGACTCCTCTCCAGCCACTCTGTCCCCAGTCTGTAGCTCTGCATGGGATTGTTGTGTCCAAATCTAAAAGTTGGTTGAATCTCCTGGTCTGGCCTTCTCTGAGAGCCTGATTCTGCCAAGTGCCAGAAATGGGAGTGACGTGACTGACCATACCTTGTAACACCTAAAAGGCTATGGCCTAAGCACGAAAAATTACCAAAGGAAGGGAAAACACAGAAATATTAGTGTTAGAAGTATTGTAACGGAAGTCCAACTCATGGTAACTCAAACTGAAAAATTTGGAGATTTTTTCCCAGCCTTACTCCCTTTGCCCTTCCCTCTTTTTTCTTCTCTTGCACAGGTAAAGCACGGCTCAGCCTATCTCATCCTCCAAACTTTTTATTTCTATCTCCTGGCTAAGCCAACAACCGTGAGACGCCTGCAGAAATTACACAGGATAATAGAAATGAGAACAATTCAGTAGAGAAAATAACTGATTATCCCAGCTCAAGTAGATGTTGCTGTTTGATTGCAAACACTATTCATAGCAGGCCCTTCTTCAGCACAAGCCGGCTAGAATTAACTTTTTCATTATCCCCACTGGCTGAGTGGCAGGGTACTTGTGTGCTCTAGGAACAAAAATGTCTAATCTACCCCAAAGCTGCATCTGCTAGGGAAAAGCCCACTGATTTGTGCTTTTTAACTGTAGCTTAAGAGAGATGACAGCTTCGGCTACCAATTTAAATTTGTTTTCATTAAGCTTTGAAATATTACACTAGAAATAATATTAAATAGTTATGATCTTTGTTGATGACTGAATATTTAGATACATGGATTACTGAAGATGGGCAGTTGTGGAACTTCCAGAATCTCTTAAGTATGGGGTTACTTTCTACATTTGTGGTTAAAAGCTTTAATTTTGAAGCGGATCAGTCCTTTAAAAGAGCATCAGCCTTTGAATGACAGTTAAGACCTTGGTTTTTAATTAAATGAACCAGCAATTAATTTTTCTAAAGTAAGATCCTACAAAACTACAAAAAAAAAAAACAACATTAGCCCTCATCTTCAGTGAAGGGGTAGGAGAAAAAGTGAGAAATCACTTCTGATTTCACCAGTCTCCTTGGAAGGAGGTCAGACAAACCCACTGCCAAAACATCCTCTGAAGCTGCAGTGCAAGGTAGTGCCAGGTAATGGGAGGCCTCTTCTGTAAAGGCCCACAAGCTAATAATGGGAATAGGAAATTAGAGAAAGGAATGTGAAGCAGAAGAGAAGTTGGGGGGGGGAAAATAAAGAAGTTGTTAGAGGAAAGCAAAGCCAATAAGAAATGTGATGCCAACCCACCAGAGCAGCAACAGCTCTCTGATGCTTTAGGCTTTATTTGTTCACAGTTAATCATTCTACCAGAAAAATCAAACTACAAACAATCAAAGCAAAGACATTCTTCCAATTTCACTGCAAGATATCAATGTAAAATGTCATGACATACCAAGTCATTGCATTGATCAGTATACTGATCCTTTTATTAAGCATGACTAGTAGGAAAGCATCAGCTTCCTTTTCAACTGAGAGCTGGTTTTGCTGCATTAAATGTGGGGGTTTTTTTGTTTGCAGAAAGCAGCAAGGATTGGCCACACAAGATGACCTGGTATTGTCTTCCATATCTGATATGAAAAAGCTCCACACTCTCTCCCTTTTCAAAGTCTAGGTATCAACACTGGTGCTCTTATAATTTCCTATTCCTTCTGGGATGCTGGTTCATGGTATCTTTCAGTACACACTGTTTCAGATCCTAGCCTCACATTCCCAGGCATATACAGTCTCATTATATTCCTCTAAAACTTCTTCCAAGAGAGCAGGTATAGCTGTTTCAAACATTTAATTTTCTAAAAGTGTACTTAATCCCCACTTCTTACAATTTTCTCACATTCCCACTATTCCCCACATCACCAGTTATTCCTGTAATGCTGTGTAATTAGCAGAGACAGGTAATAAGAGCAAACTTACTCTCTCAAGCAGCCTTAACTCAAAATGTGCTAACCCACACTGAGTAATTAAGCAAAAGCTTTATGTAATTATATGTGCATGTTCCAAGGGTGTAACTGCTATAAAATTACTTCCTCTTTGGTTCAGTTAAAATGAGTGGAAGCATTAATTTCGGCCACCAGTTTCATTTGGGTTGCATACAGCAACAGTCCTTTTTTAACATAGAAGATACCAGTTTGGTACCACTGGTATTAACATCTCCATCTGGTTCCTGTCACTCGAGAGCACGACAGGGCACGTCATACAATATGTGGCACTTCTCTGGAGCATGCAGACAACACCCCTGCAGGCAAGATCTCAGCAAGCCCTCCTGTTCTTCAGGACAGATGAAAAGTGTATCACAAAGTAAGAGGCCCATGGCAAGGCTGCAGGTGGCCTCACCCTAATCTTTCAGGTTTGTAACACCAAAGCAGCCTTGTAACTGCATAAAACCATCAGCACAAGAGTCAAAAAGGTCCCTGCTGTGACTGAAATAAAAGCACTTGATGTGGTATGGATATGGAGGGAAGGACAGACGCTGCAGCCCAGCTGGCTGAGCCCCAAGCACTGGGCAGCACCGCTACGGGGCTCCCAAGGCCAGGACAGAATGAGGCCACTCACCTTATTGTGCAGGTCCAGAATGGCAACTGCACAGCTGCATTTTAAGGGGGAAGATAATGTTTCTAGAGCTAATTCATGCAAGCACTGCTACTCAGACAAGTATGAGACAAGCATTGTCAGTCAAAAGAGCCTGGAGATGCAGCTGTGGAAGCAATCTGTCATAGGGCAGGAGGTCAGCTTCTGGGGAGAACCAACACAGACAATGCTACTGGTTTATTCAGAAGGGATACTCCCAAAGGGACAATGACTGGACATCCAGGGATGGTCCTCCCTCACAGCCAGTTGTGCTAAGAGGGCTACAGAACCAGAAAGCATTCTAGGAAACCAGCCTACTTTCCACTCTTCTGACATTTGAAGCCATGTAATTGCAATTTCGAGCAACGAGCTGAGTTTAACTGCACCAAAGTGGAAATAATCTGTTTCACAAGCTCTGAGGTGAAGGCAACAGAGAGGTCTCCCCCCCAAAAAAAAAAAAAGCCAGCTTAGCAAATAACAGAAAACCCAAACTCCTTTTGTTCTGTCCTCAGGCTGTAGAATATCTAAAAGTCTTGCCAAAAGAATAGCAGATGGAGTTAGACAGACTGTCCACAGATTTCCAAGGAGCCAGACAAGAGCAAAAGCAAAATGCTGTCTAGTTGAAGGCAGTTAAGAGCTGCATTACGATTTGAACCATTATCAGCTTTTGAAGGCCATCTTGCCTTAGCCCAGGACATTGTTATCATGTCCACATTCTGAAAACATCAAAGGGTAAATCTGCTTTAATTTTGTTAATAATGGGCAGTGGGAAGACCAGAGGGAAGAGGCAAACAAAGTGCAAGGTGCTTCTAACTGCACTGCCAGAGGTTCACCTAGAGGAGAACATGCTTTCACTCTTCTTTTTGGGAGTAGGAATATTGTTGAGCAGAGCATTTATAGCCAGTAGCCCTGCCTGCATTCAGCATTTAGAGCAAAGCACAGACAGAGAAGAGGCTGCAGGATGCCAGACTTGACAGTAGACTTGTTTTTTCTGCTGCATCAGTAGTTTTATAATGTCCTTGTGCACCTACAAAGACAGCTCTTTTGCTCTCTCACACGTTTTTCTTTCTGCTCCAGGTCCCGAGTGCCCTCCCCATACCACTGCTCTTCAGCTGTTCCTGGACACTTCAGCATCTCCATGAACACGTCCTCCCCGGAGCATTTCTTTGCTTTCTCATCAGTGTCAGCCTTGCTGCTGCTGCTGTCAAGGGTGCTCCACTGAAGAGCACCCAAGTAGAAGGCAGCAGTTAAAAAAAGAAACAAAGGAAAAAGCTGTGAGCTGAAAAAACTTAGGGCAATAGAGTAAAGGGAAAAAGATAAATGCATTTTTTGCTTTAAAGCTATAATTAGTGGAATTGCCAGGACCAGACTGCTTGTAGGAATCTGTGTGTTGAGGCTATCACAGCAAGATCAGTGATGTGATACTGCTTCATGTTCCAAGGGGGAGGAAGGAAGAATCGAGGAGTCCTTTATGCCAGGGAATTGCCACAGTGGCCAACAAAACAGCACAGACTGTTGATATTTTATGCTAGGCATAACTCAGAAAAAGCAGTCAGGATCCCAGAATGGTACAGAAGATGATCCAATGGCTGCAGGCAAAACACAGTAAGCTCAAGCAGGTTGGGGTGTCAGCATTAATTTTCATGAGGTCATTTTGAATAACACTCCACAAGGACACACAGGTAAGCAAACAACCCAGGACCAACCACCAGAAGCAAATGACAGTCCTAGAGATCACAAGGGTCCTTCTGTTCTCCTCACGTTCAGTGTACAAGTTCTTTCCACGGGTTCCACAGTCAATTTCTCTAGTAATCCAGTCTCTTTGAAGATGGGCAGGAAATTCTTCACTGGAGCAACATATATAGGAATGGCTGGAGATTTTTTTTTCTTCAGGAAGTTTGTTCATAAACATATTGTGCAAAATCGCTGATCTCGACCCAACTTGGCTTCCTGAGTTACTTATGCTTTCTTTTTTATTAATTCCTTATCAGTGTGTCTGGTCCTGTGGTTCCCTGAACATCACCTCTCTCAATTGCTTCTCTCTGAGGAGCTTCAGACGTGCAGCCTCCAAATGTGAAATTTGCTTTGTGGACGTCCCACGTGTTTGTAAGGAATGCCTTGAAAACAGACATTCCTGAAGAAAAATTGGGAAAGAAGGCAGAAGGACAAAAATAAAAAACTCCTGGCCATCTCACCCTCAGCCAGGCTGGTGCAATATCCCCCTTCGTATTATATCACAGAAGCACAACCTTCCTCTAAAACTCAGTAGGGATTTAGGCCAGATTTAAGAGGTGGTTCTTCACCAATATTTAAACTGCTGTCTTAATAATAAAAGTGGCAGTCTTTATAATTACAACCACAACAGATACTTGGGAGCTTGTGGGATACAGGATAGCCTTATAGGATTCAACTTTGCTTACAGGAAAGGGTACGCAAACACAAACATTCCCCTTAAAGTGTCACTGCGTTAAGCCACGCACTGGCAAACCTTTTGTAGATAATAATCAGAAATAGTTTGATTTTTTTTTTCTCATGTGTTTCTAGCTTTAAAATACCACATATCATCCCAGTTTAGAGTATATCTGCCAAGACCTTTATTTGTGAAAGACACAGATGTCTCCTCCAACACCAACAAACAAACCAGGCAAACGATGCAAGAAACAGGAACCACACTAAGACACGATCATCAGCTGTAATTAAGAAGTGTGGATGTCACCTGAACACCAGGATAAACAACCAAACATTAACCATATTGCCCTATGCTTGCTCTTCCTCTACTATAGAGTCCAAAAAAAAAGTTCAAGCTCTTTCTTGAAGTACTTAAAAACCAATAAAGCCTTTGGATATCTTGTTTTGTTATGTCTGTGCTTTGCCTCCTTCCCCAAGATAAAACCCTTTCCCTATACTTTAAAAAACCTGTGTGTGTATATATATATGGATGCACAGTATTTTCATACCTTTTGTTCCACCTTTAGAAACTGAGCAAGTTCTTCAACAGTGAGGTGATCCTTCTTGTCACTGTAGCTTAAGAGCAGTAAGTAGAGATCCCGACGTAAGGACATCATCTTGTAAAACACTGAAAATTCTTCAAAATTTAGCGTTCCTTGGTTCTCATCTGTATCTGCTTCCTAAGGGGTAAAGACACCCAGGTAAGCACGCTGAGCATGGGGGAGTTCAGGGAACCAGGTAGAACAGGATTGAAGTACATGAACAGAGTTGAATAAATTCTAGTCTGCAAGATTCTGTTCAGACTCAAATCCTAGTAGGCTAAAATAACTGCAAAATTATAACATCTATTGGATTTCTTTTTGTGAAAACAGTCACTACACTAAAGCCACAGGTTCCTTATGAAAGTCTCAATTCCATCTTCAGTTTTGAATTTGTCTCCCATGTAAAGAGGTCCACCCTGGGCTTTACTCTGATCTCTGTTCCTCTCCTGTATGCTCTGCAGTTATCCTGGATTAAAACATAGCAAGGAACATAATAATTTCACCCCGTGGCTTCCCGTAACAAGAGTCTGATGTTTTAAAACATTTAAGACACTATCACAGCCCTAAATGTACATTAATTCAAACCACAACACTCAGCCCCCTGTCAGCACTCTGTAGAGGGGACAAGTCTGCAGTAGCAAGACTCCTCACCAAAATATATGCCCAACAGCCCCAATCTTAACGGTAGTTTCTGTTTATCCTCAGATGTAGGAAAAGAAAACAGTACTTAACGCATGTTAATACAAGCTTTTTACTGTGAACATCTGCCTAAGAGGATTGCTTTGGATTTTCAAAACGAAGAATATATTCTGGAGAACTGCTGTCAAACACTATGTAGGTCTCAACCAAAAACGAACTCCAGGGAAGCTACAACTCTTGCTAAGTTTGAGGCTGTGAGCAGACAACAGAGACAAAGTGAAATAAGTATTTAGAAACGTGTTACTGTTCCTATGAATATTGTCCTTCGTTCATAGCTGTATAGAAGGTTTTTTCCCCCGTAGTTAGAAATCCTCAAGTCACATTCTGTTAAAAATAGTGCTTCCTTCTGGTCAGGTCAGAACACATTCTGTACAGAGTCTAATAGTACACTCACTTGGTCTTGAACCTGCTGGCTTGTCCCTACAGTGGTACAACACACACAAGTTCTTCTCCAGAGGGAGAGCATCCTCACCCTGCTATCACATCTTCCTTCCCAAGAAAACTCTTCCAGTTGGTGTCCAACCTCACTTCTTCTATAAGAAGAGCCAATCTAACAGCAGATGCAATGAATGCTGTGCCACTCCTGCATTAATCCTGGAAGTCCACAGGACTGCAGGCACAAAGCACTGCTTGTGGTGTAAGGCCTTTATGATTGGGATCTGAATGACTACAAACCTTCAACTCTCCTTTTATGTTCGACCTTAATAACTTTAAACATGCCTGCAAGGTCTAGGATATTAACTCAGGAATAGGTTGAGGGCAAATACAGCAAAATAAAAATAGGCAAAGCAGCTGATTTTAAACCAAAAGTTGCCTCTGATTGTACAAAGGCTGGTGGCTGCTAGCATGCCCCACTTCATTCCTAGACACTTTAACAGGACAGAGTGAACTACATCTTTTTTCCTCTCAGTACACAACCTCACAACTCTCAGCCTCTCCTGCAGCACTCAACAATATCAGCAAAACCCAAGGGTCTCAGGGAGCTGCATTTCATTACACCTTGTTAGCACTACTGTCATCTGAGCTATAAACTTGGATCCCAGTAAGCAAGCTAAGAAGAAAATAATTCCCAGCTATCTTGGTGTCAAATGGGATTTTAAATCATTTTATATCTACTACATATCTCAAATGACTTTTCTAATTTGTGGGAACAAGTACAACCCAAATTTGCCTCCGTAACACAACCCCACCAGTTTCCACACTTCTCAAGTCTTTGGGGAGTAACATACCCTAAAGATACATCTCTAATGTAGATTTTACGCCAGACAAGCAAAGCGCTTTTGACCATGAAAAGACTCTTCCACTTCCCCATATTTTAGAGCAAACCAGATTTTGGCTGGTACTGTTTTTGAAGAATTAACATGATTTTATTTTGCTCTCCATTCTTTCCTTGGCTTATCTTTCCTTTCTTGCAGCAAACACAATGGCTGATGGAAAATGTTAACTGTTTTCAGATAACAGAAGTAAAAAAATTGATTCTGGCTAAGTAAGAAGAAATTGTTATAAAAAACTAATTACTTTATGAGATTTAGTTTCTATTAAATGATTTTTCGTAAAGGAAATGAAAAAATTTTCCAATAGAACCAGAGTAACTTCATGGTCCATCAACACCAGCATAGAACAATTCCATTCACTGCAATGAAAACAATAACCCATCTGAAAAAGTAATATTAATAAATTGTCTTCAATGTGGCTCATGTTGCTAAAATTCTGATCCACCTTTGTCTACAGAAAGGTAAGACTTGGAAAAAGTCTGTGAAGTCTTGGAAAGGACAGAGTTTTAAGTCCCAGCTTGCAGAGCCTCCTCTGACTGTGCCCAGACACAGGTGGGGACCAGCACTCCTTACCACAACATCACTGTGTGTCAGAGACCAACCTGGAACATCTGCCGCACCTTCCTGCGGGGCAGGTTGACATTCAACTTATGCATCAGCTGGTGGATCTCTTCAATATTCAGCAGGCCATCTCCATTCTTGTCTGCCTCCTCAAAGGTCTGTTTGACCCAGCTACAAACACGTCAAGGAGAGGTTCACAAGGGCAATTTCCTCCCAGAGGAGGGAAGCAGAGCAGTGGGCAGGTAAGGGACAAGATTCGAATTCAAGAGAACAAGAAGAGCTGGGGTAGGGTCAGACCATAACACCTTCCAGAAAGAACTGAACATTACAAACATGTCTTTTTCAAGTTAGTGCATCTGGGCAAAACACTTGAATTAAGACTTCCCACAGCCTGCATTAGTTATTTGGATATATTGTGAAATAAATTCATCGTTGGCAAAGGTCTGGTACTATCTGTATGCGTCTCCCCACACTGATGCCAAAATAAAGCATTTTTACCACTGTATACTATCTGGTACAATTTGCTGTTGTACCTTCTACCTGGTGCAGCTAAAACTGTTGATCTCCATGAAGTTACACCTGAGGGCTGCTGGTTTTGAGACTCGACCCAAAGGAATCAAGCTCAATAGTCATCTGTATCAAGGATGATGTTAATCAACTGCAAGAGGATGGAAGAAGGGAGACACTGTGAAATCAGCCCAAGTGCATTATTATCAGCCTGTGGTTTCCATAAGAACCTCATGAAAAATTAACCACTCCTGTTGTTCCATGCTCTCTCCTTTAAGATCATCACATAGATCTTTCATCCATATATTTGTAAGTCTTCCATCTCCAGATAACTTCTTTGCCCACTATTTTCTCTCCTATATCTCTGCCCTCGCCTTGTGCCACACTTTCCAGAGGGGACTAACAACTCCCTAGAATCATAAGTTGCACAAAGAAAGTGGATGGCTCTCATATTTGCTGTTTCTCCCCTCACAAGGGCAAAATGGCAAGTTAGCAGCTGTCAAATTCTGAAAACAAAGGACAGCTCTTCACACAGCAGATGGCTCATCTCATAACCTTTTTTGGGCATGTTCTGCAGGTTTACATGGGTTTGAGGTGACACTGAACCAGTGTTTCCCCCGAGCCCTTGCTGCAGTTTCATTCAGATGATTAAAGCAGTACTGGTTTACGACAATGATGTACAGCTTGGCTCACACCACCCTTGTGCTCATTTCTGCTACCAGCTTCTTCTCTGAGAATGGATTCTAAGTTTTCAAATATTGCTGAGCTTGCTTGGATATCTCCTCCCACTTCTCCCTCCATTCTACCTGAACTTCTCCAATTCCTACCCAGTACCTTTTACCCCCTCTTTGCACATAAACCCCTATGCAGCTTTTGCTAAGTTCTTACACTATCTGGAACTCATACAGGGTCATTTTGTCTGCAGGCTCCCAGCTAGCACATTTGATAACACAAACAAGACCTGAAGTGTTGTTTCACCAGTAGAGAACAAACAGCAGCTCAGAAAAGTCATGGATAAATATAGCAAGCAGAGTATGTGTGCAACAGAGCGTGCAATATATCTCCCAACTGCATCTGTGGCTAAATTCTATCGGAATCAAACACTGAAAATATAAATTAAAAATAGCTGAAGTGTGTACATTCTCTACAAGGAGTATTTACAAGTGACCACTGCTGATTTCTGCATGGCACAGACAGGTTACAGTTTTAATCAAGATGGGTATCGGGGTTGGTTTTTTAGGTTTAGGGAAGGGTGTTTTCTGTATCTAACATACTTGTCAGCACTGGTGTGAAAGAAAGCACATCAAGAAAACATTCAATGGACATGATCTTTACAAGTTCATTATGGTTACTAGGCTACAACAAACATTTAAGGAGCTTTAAAGATTTGTGCTCCTGACAATCAATGGAGGCTGAGAAGTACACACAAATATCTGACATACACCAACAGAAACGGAGATGGTCAGGAGTTACTAATCCATTTACTAAAAGACTCTCAAAAACCTTAGGATTTCACCTGTGTGCAGGCTAATAAATTCAAGTTTTCAATTAGTAATATCTTGAAAACAGTGTCTTCTGATGGATCTAGCAATTAGCAGAAGAATAAAAGCACAGCTGGGCAAATGGAAGATGATAGAAATCCTGAAACCATGCTGGGGTTAGTATTTATTAAGATAACTAGAAATGACTGTTTTGACCCTTCAATAAGAATTCCACTACAAAATGCAAGTCTATCCCCAACTTCAATGGAATTTAATCCCATCCCTAAGGTAAAGCTGATGTCTTATTGCACAGATAAGTGTCCAACACATAACTCAAGTTTCCATTGCCATCAACAGCAAGGTTTTTGGTCACTTAACAGGAGGTAAAAGGACACCCTATGCAGAAGTCACTAAAAGCCAAGCCAGAAATACTGAATCGGAAGCTGGAGCTTATCACAAAAGGATACTGATCATGAGTTCTCTGTCGCTTAGCGAGTGAGTCCTCATCGCTTATTCCAGCCATCAAATATTTCAACCCTGTGATCCAGGTGCGAGCTTCCTCCGGGTTAGACGTAATCAGGTCCAGGGACTCCATGTGGTTGCCATGGTAAATGGTAAAGCAACAGCTTGGGTCAAAGCTCCCCTCTGCATGGCGGTGGAAGATTTCAGACTGCCGCCCTTCGGTGACTTTGTAAATGGCATCGATGACAACTGTGAGAAAGGAAAACAAAGACTGACACAGGTGGATATCCACCAAGTTTCTTTCCAGTTTTGAGCAATTCTGAATTACTCAGGCTAAAAGTCATTAAATATCCACATCTCCACATGCAAAAGGGCTTTTTGATTTCAAGGCTTACCCTCGCTTTGGCCATGCCATGCGCACAGCGCGGCCGCCTCGAAGGCAGCCACAGCAAGGCTCTTCGAGAGCTCCCTGCTGCATCAGAGGGCTGGAGGCTACTTAAAGGGGAGCCTGAAGAGGCAGATATCAAGTGGCTTCCATCAATCAGTGAAACACTGTTGCTTCAAAGGGACTACACCCATCACAGCCCTACTTTCTACAGCATGAAGACAGGGACACCCATTGCTGTACCAGGGTGACATGGCTCCCGGAGCCATGGCCCCAAACTGCTATGCTGTTCCACACAGCAGCTCTCACACTGGCCCAGAAACGTCCAGTGTCACCATCTGCAGCCTTCCCAACTGCTTGTTTTTCATTTCAAGCCTTTGTGACATTTATGTGAATTTCTAGTCCTTATTTTCATCACCAACCACTAATTTGAATTTCCAATTTAAAACAGTGCAGCAGGAACAGTTTCAACAAGAAACAATGCTGTGTAGCAACTTCAAGATGTAATAATGCTCAAAGAAAATTATCACAGTTAAGATTAAGAAACCTCAATCTAAGCTTTTCTAGATCTGTGTTTAAATTTGTGATGTGTACGTTGAAAAACGTTCAGCATAGTCTGTTATCAAATCACTCTTCATTTTGCTCATCATTCACAACCTGTGGAAAACGTTGCCATCTGACAGAACTATGCCCCCCTTCCTCTCATAACCCTGAGCTTTCAGGAGGTGGTTAAACTCTACTTTGGAAAACCTTCATGGCAAGTATCACAGCACATTTAAAATAAGCATCAATGCACATTTATTCAATTGATCCAAAAATATTGTTCAGTTTTCTTTCTGTATTCACGTTCTAATATTGAACTCACAAAGAAAGTAAAATAAATATTTGAAGTTTACTTTTTGCCTTTTCGCTCTTTCTGGACGGTCTCCATCGGATGCAGGTCCTGTGCTCATCCAGGTAGAAGAGGCGAACCAGCCCTTTGGTCCCACTCTTCAGCTTAACCATCTGAGTCCCAGACTGCATAACACTCATGCATCTTTCCACTGCAAAGCACAACAGAAAAAATTCAATTCAATTGACTTCTAACTCCACTAATGAAATGACCCATTGACCTTCCAGCAGCTGCCAAGCATATACATTTTTTTAACTCACACCTTTAATGGCAAGAACACTAAGTCATTGCTGTGTAAGACACACACTATTGCTTCTCCTTGTTCACAACTAGCTTCTCCACATAGGAAAACAAAAAATTACCTGTCAGAACACCTTCAGGACAAAGGAGGCAAGAAGAGGAGGCTCAGGGGTGACCTCATTGCTCTCTATAACTATCTGAAAGGAGGTTGTGGACAGGTGGGGGTCGGTCTCTTCTCCCAGGCAGCCAGCAACAGAACAAGAGGGCACGAGCTTAGACTCTGCCAGGGAGGGTTTAGGCTGGATATCAGGAAAAAGTTCTTCACAGAAGGAGTAATCAGGCCTTGGAATGGCCTGGCCAGAGAGGGGGTGGAGTCACCATCCCTGGAGGTTTTTAAAATAAGCCTGGATGTGGCACTTAGTGCCATGATCTAGTAATCATGAGGACGTTGGACAAAGGGTTGGACTTGATGATCTTGGAGGTCTCTTCCAACCCAGATGATTCTAAGATTCTATGATTCTATATACTGAAGGAAAACATTTTAAAGTTGTTCCAGACTTAATTTCTTTAAATATTTTTATATTATTATACACAGTGCTATAATATTCAACTGGCACTCTGAAAATTGTGACTAGGGGGACCATCATTTGAACTCCACGCTCCTTTGGGCTAGGTAATCCCTTTGTTTATATCTTGTGCTTTTGACACAGAACTGTTAACAGAACTATAAATACACAATCCCTCCTCCATACTACAAGCATTTACACCCTCTCTCCATCCTGCTACCAAATTTCAAACACATACTATGATGGCTTCTTTTTATCCACCCATCCCATCCAGGATGATAAGGCTTTGTTTCTCTGTGTTTTGACTAAAATACACCCATCTCCTCCACTTCACCTCACACCTTCCCCTCCTACAGTTTTCCAAACAGTAGGATCAAGATAACATTGCCTCTTGATCTCAGTATATATCCATGCTCTTAAATTACCTTCTGCTGGTTTTATCCATTGGCAGTCTCACCTCACTTGGTATCACTTCAAATTCACCTCTCAGATGATTTGTTTACACTCTGGCTGGATCCCAAATGCTATCTGGGTCTATCTTTATTTTCTTCTTATCACACTTCTCTTCACCACTTCTCTTTTCAGTTCTCCTCTGGCATTACAGAAGACTAATGCACCCTCCCCTCTTCTCTCGGCCAGAGAGAGGGTTTTTCTCAGCTCCCAACACCTCCTTAGCTCCCACAGCAGGCAGCAGTAGACTCAGAATCAGCTGAAACCTCACCACGCTCCCATACACCAAAACCCATCGTGGTGGCCCCGCTCAGTCCATCTCCATAGCAGAAGTGTGACCAGAACACATCTTCCAGCCAACCCCGAAGCCATCAATGAAGGAGAACAAGGTTGCTACTCCTTCCAAAGGGATGAGCAGCCGTCATCGCCGGACCAACCTCCCCTGCTTTCCTCACACAAAAGCCTTTTTCTTGGCAAGCCAAACTAACTGCACCAAAAGTGGTGGTTTTGTCAAGTTGTTTTTCTTGGAGGAAAGAGGACTCAGGCTGAGCTGAACAGAACCAAACTCTTCTGAATGCACCACAGATGTGTATGAGCATCATAAATTTGTCCTGTATTATGTCCATAAATATATGGTCTTCTCCAAATCATCACACACCACAAACGGGTGGGTTTGGAAGTGCTTTAAGATGAGCCAGAAAAGTGACATAGATCCAGTCAGATGTGGATGTTACACATTACCCACACACTGAATGTGGCAGTTTTATTAATCTGAAGGTGCACAAAGTGCCAGGAAAACAAACTCTTTACACTGCAAGGGATTGAAAACTCAGAACCTTAAAGGAGAAAGACTTGGAGCAAAGATAAAAATTACTACATATATACGTGTGTGTGTGTGTGTGTGTCCATACACAAATTTTCTCTTGGAGACTGAGCCTTTCGCTTTGGAACAGAGTTTACATCAAGTTTGCCTTGGATTCATACCTACCACACAAACAAGAACTGTCCTCCAGCTCAAAAGTAAGGCTCTCCATAAGAAAATGTTGTAGCAGCGTGCGTGGATACACAAACTTGAACTGCTGTGTTAGCCTGGCATACAAATTGCACACACATTTTCACTTGGCTATTAGGGTGATCTATTGCAACAGGCTTTTAGCTCGGGAAGAGGTTTAGCAGCAAGCTACTCAGCACACAAAATCTGCTTCTTAGCACCTAAGCCTATTGGTTTTATTAATAAAAGTCTTACAAAAATAACTAACCCTCACACAAGTCTTTTTATTATCATCAGCTCAGTTGTCACGGAAAAAAAAAAGTGGTTTCACTAAGATGTTGAGGAGCTCTAGCAAAAGGCAGAAGAAATAGGACTACTTTCCTTAATGTAAGGGAAGCAGAAAACTGACCACACTCAGGTCTTTACAGCCAACAAAACCACAGGGGAAAAAAACAAACATAAAAGGTGATCCAGTTTCTACTTCATGGTTTCAACTGCCTAAACACTCCTACATCACATTTGTAATTGCTACAGATGTATTTCACATACAGGTTTTCAGACAGATTTCAGAATCAAAGTTCTATTGAATAGATTTTAAAGCAATTTTTCAAAAATAGAGTGGAAGAAATCCAGTTCCTGCCCAATATCTCAAGTCTCTGTTTCTCAGACCCCCTCTGCAATAACTCCAGTAAGCAGAGCCTTTTCTGCTTGCTGCATTTTCCTGTTCCAAGGAGATACCAGCAGAACCCAAGCATTTAAAGAACAGTAAATGTCAAAGAGTTCATTGCATCATCCCTGCTGCATAGGTGTTAATAATAGGAAGAATCCACTTTAAAGAACACACTCTGGTAACAGGAATGCCACACTCTTCATAGGCTCGCTGGATTTCAGCTGCAAACCGTTTACAAGATACACCATCCTCCCCTTTAAGCTATTTATAAAATACAAGCACGCAAAGTCTTTTTCAAATCTATTCCTAATATGCTAATTTCAGTCTCCAGTCAGACATTCACCAGAGATAGACATCACACATTAGCATCTGAATAAAGGGAAGTTATTGAACAGAGGCAGTTCAGAAAAAAGCTCCAGAAGAGCAATTCAAGAACGCTTTCACTAAGGAAAAGGAAAGCTGGTTCCAGAAAAACATTTAATCCTCTAGATAAACTACTATACTGAGTAAAAGAAGCAGCTCCTCAGTGTAGACTTACATTAAAATTTGAGAAAGCAAGGCAGTTTTCATTATATGGTGTTTCTCTAATGCAAGGACTAGCTGTGCATTTTCTGCCCAAAGTCTGAAAATGAATTAAGCTAAACAGGAATACAATGTAGTTGATCTGTTACAAGCACAGAGGAAGTTAATGAATAAGGAAATTCAAATAAAATATTAAGCTTTCTGCTTAATAATATTTTAAGCTCTGTTTCCAGAGTTATATAAACCTATTCTTGGCAGTCTAAAATCATCCAAAAAAGATATTCTGCAGTTTAATGGGGTTTAATAATAGAAATAACAGTCTATTTTTTCTCTTACAATAAACATTTAAAGCAAAGCAGACCTGAATTCAAAGTGCATTTTTAAATTTTTCATTCAAGCCATGATAATCATTCTTAATATCACACACATCCCCTTTGCCAAAGGAGCTGCTTCTCTATCGAACGGTAAACCGGGTACAAACCCATCTGTGCCAGCTGGACTTTTTCCGAGGTGGCCACGCTCCCCAGCACACGGTAGACCTCAGAAGCCAGGAGGAAAGCCATCCGAGCTCCCAGAAAGTCCAGATGTTACTTGAAATCTTGCACATTAGGCAGATGCTGTTTATTCTACCTGACAACACTGCTCCTTGCTGCTGAATAAATCAAGCTGCTGCCTGGGGACACTAAGCTGGAACTCTGACCGCTCACCATACGCGGCCTTACGTTCAAAAAGCACTCTAATCCGCCCCAAATCAGGCAATGCTACCTTCCATCCAACTCTGCTCTAATCTATCCCCATGTGCAATCAGGTCTTTAATAACCAGGGATGGCTTTAGCACTGTGCCCAGCAAGAACCTCTCACAAAAAGTTCCCGCTCTCTTCACAGGTTCAACAGCCGCTCCCGGTACAGGTCCTGTTCTTCAGTGCTTGCAATTAATTTGGCTTAATCCTCGACAGTGATAGTCATGACATGGACAGCTGCCTGCTGTCGTGCTTTACTACAAAGCTTTTAAGGTACACCATTTGTTGATACTAGAAGGAAAACATTTAGGGAATTAAAGCATCATCTCTGGCGGCAGCACATAAAGTAAAATAGAAATGCACTTTGATACACAGGGCACAACACAGCAGTGAAACAAACATCACCTCACTGTAAAACCTGGTTACCTAAGATTAAATAACTACATTGGCCACTTCACTACTGGAGCCAAGAGCAGCACCAGCACCCAGAGGATGCTGGTTGGGATGCCCAATGTGCACCAGCTGCCCCATCACCCACACACAACCACCAGTGCTGCACCAAGGTTCTCTGGGTTATCCCAGCTCCTGAACACTTGCTCTTGCTGTGCCTTCAGCCCCGATCAGCTTCCTCAATGCTTCACTTCAGTCAGGTAACCCTAAAAGTAAGCAACAGCAGAAATAGGTTCGAGCTTTTTGCTGCTGTATTTTGGGGTTTAGTTACTCAAGAAAATACTGTTCCCTAACCACAAGAAACAAAACACTCAATTGCCAAGAGCCCACAGCAAAACCTTGATGCAATACAGGTTTTGGACAAAGAGGGGCTGATTTTTTTTTAGCCAGTTTCAGTGGGATTTCACTTTTAAAACCACTATTTTTTCCCACCATTGCCTTCAAAGAACTGTTACTTGCAAAGAGATTATGTTAATTAATTGAACAACAAAAAGAAAAGCTCCATGGAGCTTTACTCCATGGATCCTGTGCAGAAGTCACACACACACAAAGTTCCAACCAAACCATTTCCATGCTTGCCCCAAGTTTACTCACGGCAGCCTGCAGCTGCCACAGCGGCACCCGGCTCACCCTACACAGAGTTCCAGAAAAATCACAGCATCAATTAGGTTGGTAAAGACCTTTAAGATCATAGAGTCCAACCATAAACCTGACACTGCCAAGCCCACCACCAAACTCTGTCCCTAAGCACCACATCCACACGGCTTTTAAAAACCTCCCAAGTATGGTGACTGCATCACCTCCCTCGGCAGCCTCTGCCAATGCTTGACAACCCTTTCCATGAAGTAATATTCCCTAATATCCAGTCTAAATCTTCCCTGGTGCAACTTGAGTCCATTTCCTCTTGTCCTATCACTTGTTACATAGAAGAAACCAGCACCCTCCTCATTACAACCTCCTTTCAGGTAGATCTAGAGAGTGATGAGGTCTCCCCTCAGCCTCCTTTTCTCCAGACTGAACAATCCCAGTTCCCTCAGCTGCTCCCCAGAACCCTTGGGCTCCAGACCCTTTCCCACCTCCGTTGCCCTTTTCTGGACACACTCCAGCCCCTCAACATCTTTTTTTTTTTTTTTGAAGTGAGGGGCCCAAAATTGAACACAGGATTCGAAGTGCAGAATTTCTCATCCCCATTTCCTTCAGCTTCCATGAAACAGCACCAGAAAACCATTAGACAACGTACACAGGTCTTATAAATAATGAGTTATTAATTCCATTTCAGGACAGCCAGTAAAACCTATTTTGGCAAAGGGCAGTGTGTGCAACTGCTACATGCAAATCACTCAAGTGTTCCCAGCAAACTCTTACTAAGTCAGTACAGGAGGCCTTTAGCAAAAATACAGCTGGATGGGAATATATTTAATAGCTTTAAAAAGTGTTCTACAACTGAGTATAAAGATTACACCACTCAGCTTGTGAGACAGATTGTATTTTTAGAAAAGAGAAATTAAAAAAAAAAATCACTGCTGCCCACAAAACTAGTTCTTTGTTTTTCCCCATTATATTACTATATGTTAAGAAATTAATATTTCAAAGCACAACCAAAAGGAAAAGGGTTTAGTCTCATGTCTTGCTTTTATGGACTTAATGTTATAGTCCTCTGAAAAACCAAAAAGATTAAATAAGGACTAAAGAGCATTACCAAACAATGAGAGGTGTAATTATGAAAGAGGATATAAGCTGTGTTTCTGAATTACATGCAGCAAGCTGCATTAAGCAACATTAAGCATGAGGAGATAAAAGAAGCCCATAAAGTACAGCAGTGCTTTAATTGCATCAGTAGATCTTCTCCCCTACATTCAGTATTTTTACTAGGCACTTTGCAGGTATATTGTTCATTTCTCTCTTCAGAGAGGAAAAACCCAAGACACCCTACCACCCCCAGGTCTTGTTCCCACCCACGTGCTTCACCAGGATCTCTGCAGACACCCCCTTTGATTCCCTGTGCTGTGGTATCCCACGGACCAGAACAGGATCCTGCATCTCACCTTTGAGTAGCTGCTCTTCACTACCAAAAGCATGGTTTATCTCACTCCAGTTAAACCCCCAAATGCCACCGCAGGGATTCTCTGAAGTTTCAGATCGTAAAACCCCAACATTCCAGAAACTGACCTCTGAGTGAGGCAGTAGATGGTTGGTGGTGAGTGGGTGACAGAGGACTGGCTGCATGGCCCCATTACTGGAATCGTGTATCTGGATCCAGCTTGGAGCTTGGATTGTGGTAACATAGATGTACATTTCTAGAAGTAGGCAGGGGAAAAAAGTGCAAAGAAAGACACTGCTGAACTTGAGAACAGTATGCAGTTGAACTGTCACAATGCAAGCACTGAGGACACTCTAGATGGGATCACAGAAAACATTCTTATTGCCTGAACTCTCCTCATCACCCTGCTTGGCAGTTGCTCGTTCATCATGAGCACGCAGTAAGTTTGCCTTTACACTAATGCCATTAAAAGCCATTTACTCCCTACCTTGGTCCCCCATAAAGCACATTTTATCTAAATCCCACGGAACAGCACTAATATCCAGCACACCACACGGCTTTACCGCTAATGTCATCAAAGCGTTGATTGCCATTTCATTACGTAACGGCCAAAAAGCCCAGGAGAAGAGATGCAATGTCAGGATGTTACAGCAGAGACCACAGAGGTGAGTCTAGAGGAAGCCAACCCTTTTTAATTGCCACATCTTATCTTTTATACCACTTTCTGGCTTCCTTTGGAGCAACTCTTCCAGCCCCTCACAGAATTTTACATTAAGCTTCTTACAGTGGATTTAATCATAATCTCTGAGGTTCACGGACACAAGAGGGACAATCTCTCACACTTCTGCAGATCTCAGGAAATCCTCAAGGAAGACACCAGCAGGGACACCCAGAATGGCAGGGCCCAGTAATCACAGTGCAGGGATTTCAGGTCAGCCTTCAAGAAGGCAGAGAATCAAAATGAGTAGAGTAACCAGCAATACACAAACTGTGACCACTCAAAACATTTGTGAATAGTCTATGATCAACAAAAGTTAAATCTGAAAGACAACTCATGATTGAAAATACACTAAATAATATGCAAATAAAAAAAAAAAAGGGGTGAATTTTAAGAACAAGAACATAGACTACCAAAAAGGAAAAAAAGCCAGAACCTATCAGGACAGTTTTAACTCTTTGTAGGAATGGGAATTGTCTGGTGTGTTTTTGGTTTTTTTATAAGAAAACAAAAAAAAAACCCAAAATCACAGAACCCAACCCAAAAGCTTGGGAGCAGTAACTTCCAGAAATTATGAGTAATACCTATTTCATAGTAACTGCTGTTTCAGCCTCCCATATTGAGGCTGCTGCCTTAAAGCTTCTAGGTCAATCAAGTTAATAAAGCTTATTTTCACATTAGAAGTGAACAGGTTTTGCTATAAGGCTTCTCCAAAGCTGATTCTTGACAGTTTGCCATTCTTGCCATGGGAGCACCCAGACTCCATTCCCACATGGAGCCTCCCCCCTGCCCTTTGCCCTAGAAATCCCGAAAGTGTTTTAGTCATCTGTATCACTAAATTTGTTCCTATAGTGAGATTATCTTCTCCAGAGCACTATGGAAGGCAGAAAATGACTTGCTAAGGCACTGCCTTATTCACAGGGCTTACGATCCCCTTTCTGAGATCCTCACTTCAGCGTAGCAACTGAAACCCGAGAGAGCAGCCCCCAGATACAATGAATAATGCATATTTTCCATCTCTGCTCAAGGATATCTTGCTTCTGCTAGCTCAGCGGACAGCTAATTATTATCTTCAAGAAATTAGCCCCTGTTTCATTCAAGCAGCACTTGGAAAGCAGGTGATGAACAGATAGTTCAGTAGACAGCTTCTCTGCAGCCCTGCTGGACAGAGTGCTCAAGCATCCCCATGTCCTAAGCAGTCACACAGCTTCAGGACCCCAGCCCTCAGCCTCCTCCATAAAGAAGGACCTTCAACAGGCCAGTGGCTGCCAACATAGAGCCAGGAGATGGACTGTGTGACAGTTTACAGGGGAATGCTATTGCTACTGGTTCCTGAAGATCTCCGAGATCTCTTCTTCCCTCAGAAACATTGCAAAGCTGCTCATTTTGAGAGCTCTGGTGCCACTGCAACCCAGCACGACTGAGGACTAGAAGTATTCCATTAAGACTAGGGAATGAGTTCTTTATAAACACTGAAAAGCACAACCATTTTACCAGAGACATGGCCAACTGCCAAAGCACATTGTCAATAGAATGAACAAGTAACATAGATTTATTAAGCAAACACAGTTAACAAGTTTGCACATCCTAATCCTCATTATTGCATGAGGATCCCTCTGCAGAGAAGGCACAGCAATTAAGACAGTATGGAGCAAGTGGAAGCAGCAACAGACAGAAAGAAACTGAGAAAGACAGTGTCCACCACACCTGCCAACAAGAAGGACAGGTCTGTATTATGGTGCCGTAGCAGCTCCAGCTGCAGGTTTCCCAACAAGCAAAGGGTAGAGAGGCATTTGGTTTCTTAGGCAGCATCCTCACGCTGCCACAACGATATGCAAAGAGCACAAGACATGGGTCTGTGGCTGTGTCTCCAAAGGAAACTGCAGGGTCTCCCCTTGGCTGGGCAAACTTTTGCTCAGGTACCAAAAAGGATGGCAAACACTCAACTGGAGGAGCTCAGCAGTGCCAAGACAGGGGTTCTTCCTTTGAGGCCTCACAACAACTGATACAGAACAGTCTGAAAACATCCCAGGAGCTACATCTCTAGATGCAAATGTCACAGTGGAAAAGAGTAAGCCACAAGCTGTTTCTTTTCCACAATCCCATGTCTGCCCTCTAGAAGTCACTAAGTAGATAAGGAAGGATTATACACCCAAGGACCAAGCATGTCTTGTTCTAAGTCTGCCTATGTTGTACAGCATTAAATGCCATTCCTGTTCCTCAATCCTTTACACACCACCCAGGAATTCAATGAAATACAACTCCCACCACAATGTACTGAACTGGGTCAGATCCCCTCAGTCCACCCCAAAACAAAAAAAGCCATTCCTTTATATCTTAACTCCCTCTTAACTTCTCTAACTACATAAAAACAGAAAAATCCCACCACAACACCCTTGCTGCTCCTGTCCCCACACAGGAGACGTGCAGAGGAGAAACTGTCCCAGCTCCAAGACTTCCAACGTCTGCAGCTTCATGAGCAAACAGCAACATGTCCCAGCAATCTGGGCACCTGCACAGCATCACAGCCTGGTGAGGGGAATAAACCACAGGGCACAAGAGCAGCTGTAGCTGCAGGATGAAGTGGGTGAAGGAGGGCTCCAGTTCCCAGAAGCACACTCATCAACACTGGGCTGGAGGGAGCGTTGCTTCCCCTTCAGGCTGCCAAATAAACCCACATCTGGGGCTCAACTGGAGAGTAGGAGGGGGGAAAAAGCAGCGTAGAACTGAAGGTGGAGTTAATTAACCTTTAAAAGCAGTGAACGAAGACTACAGTGCAAGAGATGATACGAACTAATTTATTCACACCCCTCAGAAACAATCATTTTGCTAAAGAAACACATTTATCAATTCTATTCCCAAGTTGCCTTGGTGCGAGTCACAGACCGTGAGTCATCTGTGGACAAACAATCAATTGACAGTCTCAAAAAACAACATAATTTTATTACCTAAAATAATGATGTTTCATGCATCCGAGTTCCATGCTGATCAATGTTTCTATTGGTAACATGTGGAACTATCCCCAAAACAGTTATCTGTTATACTGCTGAGGGTACCAATAACCTGACACAACTTCCTCGCCTACACTTGAATAAAAAAGCCAGCTCATGCTTTCCCATAACTTTGATTTCAGTCATCCAAGAGGCAAACACATCAGCACAAAACGCTGCCTGCATACTAACAGGCTGTGCCCTAAGACATGAGCTTAAGGGACTACTTCAAAACATCTGGTAAAGAAGAAAAATAAGCAGGTAAGCTCAGTGCTGGAAAAAACTATGAACTTCTCTTCCAGCAAGCTCCCTTCACCAGCCCCTGGTTCCACAAAGCCAGTGCATGTCATGACACCGACACCATTAACGCTGACCCCAAGAGAGCATTTGGCCATTTTAGTCTTCATCAAAGCAGTTAAAGAGCTACTTTTACAGTTTAAAGTTTATGCCACATAGTTTGACAATGGCACAGTTTGCCAAGAGCCTTTTCAGTTTCACAAAATGATGGTGTGCTGTAGATTTATTAAAACAATAACATATTTACTAGATGCAAATCAAGAATACAAGATAGTTAAAGCAGCATATAACTTAGTTCCTAGTTGGTCTCCTGAACCCTTAGCTCTGCAGAAGCAGATTAGATACCCCTCATGGAGCCATCAGCGCTCAGCACCAGCACCCCCTGAAACCTCAGTGGTGTCACGGAATGGCCTGGCACACCGCAGCGACACTCCTTGCAAACTGGCAGGTAAGGGGCTCCACTTCATGCAGAGCAATGTCCTCAGAACACACCAAACAACCCAGAGGCTTTAAACCTTTTAAAGCTGCCATGTGCAGATACTAATATATTTTGCACGCATATAATGTATATTATATATCATATATAGTAGATTTAACATATATAATAGATATAAAATGCAATTTTTATATATAACAGAATAGATTTTAGATATAACAGACTAGATTTAAGTTAATAATGCAATTAAACCTATGAAAGACCAAGTTCTTCATGGAAGGAGGTTCATGACTTCAATTTCCACTCAGAACAGCATGCTGTTCTGAGCTAATTCCTTTATGTATCACTTATCATGCTGGAATCTATACTCAGTATTTGTTTTACAGGTGCTTGGATAGATCTAAAGATTTGAGAGTCCCAAAGAAGCCCTACTAACGGCTTTAAAAGAGGCTGCTGTGATAGTCCCTGTGAATGAAACGTGACTGAGCTCACTGCTGTTTCTGCTTAGCTGTACCGACTGCAACCCCAGCGTTCTATTAAAGCACTGAGAAAAAGATAACCCAGAAGGACCACCACTCATCAGCCAAAGACCTGGACCCACACCCAAAGGAAGCCTGTACTGCTCCTCCTGCGCCACAAGCTCTTTGTCTTCTAGAATCCCCCGTCTGCCCCCTAGAAGTCACTAAGTAGATAAAGAAGGCTCACACGGCCAAGAGCAAGCGTGCCCACTATCTGCTGACAGCTCGTTGGGCACAAGGGGGTCTCCCACCCACAGGAGTTCACAGTTGCACATGAGCTCACAGGCAGGCTGCTGGCAGGAATGGAGCTGTTCCCTTCCCCAGGTGCTCATCGCGGAGCAGAGCCAGCCGCGAGCATCGCACCGCGTGCCCAGGGATCCCTGAACCGCGGCGCTGCCGCGTGTGAACACGCGTGCTGACGCGCCGTGCGAGGGCTGCAGGTCTGCTCTATCCATCAGCCCGAACAACGGGGAGATCGGGCACTCTGCCTTCTTCTGCCACCCGAGCACAGAACACGACACCCGAAGGCAGCGCTTGCACGGTGCTGTCACCCTCCTGCAACCCCACCTGTGCTGCTGCGAGGCCTCCCGAGCCTCCAAAGCCTCCCAGGCAAACCTGAACGCGGTGGACACTGCTCTGTACTCATTGCTTCAGCATCCTTTAACTGCCTCTGCCAGACAGGGAAGTTGTAGGGCTCCTAACTGAAAAAGACCAACTGTGATTGGCAGCTGCTACTGTGTCTGCCTAAGGAAAGGGGACTACAAAACGACCTCACACATAATTTCTCCATCAGTCAAGAACTTCAGTACAAAATGTGTTTATCTACACAGACACATATTTACATGAGGATCGAGAATTAAACCTGATGCATTTATTCCCGATCTGTTCCAAACCACCCCCTTCAAATAAGCTGGCTCTTATAAACTATTAAAGAGGGACATATCCATTACGTGCTGCATCTCAGAAAGCAGATGGAGTGACACCTGGTCTCCTTTACCTAACCATATGCATCAAAGCTTAATGTGGAGTTGTGTGTAACCAAAGCCTTCAAAATAGAAATACAGCATCTGGAACTACAGGACACCGACTCCAACACAGGAGGCCCCTCCCTGAGAGGATACACAAATAACTGACTTTTTCTTAAAATAGCCTCCATTTCTTATGCCATAGCTGTCTCTATTCCCAGTAACCTTCCCTAGTCAAAAAATTTTTATCGAATAAATTTATCCATATTAAATACAAACAAAAAAATATCAGCATATATCATCTCGCAGCACTGTCCTTAAATTTTTTAACATGCTTCAAAGTGGGCAAAATATTTCAAAGTATGATCCATGGCTTTTTAAATTGTATGTAGAATAATCTTGTTAGAAAATGTCTTCTGGCCTGCCCAATTTTGACAAGGCAGCTCTTTGCTAACTGTATCTTGTGAGGTTTTCTTCTCTTAAAAGCACGTAACATTATTAATGATGAGCAAAACACAAAAACAAAGTTCATCTACCATGATTTCTGCTTCTCTCTACAGCATTTACTCTATATCCACTTAGAGGCTTAAACTAATTACCATCCAGCACTGACTTAAATCAAGCAAATTCAGTCTACAAGTTACTGAAGAAAGTTATTCAAGATGTCTTCCTTCTTCATATCATCCTCCTCCAGTTGAAAAGACACTTTTTCTCATCCCATGCTGTTGGATCAGAATTGTACACATCACTTGCATATGTGTTGTACTATTTAAAAGTGCTACTACAAAGCAAAACCAGAAACACTTTTCCATAGAAAGCTATGTCATAGCAAAATATCAATAGATTAAAAAGTTATGATTGTTTGTTTTAGAAGGCAAATGGATTTTTAATATTTTAAAATGACACAAGTGCAGTTTATTCATGTTGTAGGAGCAGTATCTCACACACAAGCCACTTGTTTTTCATTGAGAAATGTACTTTCAAGTCAATACAAAAATACAAGGTTTTCCTCTTAAATATCCAGGAATATATGCATACACATTTTTCATACAAATAATGCCCACATAAATATTGTATGTCACTTACCAATCATAAGGATAAAGTTACCTGATTTTTCTATAAGCACTTCCAAAAATGTTATGAGCTCTTTCCACAGTAATTCCAAACTCAAACACCCTTACCTTTTTCTGGACTTAAATTTTTATATACTTCAACGTCTGCCATTGAATTTGTAACTCATGCATTATTGGCAAGTAGAACGGAAATTCTCATTGCAGGAAAGCCTCAATTTAATCTTCATGACTCCAGAGCTAAAACATTTAGAAAGCAATCCTTCGAAGAACAGGAGAACACTGCCAGCACTGCCCTTTACGATGAAATCTTCACAATCCACAACACAGAGAAAGGAAAGCACAAATCCAGAGACAACGCAAGGCAACTTTCATCAAATCCAAAAAGCACAGCCTGAGAGGGAAGCTGGAAGCATCTGCTCTGTGCTGCTGCTGCTGCGGGAGCAGCGACTACTTTTGGTACGAGACGTGCATGCACAGCAGAGCGATGAAGGCGCTCCAGGCATTAGGAGTGCGTAACGCCTGGGAAGAAGAGCAGAGCTCGATAGGCACGCGCGAGGAAATCCTGCTGGCAGCCCGGGAGGCTGGTCAGGAGCAGATTACCATCCTTCAGCTAAAGAATGGGCGAGAGCGACGCAGGCTGAATGCAGAAGAGGAAAACCCACCCTCACTCCAAAGTAACTCCCGGCATCTGCAGCCACAGAATTCTGCGAGGCAGAAGGAGAGACCCTCTGTGGACCCCGCTGCTTTTCCCCAAGGATTTGTGCCCCCTCCTCCTGTCTCTGTCACTAACTTGAAGGGGAAGAGGCATTCTGCAGAATCAGGCCAGTCGGAGCACAGAGCATGCGAGCGGTTTAAGTCTGTGCATCAGTGAGCATTTGATTTTGTAAGAACAAGTAGTCCCCTGCAAAACGCCAAGCACCAACTCTCCCAGTAGCTAGAAAAAATTACCACACTACAGGCTAAACACTGGCCTTGGTTAATCCAACTCAACACCATGGAAATCAGTAGGTTTATAGTCAGTGTAGAACAATGGGCAGAAACACTCAGACTTGCATTAATTGCACTTACTTACAATGGAGCCCAAGGGACAGAGCGCTGGAAAGCTCAGCAAGAATAAAGTAGGCTCCATATATAATGCTCCACATCTTTGATTTATTGCATTTTTCTAATTGTTTCACTAGCCAGCTGGCTTTTACACAGCAACCTTTACATCAGCACCTCAGAGAAATCCCAGATTTATTCTCAAAGACTGTGACAGCAATAAAAAGGGGATGCAATTTGTCTAGCACATGCTAGGAAGAAGTTACACGATAGACAGTGACTAGGAGGAAAAAAAAGAAACCATAACATAGTTCTATGTGTGTGCAGAACTCGAGTGAGGTGGGAGACAAGATACGAGTGGAGTCGACACGTTTTACTTGCTGAGAAATCATTGCTTCTTGGCTGCTGCTAACACAAATAGTGAGACTTCCCATGGTCACCACACATCACAAGGGAACACAGAACACCACATGATATATGCTGACTGTATCCAGGAACTCATAAAGTGAAACAACTCCTCAAACCCAGTGTAGGCTTGTTCTTGGCTGCACTTAAAGTTTGTGCTTCTAATCACCCTTTCGGCTGAGGATGGCAGGACGTGGCAGAAGTCACGCTCTGCAGAGAGCGGCGTCACTCGCTCTGCTACGACGAGAGAGATGGAACAGTTTCATCATTGCCCCACCACTGCTTCCCACCTCAGTTCACAGGGTTCGTGGATGAAGTCATCACTCTGAAGGCTGTTCTCAATTCTTTCACTCTATTTCTCAATACATTTGCATCCAAACAAACTGATGTGTTACAGTCACAATTCAACAACAACAAAAAACAAACTGTCACCACTCTACAGTTTAATTCTTGAAACATCAGATTGCACTTGAAAATGTGTTAAGTGCAAATTAGTCCACACTCATATAATTCTGTTAATTATGAAAGAAGCTACACACAAGCCTCTTTAACACCAAAGTGGCTCTTTAAGAAAGCTTCCCCAATCCTCAGTACATTCCTTACTGTCTTCAAAATAAAGCTAATTTTAAAAACAGAAGTCTTAAATGTCATATGGCTTTAGAAATTAAGAGCATGCTATATGGGTCAGTAAGAACATTACAGCAAACAAATGAAGACCTCTATGTAATCCAGGAGACACAGGCCAAATGGAACAAAAAATACTTGTAGGTTTGTTCAACTTCCAAAAAACCACGTCACCATGACAACTTTTCACTGACAGGCCAGGTTAGGCATCCAATCCCTAGCCCTGTCAGTGGGAGTCAAATCTCAGACTGATGTGCCCTTGAAGACACACTGCATTGGAGTTTGTCTGCAAAGGGAAAAGCAACCCATTCACTTCACACCACCTGACTCTGCAGCTACAACTCATTTAAGCCTGACCAACCCTCACAGCTTCCCAGTTGGCTTCGCTTTCACACACCCCCTGTTCCCAGAGGGATCACAATTCTGGTGGAACTGCTCTGCCAAGCCACAGCACATAAAGTGCTAATAAAGTCTCGGAGTTGATGGCAACAAGCAAGCTTCCTGAATATCAAATTGATATTCTGTCACCTGTATTTGATTAATATCAATGATCTCCATAAGACAACAACACGTTTTCAAGAGCCAACACTGTTTCATAGGGACTGCACAATCCCAAGATGAGGTTTGGCAGGAAAGGTAACACATTGACATCTATGCCTGCTTTTTCTGCCCCATAAGCCCTTCCTGAGGCCTTTATCAATGCCTTCCACAATTTCCAGCCTTTTAATCTGGTTTCAAAAAGATACATGAAGCATCTCCCAAGCCTCACCTCACCAACAATCTCCACTACAAAAGCACTATAATTTATTAAAAAAAAGTACATTCACTCAAAATCCATCTCCCTCAGGCTAATATTATTTTCCAGTTTTCTTAATTTGCTGTTCAAAAAAGCTCTGTCACTGAACCACTGGTATTATTTTGAGATAAGACAGCAAGTACCTCCAGGTACAAAGTAGACAGTGTAAAAGAACTATCCCTACTATTTCATTAAAAAGGGGGATTTAAAGTTTTCTTGTAATATCTGCAAACTGTAAATCTTCTCTTCTGTGCACACAGTTTGCAGATACGTTTTAATTTAAAATATGCTGTAGTTCAGCTCAACTTCTGGCTGAGGTGAGGGAAATGTGGCCTGTTTTGTGCTGAAAGCAATAGAATGGGGATGAAACAGTGCTGGCTTCTCTGAGATATAGTGACCAAACCAAAGCCAATATTTTTAGCTCCCTGGAAGATATATTAAGCCTCTGCTCCCCAGGCAGCTCAAGTTTGCTGGGCTACAAAACCAGCTAAAAACTCTCTTGAAAAGCACAGCAGCTGCCTGTATGCCATGTAAACCTAAACCAGTAATTGCAGGGTGAAAATCCTGCCTCTTGCTTGCTGCTACAGGTTGGATGGGATGCAGAGAGGCCAGGCAGGGCTGTACCCACACGAGCTCATGCAGAAGGCCCTACGAGAGCTGGTGACACTGTGCTTGGAGGGGCTGAGCGGCCGTGGTCCCACATACCTGCCAGAGACCCAACAGTGGTGCAGCCCTGCCCACGTGCCCAGACAAGGGAGATTGTCTTCCCTCCCCTGGCAGCACCTGAACCTGCCCACAGCACCAGGCAGCTCCCTCACCCCCACTCACAATTAAAGGAAATCTATTACTGAAAGCATCAGACTTTACCAAGTTGCAAAAATTTGAACACTAAAAAACCACACCTCACAAGGGTTCCAAGACTGGGCAGAGACACGACAGTGAAAGTTCTACTGCAAAACATTTATTTTCCAATGAAGGATAATATGATTTAACTAATTGTTTTGAAATTACAGCATCAGAGGAACATTAATTTTCTGGCTTATCTTTTTTTTTTTCCTTCTTCACTGACAAAACAGCTGGAAACTGTACAAAGACTAATTCTACCACAGAACAAGAAAAGCTGATTAGAGAACTCTTATAGTAAATAGATAATGAAATAAGAAGATAACATTGTCAGATTCATCATCCAAATTTAATTTTAGACCTAAACTGTAATACAACCTCCTCGTGACAAGTCAGCTAGCAATAATAAAACTTCATATTAGCTGCATGAAAAACCTGCCATTTTTATCAGATTAAAGCTTTTATCAACTCTACTCATTTGTCCATTAATGAAGACACAGTTCTTGGAGAAGCTATCAAATATACAAAGAAGGAAGGGGAAAAAACACTTGGCATTAGAACCCAACAACCTGATACACCAGCACAAGACAGATACCACACACGAAACTCCTCCTTTCACTAAAGGATGCAACTAGTGACAGACAGAGTTCTTCAAGGCAGTCACACACTCAACAAAGCACTGAGAAGCAGTTTCTTCTGGCATTTTAGGCACTTTTTTTAATCTATGTGAACTTTAATAAATAAATTGTTTAATGCCCTTCTTATATTTACATTTTCTGTTATGTCTGGTTGTCTCAAGGCATGAATTGTGGGTATTTCACTACATAAATCATAATATAACCTAAAATATAAACTACTGCTCTATTAATTTGTCCTGTTTTCCCAAGTATGAATATAAAACTTAAACTGAAGCTGACTATTAAGCCTGAATTCTGCAATCTACATCTGGCATCTTTAGCACTGTAGCCTCAAGCATAATGCTTGCATGAGGCTTCAGCAGAGCTAATTATAGAATCACAGAATGGTTTGGGTTGGACCTTAAAGATCATTCAGTTCCAAATTAATTATAAAGCATCGCCCATCAGCAAATATCAAGTCTCACACACACATGCAATTTGGCAAAGTTTTAGTATTGTTCCCCTGAAACTCTTGTGCTTCAATAACCAAAATAGACCATTTTACTGTATAAAAAGTAAAACATAAGGCATTTTATGTTCCCATTCATCGGGCACAGAAGTTCAAAATCACTGAAGCAAAAAAAAAAAAATCCTACAAGAACTTGTACAAAAGCTCAGCTTCTCAGACTGCAACCAACAGAAAACACTGTCATAACACCTGCCATAAGCAACTTCTAAATCTGCCCAAACCTGGCTGTGTAACAGCAGCAGGTGTTGACCTTGGAAGTGGTGCACAACTGCATCACTACGTTGGGGAAATCTTTGAGGTGATCTCTCAAAATAAGCAATTGCCTTGGACTAAGTCTTCCTCTCCCCTCCCCAACTTGGGATGTACACAAGTATGGGATTTTGAAGAACCTTTTGAAGGATGAGCTGGATATTTCTGAAAGAAAAGACTAGGAGCACACGCAGGAATCCAGATCAGCCGTCGGCAATTTCCTCTGAGAGGTCTCTGGTCATTGCACATGGTCAGACAGCAAAATACCTACTGAAAAAGATAATTTGCTTAATGCCAGCACAAGGCAAATGTTGGAGTGGCCTATCTCAAAGGGCCACTGGAAGTAAGCAAAAGCATCCACAGCACCACTGTACCAAAGCTGTGCTGCCGTGGGCCAGGACCTCAATATTGAAGTAGAGAATGAAGTTCCCATTCTTGCTGCTTTCCCTTTCCCAGGGGCAAAGGAAAGTGTTATCACCACAGCATCCTCCATCCACTTCCTCAGTAAATTAGGATGCAGACAAGCAAAGCTAACAAAATACCCAACATGACTGAAGTACCTTCCTATCTACCAGGCTTGGCCCAAAGTTCAGCAGCTCCAGCCAATGGTCTTTCATAGGTGATGCCATCAAGCAGCCCCACCTGCCCCATCAGCTGCAGTCCAAATGTGTCAAGATTGGGGGAAATGTTGCCCTTCAACTATAAGGTTTAGACCAGCCAACATAAATTTTTGAGTTAATAAGCACAGATGGTCAAATGCATGAAGGAACACAAAAAAACTTTCCAAAACCTTATCAGATGTAAAGGTAATAAGCACAATGATCCAGATGCAGCTTCTGGCTAACCAAGGGGTGCTGGGAACTGTACCACAGGGAGGGTGGTTGGTAATTTTCCCCCCCCTTTATACTTCTAGTCCTAAACATCTGCTAGCAAAGTAGATGGATGTTTGGTCTGACAACAGAGTCATTCCTACATTGATACTGCCAACAAACTAACAAAGTTCACTTTTGCAGCTTGAAAAACCTGAGAAAATAAAATCTTCCAAGCCTAGAGCCATGATACACTTTGTATTTTGGCACTGTTTGCAACAGGAAGGAAAAGAAAGCAGGTTCATGAAGTCCTCAAGGCTATTCTGAACATTCTAATTGCTTATCTGCTCTATTCTACAGAAACCATTAAAATAGCTTAAACCCAGCTCTGTCCTCAGTTTGTTCCTCTCTGTGTGCACACACAGTGCTGTATTGCACTGTTACTGAAGAAAACTGACATTTTTGCTTCTAGGCAGATAAGACTCCCTAGAGTACAAGACAGCAGCAGCCTCCATTTCTGTAGCCAAAAATTTCAGACATAAACAGATAAGAATTTTCATATCCTGCAAACACAGCTTTTCCTAACAAAATTATGAAGTTATGAGAAATCCTTTGGCAACTTTCATGCACACAGCAGCTCAGCTTTACACATATGACTGTTCAGTCATTACTCAAAGACAACCCATTAAAGCCCCGTGGAAAGGCACACAGTTGCGTAGCGATGTTTTTTCTCGCCTAATCACATGCAAACGTCTCAAAGAGTCACTGTAACATGGTAGAGAGCAGCCTGACCCATGCATAGCAGCATTTTCCAGAATGGAAAACACTGCTGTTTGTATTTGCTGTTCACAGGAATTGAATTGGGACCACTTCAACAGTTCTCCAGCCTTACACTCACACTAGTCAATATATCGCTTGCTACTAATTACAACTTCATAGCAGGAGCACACATAAATGCTTCAACACTTTTTCCAAACTATACCAATCTCCACCTCAAAGTATGCTCATTTCTCCTGGGTCTGTCTGTATACTCGTGGAGAATTTTCAATTTGCTCTTGTGTCAACTCTTCCCATCAGTTCAAACACATCTTTTCTTCCCTGAGCTTTCCTTCCACAACACATTTATAGCCAGCAGTCATATCCTCTCTCAATCTTTGATTTTCCAAGCTAAACAAAGCAGGCTCATCTCATCTCCACTTCTGTAGCCCTTTCCTCTGCCTGTTTCCAAGCTCCCCTTACTCAAATACTGCTGAGCAGAACTACATCAGACCCGGCCTCACAGCATCTTACTCCACAACCCTCAAAATAGCATCAGCCTCCAACTAATGCATCCCATAAGCAAGATTCTGTCCTCCTGAGGCCAGATCTCTTATGCTCTGTCTTCCACCACCTCCTCACTTGCAGTTGGTCTCATATGCTGGAGCAGAAGCATTCACTGCTTGTCTTCTAGCTGAGGTCCTTTTAACACTTATGCAGAGGCTCAATGCACTCCAACAGGTCGTACAAGCAGTGCTGGAGGCTCATTTGGGTGTTTCTGCTCTAAGGTTCAAGACTTTCTTTTTTTCCCCCCACAAAACAAGATGTTTAAACTGCTCCAAATAAACACAGAGCTTCAGCATTCTCATTTATGCAGTCTGCAGGAGTTTTACAGTTAAACACCTCGGCTGGCGGTGAGCAAAGGAATACCAACTACTCAGGTTCCTAAAGCAGTGCAGGTCCTGGAGGGGTATGAAGGAAACACAAGAGATGAAGGCAACTGAGCCAAGTTCATGTTGGGAAGCTGCTGTAGACACTTCCAGTCCTGAAGTCTCTAAGGAAAAAGATGTTCCTATGATTTTTAAGAACCCCAACTGATGCAGTGGGATATTTTTATCTGGCTGGCTTGCACCTGAGGTGTAACAGTTCTTCCAGATTACAGGTTCAATCATTGATAACTGTGACCTTCCAGACAAGCCTCATACAACTGAATTAGTCCATTGCTCTAAAAGGAAGAGCACAGCCTAGATTACATGAGCAAAACTGAATCAACATGACATCCTACCAAGAGCAGTCAAGTCCTGCTTGACATAGGTCTGGAAAGAGGTGGAGAGATCAAAAGATGAAATTAGAAAGTAAAAGACAGAATTAAAATTAAGGGAATTTAATTTAAGCAGAAGTATTATATTTATGAAAGAACTTAAGAATAATTGGCATAAATAACTAATAAGTATGAAGAAATGCTTTCAGAACTGCTGAGAATAAATCAGCTGTTTGATAAACGTCGCAGCTTCTTTCTGTTTAACGATTACAGAGTATTAGCACTCATAAATGTAGAACAATAAGCTAATCAACAGCTCTCTGTGCTTGCTCCCCGAAGAGCCATGCTCTTAATGTCAGAATATGAAACTGTAATAGAAATGATTTAAACAAAATCATGAAAACACTGTGCAAATTAGAATAGACACCAAGCACACGCATAGAGAGCTGGGCACACAGAAGCCAAGCACTGAAATGTCAGCAAATCCCAAGGGCTGGGATCACAGTACCTTCCCTGCTAACAGACAGTAACCTTCCCATTTAGAGTTCCCATTAGATTTTCTTTCTTCATTTCCCAGAGGTGTAAAAAAGTTTTGAATAAGTACAATTTCCTTATGTGTGCTGGAGAAGATACAGCCTCAGAGATAGATAAGCCCAATTTAGTTGTCTGGCATTTGCTCGGCACGCAAAGCTCAAAGTTCACTGCTCAGTCCCACTTGGACTCTCCAAGAGAGACAAGGAGGATGGGTCATTCCTAACCACAAGGCTGCCAACAGGAACAGGGTGAGCACCCGGCCTGCTCACCCCCACCGGTCCTCTGTCAGGACCTGCAGGATCAGAAGGCTCACTGACCAAAAGCAAATCCTTCAAAAGCTCCATCAACCCTCTCATTCACATGGACACAGTCCCGTAAGAAACAAACTTCACTCAAGGCTTAGGAGCAACATGCTAATTCCTGGGAACACACACGTTTCCTGAGGTCATCCCATTAGAAGCTGCCACCTCTGCCAGTGTGCAGGAGGGACTTCAGCTCCCTTCATCTACCCAGAGTGAAACAAACTGTCACTGTAGTGCTGTTTTGCTTAGGCTGGAGAGACAAATAGGAAGCCCTGAAGGATTCTGACAAGGAAAAATAATAAATCCTGTCTGGTCACGAATGAAAGACAAATAAATTAAACCATAGAATTATTCTGGTCTTCGATTCCTCCTAATTATGTCTTTTACTTTAGAAGATCATCATTTTGCAGACTCATCACTTGGATAACTGCCTGTGGATTACCGGACTTTGTGCTAATGGATCATTATTCAGCCTTTGTGCTCTTAGCAGGATAAAGATATTGTGCTGTTCTACCATAAAATACCCCCTCAAGTCACAGAGCACAGATCAGACTTCTTGCTTACTTGATCTGGAATAGCAGAACTGCAAATACACATCCAAAAGGCAGAGAGCAGACTGTTCCCTGGAGAGAAGTGTGATTAACAGGCATTTACCAAAACAATGCAGGAGTGCTCAGACTCAGCTAAGTGGGACCTGGGTGAAAACATCTGGGAGACAACTCTTCTTCCTTAATGTTAGCAAACTCAGAAGGAACAACGATCCCACCAAAATAAGTGGGACCACACCAGTGGCCTAAAAAATCCCAGGAATGAATCTCAGTTTCATTTGAGAAGCAGAACAGTTTTGCCTGAAGACGACAAGTTCACCAATGACAGATTTGTGAACCATCTTCCCTGTAACATAAGTGCCAGATATCACACACAGTTGAATTAATGACAAAGCAACTGTCAGACTGACTTACACAAAAGTTATTAACATTCTTCTGGCCCCCAAATAGACCCAGCACTGCCTATGGGCAAGAAAAAAGCAGTATAGGGGAAAACAGTGTTATCTCTAAACAGGCTGTTGTTAAGAAGGTGCACAAATTGACAAATTAATTCTCCCACTAAATCATTAGCTTCATCAATAGTGACAGAACCACAGTGCTAAAAATGTAGATACAGTTTGGATTGCATAATAGTTCTGTGAGCTGCAAACTTCCCCAGCTTCCTAATAAAAACAGTGAAAATGGAGATATAGGTTCTTTGGGAAATTAATATCTTCGAGTACTTCTAGCTTTAATTTATAGGCATTCCCTCCTGCTGTTACTAACAGTGCCATAAATCTCCCCTAAAGTGACAGTTCTCACACCAACCTCAAAGGGAAAAAAAGAACACAAAATCTGGGCTCCTCCAAAGCAGCACCAGGTTGTCACCCCCCCAAGCAGGACAGGGAGAGGTCCAGCTGACTTATTAGACTGGACCTGGGGTCTGTTCCAGGCAGGGACTGCTCTCCAGTCCTGGTGGACCCTCGCCTGCTGCAGGAGCAGAAGGTGGGCTCAGAGCTGCTCCGCACCCTGTGCCCCAGGGTAAAGCTGCCCAGCAAAGGGAGAGGAACCTGGGTGGGGGAACGCACGCTCTCTCTAGTTAAGTTGATACATCAAGTTTTAAGCATACAAAAAGAAGCATGGAAAAGTATTTCATGCCAAAATCTCTTCAGACTATTTCCCATCTTTGCTATTGGAAGGACACTGAAACAACTGAATGATCACAGCACGTAACCTGTAATGGCAAGAGACCAAGATGTGAGGGGTTGATAGGGGATTGATTAGGGATTGCTATCAGACATCTATACAGCACAAGATTCTGATATAGGTAAAGCCCTTCCTGACACCTTCAATTCTTCCTTGCTAAGAGCTTGAAAGATGCAGACCTGCAGCGGTTCTACAAATATTTACAAGTAGAGCAGCACCAGAGCACGTCACCACAACTAATCCATTTCAACCCAAAACGCAACCACCACCCAAACTCAAAGCAACTCTGCCCTCTGCAATTGCCCCTCTTCTCTTCTCCAGGCTTTAAAGCTTTGGTTAGAGCTTGAGTTGCTTTTCCCTGCCTGTCAGTTGTTTCCCTGCCTCCCAGGCGGTTGCGGAGCAGCAGTTCCAGTTACAACTTACCATGAAATACACCATTGTCCACTAAGAAGTGCCTGCAGTACTGCAGACAGCCCTTCTTATCCAGACTCCAGAAACTCATGGTCAGACAACTTGCTGCTCACCATCAAAGGCAGGGACCCTGCAAAGTGAAAGAATATGGACAAATATGAGTTCATTTACAAGAAATGCAAGCACTGTAAGAGTATTTATTTGTGCCCTTCATGCAAAATAGTTCATTAGCTGCATACAAAGCATAACAACAAATACAGTCCTTCACCCTCCAAATGTGCCCATCTCCAAGGACACATAGGCAAAGGCAGATCACTTGGACCAAGCTAGAGACAGACTGTCAGTGATGAGCACAACTGGCCAGTTCCAGGCTGCTGAAGCCAGCCCGCTCCACGTGGCACTCGCTGCACCCACCACATCGTTCCAGCCAACTCCCACAGCCCCTGCAGGCTACTGTGGGGCCACGGAGAGAGGATCAATTTAATCTACTCAATGATGCATCCCATATTTAACAAACTACAGAGCCATCAGGCAACAACACAAAACTATAAATTCTCCCCAATGAAGGTTACACAGAAAAGCAAAAAGGTGAATCAAAGGTAATTACCTCCTGATTTTGAGACCATAATGTAGCACAATGTGGACGCAGAGCCACCTCAGCACTGCCCCTGTGCCAACAAACCCTGCCCTTAGCAGGCACTCACCCATGGGAGCTCAAGACAAACTTTCCTGGGCACAGGCAGTTTGAGGAGCACCTTGGAGGAGATGCAGTTATGTCAGCCTTGCAAAACGTGTGTCCTCCAGCCCCAAGGGATCCCAGCTTTGCTCAGGGAAGAGATGCTCTCAACTCAGAGTGTCAGTGCTACCCTGTGCCGAAGCATGGGGTCAACTTTACCTTCTATTCTGCTTCCCCTGCCTCTGTTACACCCCCGTTGCACAGCTAATCACCAATGGAACCAAACAGAACAGGCAGGAGCAATACCCTTTCTGGGAAATGTCACCAGGACACTCAAGAGCACCAGCAAGCCACGATGGCTGCCTGAAGCAAGCATCTTTATCAGCAAGCAGGAGTAAGATGGGGATTCATCTCTGAACCACTGCACTCCTTTCAGAGACGGACAGCAGAGAACTTCCCAGGAGAACACAGCAGCCTTTCCCTGCATGGCCCATGCCTTCCCTGCTCACCTGCCAAGGTTGAGCCTCCCAGCACTGTCACAGGCTGAGTTCTGCCTCCAACATCAGCAGAGACAAGCCCATCAAAGCATTTATGGGTAATTTGCTGCAGATGCTATCACCAGTAAGTGCTGGGAGTGGAGAGCAATCTTTTTGACCACAGGCCCCAGAGATCTACTAGGCTGAGCCCCTGACTGCCAATTTTTCTTGGATCCAGCCAATAATATTTCTAACCCAGTTAAAATGGAAACACACAGCAAGCCAGTGCAGAACAAAGACCAGTCAAGCAAGAGGAGGGTGAGTGGCTGAAGCCAATCGCTGGCAATGAGGTGAGAAACAACCCCCCTTCAGCCCCGGGAGCATTTCCATCACAGCCACTCACTGTTCCACTGCCAATCTGGGACAATGGGAACAATCGGAACAATTATTTTCAGAGACCTAAACAGTAGAAGTTAACTCATTAATAAGCTGGTGGTTATAACTCAGGACAAGGCTGCACTTGTTCGAGTCATTTCATTGAACTTCCATTCAAAGAATTTCTGCCTTTTGTTTTGCAAGTTGGACCTTACAAAAACCCATCCCACCCAGCAGGACTTGGTATGCACGGTTACAGTTACAGCCCAACAAACCAGCATTTCATACTTTTTTGATATTTGCTGCTGGGGAAAAACAAAACAAAAACCCCTAGGGTTCTTGATCTGGTCTTATACCAAATCCTTTCACAGGATCCTCCTCCTCCCTTTATTATTTTACCAAGTTCAAGATTCATATTTCAGCAACCCAGATGCCCCTTCCCATTACAAGCCCACTTTAGTTTCCCATTTTATCCCACTCCCACCTTCCCTCTGGACAACCCAGCTGCTTTCTCACCCACACATGGCACAGACAATGTCAACTGTCCTTATCCAAGCAAACCACTAGCAGGATGTAAGGACACTGCCTTTCAAGCCTCCTCATAAAACAGCTTCCAGGGAGAGCCTAGTAAGGAATCCCTCCAGATGAAAGACCACGGCATGTTGTAAATGCCAGATTGCAGCTCTGCTGAGGAACACACATCTATTTTCAGGGAAAGTTTAGACTTGATGTGAGGAAAAAGTTCTTCACTGAAAGGGTGACTGGCCATTGGAATGGGCTGCCCAGGGAGGGGGTGGAGTCACCGACCCTGGAGGTGTTTAAGGGGAGACTGGATGAGGCACTGAGTGCCATGGTTTAGATGATGGGTTGGTGTTAGTGTTGGGTTATAGGTTGGACTCGATCTCAGAGGTCCTTTCCAACCTTATTGATACTGTGATACTGTGATTTTGCTCAAGTGATTTCAAAACAAAAAGGAAAACAATCATAACCAACAGGACTGATCTTACCCTTAATGACTAATTTAGCTACAACTGTTCCCTAGGATGCAAGGCTGTACTTAGCTATAAAGAAAAAGACCCTGGAGACCTTCTCTCCTTCCTCATGCATTGATGTAATAAATGCTGTCTCCTGCAGTGCTAAAGGCAAAGCAGCTAACAGTGAAGAGCCCAGACATACCTACTGTTTCTGGTCCACCTGGAAATAGCCCCAGTCCCACCCCTCTGCAATGCTAAGCAGACCTGCTCTCTCCCACCATCACCCCTACCACTTGTGCCAGTCACCAGGTACCTCTCAATTGACTCAACTCACAAACCCAGGAATAAAGTAGGCAGCTCCTGGAGGGCTGGCAAGCAGAATGAGCTCAGAGAATGTTCAACAACATTGGCACTGTGAAGGTGTAGATGTATCCTGCAACCTGGAGGCAAGGTAGAGAGGAGCCAGCCTCCCCATCTCCCACCAGGAAGCTGCTGGATCCAATGGGCTCTCACAGATGCCCCAGCCAGGGCTGCTCCAGTCTGGAATACAGCAAGGTTTTCCTCTGCAGAAGCAGCTCGCACGGGGCTGAAGCCAACAACTTGCAGAAAAAAACATGAAGTAATGTTTATTTTTACTTGCACTGCTGATCGGTGCAGACTTTAGAGACTGATAAGCAAACACTAATCTGATATCTGAAACTAGTCACAGGTTTGTGAGGAGGCTGTTCAGCTGCAGGATCTGCCTCTCCATTCTTGCCTCTGTAGGAAGACATTGTCTGAATGATCCACTGCAGGTGTGAGCCAAAACCACCTGTTTGTTTGCTCTATCTTAAAACCATCTCAGTGTCCTTCACAGTATGTGTTTGGGTATGGCCCATGTACTGTTTACACTAAAGGCAGATTTCACTAAGGTTTGGAATGCTAAGCAATAAATACCCATAATCTCTGCCAGACTTCACCTTCTACATTTCTTGGACTTCTGCTCCTTCATCACAGCTTGCCATAACTGGGACCACTCTTGTAGTGTTAGCAAGGTGCAAGCTGTTGGCTGCTTTAAACGTGTACAAGTCATTCTACCATCAGAGTCCAGCCTACTGCCAGGATTTTTGTTTTAGACTTAAAAAAAATACAAGTGGAATCATGTTTCAATTAAGAAAATAGCACCAAATATTCATCACAAAGAATTTACACAAAATAAAAAGACATCTCTGCTCCCCCACAGGGGGAGATTTCAGGGGGAAAGGTTGCTATTGATGTGTATACATACAGGCAGTGCCTCTGAAAGGAGCCCTTCACCCCCTCCCCTCCCTTTCATGGCTCATGCCAATACAATACTCCTTTGTTCTTGCACAAAGGGGTCTCTGCACCACGGTGGCCCCTTGGAACAAAAGTTCTCCTTGGCACTACAGGGATGAAGGCAGAATCCCAAACTGGCAGCATCAGCTGACACAAACATCCTGTAAGAAACCCTTCCTAAGAAACACCAGCAGTTATTTCAATGGCCCTCAAAGTTATTTGCTTTCTCTGTTACAGAGCTCTGGGATCAAGCCTTACTGAACTGGACCAAGGAAAGCAAACAGCCAACCAACCACACACTCTGGGCCAAAGACCATATTCCAAATGAATGGGCACTGAGGGACTCAACTGCACACAAAGGTGCACCATTTCAACAATAACACAGTAGAAAACAAATGTCCTGTTTATGCCATAGACCAGAAAGTTATACCAATATAGCCTATGTAACATATTTCATACATGCAAACTAGGCTGTAGGAGTAAAAAGCACCAGTAAGCACATAATTATGTTTAAACAGAAAAGGACTGTGTCACCAAAACTATTCTGGCAAAAAGTTACCCAACCCCTGAACAGATATCAATCTGAGTTCACAACTAGTTTGTGTGCTTACTTGATGAAGCAATCAATTCCGAAAGAGAACTGGAACCATTCCTAACTTTTCCACCTCTGCATCTTTCTCAGCTTAGGGGTATCACTCTTTCATGACAAGAAAGATTCCTGCAGGCTCGGCCCTGAGCCTGGCACATTCATCCCAAAGATAAAGCAATCAGTGCTTTGCTACCCAAGCAAAGGAGATATTACTCCAGTATATCAAGAATCCATCTGGAATTATAGCATATAATTCCAATATAGAATTATATCTGGATAAAGTCTATTAATGTGTAAGCTGAGCAAAAGAGTCCATTATGCGGTCTGAGAAACTCAGGAACTTGAAGATTACAACAGTTATTAATTGAAGTAAACTGATTTTGCTCAAAGAAATTTGTTACAAAATAAGCTAAACTTCTGTTTATGTGCACACATGTACACGTCTGGGTAGATACAGGTGGATGAGATGAAGAAATATTATTTGTTGTTGTTTTACTCAAGATAGTGAACTCCTCACAGGGAAAGTTTTATTATATGCACGCTTCATGAAATTACTTGATTATAAGAGCTGTAGAAATGAGCATATAAAATGCTTCTGGATTTAACAGAGGATGCATTATGCTCTGCCTAGGTTCTGACAGATGCTGCTTATCACAAGAGGCTTAACACAGAGAGCACAACACCCGACATCCCTGGTCTCACAGTATTCTGCAGTTTCCCCTCCTGCACAGAACCCCCCCACGCTTTAGTGAGTTGTGCAGAGAAGTAGAACACTCATTCCAGGGAATCACCCTGCGTGTGCCAGCAGCTGGAGGGTGAGCAGCACCTGAGCAAAACATGTTCTCAGCTCAGGCTGTTATGGTTAGCACTAAACTATTTTACAAAGTAGCACCATAATCTAAATATTTACCCACAATATTTAACCTGGACACTGTGCAGGTCTTGAATGTGAAGAGTGTATTAGGCACACATCCATTTAGCACCAGACAGAAACTCTGAATCCATGGACAGCTCTCTGGAGAACTCAGATTAATTGCAAATTCAGTGAGCAGCAAAAGGGTGGAGATTGCTAATCTCACCTTTTCTCAGCTACTCTCTCCCCTTCTTGTTTCCGAATCACTTCAACAGATAACATTATTAAGCCAATCAGATACTGTGAATGGTGCCTGCTAACAGGACAGATACTGCAGATCACCCATGCTTCCCTCTGGCAAAACCACAGCTCCAGTTTCAGAGCTCCCTGTTCCAGTATCTACCCAGTGAACACATTCTGAAAGTATGATTATAAAAAACTTATTCCATTCCCTAGCAAAGTGGTGTATGGAAAAAACCAAACATTTTGTAAAAAGTTCTAATGATGTTAAAAAAAGGCTCACAGGCCTGGCAATTCTGCTTTCAACAGAAAAGAAAGTCCAGAAAACACTGAATGTTCAGAGGGCTCTAGATTTTGGAAGCTTGCACCTATTTTAGATAGCTGTTAATGATAAATTTTGCAATGAAAAATAGTTCTGAGACACTACAAGTGACAAAAGAAAAGTAGAATAAAGAAAAAAAACTACATAGGTTAGAAATGAGAAGAGCAGTAAGGAGTCAATGAAAGGACACACCAAGTGTGTGATTTGAAATAATACCACATTAGCTCCAGATACAGCCAGAAAGCACCCTTATAAGCATTAGACACATCCGTGTGGGAGGGTAGAAGGACCATCTGGCTGGCACTAAGTAGCAGGAATACACTGCCCAGAGAGAAACACTGCTCTTTAATCCACAGCTGTGATGGTGGTGGGGTCACCCAGAAACTCTGCTGCCATCACATGCACCCAGTTAGCTTCCAGTTATTGCAAACAGAAAAAAAACAAACACCAAATCACAGTACAAATACTACTTTGAACTCTCCTTGGAGAATATCGAGGTAGGATTCAAAACCACAGGAAGTTTGCTCCACAACACATCTACACATATTACTAGAACAGAGGTAAGTTAACTGATTTACCTTCAGTTTGAGAGGGAGAAAAGATTTCCTTGCACACCTTGGGAACAGAAAAAGGGCTGCCCAGATGGGATCGCTGGTCTTTTCATGCCATCTCTTATTCCTATGATGATACATTCCTGATCAAGCTGATCTAAAGGTGCCACCAGCACTCAGCAGCCTGGCAAACACCCTGCACTGGACATCTGAGAAGATGAGACCCTTTCTCTCAGATCACACTGCCAGCAGTGCAAGGGCTCAGCCCTTTGTTGCACTGACACTACAAACAACACACACTGAAGTGAGGGAGCGAAGTCATTTGCAATTCTCTTTACACTGAAACACACAAGCAGGAAAATTCATGCTCTGACCAACTTTCTTTCCCTGGACCGTGTTAAATTGTGCTGCAGGATACCTCCTTGATCAGTGTGTCAGCAGCCATCAACAGAAACAGCGTGGGCAGCAGGACCAGGGCAGGGACTGTGCCCCAGCACTCAGCACTGGGGAGGCCACACCTTGAGCATCGGGGTCAGTTCTGGGCCCCTCACTCCAGAAGGACATTGAGGGGCTGGAGCACGTCCAGAGAAGGGAACGAGGCTGGGGAAGGGGCTGGAGAACAAGTCTTACAAGGAGCAGCTGAGGGCACTGGGGTTGTTTAACCTGGAGAAGAGGAGGCTGTCTACAACTGTGGTGAGGTGGTGGTTGGTCTCTTCTCCCAAGTGACAGGTGACGGGAGCAAAGAAAACTGCCTCAAGTTGCACCAGGAGAGGTTCAGACTAAGTACCAGGAAAACTTTCTTCACTGACAGGGTTCTCGGGCACTGGCAGAGGCTGCCCAGGGAGGTGGTAGAGTCACCATCCCTGGAGGTGTTTAAAAGACATGAGGGGCTTAGGGATCTTGTTAACTGGACAGGTTTGGTTGGACTCCATGATCTCGGAAGTCTTTTCCAAACAAGTAATTCTATGATTAGAAAAAGAGCTGCTGTTTCCATTTCATGTTTTTACTTTCTAAAGAAAGTATCGACAAATCTGCTGGTGGAACAGCCTTCAAGTACTCAGAGACCAGCTGCCGCACAACATGGGCTGTATTTCTTTTAACAGTATCCACAGAACAAAGTAGCCATCAGATGAAAAGCTTAGCCACAGTTAGACCCAAAAATCAAATCTGAAGAGATTATAAAATCCTAATAGACAATATTTCATAAGGAATCCCCCCATCTGCAGTCTTGGGCTTCTTATTTGCTAAGCCACTAACAGTCACCCAGATATTGCTAAGCATTTAAGCTGGTCTGAATTCATGCAGATTTAGACTTAACTGACATACAAACCCAGGCTCTAAGGGTTCCAAACATCATCTGTGCAAATCTCCACTTTAATCAGCAACAAATATCTGCATTCACTCAAAATAACTTGCATAAATGTTGCTAAAGTTACATACATAGGAGCCACATAGAATAGGCAAGGAGAGTTACCCACAGACAAGGGAAGATCCAGACTGCTGATACAAAAAGATATTTTTGCCCAGAAACTGGTGTCAATGAAAAAAAAAGTTTCACCTACCTACAGTGTAAACCATTTCATAAATGTATGGATACTTCTCAGAATTTAAAGTATCTTCTTGTATAAACAAAAAGCTTTGAAAGTACTCCCAAAGTTACACTCCCTTTTCAACAGCAAGTGTTTATGCATAAAAAAAAATATTGCTAATAGAAAAGAAAAACATCCAGTATCTGATCCTGTTCTTATTTCTCTAGGAATTGGTCTGGAGGATAAAATAAGAGTGTTTTGTTTGGTTTATTTTTCTGCCAGATCAGTTCCCTGATCTCCCGTGCCACGAGGCCACAGAGCAGCTGTGCTGGCACAGCAGCGCTGGCAGGAAAGGTGTCAGTGGGCGTGAGCCAGAGTAGTAGCAAAGAAAAACTTCCTGTGGATTTTGCTGGGAGCAACTGGAAACTCTTAGAAGTCAGAGCTGACTATTCAAAGGGAAAAGGTCACAAGAGAGACTGGATTTGGGATACAGATGTTGCACTCCATATTATTTAGACAGATGAGATTTCCTGAAAATGTAGATTTATTTTTATTATTTCTACCCTGGTAGTTTGGCTGTTGCCCCAGTAGAGCATTAAACACTAATCTCAGTCAGACATCATTCACCAGATGATGACAGACTCTGATGTCAGTTTACTTAAGTGTTTGAGAAAGCTGCTTCTAAATATTTGTTCATTTTACAGCAACTAACAACATACATCAGTAAACCAGAAATAGCATCACCATCACTGCCATTGCTCCTGCCACGTCAGAACAGAGATCTCTTCATTGTGCCCTAAACTTCATTCCTCATCCCAGGACCAGCACTGCTGGGGACACTGGGGAACTGCACCCAACTTCACCTGGCCAGTGTCAAGGTGTGAAAAGCAGGCAGCAGCAGCTTCATGTCTACCCCATAACAGCACTGGGCACCTGTGAGGTTCTAACTTGGATCACTCTGGAGGGCTGATGCCCACAATTTACTCCACAAGCTGCCTTCTCACTTTCCAGGAGAACTGTCCTCAAGGCCAAGTTGGATGGGGCTTTGAGCAGCCTGGTCTGGTGGGAGGTGTCTCTGCCCATGACAAGGGGGTGGAACTGAAGGTCCCTTCCAACCCAAACCATTCCATGATTCCATCACTGCACAGCATCATCCACGGCACCTGGCTGAAGCTACCCAGCACCCACTCCTCGCCCCGTTAGCCCACCCAAGGCAGGCAGGAGGCCAGTCAGCTCTGTTATTCTGTAGCACGGACAGCTTTCTGATCCGTGCTGCCCATGGCTAACAAACAGCAAGTCTTAATCTTCCCATGGCTGTTATTTCTGATTGAGTTTTTGTTTCAAGTCATTTCTCTGCTCTTTCTGGGATGTCATGAAAAGCATGTGTCAGCACAACTTGCTGCTGAGGAAGGCATTAGAAAGGATTTGAACTGACTCCCCATGGCAACGGACCCTGAAAGGGAATTAGCATTTGCTCCCCATTCCTCAAGCCTAAATGGAATTTGTTCTCCTCTTGTCTAAGAAATTGTTTCCATGAGGGCAGCACGTTGCTGCCTCTATTGCTCAGCCAGCACCGCTTCAGAAATCTCTGCCTTGCACACCCAACAGCCATCCCACCAGACACGGGGCCAATAAATATGAATGTGTTCACTAATGTTTTCCTTATACAGTTTTCCAGTACTCTGCACACCCTTCTTGCAGCTCTCTGCACACCACGGATCCAAATCATTTCTGGTTTTGCTCTACAATAGTTTTCAAACTCTAGATGTTGAACACAATGGTCTTTTTACACTGGAAATTCTAATCGACAGAGAAAACTCCACCATATTGGCAATGCTATTTTTTATGTATTGTCAATAGCACATCCTCAGGTTCTATTACACTCTTTGAGATTCTTTTATATTTTCTCCAATTTCTTCTATAAACACCACCATTCTCTTCAAGCCCAGAACAGTCAGCTCCAAGAACCGTCCACCCCAATATAGATGGTCCCAAAGTCACGGGAACTAATTAATCTCAGAAGCAGTTCGTGAACTCTCAAGATTCCTACCTCATGCCTCAATTCTCCAGGTAAAAACTGGGACAAGAGCAAAAAAAAAAAAAAAAAAAATCAACTTTAGCTCCCATGCTGGAGATAAATTTCCACAGACTCCAATGAATTCCACAACTACACGTGATCAAGAAAAGAAACTCCCATCCACAGCACTCAGTCTGGTGGTGCTGATGCTGACTAGGGTGAACTGTTGAAAGGGTCACCAAAATGAGACCAACAGCCTCCCAAGAACACATCCAGCACTGCTTTCAGCTGGTTGGCACCACTTTGCCATGCACATCTCTGCCTGGCTTGTGAAACGTGAAAGGCAACTGAAGGGAGTATATGTTCTCACAGAGATTCAACACAGCAAGAAATGTTCTGAACAGCTGTTAATAACATCTTTAAGAGCTTATAAAAATATCTGGTACAGACTTTAAGAGCTTTTCCCAGCAGCAATATGATGCTTTAAAGACATGGATTTGTGACAATGAATGTGAAGAGTGAGCTTACTTCGTTCTTACCTATCGTTATTTTACAAAATGATAATTCTGTTTCTAGAAATTAAAATAAACCTTTCTCTCCTAAAGGTCATTTCACAGCTTTAAGAAGGACCTTTTCTTCCTCAACAGATCAGCAGAAACTTACCCTGTAAAAAGCAGGTGGTTTGCAGCACCAGATCACACTTGAGAGTATCCATCTCTCACTAGGAATAAATGTTTACTAATTTGGACAAGCCATTTCCAGACACTTAATATATGAGACCCTATGCCTTGTAATAAGCAACATTGTCATTTCAATAGCTGAAAGAGCTAGAGCTGAATTTACAGCTATTGTTATAACCTATGAAACCCTGGATGTTGCTCACACGTAGCATAGAATAATTCAAACATGATAAAATAAGAGGATAAAAACAAGATGCCTAGAAAGGACTTGTGCCAACATAACCAGCCACATGCATGGATGATTTGCACCTTCTATGCTGTCAGGCTACTTGTGGATTGATGTGCAGTCCCCCAAGGAGTGGCCATTTCATACAAGAGGACCCTTTGTGTACATCATCAGTTGACACAATTGGTAATTGCCAATATTATTCCATTTTTTCTTGTGGAGACACCACCAAGTTGGCTGCCAACTTGGATGGAACTAAGACCCAGTGAAGAACATGGGAAACGTGTTGCTACGAGGCTCAGCAATGCCCATGTTGGGCCCACGCAGTTACTGTCAGTAGAGCCCGTACTCCACCTCAGTGACACGCTTGGTCATGCTCAGCGTGCACAGGTATGTGAACTTCATGTCAGCTCCAACAAATCAAGCCTGCAACGTGGACTGCTTCACACCACAGCTTGTCTCCACTTGAAGTGCCTTGCAAACACCCTTGAGTTATTGCAAGTTGAAGAGACTCACATGGACACCTCTTGCGGAGGATGATGCACTGCTTTAATGCACACAGCCAAGCGCCCTGGAAGTAGTTTTGCATTGTTAACCCATGGACCCCAGCCTCTGGGGGGGCACGTGTTGCATCCTTAGCATCCTATCCCTACCTTTTTCTAGCACTTCAACAGGCATCTGCTTCCAAACTGCTGTGAGCAGCTCTGCCTGCCTCTCCCTTCTTCTCTGTACTCGCCCTGCTCTTCTGGGAACCTTAAGGAGCGCCTCTCCACAGCAGTGGATACTTCCTCACCTCCTGGATCTCTCAGCCTGCCTTTCCATCTCTCAAACACATGCTCCACATCACCTTCAACTACTCAGGTACAACTACACTGTGGTCCTGTAATACCAGACAACCAGCAAAAGGCTCTGTAAGCAGAGGGCAAGCTCGGATCTCTGGGGTAATGACAATGTTCTCTGTGTCCATGGAGACTGGAACAAGAAAGCCACCTTTGTAACAGAAAACAATTCCAGTTTCCTAAAATAAATTAGAAAGGGAAAAAAAAAAAATCCCATCAAACCAAAAAGAGCACCTAACCCTCCATCCTGGGCAGTAGATTCTCTGCACTAACGCTGGCCAACACCAGCAGCACAGCAGTGGAAGCACCTTCTGCTCACAGACTTGGAAGCAGAGACAGATTTAACCCCAGCACAGCCCAGACACAGTGGTTCAAAACAATTAATCTCTGGTGCATTGCTCAGCCCTGCTCCACTGCCCAGGGGAACCACGCTTTGCTGGGTAAGGGCTTTAACACCCTGCCAGCACAACAGCTGAGATGATGGCTCAGAACATGATCTGCATCCTGCTATGCCCAGGGGAAAACACCATAATAACGGGGTTCATAAACCACCTTCACTTCAGTGCTTCAGACATACCTGAATGCGTTAACAAAAGGTGTTCCTGTAAGAACCTACAAGACAGTCCCAGCAGCATCACCCCCTCTGCAGACACAGGCAAGTTAAACTGTCCTGCTGGAGCCAACACAGGAGGTCCCTACCAGACCCGGAAACAGACCTCTGCTCTCAGAATTTGGAGTGTTTGTGATATTTTTTTAACATTCAGACTTCTTTAAACTTATCAAAACAACCCAAAGCAAACAAACAAAAATCAAAACAACAACAAAAATAATCAACTACACCCCTCTGTGTAGCTGTGGCCCCAGGCTTGCCATCCTGGTTATCAATTTAAATCAAATTGGATATTGGGTGACACTTTAAAAAAAGAAAATCCTTATTCAGATTTCATTAAAGGAAAACCATTCTGGAGAAATTACTTTGTAGAGCCAGTAAGAACACATAGCTTCAGCATTAAAGCCTTTCCCAGAAATAAGAGGAAGCTAAATACTAAATAGCAGACTAATTTTCATTCTGTGTTTTGATGCTTATCATAAAACTGGTTTACTGCCATGGGTATTCATTGACAGTGTTTTAAATTGCAGATCAACTCATGCAAAACTGGGATCCGTTAATAGCAGGTGGCCTCTACCTTTGCTTTTATGGAGTGAAAATTTTATTCTCCTTTATAAATACTGGTGGTTTTGATCAAAGTCATCATGGGACACCAGCCTCAAAGGGTGAAAGGACAGAAGCATTAAATCAATTCCCTAGGCAACCTCCCAAGCTGAGCCAGTATTGTTCAAATAATGAGTTGCGCACCACTGGAGAAAACCACCAGCTGATCCCCATTTTTATAGACAATAGGGAGCATAAAACCAGAAAGCGGCTGCAACTGGTCAGATCATTTTTCACAAATTGTGCTTCTTCAACTGATAAGATATAATATTTTTCTGTAACAGCCTACAGACATTTTTAAACTTAGAAAAAGAGCATACTTCAAACTTCAACAAAGAAAAGAGAAGCAGTGTTCTCAAACTTATTTCAGAGAGACAATTTGAAGAAACTGGAAGGTTTTTAACAACGTGCATGCACTCTGCTGCCTTTCACCTCCCAAAAAGTCCACATTTTCTTTCCATATGCCACATTATCTTTAACTTGGGTGTCTCGTTACAGGGTTGAATCCTGTATTTTCAGTAATGTTATGTGCAGGTATTCTTTCATATTTCAGAAAAACAAGACACCCAAAGTTTTCTTTCTCTTCTCTAAGTTGTGTAACGAAGCAGCCAGGAGACCCAAGGACTAGTAAATCATCAGAGTCCACTGAAAACAGGCAAACATTGTGCTTTATAACTCTGGAGTTAAAGCACATTTTAAACAAAGAGCCTATGACTAGTTCATCAGATAAGGCTTATATCTTTCTCCCTGGAATTTAATAACACTTCTAAAAACACTTTTTGGTCAGCTGGAGTTGGAAGTTCCCAGAATCACAGAGTTGCCTGATTACAACAAAACACACACGGAATATAATTCCCAGCTTGCTATACTTTTCTTTTTCTTCAAAAACGGTTCATGGAGTAGATGATCAACCCTCAAACAAGGTATTTTTAGGAAGGAGTCGATCCAGCAAGAGGCTTGGCTGGTCTCGCAGCTATTTCAGCATCTCACAGGGCCGAGATCAGACTCTATAAAGATTTCTCGGGTGATGTCCTCCTCCCCAGTCACCGGGCTCAGGATTTTACGTTAAGCCTCGTTTAACACGGTCTGGTCTAAGCCTAAAGCACACCAACGGGCTGCAGTTTTCTCTGGTTTCAGCTCATCACCGACCCGGGTGCCCCAGCTGCCCCGACCCAGCCTCAAAGCAGAACCTCCCACCACAAGACACAAGTAGGTTTTACCCTCAACAGGAGGGGAGAAAGAGCCCAGAGAACGCCGTGTCCCACCGCCACGAGCAACACTTTAGCCAGGTACAGGATAAAAGTTACACCTTGCAAACCCTCATCGCAACTCTGGGCTGCGAACATCGGGACAAACACAGCGATAAATAATACAATGGGTTTGGTTGGACCTTAAAGATCAATTCCACCCCCCTGCCAGGGGCAGGGACACCTCCCACTGGATCAGGGGGCTCAAAGCCCCATCCAACCTGGCCTTGAACACCTCCAGGATGGGGCAGCCACCACTGCTCTGAGCAATCCCAGAACGAAAGCCCCGCGGTGGTTCCCGGAGGGGTGGGCGGTGGAAGACCCCGCTGCAAAGGGGGAGTGGGAGAACCCCCGCATGCAATGGGAGAGAAGAGGGAGAGACCCCTCTGCAAAGGGAGACCTGGCGGGGGCTGCACCACAGCTGCACCACAGCTGCACCACAGCCGCCCCCCCCGCCTGCTCCTGGGGGGTGGGGGGGGCTCGGGGCTGGTCCTGCCGGTTACTCAGGAGCTGCGGGGCTCTGAGCCTCCCGCCCGCACTCACGGGCCGGAGGTGGGGGCTCCACTCGCTCCACGCGCCCCCGCGCATCCCTCCCTGCCGCACTCACCGCGGGACGCGGGGCTCCACTCGCTCCACAACGGGGCTCCACAACCTGCTCCGCCGTTCAAACGCACGGCGCTGCCGCACGCCCCGCCCCTCCCACCCTCCGGCTCCGGGCCGCAGGGAAAACCCGGAGCTGGACTACCCCCGTGGCGGAGCGCGCACCCGCCCTCCGGCGCGGCAGCAGCCGCTGGGGCCGGCGATCCAGCCCCGGCGATCCAGCCCGGGTGCCGCGGCGACCCCGCGCCCGCTCCCATTCAACCTGTTCCATTGTGTGCGCTGGAGCCGGGGGCGCCGCGCTGCCCCCAGAGGGGCCCCGTCCCGGGGCGCCGCGGCACAGCCCCCCCCCCCCTTAACCGGGGGCAGCGGGCCGCCCCCCCCCCCCCCCGGGCTCACCTTCGCCCCGCGGCGGCTGCCATGGAGACGCGCGGGACGGCGGCAACGGCCAAACCGCCACAACCCGCACCTGGTGCGGGGCGGGCACCTCCGCACTGACCTGCACCTGTGTGGCGGTGCCTAACTGCCGCACAGCCCTGCCCTGCCCCTTCGTCACAGCCCGGCATCTTCCTTACAGTCCTTTGCCTCCTCACTGTCCTTGCCTCGCAGCTGTTCTCTTCCCCACAGTCCTTCTTTCACCTGCCTGACAGCCCGTCCTTCCCTTCCCTTCCCTTCCCTTCCCTTCCCTTCCCTTCCCTTCCCTTCCCTTCCCTTCCCTTCCCTTCCCTTCCCTTCCCTTCCCTTCCCTTCCCTTCCCTTCCCTTCCCTTCCCTTCCCTTCCCTCCCTCACATCCTTTCTCCTTCTTCATAGTCCATCGTCATCCTCACAGCTCTTCATCTTCCTTACAGCCCATCCTTCATATTCCTCACAGCTCTTCATCTTCATCATAGTCCATCCTTCATATTCCTCACAGCTCTTCATCTTCATCATAGTCCATCGTCATCCTCACAGCTCTTCATCTTCCTCATAGCCCATCCTTCATTTTCCTCGTAGCTCTTCATCTTCCTCACAGCCCATCCTTCATATTCCTCACAGCTCCTCATCTTCCTCACAGCCCATCCTTCATATTCCTCACAGCTCTTCATCTTCATCATAGTCCATCGTCATCCTCACAGCTCTTCATCTTCCTCACAGCCCATCCTTCATTTTCCTCGTAGCTCTTCATCTTCCTCACAGCCCATCCTTCATTTTCCTCGTAGCTCTTCATCTTCCTCACAGCCCATCCTTCATTTTCCTCGTAGCTCTTCATCTTCCTCACAGCCCATCCTTCATTTTCCTCGTAGCTCTTCATCTTCCTCACAGCCCATCCTTCATTTTCCTCGTAGCTCTTCATCTTCCTCACAGCCCATCCTTCATTTTCCTCGTAGCTCTTCATCTTCCTCACAGCCCATCCTTCATTTTCCTCACAGCTCTTCATCTTCCTCACAGCCCATCCTTCATTTTCCTCACAGCTCTTCATCTTCCTCACAGCCCATCCTTCATCTTCCTCACAGCTCTTCATCTTCCTCACAGCCCATCCTTCATCTTCCTCACAGCTCTTCATCTTCCTCACAGCCCATCCTTCATATTCCTCACAGCTCTTCATCTTCCTCACAGCCCATCCTTCATATTCCTCACAGCTCTTCATCTTCCTCACAGCCCATCCTTCATATTCCTCACAGCTCTTCATCTTCATCATAGCCCATCCTTCATTTTCCTCACAGCTCTTCATCTTCATCACAGCCCATCCTTCATTTTCCTCACAGCTCTTCATCTTCCTCACAGCCCATCCTTCATATTCCTCACAGCTCTTCATCTTCCTCACAGCCCATCCTTCATATTCCTCACAGCTCTTCATCTTCCTCACAGCCCATCCTTCATTTTCCTCACAGCTCTTCATCTTCCTCACAGCCCATCCTTCATTTTCCTCACAGCTCTTCATCTTCCTCACAGCCCATCCTTCATTTTCCTCACAGCTCTTCATCTTCCTCACAGCCCATCCTTCATTTTCCTCACAGCTCTTCATCTTCCTCACAGCCCATCCTTCATCTTCCTCACAGCTCTTCATCTTCCTCACAGCCCATCCTTCATCTTCCTCACAGCTCTTCATCTTCCTCACAGCCCATCCTTCATTTTCCTCACAGCCCATCCTTCATCTTCCTCACAGCCCTTCCTTTACCATCCCCGCAGCCCCACCACCCCTGGGGAGCCCAAGAGCATTCAGGGACCTTCCTCCAAACAAGCCAGGTTCCCCCCGCAGCAGTGGAGAGAAATCATCGCGTCCGACTGACTTTGTTTTTTTAATTCCTTTAGAAGTGTACCTTGAACCCCAAGGGCCATTCACCTGCCCTGGCCAATCGGAGCCAACAGCAGGGAAACACCAGTGCTAACACAGCTCTGGTCTCCCTCACAGATGATGTCCCAGGGCGACCAAGAGTGCTGCTGTGAGGAACACACCTCCCTCCTGCTGAGATTAAGCCTAAAACTCTGTTTTCAAAACTATTTCTTTATATCTGATAGTCACATGGTGCTTGAGGAGCATTTTGTACCGGGTGTGAGCTGCAACAGACTGGGAAAAGAGCAGGAATATTGTAACAGATGGGAGTCGTGACCCAATGGTGGTGCCACTGCTGGCTCTATGCTCCCTGGGGCTTTGGCAGGGGAACCCCCAGAGCCCACTGTGTGCTCCAAGTGGCTTTGTCAGTCTGCCAGGAAAGGATGCTGGCAGCATCCTGCCCACTGCCCTCGGGTGGGCTCCAGGGAAGGCTGGCCTTGTTTATCCCAACCATTTGCTTTACATGCTGCACCAGCAATAAAAAGCCTGTGCAATGCTGAAGGTATTTTTCTAAGCTGGCCATTTGGAGGTCTCTCACTCTCTATGATCTTTTTAAGATGTTGTATTTCTCACAGCGTATTCAGAGTTGCAGGGACACGGGCGCAAGAACTGAACACTTTAAATCTTGTCCTATTCCTAATCACACAAGAACTGCCACCTCTGCTTTTAAATACTGCGACGTGTGTTGCTGCTGTGGCTAAAGGAAGGGGACAGAGCTCTTCTGAGGCAGCATGGGGTGGTCTTATATAATGGAGAAAAGTGCTGCTTCTCCCCCAGCATCCCAGTCCATTCCTCACCTCCCGTCTGCAGAGCTAATTGTTTCTGCTCCTGTTGCTGTGTTTCAGCAGACAGGCCTCCCACGGAGGGAAGACCTGCAACCTCTCAATCCTCACACAGATGGAAAGCACAGCTTTGAGCTGAGTTGTGCTTCTTTTGAGGGGGAGGGGGTGTGGGTTTTTTTAAAACAGATAAGCCCTGGATGATAAGGAAAACATCATTAACAAATAATTCCCGGAGTTGACTCTCCTGAAGTCATTTGTCACAGCAATCCCAAATGCCACACCACTGGGTTACTCTCTGTGAAACGATCATTGTCTTTTACAGCACTGACCCTGTACAAGAAGCTGCTTCCCTGGGTTTGTATTCTGACCAAGCATAGTAAGAGCACATCACCAAAACTAATCATCTTGTGCAACTAACATGAAAGAGATCAGAGGCCCGAATTCAAAGATTTGGATATTCTTCTCTGTAGCTCCTCCTGAAATTATTTCTGCTAGGCTGCCACCAATACAGCAAAGGGAACTTCAAAAGTTCAGCTCAGGCCAAGGGGAGGCCTCCTCGACAGAAATCCTTCACAAGCCACAACCTAATGGAAAGGATACAGTGATTTACTGTAATTTAGAAATATCTAGGGCTTTTCTGAACTTCATCAAGGGTAAAAAGCGCAAAGAGGCAAGACTGAGGGAACAAACTTGGCTCACGTTAACCCACACCTCACCTCTGCTTGCCAGAAATGCAGCACGTGGTTTCCTGAGGGTTTTCTCTCAGCTTTACAGTTGATTTTGTGATAAATCCTCCTACGACTCTTACAACGCGGAAGTCCAAAGTCCAGGTAGAATTACATTTAATTATTACAGAAGAAAAAACATCATAACTGTACAGCCATGCCCAGTTTGGAAAAGCTCTTCCTACGTTTACCAGATGCAGGAACAGGAACACGTGTAATCAGCCGTGAGAAGTGCATCGTGGCTAAGACTGAATTTGTAGTTTGGGGTTAAAAGTCAACTTTGAGTTGTGCTCCGGAGGATGCAATGGCCAAATCCAAATCCCTGACCATCTTTAGCACTTTCATATCCAAGCACCACCGCAGTGACCAGCCCAGTCCATTGCAGTATAATGCATAAACCCCAGTGCCTCACTTTTTGAGCAGGCAGAGATAGCTGGTTTCCAGCTCCAATTGAGATCTGCCTCTGCCCACAGAGCTGCTCCTCCTCTCCCCACACTGGTTCCCAACACGGATCTGTGCTACAGTATTCATGGCTTGCAGCTCACTGTGCTTTGCAAAACACAGCCCATCCCAGAGAAGACCCAGGAAAAAAATAAAGCAGCACTGACATCTATTTTTACCCGAGGAAAAGCTGCTCTTTTTAGGATCTCAGGATTCACAACTTCGCCCTGAAGTCAGCAGAGAAATGATGACACAGCAACTAATTGTCAGACAAGCATGCTCAGCTATTAAGACTTTTTTGTACCACAGTCTCCCCCCTGGCATTTGATTGTCAAGGAAATACATAGAAGGAAGGAAAATCTGTAAAACACTTCACTTTAAATAAATATTGGAACTGTGAGAAGTTAAACAACGGTCAAGTGCTTGGTGTATAAAACATGTAACAATGAACACAAGAAGCTCAGTCTTTATCCTGAGAATAGTTACAAAATAAATAATACACTCTGATATACTTAACAGGTCTTTCAAAAATAAAACAAATGAGAACTTAAATTCTTAGCACAATCTGGTCCACCCTTTCAAATTTCATGTTAAAGTTATATTTTCATCTACTTTTAGATATTTATAGAACTATCAGAAAAAAAAGCATTTTTCCTTCTTCAACTGAATGTTGTCATCTACAAATATCAATTATTTAATTTCTATTCTTTGCTACACCAAGTATTTTTTTCTTTCCAAGAAACTTTAGTTGTTGTGCCTTTATCAGCTTTTTAAGGTCAGCAACAACAAATTACCTTTTTTATTGGTAACAATTCAACCCATTATTCAAGGTGAAAGATTTTTAAATTATAAATTACACATAAAAGTAGTATAAGAATAGAATTCAAACAAAATGCTTCTGTGTAAACACATACCACAAGCTTTGTAAAGGTCTGAAATGGAGTTTTCTAACCAACATGGGCTACACTGTAATGGCACAAAGCAGAGCAGCATCTAAGGCTGTACACTGTAAATTAACACTGCACCTCTTTGAAACCTGACTGTGACCACCTTCACTACTTTATCCAAGCTCTGTGGGTACTTCTCAGGTGGAAAACCAGACAACTGATTTAAGACATTACTGTGGAACAGTTCAGCTTCAGAACACTGTCATTTGCAGCTTGCACACTACTACTGAAGTTCAATCCCACATGAATTAGAATATGGCATTAGGAAACTTCATGGGGCTTCTGCTCAAAACAGAATTTTCTGCCTCAAAATTGTGGCACTGTTTTTTATCAGAAACTGCTACTTTACATAAAGCACATAACAGAGGTAACTGGCCTTCCTCCAAGCAAGTCTCCCTTTTTACCTTGAAAGAGAGCTTCTTATCCAGCTCACAAATTGTTTCAAGGTCTGTACAAATCTATTGTTGCTCATACGATCACTAATCCTTTCAGAGTAGCTTTCCTCTTTCCATATTCCTTTACTTTTCTTCAAGGCCTTTAACTCTGCTCGAAGCAGTCGTTTGTGAAGTTTCCAGTACAGGCGGGAATCGTGACGTAATCCTTCAATACGCGCTGTTCTGCCAAGCCCTTCTCTCAAGATCTCTTCATTTAGGCACACACTGAGAAATCGACCCTGTAAAAAGGCAGAACAAGTGAGACATTCACTTCACCTTTAAAACTGGTTGCGTTTTTGTGTGTGTGACCTCCCTCTGAGAAACAAACCTTACTTCTGGCTAAAAGCTACTCTCTGGCAGAAAGGGTTAAAAATTACGAGGAATCCAGCTGGCTCTTAAAACATAATGCAAGACACTTGTGAGAGAACATTTGATGTACTAAACATCAGGGTAATCAGAATTACATGATACAGCCTAGCACTATCTGACAAACACTGGTGTCATGAATCAGTTTGCAAAACATTGGTCCTGAAATCAGATTTACAAATATGGTATTTAAAATTCCTATTATTATAAATATTAACATTCCTTAAATGTACTGAGATAACTGAACTGTGTGACTACAGTCAAACTCAAAACCGCAGATAAAAGTCAATTTTTGTCCCTGTGTTTACCTTATTTACTAAAACAAGGCACTCAAGCACCAAGTCCTCCCTTCCGAGAAGCTGGAACCATATCACTTGCTTGGGTTTCAATTCTTGCTTCAGCCAGGCCATGCCATTGGGAGCCAGCTCCACTCCAGCAAGTCTTACCAGCAGAAGACCTTTTGATTGCCCTGATTACAGAGAGACAGAACTTCGTTATGGAATACAGTCAAAGGAAATGCCATGCTCTGCACAGACTCAGCTGTTGTTAATGAGTTTATTCCCAAGTCTTAAAAAAAAGAAATAAAAATCCATTTTAGTTCCCTAAAGCACTACTTACTGCAAATAAGACTGGGGTCTCATCTCTGCTTCAGTAAAAACATTAAACCAAGACTGCATAAGTGGCTTAAGCTAGTTTGTTTTCTTTTGCATACAAACAGAAAACACTGCTTCCCTTATCAGCCAGTACTGTTTTATCTGAAGGGGCAGAAACAACAACCATGCAGCATTAGCTCCTCTAAGTATTTGAGAAGCAGGACTGTGACTCAGACTTGACGGGCAGCATCTGCCAAGTCACAGGAAAACTGTCCTCAAGTATGGGTTTGTATACATAGCTGCCAGATCTGTAAGTAAAAGCCTAATCCCAAAAGTCTTTTTGCATGGAATGAGATGAGCTATGCATGCAAATTAACTCCCTGTGAGCTAACTTCTGCTGCCATAAAAATGTAACAATAATGATGCTAATTATTACAAACATTTTATTGTCAAACTTCTTTTACAGGTCTCCTTGCAGACTTCTGTTCCCTATTTTCCCACTTGTGAAGTACAAAAAGATCAAGAGGCAGAGCCAGAATTGGACCTCAACCCACCCTCACAAGTTTGCTTGCTATGTAGCTGCATTAAGAACAATGACATTTCATTCCTATCCTTGTTTTTCATGCTCCTTTACTTACATCTTCTCTGTATTGATGAAATGAAAGGAACACTAATGGGAATGTGTTCAACTTCCAGGCCCTTCTCAGTTATATGATGTATTTTTCCTCGCAATTTCACGTTCTTTTCTACAAACTTCACAGGTATATCCACAGCACTCGTAAACTTTGTTGTCTTTTGATGGAAAGAAGAGAGAGACAAAGTTTAAAAAAAGCAATGTAAAGCAGTTACAATCACATTAAGTGAAACTGTTTCTGAAAATGCTTTTGCAAGTTACAGATTATTAGACAGCAGGGGCAAGTGTATATGTACAGAGATATTTTAATCGTGACCAGCTGCAGACACCATTCTGTGCCAGCCCTTCTAAACACTTAGGGATGTTACCTGTTTTAGAGGACTTGGGATACTGTGAAGGAACTCAAGAGGTGTTTGAAGATGCTCACAAAGAACAGACACACTGCAAACGGCATCAGAGCAGGGAGGACAGACACAGCAAAGACCTTGGTTTGGGCGTGAAAGAGGAGAGGGACAAAGGCAGGTGTGCACCTTCACAAAGGTCACCAGAAGATTAAATGTGATACCACGGCCATCCATAAAAAGGGAGGATCCAAAGGGACCGTTACAGGATCACAGAGGAAAACAAAACCTGGCTAGCAGCAGCAGAGCCGGAATGAAGCATCCACGGCTTCAGCAGGTGGAGAATCACAGAATGGTTTGGGCTGGAAGGGACCTCAAAGCCCATCCAGTCCACCCCCTGCCATGGGCAGGGACACCTCCCACTGCATCAGGGGGCTCCAAGCACCATCCAGCCTGGCCTTGAACACCTCCAGGGATGGGGCAGCCACAGCATCCCTGGGCAACCTGGGCCAGAGCCCCCCCACCCTCAGCGTTCAGGGGGACCCGGGATGGGGGGAGCCTCGCTCGGCCCCGGGATGGAACCTCCAGCCCTGCCACCCCCGGGAGCCCCCGGTCCTGCCACCCCCGCCCCGGTAGCCTCCCGCCACCCCCGGGACCCCGCAGCCCCGTCCCCGCTCACCATGCGGACGCTCCGCGCCAGCACCAGCGCCGCGGCCACCGCCAGGCCGGTGCTCAGGCTCTGCGGGGAGAGAGCGGGGCTGAGAGCAGCGCGGGGCTGGGAGCAGCGCGGGGCTGAGAGCGGAGCGGGGCTGAGAGCGGAGCGGGGCTGAGAGCGGAGCGGGGCTGAGAGCGGAGCGGGGCTGAGAGCGGAGCGGGGCTGAGAGCGGAGCGGGGCTGGGAGCAGAGCGGGGCTGAGGGCAGCGCGGGGCTGGGAGCAGAGCGGGGCTCAGCGCAAAGCGGGGCTCAGCGCAAAGCGGGGCTCAGCGCAAAGCGGGGCTCAGCAGCGCGGGGCTCAGCAGCGCGGGGCTCAGCGCAAAGCGGGGCTCAGCGCGGGGCTCAGCGCAAAGCGGGGCTCAGCGCGGGGCTCAGCGCAAAGCGGGGCCCGGAGCAGCGCTGGGCTCAGAGCAGCGCGGGGTCAGAGCAGCGCGGGGCCCGGAGCAGCGCGGGGCTCAGAGCAGCGCGGGGTCAGCAGCGCGGGGCTCAGAGCAGCGCGGGGCTCAGCGCAAAGCGGGGCCCGGAGCAGCGCTGGGCTCAGAGCAGCGCGGGGTCAGAGCAGCGCGGGGCTCAGAGCAGCGCGGGGCTCAGAGCAGCGCGGGGCTCAGAGCAGCGCGGGGCTCGGCCACGCAGCGCAGCGCAGCCCCCCCACCCCCGCGCTCCCCGTTACCCGCACGAGGCTCAGGTGCGCGTCCGCCCACTCCGAGAGGCGGCACAGGGCCTCGGCCGCCCCGCTCCGCCGCTCCGCCATCGCCGCTCCCGCAGCGCCCGCAGCGCCGCCCGCCGGCCCGGAGCGGGGCAGCCGTGCTGGAAGCCGTTCCTGTTCCGAAAGGTGGAAGGTTTCGGTTTAATCTGAAGTAGGATCAGTTCTCTACAGAATCGGTTTTACACCCGACTTCAGTGAAGATCACAAAATCGTGGAATGACCTCAGTTGGAAGGGACCCGCAAGGACCACCCAGTCCAGCTGCTGTCCCTGCACAGGACACCCCAACACTCACCCCGTGGGGCTGAGGGCTTTGGATGAGTGCTGCTGGAATGCTGGCAGGCTGGGGCTGCTTCCCTGGGGAGCTGATCCACTGCTCCACCACCCTCTGGGGGAAGATCCTTTTCCTAATGTCCAATCCAAACCCCCCTGGCACATCTTCCTCACATTCCCTCGGGTGCTGTCACTGCTCACCAGAAAGATCAGCTCCAGCTCTTCCTCCCCTTGTGAGGAAGCAGTGAACCGCGATGAGGTACCCCCTCAGCCTCCTCTTCTCCAGGCTGAACAGACCAAGTGACTTCAGCTGCTCCTCAAATGAGTTCCCCTCCAGACCCTTCACCAGCTCTGTGCCCTCCTCTGGACGCTCTCCAGTATCTTTAGATCCTTCTTGCAGCGCCCAACGCTGCAAACAGTACTTGATGTGAAGCTGCACCAGTGCAGATCAGAGCGGGACAATCCTCTCCCGGCTGGTGATGCCGTGCTGGATGCACCCCAGGACACAGTTTCATCTAAGTAACCGTTCTTTTGAAAGTTATACAGGATGTCCGATACCACGTTTTTCTCATAGCATGTTGTTTTTCAAACAGTGTTTTTCCAGACACTATTCAAAGAAAAATGATAATATCTCCTGCTCAGTATGGTCTGTGCTGAACAGATGCGTCTCCCTCTGTTTGCAGCCTTTCCCTGTCTAAAATAAAAGGTCAGAGAGCTGGCTCCAAAGCTCCAATGAGCAGAGATTTGGCCGTTGTGAAGTTCATAATGATATTAAAATTAGTCCTTGGAATGTAATAGAATATGCACAAGATTTTTGGGAAAATCTATCCACCTGCATGTAAGTGGGGAATATCTTCTGTCCCAGCTCTTATCTCTTTACACAATTGATGGAATCATTCCCTCACATGTCCAGCACTGAAATAAAGGAGGATGCTGCATTCTAAAGCTCCAAAACAAATCTTAGAGAGGTTATTTGCCAGCATTTTCGGTCTCAGGAATGGGATGAGCTGGGCTGTGGTGGGAGTGGGGATGGTGGGGGGCTAATGATCACAACTCAGGATTACAGGAAAACCACATTTAGTTGGGAATTTATAATCCAAGGCAGCAAAACCCATACTTGAATGAAAACTTTTTATCTAAGTTTCAAATTAAAACAATTCTTAAATTACTGCTGTGAGGGAGGTTGGACAAGTAACTATTAGCCCCGTAATTTTTTTTCAGGGAAAGCAGTATAGTTGTTAGTTTTACTTTATTTAATAAGTGAGAACTTTCTAAGATTAACTAAACCTATCAATAGTGCAAAACCTTGTTTTCAAGTTTTGGAGATGCTCTGCTTCTTGGCTGTGCTCAGTGACAGAACTTTCCTCTCTTCCCTATTTCATCAAAAATCATCTGAACGCCCTCTCATCACCCAGTTTAGAAGCACATTTATCATCACATGCAACTGCATTGCACACACCCAGGCAGCAATGAAATAAAGCAGCTTTACTGAAAAGGAAGAGCCACTGACAACCGGCACTGGTAAGTTCTTGTGCCCACAAGAAAGAAAAAAGGCATAGTTGGAGCTTTGGAATAAGAGCTGTGATGGATGGGGCAGCGAGAGCACCACAGCACACAGGGCTGCACGGTCGGTCCTCACAGGCCACAGAGGCCAAGTGTGGCAGCAGCCGGTGGCAATCCCATTCCCCACAGCTTGTCAGACCTTGAACTGCCCCACGCACCCTCCTTCTGGCCACTGGCATCACGGAACCGAATTTTGGAGCCCCTTAGGGAAGTCTTGGAAAACAACACTGAACACCAGCAAGCACAGGTGGGGATGACTCTCCAGGACAGATGCTTCACCTACATAAATAGGGTTTCTGCCATTTCCCTTGGCTGGAGCTAACGCACAGCCCACCCCCAGGTCTGCTCAGACTGTGTGGGACCACAAAGCCCCTGCATTACCTGAGGGATCTACAGCAGCTCCTGGAACCCACTCCAGCTCCCACTTAACAGCGAGAGGTTCTGTTGCTTCTTTCCTTGTCTTTTTAAAAACTTGTTTTTTTTTTTATATTAAAGATATTTAAGCCTACAATAATTCTAATCATTAAAAAAAAATTCTCTTTAAAATAGAGTGGAGAGAAAAAAAGTAGCAAACCTCAAAGTTTCCTCATTCATTTCAGCAATCTGCACAGGGCTGGTAGAGCAGGAACATTTTTGACTTGTTATAGAATAGCAACACAGATTAAAAAAATAAATCCATCTGGTTCAAAAGAGGAAACAGTTATTTAATTTAGGTCACATTTCATGTATTTTACTACTGATCTGGAGTTTATCCTTAATTTCGATGTTGTCAAGTTCATGCAATAAGCAATCTTCAACCCATCTTTATTAATGATGAGTTTCACTTCAGAAATAAACAAAATTTCAAAGTAAAAGCAAACCCTAAAACATGGATGAATTTAACTTCCCCTGTTCTGCAGTCAAAAAGCTTTTCCTCAAAGTCAGAAAAAATAAAAAACTCTAGGTAATGGACAGGATGCAAGTAAAGTAAGCGAGGCATTGCTCCAGTAAAGGCAGGGAACTGGAGTGCCTCGTACAGTTAACCCAGTGGAGACCCTCTGCCCAGGGCCAATAGATGCATCTCACACTTTTTGTGCTTTATACCAAGGAGAAAGTGGAAGACTTTTAGTTTGGGGAGAAAGAGCATAATGTGTTTTTTAAGCAGCTTGCCTGATTTTGCTGTCCTTCAGAGAGAATGTGCTGTTTCTGGTGCACAGGTCACAGCGGGGCAAAGCGACAGCCTGGGGTTTGGCTTTCCAGCCATGGAGGTGCCACTGAGAAGGGAGAGAAGAAACAGCAGCAGGTGCCAGTGCCCAGAAAGCCCTTGGTCCCACTGTCTTCCAGACACAGCCTCACTTCTCATGCCAGGCAGACCTTGTATGCACCCACATCCCCTCCTGGCAGTCAGAGTTATTTTTTTCCCTGAAATACAGAGTAACAAAGAAACCCAGCCCCTCGGAAGTGTGGAACAAGCTCAGGATGCAAGACCTCAACTATCAGCAAGGCGAGAAGCACAGCATAGAAAACCAGGTACCTGTTGGAGGTATTTTTAATAGTTCTTTTTTTAACAATGATGTATCATATACATCCAACAATGCCCAGGTGCCCTCTCTCGCAGCATACGGAACGCGTGCTGTACATCACTAAGGCACTCAGGAGGGAAGTCATCTGATAACGCAACGGGAATGGTTCACCACATGGCATCAGCAATAAGGCTCTGTAGCAGCTCTACCGCAGAATTTTGCCTGTCTGATGTTAAGTGGCAGCAAGCCACACACCAGCTCACCAGGAATTTGGTGAGTTTGTCACCGCCAGATCGCTTTCAAAGGCACTGATCATCTTTCCTTACCCCTAGCTGGGAGCAGTCACATTTTTTCCCATCGATTTTTAATTTGAATGTTTGAATTTCAGTAACGTAGAGGAACCAACACTATGGATTCACTCCTGCAGAGTAACCTCTGCCTTCTGAGAGCCCGCTTGCCCTCTCCTTTCGAAGCTGCTCTGTGTGTGCTCACTGCTATGCTGCCCAGTTTACATCTTCAGGATTCAAGGCTTAGAGGATTGTGCGTTACTCAAGTCCTACCTGACAGCAATTTTTCTGTCAAGGAAGTATCTTGAATGTAAATCAAAATGCTTTGCAATAGCGGAAATAAATTAAACAAATGTAATTTGCTTATAAAAATATTTTCTTATAAATCTTTAAAGCTTATAAAAGCTGGAAAATACATTTAAAAGAACCTCTGAAACGTTTCATCCTTTGAGGCGTGGATACAGTTCAGAAAGTGAGAAGAATCAAAGCCCACAGACACTTCACTTTCGTCTTCCCACAATGAATTCAATAGCACAAGATGCTTAACCTACAAGTCAAATGCCTTTGACATCCTTCCCTGGGGCAAATCCCTGCATCAGATCATTTCTGTCTGAAACAGAGAGTTGGAACTTGGCTGACAATGCTGCTGTTTAGACAGACATGGCACAATTAGCTTTTCCATAGTGACTGTATGAAAAGGGGACGTTGGTTGTACTGGCAGCCACGGCTCTGAAGCCGGAGCCTGGGGAGATGTAGTGCAGGGGTGTCTGTTTCTAACAATTCTGAACTTACATTTTCACCTTGGGAGGGCAAATGGTACCACGTACAAGTGGTACCACACACAAGTGGTACCAAACCACTGTCTCGGGCACCCGTTTCTTCAGCGATGTAGCATTTAAAAACACCTACAATTCCTGTTTATTGATTATGGGATATGTCTTTTTAATAAAACTAGAATGACCTTGTTAGTCCATCCAACATTGAAGCTGCATCAATTGGTCCTCTTGCACTTCCAGGAAGACTGTCCTTCATCCTGCAGCTTTTTTAATTTGGGCCCAAGTAAGAACCACCAGCCAAATCCCAGAATGACACAGATGAACGATTCCACGTAGTAACCATCCAAGGTAGTAACACAGGAACCACCAGCTTTTGTGCAGAGCTGAAATGCAGAAGCAGCAATTGATGCATTAAATATCTCCCGAGAGACAGAGAAACACAAAACATCCACTGTTCTTTCACTCGCTCTTGGTTGTAACTAAATATATTTGTTTAATCCTCCTTACAGGGTCAGTAAGAAAGGCTTTCAAGTGTACCATTTGTGTGAAGAGTAACAAAACCATTATAAAACATTTGGTACATGGAGCAGGCTGGCCCAAGGGACAAACTACAGAAAAGAGAAGCTGCCCAGCTGTCACGTGCTGGCCTGGAGGTGCAAGCACTGGTCTTAATCCCATGAAGATTCCGCACTCCCCCGCCAACCAAATGGCTTCTTTAGAAATTATACCCTCTCATCTCACTGAGCTGAATCTGCAAAAGGACAGTACAAAATGCTGTGTATTTCTGGGAAAGCCATGCCCTGGATGTTTTCCAGCTGCAGAACTGGAAGACAAAGAACTCCAGCATTTAAGGGGTAGGTGTACAGCACACGATCATTTCTGCTGTGTTCAGCTCTCAACACTTCTATAACACCACGACATGTCAGTTCTCTGAGCTGAGGTTCTGCCAGTGTTTGCCTTTTTCTAAGACATGCCAGATTAGGAATAAGAAGGGAGTGGTGGTGTTTCCTACTGGGAGGATGTAAACAAAGTTCAGAGGAGTGAGGTGAAGGAGGAAAGGCTGAAGTTCAACCAAATTAGCGGCAAGCCTGCAAGAGACAGGCAGAAAAAGCACACATTAGGGAGAAGCTGTCTCCCCTCTGCAGGCAGTAAAAACAGCAGTGCCAGCTCAAACAAGTCATGTTTGACTCCTAGAACACACTGTTTATTCAGAGAACCTCCACATCCCAAAGACTCCTGGCATTCACTGAAATAAACCTGAAGTCATGAGTACGGACACCCTTCCCCCCAACATTTCCACCTTTCCAAACAGTCACATTAAAGTCTCCCATTTGTTCATGAGGACACGAATTCAAAACCTTGCCTTCCGGGCAGTTCTGCGTCCTGTTGTTTGATCTGCGTGCAGCAGCACAGCATGCTCTTTGTTCTCTTCCACAGGCTCCCCAGAACTGGGAAGGCAGCCAGTCCCACAGCTCAGTTTCAGGTGGAAAGTGAAGATCAAAGACAGAGCAAAGTAACATCACAGGAGAAGGTATCGAGGTATCCAGATAGGAAGCCTCCAGAAAGACAGAAGGAACAGAAATCTACCACAAGACTTGAGGAACTCAGGGGACAGACAGCCTGTCACGAACAGGGCACCTAATTACACAACTCTGAACTCAGCAAGGTTTACTCCCAAAAATGGAAAAGCAGCCTCCTTACACTGCAGAGAATGGGGCATAAATCTAGTGCTTCTCCCATCAGCTTTTCATCCCAGCTCAGAAAGAAATACAACTAACCTGCAAGTGCAGATCTCTATTGATGTTCATTATTTAGAGTGTGCAGATAAAAACAGCCCTAATTTTATCAGACAGGAAAATGAGCTCAATTGCCGTGAAATTTTAAACATAAGCTACACACTATGAAGGGTTTCAAAGGTGGAAAAACAGTGAGAGAAGCTATTTCATTGAGAAATAACTGAAAGGCCTTCAGAGCTTTGGAAACTTACTTCTGCAGCCACTGCAGTTCCACAGGCGTGGTCCTGGGCCCCCGCGCACTCCTTCACCGTGAGCGGGTCCACGAGCCAGAGCGCCACGGTGGAAGGCCAGTTCCCTCCCAGGTTGGACACCGTATTCAGGAGAGTCATGTAGGTCCCTCCAATCAGTGGGTCGCTGACTTTGGCATTGAAAGCCATTATTGCAACGTACATGCTATACAGTGTGATCTGAGGAGAGGTGAGAAACCCCACAGCACCGTCAGGTCTCCCCGCTTACAGACAACGACAACTGAAAACACCACCATAACTATTCTAAGAGATTGTCAGCAACATCGACTGAAAAATAAACCCAGTGTCTTAAAATTGCACAGGAGGAATGCCTGCTGCAGTCTGCCTCTCCGCTAACGCCAAGAGGTAGCCTGGCTCCTGGCTCAAGTCACACTGAAATGGACCCAGCTTCACACACACTGGGATGAATGACTCAGGGTATCAAACTGAATTATGATGAGGCCAGCTAAAACAGCACATAAAAATAGCACTTTTGCTTTTAAAATCAGCTTGAGAGGCACGTTTTATATATATAACTATATAACTATAACTACCTAAAAGGAGGTTGTAGTCGGGCAGGGGTTGGTCTCTTCTCTCAGGTGACCGGTGGCAGAACCAGAGGGCATGGACTCAAGCTTGGTCAGGGAAAGTTTAGACTTGATATGAGGAAAAAATTCTTCACTGAAAGGGTGATTGGTCATTGGAATGGGCTGCCCAGGGAGGGGGTGGAGTCACCGACCCTGGAGGTGTTTAAGGGGAGACTGGATGAGGCACTGAGTGCCATGGTTTAGATGATGGTTGGTGTTAGTGTTGGTGTTAGTGTTAGATTATAGGTTGGACTTGATGATCTCAGAGGTCCTTTCCAACCTTGTGATACTGTGATACTGTGATTTTATTCTGGTCCAAAGCCCAGTTTGTGTCAGACATTCGTTTTGCAGGACTGCAATCAGATCCAGCACAACACTCCTCCAAATTCAATAAAGCATTTTTTTCTACAGCCAGGATCATATAACTCTGAGAACCATCATCGTGAAACTCAGTCAGAAGGCTGGGATTTCCCCAATTCCACCATGCTTTTGAGCTTCTGGTTTGGGGGGAAAAAAAAGAAAATCTGGTAAACAAAAGCAGACCTGGTCAGCTACAATGAACTTAATAGATGTCCAGTGGAGCACAGAGGGAGAAATAACATGGCAAGAGTATTAAAACTAACTACAGCAATCCAGAACAACAGGCCAGATTTAGAGGAATTCTAACATAACTAAGGACAAAAGCAGATAACAGCACCTACAGTCCTGTAGTTGTGACTGATATGAAATACTCTCCTGTCCCCTCCCCTTCTCACACACAGCAGACATTACCTGATGTAAAGCATAACTCAGCAATACTACAGCATAGTAGTAGACAGGAAACCCTCCTTCGTGTTTCACTTTAGGAGTCCACCATACCAAAAAAGCAAATTCCAGCCCAAGCAGCAATCTGGAGGAATAAGAAATATATTTTGTGACTCAAGTAATTCTCCCCATGTGTTTCTCTGATACAAAGCAACTATCAAATATTTATACACACAGACTACATTAAAATGGTTTATATCTGAATAGTCAAAAGTATTTCTATCTTAGATGGAATTAGATATTGAATATTTGACAAGCACTGAAATTGTAGACGTTTTATACCTAAAGAATTCTGTTTTCCACATCAACACAGCTCACTAACAAATCTCGTGTACAGCTTCCCCTCCTGCCCCTTCACACAGGAATTTATTTCTGCAGGAAGCAATGCACAAGGTATCCAACCCCATTTAGCTGGAGCAAGACCTACTCATTTTTTGAACTGCTACCACAGACGCGTTACATGACTCGCTGAGTAAGGGCACTGGGTAACCTGCTGAATTCACTGGCTGTAGAATTCCACAATCAAACTCCAATATGAAACACAACACAGAAATTAAACATCTCCTTGTCTGTATCAGTCCAGTGCAGCTTCTTCTCCTCTCAGTTACCTCAGCAAAGCACACATCCAGTAGAAGCACCAAATGATCTCTCAATGTGTTCTACAACTCCTACATTGGGAAGCACATATAATTTCACAGATACAATCCCAGATCTAGAGCAATTAATGAATAACAACTACCAATACCAAAGCAGAACACTACTACTCTAATGCTGTTGGATATGTATCTTAAAAAATGCCTCATGTTATGCTTTCTAACATAGTTACTACACAAATTGTCCTCAAAGTATGAGATAAAGACAGTTTGACTTATGGTGAGAATCTTAACTTCCAGATACAAGGAAGTAAGTCAAGAGTTACACAAGAAAGCCTATACTTGGTCTGAATACACAAACAACTACATTTCTACCAAATGAGAGTTGTTTGTTTTTACCTAAAAGGCATTGCTTTGTAAAACGTGTTCAGAGGCTGGGGGCCTGCCGTGTATTTGCTGATGATCAGAGGCAGTATGATCTGCAAAGGAACCATTGGAACTGCTAGCAGAGCTAAGTGCTCTTTTGGAACTCCCTCTTCCACCAATTTGAGTCCTGTTACAGCATCTGCTGCTGAAAATCCAACCTGCAACATAAGACAGACAAAATAAACTCAGGAAAGTAGTGTAAGTTGTGCCAAAACCAGACCAAAACCAACAAACACAGCAATGATATTTAAGCCTGTGCCCTCGTCGCTGTTGGTATCCACAGTAGCCAACAAGAAACCACGGAAAACTGGTTTGCACACATTTGCAGATTCTGGGAATAGCATTAAGGTTAAAAGAAACATTATCTGTCCTTCTAACTGCAGATGATACAAACAGCCTAACTGTTTAAAAATGCTTAAAAACAACTTAATTTCATAGCAAACTACAATCAAACTTCTCTTTAATGGTTGTGTAAACACAAAAGCTCAAATTTGGAACTCTGATGACAATCACTAGCAAAACTAAGAAATAAATTACATCACAGGGACTCATCAGCCTTTCAGGCTCTGGTATCATCAGCACTTAATAATTAATTTCTGCATTTACTTACTTTTGCTGTGAGAATCAAGAGACAGAAAGTAAGAACCGCTGGCATCTTGATTATTGAGAACAGCAGCTTGTACGTGTCAGTGATGCCTTTTGTTTCTTCTTTTGTTGGTGTTAGCTCCCTGTTCTCCTTTTTCAAAAGGGCAACCAGCGTAGTGGTAACTAAAAAGACAGCTCCCCAGAAAAATAGGAAATCTGGAGGGAAAAAATATAAACAAAAGCCACTGTCAACACTTCATTAACAATTCACTGTGTATTCAAAATGCAGTTACTTCACAACAATGAAAGCCAAAAGCCTAGTAACAAAACAATTGAATAAAACCATTACTCATTGGCCCCTCTAAAAACAAGTAACTAAAGTAAACCATAAGGTGTAACTGACAGAGCTCTCCCCTGCCCCTCACTCAGTATCTACACCTTTGTGCAAGATCCCAGACAGAAGTTCAGCAGCAAACTGGGTCGTTGCCCCTGTTCTCTGTCTGTTATTGCCACCTTAAGCTCGCCGGGGAAGAAACAGGAATTACAGTGGGCATGCTGAAGGATTTCCATACTAAAAGCTGATCAAGGAGGAAAAAACATATTTAATAGTTACAAGATGTGGAAAAACTTTCAGAGGAGGTAGTAATTCACAACTCTGGTTAATTCACTGTACAGTCAGGTAACAATTCTGTGCCTCAACTCTACACTCTCAATATTTATATATATTTATATTTCTACGGGTGTAAATATGTCTTAGATATGCATGAAGTAATGAGTCACTCAAATAGGTCTTTTAAAGGTTAACAAGTATAATATCCACTTAAGTACTCTAGATCCTGGATTTGAAGGCAGCAATAGCAAAAATACACCAATATTTTATGGCAAGTCCTTATCTGAGTTACTGAATGGACTAATCTAAAATAATCCTATCCTCTACCTTTAAGAAAGAGGGAAGAAAGAATTTAGTAACACGCAGAGGGTAAGACAGAAGCAGTTTTTTATCTTCCTGGTCACGAGCAACTCCAGAAGCCTCATGGAGACTTGAAAGTAAGCATCAAGTGCTGGTGAAAGGGCAAAGACAGTGCAAAGGTTTTGGTAATTATTACCTGCTTCTTAAGCACAGGAAGAGAACAAGCACAACAAGCATGGTAGAAAACAGGGAAGACTCCTTTAGCTGTAACCTAGCACTCTCAGCATAAAAAGGCAATTCAAACCATTTTCTGCTGCTTCCACTTCAGTTATTTTTTCCTTTTCTAAAGTAAAGGAGATCTCAGAAAACAATGGTGTCAGATTGCTCTCTCCTCTGTTAAAAAAATACAAGTTCAGGGTGCCTTTTAAGTAAAAGATGAGTTTTCAGAGTCCTGCTAATCACAGCTACTGTCTACAAAAAACATCTAGGAGCAGTATGCTAATAATAGCACCACGCATTACCACTGCAGTGAGAGACCTGCAGTGTGAGGATGGGAACAGAAATAGCTTTGAGCATCACTGCATGAATACTCCAGATAGGTCAGCCCCAGCAGCTGCAACACAGAGATTCCTGCTTTAGCAACAGAAAAAAGCCATTTTCAACAGTCCAGATAAAAGTTTAGGTTTTCGTACTTGTAGGCAGTTTACACAAAAATAAAATAATCTCCTTTCAAACACAGACAAGCCTACTAACAGGCTACAAGCAAAAGAACTTTAAAATTGTAGCCTACACAAGGAATTTCTAGCAGAAATTTCCCGGTGCCACCACTGCCTGCCCCCATTCCTATTTCCCCTCTGCCTCTACAAAGCCCCCAGCAAACCAAACCATCATGTTGCAGCAAAGCAAACTTTTCCACTAGATCAGGGACAGACCAGGCTGGGCAATAACCCCACTGTACAGGGGCGAAGGTGTTTCATCACAGCAGCTGTAAGGAATTACAGCTACACATCTCCTGGAATAACAAGCACTCAACCATCACCAGCCCAGACAAGCCTGGGCTGCCCTGAAGGAGCATCTTCCTCCTGCACTTGTGCTTTGCCTGGCACTGGAACAGGCATTCCTGTGACTGCAGGGCAAACACCCAATGCTGCTGTGTTCTCCACAACTTGAGGCTGACTTGGGATTGTGAAGTGTTGACTTGTTCTTCCACTCAGCCTACAATAAGAGCACTCAGAGAGCTGAACTGGCAGAAAACTGTTCAGTCATTGCAAACTGAGAAGCTTGCTGCTGCTTTAACTGCCCGAACCAGTGCCAGGAGCAGGCAGCCACTCTCCTCGTTCCCGTGAGCTGATGCACAGTACAGCTCTACAGCTGCTTCAGGAGAAATGCAGACACAGCGAGTTGCAGCACATTGTCACATGAATGAGGGAAAAGAAATTTCTTGAAGTCAGTTTTACCACTCGAAAAATCATATCCTGCAACTACGGTGTCAGAGTTATTTCCTTTCCTTACTCCACCTAGGTGAGTACTCCAGGACAAGTTAAACAGGTTGTGTTGGTGGTTTTTTTAAGGACTCTTGTAATAATAACAAATCCATTTATACAAACAGCTATGAGGAAAAAAAACTATAACAACAATAAACCTGGACTGCAGAAGTAAGCAGAGACAAGCCAGGCTCTTTTAACTATGCTGGTGATTCCCAAGTTGCATCAGCAGTAGAAGACGTCAGCCAGCTGCTGGAGCAAGAGGGAAGAAACACACCAGTACTAAAGAACCATACAGGGAAAACAAGGAAAGCAATAAACCAGCAGGGTTACTGTGAGGAATGCTCTACACTTGTTGACATACAGACCAGGGTTATCCACAGGAGGTAAAGAGGAAGACCAGTTAGCAGTGGTGACAGCTGCATAGACAGAACAGGTACAGCAGTCCTGGAAACTGATATCCTGATTTATCAATGAGATGAGTATAGAATAGGAAGGGAAAATTTGCCTTTAAACCACAATCCAGCTCAGTTTTGGTATACCCGTTCTCTCATATGATAAAGGCTGAGCAATCAAAGTAAGAGAAGGAAAATAAACTAAACCCATGAGAATTTCCTCTCTGTTGCTTGCCATGGTCACTTTGAGAATGCAATCAGAAATGGTGCCAGTTTTTCCTGTCCTCCCATACGATGAGCTTGCTAGACTCAATCTAGCAACTAAAACACGTTTTAAGCATCTTCTAGGCAGTATGTCTAACATCAACCACCCCTGAAGCCTTTCTAAAAGAAAAAAACCCAAACACCAAGCATAAGACTTCGCTACACTAATAGACAGTTATGAATTGATTACCAGACTCTATTTAATTCATTAAAACAAAACCAAAATTCCCCTTAGCTTACTAAAATAAGACTTTCCTTCAGAAACTGGCTACCTGGTCAAACCTGAACCCTTTATCATTTCTACTTCTGTAAACAAAACCATCTTAAAAGAGTCTTTTTTTAAAAAGAAAAAAAATCTCCTTTCCTTTTCCCAGGAGATGTTCCTAAAAAGCCTCCTTAAAGTGAGGGAAGCCTTTGGCTTATTGAGGTTTTTTTTAAACAATCTATTCTACAGTCATTAAACAAGTAGAAGAAAAATAGCATCTCCAATGTGCTTAGGTCAGACAAGATAATGACAAGGCAGACTCCCCTCACCCTTAAACCCAGAGGAAGCTTGAGGTGCAGCCATGTAGCAGTGGACTCTGCCAGCCTCTTTGGGGGCTGTGCTTTCTCACGGGCAGGGGACAAACCAGACCTGCTCGGTTCACTTGTTCTGAGCAGAGCTTTGGTCCAGGCTCAGGGAAGAAGCATCCCCATGCCAGAGGTACCCAGGCAGTACCTGAGAGGGTAACAATCCCTCGGGGCTGGGGTTGGAACCGCAGATACTTGTTGCAGAAGGAAGCCGACTCGAGGGCCAGGAAGAGGACGTTTCCCAGGAAGTACCCAGCCGTCTGCCCCACCGAGTTGCAGGTGGAGGCGTAGCCCACGTTCTCCCTGGACAGCATGGTGAGGGCCCAGCCGTCCACCGCGATGTCCTGCGTGGCCGCCAGGAACTCGAAGAGGAAGAAAGTCACGGTGAGGGCCACCACGTCGGGGCCGCGGCCCTTCCCGTCGCCCAGCAGCGCATCCACCCGGGTGGACATGTAGATCATGAAGAGCCCCAGCACGTACTGCGTGGGCACCAGCCAGGACTTGCGGCGCCCGAAGCCCCGCAAGTACACGGCGTCCACCAAGGGCGCCCAGAGCAGCTTGAGGCTGAAGGGCCAGAAGACGAAGCTGAAGAAGGCCTGGTCGGTGTAGCTGGCGTTCTTGCTCTGCAGCACGAGCGGCACGCTGCCCGCCAGCCCCAGCGGGATGCCCTGCAGCACGTACAGCACCAGCAGCAGCAGGATGCTGCCCAGCTCCGCGCGGCACCCCCGCGGGCCCGGCCCCGCCGCCGCCGCCAGCAGCAGCGCGTCGGCCTCGCCGCCCGCCGCCCCGTCCGCGCACGGCGCCTCGCCCCGTACGTCCACGCAGTGCTGGTGGCTCCCGGCGCGCCGCTGCCGGCCGCCCTCCTGCGCCGCGATCGCGGGAGACATCGCGGGAGGCGCTGCGGGGGCCGTGGCGCCGGCCCGCACGGGAGCCCAGGCGCCGCAGCACCGGCACGGCCGCGGCTCCGCCCCTTCCGGGCGCGCGCGGCAGGCGCGGCTGCACCCCATTGGTGCGCGGGCATTACGTCAGAGGCCCCGCCCACCGTGGCGGGCAGGCCCCTCCCACCGCGGCCGGCTGGAACCAGCCACCCCGAGTGACTGACAGACAGACCCCGCCCATCTCTGGTGGATCGGCCCCACCCACTCCTCACTGGCCCGCCCCTTCCGTTCCTGACCGGCAGACCCCGCCCACACCTCACTGACAGGCCCCGCCCACACCTCACTGGCAGGCCCCGCCCACCCTCACTGGCAGGCCCCGCCCACCCCGGCCGACTGGACCCCATCCAGCCTGGCCTTGGATGTCTCCAGGGATGGAGCCAGGCTGGGGGGCCCAGTTTCGGAAAGATGTCAGGATGCTGGAGAGTGTCCAGAGGAGGGCAACGAAGATGGTGAAGGGGCTGGAGCACAAGCCCTATGAGGAGCGACTGAGGGAATTGGGGCTGTTTAGTCTGGAGAAGAGGAGGCTCAGGGGAGACCTCATTGCTCTCTACAACTCCCTAAAAGGAGGTTGTAGTCGGGCAGGGGTTGGTCTCTTCTCTCAGGTGACCAGTGGCAGAACCAGAGGGCAGGGACTCAAGCTTGGTCAGGGAAAGTTTAGACTTGATGTGAGGAAAAAATTCTTCACTGAAAGGGTGATTGGCCATTGGAATGGGCTGCCCAGGGAGGGGGTGGAGTCACCGACCCTGGAGGTGTTTAAGGGGAGAATGGATGAGGCACTGAGTGCCATGGTTTAGATGATGGGTTGGTGTTGGGTTATAGGTTGGACTCGATGATCTCAGAGGTCCTTTCCAACCTTATGATACTGTGATACTGTGATTTACCACCTCTCTGGGCAACCTGTGCCAGTGCCTCACCACTCTCAGCATCACAGTGTCCTGCTAATATCCAATCTAAATCTTTACTCTTTTCGCTTAAAACCGTTGCCCCTTGCCCTGGCGCTGCAGGCCCTTATTTCCCCTTTAAGTATTGCAAGGCCCCTTTTATACAGCTTTTATTATGCAGTTACACATAACCAGAGTGCCAGGATCACTGGGGCTCCGCCCCAGGCTCCGCCCCCTCCAGACTCCGCCCCAGACTCCGCCCCCTCCAGACTCCGCCCATCCCGACTCCCCGACTCCGCCCCCCGGGCGCGGCGCATGCGCAGTGCGGCCGCCGCGCTCCGCCCCTTCCGCCGGAGCGGGGCCGGGGCGGCTCCTCCTCCCCGCGCCCGGGCGGCCTTGGCTGGGCTTGGCGCGGCGGCTGCAGCTCCTCGCGGCCCTTTCTTCTCCGCTCGCGGCCGCTCTGCCCGCACTCATGGCCCTCTGCAACGGCGACGCCAAGGTCAGTGTGGCCGTACCGGGCGTTTCGTGCAGCCGCACCGGGCCCGGGCCCACCTGGCTGCCGCCTCCCCGGCGGGCACGTGGCGCGGGGCTTTGGGGCTGCGGGGGGTCCGGTGCGTCCTCGGTGCCCACGCGCGCCTCCGTGCCCGGGGGGGGATGTCAGGTGCCCGTGGAATCGGTGCTTGCCCGCGTCGCTGTGTCCTCCTGGCGAGTCCGGTGCGTTACTGGCGACTGGTGCCCGCTCGCTGGTCCTCTGCTCGCCCCGCATCCCCGGTGACCGCACGGAGGTCCCGGTGCCTGCCCGCATCCCCGCTGGGTGTGCCCGGGGGTCCCGGTGCCCGCGATCTGTGCCCGCCTAGAGCTCCGGTGGGTGCGACTTCTTGATAGTGCAACTTCTGAACCAAAACCTTGCGAGTTGTCCTAAGCCCTCCCGTAGTAGGGTAAAAGCCTCGTTCTGGGCTTTCCATCTAATTTGCAAGAAAATGTGTTTCTAAGGGTGTTTTTTTAAGCGTTCAGTTGGTCCCTGCTGAAGTTTTCTGCCACGCTTATCCTTGCTTATTGACACAATCCTCTTTCCTGGCCAGAGCTGCTCTTGAGGGCTCCTCATCCCGAGGGTGGTTGAGCCCAGAGCTTGCTGTGTGATGTTTTCCACCAGCTGAACTCTCATAGGAAGCAGATAAGGAGACCCAATGAGAGCGATTTCCGCAGGGGCCAGGTCCCAACAGCCACTGGAAATCTGCGTGCGACTTTCAGATAAGGCTGGGGGCTCTTGTATCAGGTTGTCTGAGCTCGAACGAGTTGCTGTTCTGTTATATTCTGGGGAAAAAAAAAAGTACATGTTCTTATACCCCCTTTGTTTTAATACTGCAGGGAAACACTTAAACTCTTGTAAACCTTTGCTGGCTTGAAAGTGCCGGATCAAGGCTCCTGTTTTTGGCTTGTCCTGAGTTATTAGTGTGGGTGAAAGATCAGGCAGAGTCCTCGGGCAGAGGGGCTGCTGCTGCAGCAGACTGGGCTCTGCCAGGTGCTTTTCTGTGCTCAAGAATATGACTGTTTGCTATGGTAATATCTTTTATAAATTGCATTAATGAAAATTCTGCAAACGTGTAGGTGCATGAAATGCTGAAAAATTCTCTGATGTGCAGAAGAGTGCTGCTAGGAACCTGCAAGTTTCATTTAAAGCTCTGAGTAGGTATGCGTAGGAATAAGATACAGGGTGTCCTTCACTGGTAACACAAGGCAGGTCTCCTACCACCACTCATTACAGAACTAATAATTATTTTTGACAAAAAGCCCCAGCAGTTTTGGAAGCTTTTTCCTTACAGCGTTACTAAGTGGTAGAGCCGAAATGATGGATCAAGGCTGACCCTTGCAGTGTGGTTGGACGTGATGATGTGGTTCAGGTGGCAGCTGGGACCTTGGTTCCAGGTCTGGGGGTTGTGAAACAGCAGTCTGGAGATACAGCATTTTGGTGGTGTAATTGGTGTACTTGACTCAGCAGTCGTAGAGGGAGAACAGGAATCCTTCATGTACAATTTGGTTTTCGGGGTGACTTGTGATTTGAATTAGCTGAATATAGACATTTCCCGCCACCCATTTGTCTCTTGGCATACACAAGTTCCATTCTGTTTTTAGTCCTACTCTCAGGACATCAGAATGGTGCCTCAGCCACCTTGGGCAGCTGTCAAACCAGCTTCAACAGAAGTTCTCAAAAATAGCAAGTTCTCCAGATTGTTGTGGAAATAGATCAGAAGACAAGGAACTCCAGTTATACCCCTACTGAGGGGAAAAAGAACTTTTATTAGGAATCAGGGAATCCCCACTAGGAAGATATGCTGGCTCCATGAAACCTGTCCCTGTAGGAGCTGGGCTCTGGTATCCTCTTCACCTTTCTCTTGGCATGTGTGCAGTATATAAACACATGAGCTCAGTTACCACGTTGGCTGCACATTAATGGCATCTGTTTGTTTTTTTTTTATTTTATTAAATGAAGTTTCCCTTATTAAATTTGGATTTAAAGTCTCTAGTCTTGGAACTGTGCCTTGAAATAAATAAATCCAGATCCTGTGCTGACTTACCGCCTTTCTCCTTCCTTTTTTTCCATGTGATTTATAGTAGTGTTTCTCTTGGGCTCTCTTTAGAGCTGAACCTCCTACAGCTCTACATTGGCTCAAAAGCAAAGTGTAAAAACTCCTCTGACACAGTCCATGTGGTGACAGTTGCCTGCAGTCACTCCTGGGATGCGGCTTGCTTGGACGTACACTGGGGGTGTGCTGCAGGGTTGCCTACAGGAGGAAAGGAGAATTGAAGTATCATGTGTAGTACCAGGAGAAAATTATTCCAGCAGTGAGTTATTAAGCCACAGATTGAATGATTTGGTCTTTTTTCATTCTTTTCCTCTGGTGACTTGCATGTTGCCTTGCTCTTCTTACATGCTCCCATAAGGAGATCTGTGCTGCTCAGTGGATGCAGTGCTTTTACTGGATTTTAGCCCAAATACCCTTAGCATCATCTGAGGAAAGACCTTCTGAGCTGTGATTAGGTGCTGGCTTTTGAGATTTTGGGAGGGTATTAATTGATTCCCAGCAAAACCCGGCCAATGAGCCATTGCTCAGAGCCTTAAAGAGCCTTATTCCAGGGCCACAGAAAGGATTAAGAAGTGACTCTGGTGTTGCTGCATTTGCTGTGAAAGCGTTGCTCCATCATTGTGCAAAATGATGCTGTAGTTTGCAAGAGTGAAGAAGCCAGGATGGCTCAGTGAGAGAGGGAAGGGGTATGTCTCACTGTCCTGCTTATCCTGAGGAGAATGAAGAAAAGCACAAGTTCATTTGAGGCACAGACTTACTTACACTCCCTTATGCAATGTTTCTCACACTCCTGCCGAGGTAACTGTGAACTCTTTTTGTTTTCACACACTGTCCCTCAGCTGTAGCTTGGATCCAGCTGACTCCACTTGACTAGTCGGTGCCTTCAGGGCAGGGTGCTCAAAATGAGGTTTATTTAGAGATCTAAATGCTTTGCCGTGGGTCCATCTGAGCTGATGCCATCAATAACTTGGGTTGAGTATTTTGTAATGCAAAAAGTTTTGTAATTTTAGTATTTTGTAAAATGTAAAAGCTACAGAGTTGTACTACATTCTTCTTACTCCTTCTGTAGGTTCTCGGGGGTAGTAGACAGGTTGGGAAAGGCTGGGGTACAGGGTGTGAGCACCACTGCTGGCAGGTGGAACCCATCGTGTGCCTGGGGCTCGGGGTGGGGAACTGCTTACATCCCACCCTCATCTTTTGCAGGTGGAAGTGGACAGCCTCAGACAGTGCTCTGAGAGGGCTGTGGAGCCCTGTCCCTTCGTGGTACAAACTATAGCATGCTCTGGGACAATTTAAGACTTTTAATAAAAAACTGCACTGGAAGGAATAGTGTTTGCCACCAGATGGGATCAAGAAAGAATAAGGATGTTGGTCTTTCTTGCAAGAACTGCCAATCTAGAAATTGCTAGGTGAAAATGCCCAGAACTACCCTTAAAGTGATTCCTTCCCTTCCACGGTAGGAGGGTTCTGGTGACCTCCAGCTGTCTGGGGGGGTTGAAGGGGTGTTTGCTGCTAAGGTCTGCTCTGCTCCAACATGTGCTCTTTTAGTTGTGTAACCCAAGGCTAAAAAGTCATTAAGAGCTCCCTATCTGGCACACTCAGCTACCAGCTGAAAGAAAGACATTAAGTGATTGAGTCTAACCTGGATTTAGGTTTTGAAGGGATTTAGCACTGTTTTTTTCCGCTTATGTCCTTTAATTTGAATAAAAACTTTTCCACCTAGTGTCAACTTTGGAAGTTTCCAGCCTGCTTGCCTTCCTTGGCAAATTTGAAGACTGAGATGTCTCTTGGTAGGTGAGGAAGAAGGCTCAAAGGCAGCTTTTTCTGTGCATTTGTTGGGTAGAATCTGTCCCAGTAGGATGATGCTCTCCTCCGGAATGGCCTGTGGTTGATGTGGGGTGATTATCTGATCGGCATGGAAATACTGTGGTGTGCTGCAGGCTGTCTCAGCTTCCTTTGGAGCCTGGGCCACAGCAGTGAGCTCTGGGTCGAAGGCTGTGTTGCCTGGTACAACACCCAGAACAATTTTAACATGCCATAATTAAAACTTGAAATGGTCGTAAGCTTCAAGATGTGTTTTGAGGCAAGGATTGTCTTAAGTTTTGCCTGTTTTTTCCTTCATCAGATTGGCAAAGAAACAGTGTAAGCTTTAGTTAAGGTAGAAACACCCCCAAAGTAAGTATTTTCTTTAAGGAACAGAATTTTTTCTGTATGAATGTCTTGGTGTCTGTCTTACAGTGCGGTTGAGTTCGCGTTCTTTTAAGATCATCCTGTAAGGATGCTGCAGTAGAATAGCTGCCTCTTCACAATTTCTTTTAAAACCAGGAGAGACTGTCCTTTCCTTTTTTAGCACTCTTTCACATTCTGCTGAAGTTGGCCAACTGACTCAAATGTGATGGGTCAAAGAGAGCCTTGCTTTGTTCGGATGCGTGATCTGCTTGAATGCTGCATTCAGAAGTTGTTTGGGTTTTTTTTCCTAATCGTTTTAGCAGATACACTTGTTCTCAATTTCCCTTTTCTGTCAAGTGAAAGTTCAGCATAAGAGACAATCTGATGGGGAAAACCATTTTTCTTCTGACTTTGCACTGTCCTGTTTTGCTTGAGAAAAGAGGCACATGCTCTTAATTATCATAGGGTGTGCTGGATAAAATGGAAAAAGCTGGAGTCACTGTAGTGCTGAACAGGGCATATGACTTTTTATTTATGGAAAACTGCCTTCATTGGCTTAGTAGCATTTTTTTCCCCTTAATTTATGCCACGTTTGGTTTTGGAGGCAGCAAGTTTATGTAGCTGCTTGGGAGGGATGTGCTATGTTAATGTGTGACCCCTTTATCTTGCCAGTGCATCTCCTGGTTGTTATAAGCTTAAGGGTTTTTTTCATTTAGAAGATTCTCCGCTGGTCTGTGATTTTAATCATAAATTAACATTTTGGCAAGCTTTGCAGATGTTAGTTAAGAGATCTGCCTTCAGGTCTGCAGTCTGCAATGTGCCCCCAGTAAAACGCTGACATGAGTGCTGTTTGCAGCCGGAGAACACCGGAGGAGACCTCAAGGATGGGCAGCACCACTACGAGGGAGCTGTTGTCATACTCGATGCCGGAGCACAGTACGGAAAGGTCATAGACCGTCGGGTGCGGGAGCTGTTCGTCCAGTCCGAGATCTTCCCCTTGGAAACACCAGCCTTTGCAATCAGAGAACAAGGCTTTCGGTACGTTCTTTCCTGTGATGCCTCTGCCTGGCTGTTCTGCTCCTTCTCTCCTTCCTAACGGGGAGATGTTGGAACCAGTAGTAAGTGCCTGGGGGTTTATGTCCAGTAGCTTTTGTGGTAATTATGTTGGCAGTTGCATCTTTAGCCTATCCACAGAAACACCTGAGTGTTGCTGGGGAAACCTGTGAACCAATACAGATTGTGTATTTGCTTTTTGATGATTTTATTCATTTCCATTTGAAAGTATAATCTAAGAGGCTGCATTTTAAATATGTATCTGCAAAAATTTAGACAATCTTGCTGTTTTACCTGTTAGGGTAGATATTAATCAATTAAACAAGTTTTTGAGTTTTTAAAAATTATTTTCTTAGTTTAATTTAAAAAAAAACCTGATTCGGATACTGAAGTTATTTAGTAAATTGTGACAAACTCTTTCTGGGAAGCAACTAAAATAAAATGAAACTTCCACTTATTTTTTGCAGCAGGAAAAGGTCTCAGTTATTTAGTACTTGTGCATTTCTTTTCCTTGGTTTGCTAGGCTTACCAGGGTGTGCCTCTCTTGTGTGTGGGGAAAACAGATACCCTGAAGTCTACAAGTCATCAAAGACCTTACTTGTCAGTTTGGTACAAATCCAGGAATACAGTGCATGTGTGCTTCCCCGTTGTGCCTAATAACAGATAAATGAGCATTTTGTTGCAGAATTGCACATTTCTGATCACTGGTAATTGGTGAACCAGTAAAGAGTGTATTTTATTAAGTCGCATAGGAACTTATTGATCTCTTCTGAAAACACAGAGAGCAGAAAACCCAGGGACTGCTGAGTCTGTCAGGTAGTTGTTGTGTGAGGAGTTTCTCTTTCAGAAAAGTTCTGAAAAATACCTTCTGTCATATCACAGAATCCCAGAATAGTCAGGGTTGGAAGGGCCCTCTGGAGTTCATCCAGCCCAAATCCCTGCTAAAGCAGGGTCAAGTTGAACAATTGCACTGGAGAATTGGAGTGCGTTCGGGTTTGGATCTCTCCAGAGAAAGACTCAAACACCCTTCCTTAGGCATCCTGTTTCAGTGCTCCATCACCCTCACAGGAAAAAAGCTTTCCCTTGTGTTCAGATGGAACTTTCCTTGCTCCAGTTGTGTCTGTTGCCCCTTGTCCTGTCTCTAGGCATCACTGAACACTGTGGCCCCTCCTCCTGCCCCCTGCCTATCAGATATTGATTAACATTGATGAAATCCCCTCTTTGTCTGCTCTTCTCCAGGCTGATCAGACCCAGGTCTCCCAGCCTTTCCTCTAGAGAGATGCTTCAGTCCTCTTGTCTCCATGGCCTCTGCTGGGCTCTCCCCACTTGTTCCTTGTCTTTCTTGAGCTGTGCCACCCAGAACTGGATGCAGGACTCCAGATCAGGCTGCTCTAGGGCAGAGAGCAGAGGGGGGAGGAGAACCTCCCTCAACCTGCTGACCACACTCTTATAATTGTCCAACAATCAAGTCTTTAAAAGAGGGACATAACTAATTAGTGGTGTAAAAAGAATACCTGCATTTTCCATGTTTTGGATCTGGGCTGTGGGACATAGGACTAATATTTTTTTTCTCCGACCTGTGCTGTATTGATGCACGTTTGTACTGGGAAGACCTTTTCCCCCTTTCTTGTCACAGTCAAAGACCTGTGGGACTTGTCCTTCCAGATAATTGCTCTGTAAAATAGAGCAAAACCTCTTTATTCAAAATGTCACTTCCCAAGGTTAGGGTAGTGGTTTCAGGTTATTGGTCGCCCAGACTGGTCAATAAGCTCTGTGTTCCCAGTCTCAGTCAATTGTTTGCATCCAGGAAAGCTCAACAAATACTGATGCCAGCCGGTTGGTGCCTTAGTTCAGTGACCACTGCAAAAATGAATTTGTAGTTTTACTGCAAGATTTTGATATATATTGCCTGTGTCACACGAGCAGTCAGGTTTCCACATTGCAGCTCACGCACTGGATGAGCCGCGGAGCTGCGCTTTTGGTCTGTGCCAGGGTTTGGTTCAGACAGCGAGATCAAACATTTTGCTAAATTGTATTTATGCCTTGTGTTTAAAAATTCAGCTCCTCAATTTTCATCATTTTGGAACTATATGTGGTGACAGGTTTCATCTAAATGTGACATAAACATTAGCAGTTTCCACGAGATCCTTGTTGTAGGCTGAGGAGGTGCTGCAGCTGAGGGCTTCTGAATTCTGGCACTGCCGTTGCTCTGGCCTGAGCCCCGAGGCTGGAGTATCAATGCATGCATTTTACTCCTGGTATTTTGCTGTGCTTCCTGATGTGCTTTTAATCCATTGCAAACAGGCTTTCCAAACCTGGGTCAGGTTGTTTTGAAAGTGGTTTAAGGTAAACCAGAAGGCGAGAAAGTAAGTAAGAAATTACAAGGTGTTGCAGTAAAACTTTCAAAATCTGTATCCCATGCTAGTTTTAATTTTTCCTCAACAGTTGAGAAGATGCAGGTTCCGCTCTCACCCTCAATTCATATAGTTTATTCTTTAATACTTGGGAAGATTAGATAACTTTTCTATATTCTGTGGGATTTTAATTGGTATGAAAAAAAACAGATTCAGAAAATGCATTTTGAATAGGAGCAGTGTAGAGCTATTTTGACTTCTCATAAAAACATTCCATTTGTAGATGTAGCTACATTTCTTTTAATATTAGTGTTCTGTACATATGGCTCTTCAGCAAGTGCTTCTGTATGTGGAGTTGTTAGAAGCAGTAATACCACCAGGCATTAAGAGTGTTCAGGCTCTTTCTAGCAGTGTCTGAGTTTTGGAAATGCATCGCGTCTCCGACTTGAGCAGAAGTGCCTGTACTTGTACAGCAGGCATTAGTTGTCAAGATTGCTCTGTGTAAAACTGCATCTATGAAAGCTGAGTGCTTATTCCAAAGCTCACTTGTAGATCTGACACACAAAGAAATAAAAGCTGCCTCTTGCAGCTCACAAGCTGCTGTTCTCTGGCTCTGGGGGGTGCTCCTGTCCAGCCTTCTGCCTTATCCTCTGCCTTGAAAGGAGGAGCCCAGGCTGGGGGTGGTGGAGGTGGGCTACAGGGGACATCTGACCATGCATTGGTGGGAGCAGGTACCCTGCGTGGCTGCAGCTGAGAGGTGATGTTTGGTATGTGGGCTTGTGACTCTGTGATTATTTCTGCTGGTGGTAAGATGTTGTGTGTTGCCCGTTTTGCTGCTTAAAAATAGCAGAATTCTATTTTGTTAGTACTTGCATGGCAAACACTCTAAATAATACTAGAAGAAAGCCTTACTAGATGCATTAATCCTGTGTATGCAACTTCTCTCTTGTCCCATTTTGCATTTCTCACTCTGAATAGCAAATTTGATGTTCTGTCTGAAATAAACAGTACGTGAGTCCAAGGTCTGGTGCACCCGTGTTCGATCCTGGGCCCAGGCCAAAAAGCATTGCCCAGCTGGCTGGTGCTTCTGCAGTTGAAGAGCTTGCAAATCATGGTTTGCAAAAGCTCTCTTGTCCCCTTGGAAAAGATTTAACTTTCTGTTACAGTGTGAAATATTAACTTCAAACCGTAGATGCTTGCGTGTATTGGACCTTTAATTCACAACCTGTGCTATTGCCATCTCCCTTTGTAATGAGGGTGGATGAAGGGGTGTTTTCTCAGCAGCTCTAGAAATTTGTGAGAATGATTTTTGAATGTAATGCCCCTCTAGATGGGACAGATACCATGTAGTAAATAGATCTTAATGCTAATACTCAGTATTCAATCCTAGCCATTGTGCTTCTCTCATGCTTGGCTATGAGAAATTTAAAATACAGTCACTTTTTAAGATGATTTAAATTTGACTTTGTTTACACTGATGAAATACCTCTCTGGTGAAGCTGCTGGTTTTGACAGCTGGAGCAGGGGAAAGTTAAGGTGTGTGTTAGGATACCTGTCTTAAAATTTACATCAGAATATATATAGAATTCTAGATTGTTGTGAGACAGTGTCAATGTTTAAAGCAAATAAAGAGATTTGAAAGTAAACAATGCATTTAAGTTGGTTTTCTTTATCTTTTTGTCTGCAGAGCTATCATTATATCTGGAGGACCAAACTCTGTGTACGCAGAAGATGCACCATGGTTCGACCCAGCGATATTTACAATAGGAAAACCAGTTCTTGGAATCTGCTATGGCATGCAGGTGCTGTTGAGAGAGGTGTTTGTCTACACCAGTCTGCTGGGCCTCATTTCTCCTATTAACTTAAGATAAACTGCTATTATATTTTCAAATATAAGCAGTATGCCACGTGCCAAAGATACTTTTGAAGTCCTAATTGGTGAACTGAGCATACTGCATGTTCTTCTGTTGGGTCTGCCATGTCAATAGCATAAATGGCTTTTCTTTCCTCAAGTGCTGTGAATTGTGTTCCACACTGCCTTTTTTTGTCACAATAAATATAAGCTGACAATCATTAACTGTCTGCTTCATATTGCAGAATGTGTCCCATGTAAACGAGTGAAATAGTTTTCCCCCTGTAGTTTTCATGTGTGCAATGTTTCTAGCATAGTTCATAGGTGTGTTTGGACACTCCCTTCCCCAGAACACTCACCTTAGGATGGGACCTGGTGATCCTGCAGTGATCCAGGATATCTGAGCCAAGTGAAGAGGCAGGGATGGATTAGATGCATGACTTCTGCTTGTGCATCTTTGTTTTTTCCAGGGTTAAGGATTTACTAGGCCTTCAGAGGTGCTGAATAATGGCTGGGAAAACTCCTTTAGAAAGGCTGTTAATTACAGAAACAATGTTGGCACTCCCTGTTCTAAAGGGAAATGTGTGTTACATTAAAATGTGCTTTAAGATGCCAAGCAAATTGAAGACTACATTAGCTTGCCTCAAGCAGGGGAGCTCCTTGAGGCTGATTTTACAGAAATGAATCAAATATGTGTATTAATGCACCACTACTTCATTATAGAAGATGGAAATCAGTCAAGCACAGTAAGTATAGTATCAAACTAGGTCTAAAATGAAGTCTTAAATCTCTGAAAATTGAAGTAGTTGAAAGGTGAACTCTGAAAATATTTTTTTAAGTTACCAGTTACATTTGCAAGGAAAAATGTCTTCTGTTTAGAGACTTCTGAAATCTCAGATGCAGATATCCAACTCCAAATGACAAAGTGAGGTTTTAGAAAGAAAAAAAACCTCATTGAAAATACCACTCTGATATATATGGCCAGGATTTTTAAGAATCAAAAAAATAACAGTAAGGGAATAGATTCAAGTTTTTGTCTGGTTCTCCAGAGCCAAGAGGCCAGATTTTGAGAAGTGTAAAGCTATCTTAGAGTCGTTAACTAAAGAATAGAGAAATCAGATTTTTCTTCAGCACCTTAACTGTTCTTATGATAACTGTCCTTAGATGCTCAGGTGATTTGCTGAGCAACCACTTATAAGTGCAACTAGATGTGCACTATTGAATATGCATTATTTTGTAAATCTCTGCCTGTTGTGCAGTCTTGTGGATTCCTGCTGCTCATTGTGTGGGGCAGCAGGGCTCAGCTATGCTGACAGAAAAGAGTGAGCCCAATACAGAGCAATGATTAATTTTGAAAAGAATGCTTATAATTTTGGAAAACCAATATATTTAATGAGTATAATCATGAAAATGTTATGTATTGGAGGGCTCGAGCTGTTGGCAGACACAGGCAGACTGAGATATAAAGGGGTACTGGATGGTATGGTGCTTTCATGTAGTATTTTTGTTTTGACAGATGATGAATAAGGTATTTGGAGGTACAGTGCACAAGAAGAGTGTTAGAGAAGATGGAGTGTTCAGCATCACCCTGGATAACACATGTTCACTCTTCAGGTACATGGGCATTTTAAGTTATCAAAACTATGTTGGAAATACCAGTCTGGAAATTGGTGGCTGGATGAGGGAAAGCTTGTTTTAAAGAAAATAGTGAAATGTGTGATTATCAGATAATCTGATAATTTTTAATACAACTTACAGCTGTATTCAACAGTAAGGAAGTTACTAATTTGAACAGATACTTAAGTATAACTTCTCAATTGACTCTAGAAATGCAGATATATTTGCTTGGAATATTGTGTAACCCCTTATTTCAAAGTAGAAAGCCTTCCTTGAGACACTGTAAAATTTACCATGGCATGAGAGTCTATGTTATGCTCTTATATCCTTCTGCTATGCAGTGCATTACTCTTATATTGGTTGGTACCCACCCAATTTTTAAAAGGTAATAGAAAATCTGAAACCATTCATTTTCTGCCTTCCTTTGAAAGTGCTTTATGATGTTTTATAAAACTAGAATTAGATTTCTTGGTAGTTTGGCAATGCCTCTCAAGTTCTTTGTAATAATCCTAACAGTCTACTCACACCTGGTGTTCCAGCTTTATCAGCTTTCCCCAGAGGGCTACTGCAGAACTTTATACCCTGCCTAAAATCTGAGGTGCCCAGATTGTCCTGAAAATACTTAGTTTTGAGCAGAAAACTTCATTTTATTGAAGTAAGAAGCAGAACTCAAAATATCCTGATTGACTCTAGTTGGTGCTTCGTGTCAAAGAGGGGATACTGCAATATTGACATGTTTATAAAAAAGCCACAAACCCTCTGAGTTAAGACATGTCACCTCTGGTATGAAGGGTGTGTTGTACAGGAACTTAAACAGCTTCCAGTGGAGGCATCTCAGAGCTGGAGATGACTGTCTCTGGGAAGGAAATCCTGCATATATTTCAAATGGGCCTGGTCAATCAAGATATTCTTTTATTGAGCTCCTCACAGCTTCTCTCTGAAACACAGATAGTTTTATATTTTGGCTTTTTTATTTTATTCTAGTTTTTGATTTTTTATTCAGGGGCCTTCAGAAGGAAGAGCTTGTTCTCCTCACTCACGGAGATAGCGTGGATAAAGTAGCTGATGGATTCAAAGTGGTTGCACAGTCTGGGAACATTATAGCAGGTATTTATTTATCCTGAAATTGCATTTTGGTAATATTTGTCAAAGGAAAGAATTTCAAACTTGGCTTTTGGAAGCAGGCTTTTGCAGGGCAGTGGAATTGGGCAGTTTCCCTGCTGTTTTTTTTTAATCCCAGTCTGACCAACATTTAACTTGGTGCAAGGCATGGTATTGTGATCTGCTCAAAGTGACCCTCCAGAGACTGTTATAAAAGAGAGTGGTGGTACTCACAGTGTACCCCTTTAGCCTCTTTAGCTGTGTCAGTGTGGCTTGATTGCAGGGTTGTGTGAAGTGCCATGGGGTGAGGAAAAGGTGAGGTCTGGTCAGGCCTCATCTTGAATATTGTGTCCAGTTCTGGGCCCCCCAGTTTGGGAAAGATGTCAGGATGCTGGAGAGTGTCCAGAGGAGGACAACGAAGATGGGGAAGGGGCTGGAGCACAAGCCCTACGAGGAGAGACTGAGGGAGCTGGGGCTGTTTAGTCTGAAGAAGAGGAGGCTCAGGGGAGACCTCATTGCTCTCTACAACTCCCTAAAAGGAGGTTGTAGTCGGGCAGGGGTTGGTCTCTTCTCTCAGGTGACCGGGAACAGAACTAGAGGGCAGGGACTCAAGCTTGGTCAGGGAAAGTTTAGACTTGATGTGAGGAAAAAGTTCTTCCCTGGAAGGGTGATTGGCCATTGGAATGGGCTGCCCAGGGAGGGGGTGGAGTCACCGACCCTGGAGGTGTTTAAGGGGAGACTGGATGAGGCACTGAGTGCCATGGTTTAGATGATGGGTTGGTGTTAGTGTTGGTGTTAGTGTAGGGTTATAGGTTGGACTTGATGATCTCAGAGGTCCTTTCCAACCTTGTGATACTGTGATAATGTAATCGATTCCCTGTTTTCACAACAGTTTTCCTAGGATGCTGGAGTGTTCTTGTTTTCTGAAGGATTGTGTGTTCTAGACATGTAACAGTACCCTTGTTCCTAATCTTGACTAGACTCTTTAGTTTTGGTTGCTGATTTGTGCCAGAATAAATCACTCAGAGTGTGTGCTTGATTTTCTTGGCTGTGCATTTCACTTCTGATGTTTTGTTGTCATGCTCATTTCTTTGCACTAACAAAGGCATAGCAAATGAATCTAAAAAACTGTATGGAGCACAGTTCCACCCTGAAGTTAGCCTCACAGTGAATGGAAAAATGATCCTGAAGAATTTTCTTTATGACATTGCGGGATGCAGTGGTACCTTTACAGTGGAAAACAGAGAACTTCAGTGCATTCAAGATATCAAAGAGAAAGTGGGCTCATCGAAAGTCCTGGTAAGTAAATTGTATTGGAGCTGAAAGAGTATTTGCAAAAGCCTGGCAGAAACACTGGCACTTAGAGTTATTCAGGTTAATTTGAAAATGCAGGATTGCCACAATTGTGGTAATACATTGTTTAAAAAGTTTATACACCTGGGTAAATACATTGTTTGACTGAATAATTGGCTGTAAGACAGCAGTCTGTTCCGATCCTCGTAGCTGAATTATTTGTTAACACTTTCCTCATAGACAGCTGACCAGATTTTGGGTTGTTTCCCTTTTTCTCTCATCCTTAGGTTTTACTCAGTGGTGGTGTGGACTCAACAGTGTGCACTGCTCTCCTGAACCGAGCTTTAAACCGCGATCAGGTCATAGCTGTACACATAGATAATGGATTTATGCGCAAAAGAGAGAGCCAGTCTGTGGAGGAGGCACTCAAAAAACTTGGCATTCAAGTTAAAGGTACCATGATTTTGTTAAATATGCCTAATACCACTAATGATGTGGCCAGTCTATTAAAATGCATGTGTAGTGTTTTCTTTCTTTGATCTGAATTGATCTTCACAGCCCTCAGACTTTACATAGCAAAGCGTGGTTGCTATTTTGGAACAACCTAGGCCTATTCACAAAATTTCAAACCTGAAATATTAAGCCTGATTTGTTTGATTGGTTTATGTGATGCACTGACCCATCTCTTCAGTTGTTGAGGTCTGGTATCTGCTGGTGGGCACAGCAAAGCAGCAGCCATGTGCCTCACTCACTGGTGCTCAGATGCTTTTCTGCTGATGGATAAGTAATCCTTTTCAGCTGCTGCAAAACTTATTTGGATACAGTTTTGTTCAGTAGCTTGGTTAACTCTCCTTCACTGGGGCTTTGTTTCTTGTGCTTGTTATCTTTGTTTTTAAACATTTAGGTGATTAAATGCTATTATAGCCATAATTACTTTTTCAAGGCAATTTTTTTTTGCTTTTCTCCTTCTAAATAAGTGTTTTTTTAGGTGTTTTTGAAATAGCTTGTTGAGAAGGAATACATTATGAGAGAGCAGAAGGTACCTTGTCGTGGCTGATGAGAAGGTTTAGAGTGAGGTTTTTTGGCTCCTGAAGTACAAGGAGGTCAGAGAAGAGAACTTATGTTTGAGTTGTGCAAACAACGAGAGCTGCTTTCTACTGCCCAGCTAATTTATTTCATGAGTAATAGCTGCCTGTTCCTGGGGCTGTGCTTAAGTGCTGTTGTCAGGTAATTCTTGTGTTTTGGCCAGGAAGCCTGGCACTAGGTGAGCAATACTTTCCACCAGCCTGATTTGAATCAGTGCAGGGAGCTTGCACATTAGCATTTTGCAGATTGGGCTGCAGCCCTGATGCAGCAAAGTCTGAGCTTTCTTCTACAAACATATTTTTAAAAAGAAAAAACTATTCTTTCTATTTTAGAGGAAAATCTGTATCTTGTTCTTGCACTCTGTAGACCAATAAACCTGGGCTCTGGCAGGCTGCCAGAGTAACAAATGGAGGGAATCCCTTTGCTGCAAATGCTCCTTATCATGGAGTTCAGTGCTGGTAAAAGATGCCAAAGAGCCTCCTAGCTGATCTCTGCATTGAGAGCCTCTCTAAATTAAGAGGCATAATGTACCATGAGTAAGTAGTGCATCATTTAATTTCGGTTGCAGAAAGTCCTTGGGGAAATACCATCCTGTAAACTATTTAAATAAAGCAAGTAGATGATAATCTAAAAGGAGAAGCAAGATCTAAACTTTTACATGGTTACCTAGCCCCATAATATGAAAAAAATTGCCCTCCAGAGTAGGTTAATAAGAGAAATAAAATATTTGTTACAATTAATTCTTGAGGTGTTGAACAGCCCCATTTAATGCAGCTAATGGTCAAAGGACTGGAATTATTTTTGTTTTCATTTTTAAAGCAATAGAGTGAAACCTTTTTTTTGCAACTTTACCTAATAATTTTTACTCACATTGCCAAAAAATCCCTGTCATTTCACACAGTGGTGAATGCAGCTCATTCATTCTATAATGGTACAACAACTCTGCCCATCTCGGACGAGGACAGAACTCCACGGAAGAGAATTAGCAAGACCTTGAACATGACTACAAGTCCTGAAGAGAAAAGGAAAATTATTGGCGACACTTTTGTTAAGGTAATGTTTATGGTTGGTTGGTTGGTGTTTCTGGATACATCTTCTGCATCAGAGTGTTTAATTCTAAAGCACTGTGCACTCAGTGGCATCAATGGTGTTAAGCTGCGGATGACCTAAGAAGCCATCGATACGTTACCCCAGGCCAAAATCTTTTGGCAGTGGATCAGTGGTGACAGCATGGTTCACAGACATTGTCCTGGTTCCACCATCACGTTTAGCTACACTGTGATGGTTGGCCCTTTGTTTCTGTTGGGTGAACCTCACTGTGATGTTTCATCACCAGGTCGATGGGTGACGTGAAACTGTCGCTTTGCTGAAGAGGAGCCACTTTCCATCTGTCAGTGCCAGGGAGAGTGGAACATTTAAGAGGCAGTGACATTCCTGTAGGCTGAAGATATTTTTTTGCATCTTCTGTTCAAGAAAATAATCCCATATAGGACTATTTCAGCAGTGGGCTGATGTCACACTTAGTCTTCCTGGTTCTTTTTTTTTTAGCTTTTGGAGCTCAGTAGCATTTGTTGGGCAATCAGTTATCTTCCTTTGGACCTTTCATGACCAAAAGGCAGATCAGAACACTTTTCTTTTTTCTTTCCATCTTATAGATTGCCAATGAAGTTATTGGAGAAATGAATCTGAAACCTGAAGAGGTTTTTCTTGCTCAGGGTACCCTCAGACCTGATCTCATAGAAAGTGCTTCCCTCGTTGCAAGTGGAAAAGCTGAAGTCATCAAAACTCATCATAATGACACAGAGCTGATTCGAAAGTTAAGAGAAGAGGTAAATGGAAATGAGAATATTTGTGTATCCTTCTGGTTCTCCCAGATGTGAAGCTGAGTATCAAAAATGAAAAACTTTTGTGTTTTACTAGTAAAACTGTCCCATTCCAATGAGGCCCTTGAGGTTCTATTGTAATGTGGTGCAGTTTATTATGCTACTTTCTAGTTGCTAAGTTAAAATTGAGTGTTGTCCAGCCTTGGATACTGAGGAAGGTGTCGGTAGATTGAAAGTGGATTCCTTCAGTGTGAGCAATGGTGTTCTCAACTGCAAACTGAAAGCTGTTTCCTCACTCTTTTACCTTTTATCCCTCAGAGCAGGCTTGACCCACAGCTCTATCTGCACAGGGTGAGCCATTGATGCTTCTGGCACAAAATGAATCTTCCTGCCCTTAGCCTCTGTTTTTACAAAGCCCATATTCACCTGTACTTTTCTTTCCAGTGTTTATGAAAGTGTAGGCAGCCCATGCTGTGAGAAGCAGGCCAGTTTGACTGCCATAACCTGAACATTTGAGGGTTTTTGTTTGAATGTGTAAGCTGGCGTGTAAAACTGTGAAACTGTTTTCTTTTTTTTAAGGGTAAAGTAATAGAACCACTGAAAGACTTTCACAAAGATGAAGTGCGAGTGCTAGGGAGAGAACTTGGTCTTCCTGAAGAGCTGGTTTCGAGGCATCCCTTCCCAGGTATGAGAGTTGGTCTCTGCTGCTTAGTGAGGGGCTGTGGATCACATTGGTATTGTTTAGAATATGCTTCACCTGTAGAATTAAGTGTACACTGGAGCAGCAAACTTCTAAACAGGAAAAAGCAAGTGGATTTATTAATTTTTTACTTAAGCAGGTCTCTTTTTTAAGGAAAAAGAACATTTGAGAGTGGATTTTCTATGTATAGTGATTAGGGAGTAGTTGTATAATTGAGATTACTTTTAGCTGTATTTGTTTCTTTAGTTGTATAAGCCAAAGCAAGAATTATAGGTGATGTGCAGCTGAATGCTGCCTAAGCTGTCAAATATATCTCATTTGAAATAATGGCCTGTATCTGCCTGCCTTTTAAGGGGCATTTGCTGTTTTGGAAATGATGGCATGGAAATAACAACAGTTCTCCACCAGAAAACATCAAAGTACAGTAGTATAGCAAAGCCCAGGTCCTTCTGAGGGGGTTGTTTTCCTGTCCATGTGTTTAAAAACTCTCCTGCAGGGTGTGTAGTAGGCAGTGGCAGAGCAGGAAGGCTGTTGTGCTGATGCTCCAGCAGCACCTGAAATGCGAGAAGCTGTTTTCAGACACTTCCAGTGAATTGCAGGTGCTTTTGTTAAGTGCCTGAAAAGTCAAATAGCTGTCAGGGGTCTTCAGAAACAATGGAGACTGAACTGTGTGTCACCAGCTGCCTAGGTGAGGGAAGGAGGAGGTTCCTGTTGGGTGGGGGTTGCCATCCACCACACTTTGTCATTAACTGCTGCTTTAAACAACCATCCGGATTTAAGGTGTAGGTGGGGGTTGGTCTATTTTCCCTGGTAGCCAGTGGCAAGACGAGGGGAAATGGCCTCAAGATGCCAAGGTTGGAGATTTAGGTTGGATGTTAAGAGGAATTTCTTTACTGAAAAGGTTCTCAGGCACTGGCAGAGGCTGCCCAGGGAGGTGGTTGGGTCACCACCCCTGGTGGTGTTTAAAAGATGAGTAGATGTCCTGCCTGGGTAGGTGGTCTAGTGACAGATTTAGCAGGGCTGGATTGTTGGGACTCTTGAAAGTCTTTTCCAGCTGAAACCATTCTGTGATTCTGGAAACAATGTTTAAATGTACTAAACAGAAATACTGTTCCTGAACAAACTGCTTGTGGACTTGAGTACTTTTTGCCTTGTAGTATGGGAACACCATTAAGTACGATGGCAGCTCCATCGCTCTGCTCAGTGACTGATGTGCTGTTCCAGTTGCTGTCACAGTTTAGATGGATGTCACATCTCCTGTTATTTAGTATTAATGTTTTTTCAACTCTTCACTGCAGGTCCTGGTCTAGCAATCAGAGTGATATGTGCTGAAGAGCCTTATGTGTGCAAAGACTTTCCTGAAACAAACAACATTTTGAAAATAGTTGCGGATTTTTCTGCAAGTGTTAAGAAGGTAACAGAGTTGCTCAGCTCTAATATGCATGGAAGTAACGTAATTCTATAGTGGCCTACACTGAGATTTAAGCTGCTAAAAGTTCAAAACTACTTCTTTGATGCCTTTAAGGAGTAATGTGTCCCAGTACTGCTCACTTCAAGCCATTCAGTATAAACAGAGTAGAAATTTTTGCACTATGACTGGTGCAAGTGTTAAACTATTTCTGGAAAAGAGATGTTTCTATACCTTGCAAACAGCAAATATATTTTGTTTCAGTTAAACTTTTGTGCAGATAAGGATTTCTGGAGATTTTTTCTGTCCCTGAAATAATTGCAACTTTCTAGACTTGTGGGCCCTAACAATCACTGAATGTCTAAATGAAGTGCAGGAGTGAGAAACAAGTGCTTACCAGATGTCCTGAACAGAAACCTGAAGTTTTTAATTGATAATGTTTAAATTTTCAATCTTCTAACTGTTCTGACCTTCATGACTACGGTAAGCTGACTTGAACGAAACTGCTGGGGACTGGAAAGTTGTTAGCAGAGTCCTAAGTTCAAAATTTCTTCCAAAACTCTGAAGGGAGCATTTCCTTGAGTATTTGTTGATTGTAGTGTAGCTTAACAGGATATTGGTTTGTTCTGTATCTGAAATCAACAACAAAAAGGAAAAGTATAGCTTTATGAAGGATAGACTGAGCACGGGAGAAGAGCTTCACCTTTGACCCTGGAACGTTTCTCCTTAAACTATTTGCAGATCAGTCAAATCAAACTGCTTTTGCTAAAATTTAGTTGTTGAATGAAAGGTATATTTTAAATAGTTCCAAGGGGTACATGTGGGCTAAATGTAAAAAGATGGCTACTTAAATCATAATTTTATTTGCATTGTATAAGTTCTGTTTGAGTGCTTGGGGGATTTATTTAATAGAGATTTATTTTTTCTGCATCATTGCACAGCCACATACTTTGCTGCAAAGGGTCAAAGCATGTACAACTGAAGAAGATCAGGAGAAGCTGATGCAGATTACAAGCCTACATTCACTGAATGCCTTCTTGTTACCAATCAAAACTGTGGGCGTGCAGGTAAGGATTCATTCCAGGGGTGTTCAGAAAGCCTCTTCCTAGTAGTGTGGCAGGCTGCAGTGGAGCATAATAATTGCTGCTTTAAGATAGACAATAAAGGGCTTGACTGAAGAACATGAACTCAAAGTGACTGTGATACCCATGTTATCATTTGTCAGTGCTGGTGTAGTGCAGAGGTGTCAAGATATCTGAGTAGACACTTGAGTAAATGCCTGGATAGCATTACAGCTGAATAATACTGCTCACTGACAAGCAGTTTCTTCATGATGGTCATAATCTTGTAGACCTCTGCTGTAATCTTCTTGCCCCTCAGGATTCTCAGGTTATAAGTTGGTCAAAAAAACCCTCTTCTTTTTACATTTGAACATGTTTGCTGCCCTTTCATGTACTTTTTGGAACTGTGAACTCCTTTTTCTTGAGGAGAAAGGAACCAGAGCAGTGCAGGCTCTTCAGGGTGGGGTGTTCCTTGAAACTGTGCAGTGGCATAGTGCTTTCTTTCTTTTCACTCCTTTGCTAATGCCATGTGCATTTGGTGGACTCCCCTGTGGTGACAGAGATACAAACCAAGTACAAACACTGAGCTGGCATTGCCATGGCATCTCAAGCTGCCACATGGAAGACTTCTTTACTTGAGTACTCACAGGTGTAAAGTACCTTTCTTTGCACTGTCAGTGTGGAATTACATCTCTTATCAGCTGCTTAATCTTGTGCTTCTTCTGTAACTCTTTGCAGTCAGCTTTTGTTACTGTTTTAGATAGCAGTGTCATCAGCAGATTTCTGTATTTTATCACAGCCTTCCTCAGGTGGTGTCATGAAAATGCCAATACACCATCAGTCCCTTTGCTCTGGTCACCTTATTTGAATCTTTCCTTTCTTGTTAGCTCAAGAGATCCATTCCCTTACTCTGTATTTTCTCATCCACTTAATATCTCCCAGCATACTGGTCTCACCAGCTTAGTGGCTGCTAAATGTTGGCACAAAATATGGTCCTATAAGTACAGGATGAACGGGATAGAACTGTGAACTGTTGTGGCAGCAAAGCTAATGTTCCATTGTTGCTTCTCCAAATTTGAATTTCTAGGGGGACTGTCGTTCATATAGCTATGTGTGTGGGATCTCCAGTAAAGATGCTCCACACTGGGAGTCTCTTATGTTTCTTGCCAGGCTCATACCACGCATGTGTCACAACATAAACAGGTAACTGGTTTGAATTATCTTGATTTCTGGTGATCTACTTAATAAATGAAGTTGAGCTTGCACAAGCATGTTCTTCTTTAATATATCATCAGCCAGTTTGCAGGTGATACCAAGCTGGGAGGAAGGGTTGATCTGTTAGAGGGTGGGATGGCCCTACAGAGGGACCTGGACAGACTGGAGAGATGGGCTGATTCGAATGGGGTGATGTTTAATAAGTCCAAACGTTGGGTACTTCATTTTGGACACAACAATCCCATGCAGAGCTACAGACTGGGGACAGAGTGGCTGGAGAGGAGTCAGGCAGAAAGGGACCTGGGAGTGCTGGTGGACAGGAAGCTCACCATGAGCCAGCAGTGTGCCCAGGTGGCCAAGAAGGCCAATGGCATCCTGGCCTGCATCAGGAATAGTGTGGGGAGCAGGACCAGAGGAGTTATCATCCCCCTGTACTCAGCACTGGTCAGGCCTCACCTTGAATATTGTGTCCAATTCTGGGCCCCCCAGTTTGGGAAAGATGTCAGGATGCTGGAGAGTGTCCAGAGGAGGGCAACGAAGATGGGGAAGGGGCTGGAGCACAAGCCCTACGAGGAGAGACTGAGGGAGTTGGGGCTGTTTAGTCTGAAGAAGAGGAGGCTCAGGGGAGACCTCATTGCTCTCTACAACTCCCTAAAAGGAGGTTGTAGTCGGGCAGGGGTTGGTCTCTTCTCTCAGGTGACCAGGGACAGAACTGGAGGGCAGGGACTCAAGCTTGGTCAGGGAAAGTTTAGACTTGATATGAGGAAAAAATTCTTCCCTGAAAGGGTGATTGGTCATTGGAATGGGCTGCCCAGGGAGGGGGTGGAGTCACCGACCCTGGAGGTGTTTAAGAGGAGACTGGATGAGGCACTGAGTGCCATGGTTTAGATGATGGGTTGGTGTTAGTGTTGGTGTTAGTGTTGGGTTATAGGTTGGGCTTGATGATCTCAGAGGTCCTTTCCAACCTTGTGAGAATATATGGCAGAATTTTTTTATATATTTGACAGCTGTATCATGCAGAGGTTACAAATACACAATAAATGAAACCATAGGTTTATTTCTGGAATTACTAGCTTGAAAAAGAATAAATCAGTGTTTGACTTCCAAAAATAGTATGCATATTGTGTTTATAGAGAGTATGCATGAAGCTGTATTAAGCTCTAGTTAGTAGCTAAGGAGCAAGTGTGTAATCAGTTCTTACACATTTTTTCCTACTTTTATTTTCTCACTGCAGTAGTGATGCAGTCTCTAGGCAATCTGTTTTATTCCATGTATACAAAACGTGTCATTCTACCATCCTGTTTGTTTCCCAGAGTTGTGTATGTGTTTGGTCCACCAGTCAAAGAACCTCCTACAGATGTCACCCCCACTTTCCTGACAACAGGAGTCCTCAGCACTTTACGTCAAGCTGATTTTGAGGCTCACAATATTCTCAGGGAGTCTGGTAGGTACTTTTGTCTTAAAGATCCCTGCAAACCTAACTGGGTGCAGTTATTATAGTGGTTCTGTCAAACTCTACAAGCTTCTCAAATGTCTCAAAAAAAGTGAGAAATGTGATGAGGACAAAAGCCTTTTCTGAAAGCTGCAGGAGCTGATAGCTAAAGCACAGGAATTGCTAGCCTTTCTGCCAGCAGAATGAATTTTAGGAGATTTTGGGGCATTGAGGCTTGCCTCTGACATCTCACGAAGCTCTGAGGTGTGGTGCTGCACTGCAGTTCAAACTTCTGCAAAAAGTACTGCTACCCAAAAAGTCAGCCAGATTACTTCTCTTTGCTGATGGTCTTCATCATCAGTATTTACTCCAAGTAAATAAACTGTGTAAAGAAACTTGACAGTTTCTAAACTGTGGGTTTTTTTGTGGAAAGAAGTGAGCCCAAATACTACATTTGTTCTAGTAGTGATGCTCACTACCTGTGGTGGTTTCATATTTCTTAAAGTAAAAGCTGTAATTGTAAACTCAACCATTTCAGGCTAGCAGACAGTAATACTTCAAACATTTAACATCCAAGGAGCTTGCAGTCCCCTGTGATATGGTATATGCACTCTGGGAATACAATAGTTCTGAGTTGTCAGTTTTTTACTTCATGACATTTGAAGAAGCAGTTCAACAGACTTGCCTCTATTTTGTATAAATCAAATTTAAATAGGAGCTCTTTTAGAAAACACATATTCTATTTGCAAGGATGTCTTAACGTGATTTGTGCAAAATTAGCCTCAATGCTGAGGACAACACTGTCATTTGTGTTTGTAACACTGTGGATGTGTAGCACTAACTTTTGTCAACACTTGGCTCAGTGTGAGTGAATTGCTCTCAGAAATAAGATGTGAGTTATTTACTGAAAAAGACTCCCTGTACCGACAGCTGAAGCCGGTGCAAGCAGAGGGTGAGATCCTGCATCAGTGTTGGACCAGCTCTGCAGGCTGCTGCACATCCTAATCTCAAGCTTTTAAATCATTTAAACAGCAGAAATAGGGGCTTTGTGTATTGGCTTTCAGAAGGACACATTTAAAAAGAAAAAACACTAAGAGGTGGTTGTCTGGATTTACTGAGCAACCACCAGGAAGAGAGCTCTGTAAGAACTTTCGTTCAAATATGCCAAATACAGAGATGCTTGAGAATGGCTCTTGATTTGGCTTGATATGGCAATGCCATGGTTATGTTATATAGGAAGGAAAGTAGATCTTAAATTGCATTAACAGCAAATTACAGGGACAACAGACATTATCTGGTTCTGTTCTGCATGCCTGCAAACACTGGGGCCAGTTCTAATGGGATGATATTTAATAAGTCCAAATGTTGGGTACTTCATTTTGGACACAACAATCCCATGCAGAGCTACAGACTGGGGACAGAGTGGCTGGAGAGGAGTCAGGCAGAAAGGGACCTGGGAGTGCTGGTGGACAGGAAGCTCACCATGAGCCAGCAGTGTGCCCAGGTGGCCAAGAAGGCCAATGGCATCCTGGCCTGCATCAGGAATAGTGCGGCCAGCAGGACCAGAGGAGTTATCGTCCCCCTGTCCTCGGCACTGGTCAGGCCTCACCTTGAATACTGTGTCCAGTTCTGGGCCCCCCAGTTTGGGAAAGATGTCAGGATGCTGGAGAGTGTCCAGAGGAGGGCAACGAAGATGGTGAAGGGGCTGGAGCACAAGCCCTACGAGGAGCGACTGAGGGAGTTGGGGCTGTTTAGTCTGAAGAAGAGGAGGCTCGGGGAGACCTCATTGCTCTCTACAACTACCTAAAAGGAGGTTGTAGTCGGGCAGGGGTTGGTCTCTTCTCTCAGGTGACCAGTGGCAGAACCAGAGGGCAGGGACTCAAGCTTGGTCAGGGAAAGTTTAGACTTGATGTGAGGAAAAAGTTCTTCCCTGGAAGGGTGATTGGTCATTGGAATGGGCTGCCCAGGGAGGGGGTGGAGTCACAGACCCTGGAGGTGTTTAAGGGGAGACTGGATGAGGCACTGAGTGCCATGGGTTAGATGTTGGTGTTGGTGTTGGGTTATAGGTTGGACTTGATGATCTCAGAGGTCCTTTCCAACCTTATGATTCTGTGAAACTATGATACTGAAGTTTATTTCAAGTGGCAATTTGAGTGGTTTTAGTGTATGTGCTGCTAATTATGTAATTGTGTAATGAGTGTGATCTTCTGAGTTGTGGTAACAGTAATGAAAAGATCCCAGAAGATACAAATGTAGCTCCTGCTTTATTTTTGAAGTACGCCTGGGAAAGTCTGTTAAACTTCTATCACATTTGTGTCTTTCAAACAAATCAAATGCACTTTGTACAACTATTTTTCCAAAGGTTATGCTGGAAAAATTAGCCAGATGCCAATAATCCTGACACCGTTGCATTTTGACCGGGACCCCCTACAGAAACAACCTTCCTGTCAAAGATCTGTGGTCATTCGAACTTTTATTACAAGTGATTTTATGACTGGCATTGCAGCAACTCCTGGTAATGAGGTTCCAGAAGAGGTAATATTTTCAAGTTTATTTTCAATATGAGCTAATATTGTCAATGACTCATTTTGACTTTCTTCCCTTTCTTGATTTCTTGCCTTGACTTTGATTTTATTGCAAATTTTTCTCTTTCATAGTATTCATTAAGGAGAATAAATATGGTGGTCTTTTCCTTCTTCACTTTGGATGCTTCTTTGTGTTTGAGGTGGTTTTATTTTTGCCTGTATTGCTCCCTTTTTGTTTTGAAAGGGGTTTCACTCATGCCATTGCTTGATATTTGGTGGTGGTTCAGGTGGAGATGGTGGTCTGGGAAAAGTCTGAAAACAATTGATAGTAACGTGTGACATTACATCCCTGCTGAACTTCCAAGAAATAGTTTTGAAACTGAAGAGCTGCTGCCCTGAGGGCAGTATATTGGGATTTACAACTTTTATTGGCATGTTTCAAGTGTAACTGCACATGCCAGATTCTAAAAGCTGATTTTATTTCTTAATTGATGATAATGTGCTGATAGCTTTCTCTTGTGTATGACAGAGCTAATGTGAACAAAGTTTTCCTTTTTAAAAGCTTTTCTCGAGCAGTTTTCAGCAGGTCTGTTCTACATGCTTCATTCTGATGGTTTTTTTCCTCTCTGCAATAGGTTGTGTTAAAAATGGTGGCAGAGATTAAGAAGATTCCTGGCATTTCTCGGGTGATGTATGACTTGACATCAAAGCCCCCAGGAACAACGGAGTGGGAGTAATTAACTTTTTTTCTATTAAAAGTACTGTGTGCAGTCTAAATCATATCAGAAACCATTCCCAGTGTTGACATGCAGTACTGTGAAAGAGTGACTGGAGCTGCTACATCGCATCAGATTCCTCTCCTGGAGCATAAACCTGCAGTTAAGAGCTGTGCTGGAGATGATGTCTAAGTGGGGCTGAGGATTTGTACGGGTAAATAATCATGGCAGCGTTGCCGGTGCGCAGACAGATTCCTATTGCTTTTGCCTTTGTCTTACAGATTTTTCCTGTTTTCATGTGGTTTATTGTTAACTGTCATTTCAATGTCTCTTTAGTTTTGTACACTGTGTAAAAAGAGACAGTTTATTTCTACCAAAAGCGTCGTTAGAGCCTGAAACTGTACAATGGATTCTTTGTGACCAACTGCTTTTGAACGGACTTATTATAAATAAATATTTTGCCAAATGGAATAGTGGGTACCGTTGAGTTGTGGAATTTGTATCTGTCGTATCCTGTTAAGCCTGTTCTCTATTGTTTGATGTCTTAGCCCATGGCAATAACGTTGAGCTCCAAAAGAGCAGTGCTACAATATTATGAGCTGACCTCTGTCTGTGTTTCTGTCCTCGCTCCCTCTTGCGTCGCTCGGTAGATGTGTGTGTTGGTAACACCAGCTGAGCTTTAGTATCCACTAACTGCATGGAAACGTGTGTCAGATGCCAGGGAGTGAGGTATCTTTGTGTGCTTCTGGGCACTCTGGAAGCTTAAAAATGGGAGTGCAGTTTGGAAAGCTGTTGCGCCAGAGCTGCTGGATCCGCGCATCCTGTTTCTGTCCTCTGACATTGTGCAGCAGTCCCTTTGCAGCCTGCTGCTGCTGTGCTTTCCTTACACCTGATGACAGTTTATTTTCTACTCATTTGCTTTTACAGGCATTTTTTTTTTGGTATGTATTGTGCTTAGCTTGATCTTTAAGATCGTTAGAGTTGTTAGTGTGGAGTCAGGGTATCCAAGGTGACTTTCCCGATTCCTTATCGTTTGTATTCTGCTGTTTATGTAGTTAAGTAAGCAATAACTTGAGAGATGGTTACTTTGGATGCCTGTGCTGTTCTGATGTATCAAGGCAAAGCTAATTCCATCTACCTGAGAGTTTTGAGCACGTCCTGGGATTGCTGTTTGTGGAAGTAACAGCTAAATTCTAAGCTGAGCAGCTTGCTGGGTGCCTGTTGGGTACCACCAGTGGAACCGTAGCCATGGATCCAGGCTCATCCCCTATATCCCTTTTTTTTAATTAAGCAGTTGCATTTCATTCAGCTGCAAAATTACCATGGTATTATTGGGGGAGAAATACTTGTTCAGACTGTTCAATAACACTGAGTATTTCATAGCTGTAGCTGCTTATATTTCTACTTATATGGATTTGTGAACTGGAATAACAGTTGAAAGTTGTTCTTTTGATTGCACACATTTTCCTGTTGTTCTTCCATTTACTGCCTACGTATTATGGAAATTCAGTTTAATTTCTGCTTATAGGAAATGGTTAATTTGCATAAACTTATTCTTTGGCCTGTGTCATTGAGTGATGGTTTTTCACTTGAGGCAGGTGATGGTGTGTTACAGCCTTCCGCTCTTTGAAAACCTTTGGGGACACAGGAGTGCAGGGGGGGGGCAGAAACCAGGGGCTGGAAAACTGCCTCCCCCTCTCTGCCCACTCTGGGCAGGTTTTGTAGCCTGAGTAAACTGATCCTAATTTATATCTGGGTTGCCACCTTTATAAAAGGAGGGTTGTGGTTCTCCCCTATGTCCATCATGACCTCTCTGAGACCTTTGGATGAGCTTTTTGTGATGCAAGTGAGGTATTGTCAACATGAATGTTCTTTTTATTACTGGACTGTGATCTGTAAGAGCTGTTGGTCAGCAGTGTTTGCTGTGGCAGTCTGTTACAGCCTGGGTTCTGTTGGAAACAAATTTCCTTTGTAACTGATCTCCCTGATGAAATTATGGCCTTTGAGTACATTTTAACTGTTTGTCAGGAAAAGCTGAGGGTGATTGCTTTCATTATTGTGTTGGTATTTGATGTAAAGGGTGCAATGACAAGAAATGGATCTTTTTTGGTGTGATGCAGAACTCCAAGCTTTTAATGCTCCAGCAGTTGTGCTTATTGTCTGTAGGCTTGTTCTCACTGCTGCCTCCAGTTTGTGTTACCTTGACAGCAAATAGGCAAAACAGAAGGAATTATTAAAAAGTAATGCAAGGAATAAAGAGCACCTCTTAACCCCAAACCCTTCTTGGTTTTGACTGAGACACTTGCTCTCTGTGTAAGTCAATCTGCACTATACAGGCCATAGCTATGATGTGACTCACAAGAACACTTGTGTGGTGATGGTGATGCCCCTGAGTTGGGAGTTGCAGTAATTGTTGTACCTCTGGACCACAAAGCTGCAGCACACCTGGACAGAAATCTTGTATTTTACTGTATGTTGCACACTTGGAAGCCCTTCCTGGCGTTGCATCTTAACTATTGGCATGTGGTAGACCTGTGTTTAAGTCTGACATGCACTCTTACCATCTTTTGATCACCCAGGTTGCTCTCATACCTGTTAATGAAAGGAGCTTGACAGCCATTCCTGTGCTCTTTAGGAACATACTTTAGGTTTGGGGTGGTTTTTTTTTAAGCCAGAAAATTGAATAATGAAAAATTTAGGCATAAACTATTGCACTATAATCAAAATGTCTTACTGAAATGGAATTTATGTTCTTTAGCTCTCTTCCCCCTGTTTGACACCTGTGCCATGCATTGTAGACGTGGTGGGTTGTTCTTGGGAAGGTTGGTGTTATCCCAGCAGTTCTTGAGTGTTTTTATGGATTCCATGTGGAGGGAAACATGATACTCTGTTCACATTTCTTAAAAATTATGTATTTAGCACCTAGTTTACAGACTGATAACTGTAGCTGCCCTGTACAATTGTTCACCTCGAGTCTTCAGTAAAACATGTCAGCAGTTAGAGGAATTTGTATTGGGGGCATTCCCCATCATTCTCAATTTTTAACATTTTTCTGCTTGTGAAATGATAAAAGTACTGTGAGCCTTAATTTTTATCCACAAATAAAAATATTATGTTTGAACATCGGCGTGACTTATTTTTTAGGGCTTACACGTAGAAAACTGTTACGAATGGACTGTCCATTTTGGGTGGAAAAAGATGGTTTGTGGCAGTTGTGTTTTCTGGTTGCAGACCACGCTGGGGTAGGGGAGGCAGCTCTGCTGGGGCACAGCTGTCCCTTGCTGTGTCACTGATTCAGACACCCTCCTGCAGAGTAATGGGGTGCTCTCTGGTTCTTGCCTCCTGCTTGCTTCTGCACTGTGTTATGCTATGGCAAATGTAACTTCTGCCTGAAAACATGTGTAGAGCCTCCCCATGGGCTCTCTTGCAGCAGCCCTGTGAGTATCCTTGCCGTGGTGGTGCCCACACAGACCAGGACAGGCTGCCACAGTCCCACAGGCTGCTGGTGGCCTGCAGTGTCCTGGTGGGAAACTGCCCCAGCCCCTCGTTGCACTGGGGGTTGTGCTTGGTTTGGTGGCCGACCTCTGCTGCTGGTGTTTAACTGGTTTTAGTGGTTTCAAGACCAAGTTTCAGTGCCAATTTTCCCACTAAAAGGAAAACTGTGGCTGAGATTATAGTTGTGAGCAAAAACTTTTAAGGAGCTGCTGTCATCTGCAGAGAGGGAGCAAGTGGGCACGGGTCATTTATCTTCTCACAAGGGAGGGAGGGGACACAGGGGCTGAGCTCTGCTCTCTGGTGCCCTGGGACAGGACTGGAGGGAATGGCAGAAGATGTGCCAGGGGAGGGTTGGATTGCACATGAGGAAGAGGTTCTTCCCCCAGCAGGTGGAGGAGCCCTGGAACAGCTCCCCAGGGAAGCAGTCCCAGCACCCACTCTGCCAGCATCCCAGAAGGATTTGGACACTGCCCTCAGCCCCACGGGGTGAGTGTTGGGAGTGTCCTGTGTAGGGATGATCCTTGTGGGTCCCTTCCAGCTTAGGTAACTCTATGGTTCTATGATTCTTGCTTGCCTTTTCGCAGTGCCCAAGCTACACTCTGTAATCAGAGCTAAGCAAACCCAACAGCCTGGGTTTCAGTATAAATGGTTTGGCCTCCAGCATGGCAGCAGTTCTGGCTCTGTGGGTGGGCCTGGGGGCTTGGGCCAGTGAGAGCTGGGCTACATCACTGCTTCTGATTTGCTTGCTGATCTGTGATGTCAGTAAACCCCTTTTCCCCAAAGAGCACAGCAGCAAGTTCTAGTCCAGATCCTCCAGCAGTGCCCACAGCACAGCCCTCTGCTCCATCTCCTGTTGTGCCTCAGCAGCTGGAGCTGCAGCAGGCACCCTCTGCTTGGCACCCACTCGCAGAGGCTGCAGGGCTTGGGTACAGGTTTGGGAGGGATTGCCTTCCTGAAGGGAATCTTCCAAACAAATACCTTTTTTTAGATGTCTTTCTTCCATAGCTCAGTAAGGATCTGCACCCTCTGTGCAGATTCCAGTCTTTCAGGATAGTGTTGAGGGAATTCAGAGAAGCAGTGGGAAGCATCCAAGATAAGGGCAGTGTGCAAGTCTTGGCTGAGCATCCCCCTGAAGTGCTCTGGGAGCTGGAGATGCAGCAGGGGTGGTTTGGAGCAAGGCAGGGGCTGTGCACTTGGGCTGGTTGAGCATCCTAGGGCTCTGGGTGGCAGGGAGCAGGGATGGTCCTCGGGTCTCTCCTCCCAGTTCCCAGCATCCAGCCCACTGGTGTCACCAGTATGTTCTCCTGGCTCTGTGGGCAGCCCCGTGTCCACCCAGGGAGGGCAGAGGTGCTTGGGGTCCCTGTTACAGGAAGAAGGCAGCCTGTGGGAGCAACCCCTCACAGTGTTGAAATCCACCAGGGAAAGAACAGTGGCAGAAATGAAGCCACAATGTTTTTAGCCAAATTATAATTTTCCACAAAAGCTTTTTCAGAAACTTCACAACAGGAAAAAGAGTTTGGATTACTGGGGATATTTTTTTTTGTTGTGGATTTGTAAGAAGTTTGATCACCTTTTCAGCACAGGCTGTTCCTGCAGTCCTGCATGCTGCAGAATGACCTCTGGGTCATGTTGGAGTTTCCCCTGGTTTCATTTCCTTGGTTGAAAATACTTCAGTCAATTTTCTAATGATGTTGTATCAGCTCAGTTACCTTTAATAGCAGGGCACCTGTTTCTGGGGCTGCTGGTCTTGCCCTGTGATGGCTTTATTTAAAGGAATCCTTGTTCTCTCTCTCTTCCTTCATCTGAGTCCAGTCATGATGCTTTAATAGAAAAAAAACCTCCTACCTTAAAATGTTTCTACTGCATTTTACAGTGAATATGGCTCCAAAGCAAGGTTTGTAACTCAGAATTTGAGGTTGGCTCGGTGGCTGCGCGGTGCCAGCTGCAGCTCTGCTGTTGAGGGACGGCTTCCCCTCCACTCACCTGTGCTGCTGTGGTTTATGGCTCATTTCCTTGCTGAATTAGAAGCAAATTGCAAAGGGACTGTTGTGCAATGATGTAATAGCTGTTTGCAACTGCCTTTAACAAGATTCAGGCCACTAACTCACATGGCTAATGTGTAAATGTGAAGAAAGGCATGTAAATGAGTGAAGTGGGATCACGAAGCATGGTGTCACAGCCAAACTGTTTCCATGTCTCTATCTAAGGACTGGATCCAGACTCCCTTGTGTCTCTTCCTTCTAAGATTTGATTTCCCAATGAATTTTATACATCTCATTGGGGAAGATGATACAGAGTGCTCGTTGTCCTGAGGATAACAGCTTCCGAGAGGGCAGTGCTGGGAGCTGAACAACCTCTTATCAAGGGGAGCAGATTATTTCCAGTTAACAGCTTTAAACTGGAAGGGGGAAGATTTAGATTAGGGATTAGGAAGAAATTCTTCACAATGAGGGTGGGGAGGCCCTGGCACAGGTTGCCCAAGGAGGTTGTGGCTGCCCCATCCCTGGAGGTGTTCAAGGCCAAGTGAGCATCCTGGTCTGGTGGGAGGTGTCCCTGCCCATGGCAGGGGGTTGGAACTGGAGGATATTTAAGGTCCCTTCCAACCCAAACCATTTCATGATTTCTGTTTCTTTATTTGCATGAACCTGAACTGCAGAAGACTGAACCAGTGCTGTAACTGAATTAGTTCATTATAAAATTGAGTAGTTTTAACACGAGTTGGCTGGCTTTTGCACTGCTGCTTCCTTTGTGGTTTAAGCTTGCACTGGGTTTGGAAACAGTGAAGGCAGTCCCTGCGGATGCCATCCTGAGCTCACAGAGGTCAGGCAGATGGAAAACACCCCAGAGAAACCTGCCCCAAAGCAGGGTGTGTGATTGCACACACTAATGTTGATTGTTTTCCTGCAAGCATCACGGAGGACCCAGGCGTCCAGTGGGAATTCTGCTAGGCAATACATCCAGGCTTATTCAATTGATGAGGGGATTAACCCCAGCTCCCCCCTCTGTGCCACACAACCCCCAGGGACTGTCCCCCCCACTCTGTGTGTGTGTGGGGAGCAGGTTGTGAGCACAGGGAGCCCTGGCATGAAACAGCCAGGTGGGTGACTTCTCTTGCCCTAATCCTGTCACTGCCTGTCTCTAGAGCAGCAAATCCCAGGGGCGACGGATGATGGGCATCAGGAGCAGGAGGTCCTTCTCAGAGCTGCTTTTCTCACATCTTCAGCCTCACCTCCAGCCACCTCAGAGGAAAGGTTGTAGGTTTTCAGCACGAGATAGTGAGAGTGATGCAGATATTCCCTTTCCAGCAGTTTGTTTAGCTGTGGGGAGGCAGAACACACTTTGCTTCCACATCACCATCACAAGCTGTGGTGAAGTGGGGCTCTGCAAGCACCCTCGCTTTGGGCTTGTCAGCTGTGCCTTGTGCCCTGTTAACTCCCACAGGTTCCTTTTTTTATGTATGGAATCGATTTAAATGTGTTCAAGAATGCACATAGAGTTGGGATATTTTTCTTGTCCATAGTTCCCCAGAGTGGTTTGGTATACAAAGGCCAACATAAAGCTACTTGCAGGTTTTCTTCCTTTTAAAATGGTTTTTAGGGTGAAAAAAACAAGGAAAAATATTCTGGGTTGAGTGTAAGTTTCATGGACTGCCTGAGTTTAAATTGTGTGCTAATTAAGAGAAATGTTAATTAAAGAGAAATGGTTTCTTCTCATTACAGGGTCCAGTAGGGGATGACAAAGGGGTTTGGGGCTATTCCTTGTGTGTGTGTCCCACTGGGTGTCCCTGGTTCAGCCCCCATGCTCCCCTCTCTCTGCAAAAAAGGGTGTTTGCCACTGGATTTGTGTGCACACTTTACTTAATGAAGAAGAAATAATTAAAAGCTGCCATACATAATTTAGAGTGCTCTGACGTGGGCTGCCATCCAACCATGGCCTTGCAGGGCCCGTGACCTGGCCACGGACACCAGAGTCCCTGTGCTGTTGTTTCCCTGGCAGAAACCTGCAATGTTGTGGGGGAAAGGGCAGCTCAGCACATTTCTGTGCTGTGGCCTCCTGGTCCTGTGGCTTTACCCACCGTTATGCTTGGCTTTTGTTCATGCAGCACTCACACATCAGGTTTTACACCCAGGACTTAGGTTCTTGTGCAGCTTTTATCCTTTGGGTCCACTGGAAGGTGAGCCCTGGTGATTCAGTGCTGCCAGCACAGTTTAATCTATGGCTTTTTTGTTGTTGTTATTGTTGGGCAAGGGGACATGGGATAAATAAGTGCCCAGCTTGTCTTTTCATGTCTGATCTGCCTCAGGCTTGGGTTTCTTGGAGTGGAGGTGGAATGGTGCTCAGGACATTGGGAATGCAGTGGGAATCAATGAGTTTTTAGAGTTTTTTTGAGAAAAAAACAGGTTTTCTTACTGACCACAGCCCTGTGAGGGGTCTGGAGACATGTCCACCTGCTCCTGTGTAGCTCCAGTCTCTGGCAAAGCTCAAAAGTGGGCCTGGACCATGTAACAAGGAGCTCGTTGCCTCTCTGTGCTTAATTTTGCAGGGGAATGGATGGGAATGTCCCTGCTGTGCGATGGGGAGGGGCTACTGCACACCTGGGTTTGAAGGTGGCTGAGTCAGGGTTTGGATTCAGGATGATCTTTTATGCTTTGTGGAGCCGATGTTTATTTTTAGTTGCTCCTGTAGTGCTGATTGCTATGGTAACACAACGGGATGGATGTGCTGGTTGTGGTGCTCCAGCAGCACTGGCCCAGGAGGAGCAAGTGTTGGGACAGGGCTCCTGGCCATGGTTTTGATGGAGGGAGGTGGCAGCTCAGGGTCTTGTGTTTGGTCCATCTATTTGGACAGTCAGAGCTGGGGCTCGCTGCCACCTGCACCTGGGAATCTCCACCTCTGGAAACAAAACGCAAACTCCAAGCACACAAACCTGTCCAGGAAGAACTTTAAGTGCATCCTTGGAGAGTTAAAGCTGCTCAGCAGGGAATTGACTGCTCAAAAACCTTGTCGACAAAAGCGGATCAACCTTTTTTGTCTGAAATTTATGCAGAAAAGTGAAGAACAACGTGGGTGGTTCCGCACCTTTTCCTTCTGTTGGAAAGCAGATGCTGAGCGATTTGGGGGATTGTGAGGATCCAAAGGCTGGTGCACGTGTCCAGGAGCAGTGCCAGCCACCCCCTCCCTTGCCTGCCTGCCCGCCCTGGGCAGCTGGTTGCCTCCAGAAAGGTCTGAACATCTGAATTCCTGTTGACCTTGGAAAATCTTCCCCTTTCTAATTATGGGTTGTGTGATCACCAGTTGCCCTTGGTGCAAACCAGAAAAGCCACTTGGCAGTGATCTCACTAAAGACTCAAGAAGGAGGAAAAATATGTTAATTACCATATTCCAGAGTTTTTCTTTTTGCTTGGGTGTGATAGCGCTGGTATCTGGCTCCAAGACTATAGCTAAAAATTATCTTGAGAAGATAAAAGGCTGAAGGGAGGATGCCTCCACTTCAATGCTTTAATTTCACCAGATATTGACTCACTTGAAGCTGAACATTATTCAGTGCTCTCGAGCTGCCCAGCTCCTTTATGCCCTTCAAGGGGGCAGCTGAGAGTGTTCGATGGGGCTGCCTTTGGGATTTATGGAACACATTTCCACAGGCAAGTGCTCTGCCTCTGTTTCAGGAAGAAACACTGTGCTTTTTACTTCTGTCACTTTTAATTGCAGTGAGGTTTGAATCAGATGTAACAAATCTGGACGGCACAGGAGCAGAGCAATGCAGCAGCAAATTGTGAGTGGCTGTAATTGCCCACGGGCTGGCTGAGCCACCTTCCCCAGCACCATCCGAGCAGGCACAGCCACAGCTGGAATAAGAAGTCCTGTTGTCCCTCCTGTGGTGGTCAGCAAATGGATCAGAAACAGGCCAACGCAGCTTGGTTTAGGTGTGATGATGGATCTGAGGTCTGTTTGTCTGCAGGGGCTGGAGCTGCTCGCCCAGCACATCCACAGTCCCACAGCTCATTGCACCAGCTGGACTTGCTCAGACCACACAGGATTGCCCACCCCTGGCTCAGTTAATGGCACTGGGCTTCTACCCTGGTGATAAATCCAAGGGAGTGTAGTTCACTTCCAGTTTCCTTGTGTGCTGGGGCAGATTTGCCATCGGCTCTGAGAAACACGGAGAAACCAGATGTTCCCTTGCCAGGAGATACACCTGTAATGGCCTCTGCTCCCTGCTCCCGGGTGGAGGCAGGGTGGGAAAACCCAGGGCTCTCCCACAAGCCCGGAGAGGAATGCTTTTGTGCTCCCTGCCAGGAGAGGGTTTGATATGTGGAAATACATTGATACCAGTTTCTGCTGTATTGGATGCTGAAATATCTCTTTAAAATCCGAAATATACAGACACAGCCAACCCTTGGATAGCCAGTAATGCCTAAGATGCAGCTATTTTCACCTGTTTCCTCTCAAACACTGTTCCTACCACCGTGCCTGGGCTCCTCACCCCGCGGGGCTGTGGTGAGGCAGTGCAGTGCCCATCCAGGGCTCCTTGTGGGCAAAAGGCTGGAGGAGCAGTGTGCTGCAGGGGAAGCAACACTGCCACCTTAGAATGTATTTCACATCACTGCTGGGCTCTGCTTGACTCTGTCTTGGCCCCCTTGTGCTGCTTATTTAGGTCTTTTTGGGAGGGTTGACTTTTGGAGGAGGAGGATAACCTGCAGAGGTGGCACAGCTGGGGAAGCAGAGCACTGAGAGGGGAGCCAAGGAGTAGCTTTAAAACCTAAATGAAACCTGATGCAGATATGTGGTGGTTTTTAAACACTGTTTTGAACGTTTTCTCTGTTTCCCAGGTCCCACCTGCTTGCTTTGAATAGAGGAATAAAGAGAGGGAGGGCTGCTCCTGCATCCCATGGGGGCTGATGGGGTGCTGCATCCCTTTCCAGTTTATTACAAGGAAATGAAAACAGCAGGGAGTGCCCGACCTGCCACACTGAGTTTTTCAGAGAACTTGTCTGTATTTGGAAACACAATAAAATGGCATCAAGAATGGTGTGGCCAGCAGGGTGAGGGAGGTGATCCTTCCCCTGTACTCGACGTTGATGAGGCCACACCTTGAGTATTGTGTTCAGCTCTGGGCCCCCCAGTTCAAGAAAGATATTGAGGTGCTGGAGCAGGTCCAGAGAAGAGCGACGGAACCTGTGAAGGGGCTTGAGCACAAGTCCTATGAAGAGAGGCTGAGGGAGCTGGGGTTGTTTAGCCTGGAGAAGAGGAGGCTCGGGGTGACCTCATTGCTCTCTATAACTATCTGAAAGGAGGTTGTGGACAGGTAGGGATTGGTCTCTTCTCCCAGGCAGCCAGCAACAGAACAAGAGGGCACAAGCTTAGACTCGGCCAGGGAAGGTTCAGGCTGGATATCAGGAAAAAGTTCTTCACAGAACGAGTAATCAGGCCTTGGAATGGCCTGGCCAGAAAGGGGGTGGAGTCACCATCTCTGGAGGTTTTTAAAATAAGACTGGATGTGCCATGATCTAGTAATCGTGAGGACGTTGGACAAAGGGTTGGATTTGATGATCTTGGAGGTCTCTTCCAACCCACATGATTCTATGATTCTATGATTTGGGATCCTTCCCTTCACAGGAGTCACTCCAGTTGCACTTTCAGAAGCTAAGAAATGTGAAGGTGGATCAGGAGAGGAGCTCAGAGGTGTCCCTTAGGCTTTCTTTGCAGGTGCTGCAGGAAACCCCTTTGCCCATCCCTCTCCTGCCCAGCTCTGCCTACGCTGTGCCGTCTCCTGCCTGGAGCAGGGTGGATGCTGGGCACAAAGCTATTGAGAAAGCTCAGGAGGCAGTGGAGGCTCTCCCTGACTGGACTGTTCATAAGTCACTACATTTAAATGCTGTCAGAGCAGGGTGAACCACTTAAAACCAATTAAGTACCTTAATGAATCTTTCCCTGATGGGGTTTCAATTACCTTAAGCAGAAGACAGTATGGAGCAGGAGCCCCTTAGCCTAAAGGCTATCGTTTAGACTCTTGCTAATTAGATCATGCATTTGAAGATTACTGAGCTCCTATGGGATGAAATATATATGTTTACTTAGATATCACTTACAAATACATTCCAGCTCAATCTTTACCTGTGTAAGGCTTGCATTTTACTGCTTAAAAACCTCTAAATAGGACTTTCCAGGTAATTAATTGCTGCTGGCTTGTCCTGCTTGAGATGAACCACATCTGTGTGTGCAAATAGCTTTCAGGTGAATATATGCATAGATAAAAAGTTTGGGGGAATAAATTTTTAAGAGGCTGGTGTGGCAGCTGAAAAGCTTGGGTGGATTTTAAGATAATTTTAAAGGAATTTTAGTAGAATTGCTGGAAAGTTACTGGGTCAGAATTTGCATCCTGGACTCCTTTAGTTTGGAATGAAGCAAAATAAGTGTGTTATGAAGATCAGGACAGGCTTGTCTGGTTGAATGTTGTGAGGCACCTGTTGACCAGCACACAGGTTTAACTGAAACACCTGTCCTGATAGGAAACTGCTTCAGAGGTTTTTAAAAATCCTTTAAAAATGTGAATGGTGTGGTGTGCACTAATTCATCATGGGGACTTAATGCTTTCTGATGAGAAAACACCTACTGGAGATTTTTAGAAACACTTCTTTTATTCCTATCTGGAAAACAGGAGGTTTAACTAAACCAAAGTGGTGTCTGAACCAGTAGAAAGTGTATTAAACCCGTGTTCTGATCCTGAAGTGGTGAGGCCGGGTGCTATGGGAATGTTCTGCTTTAAAACTGGCAACATGGGCAATATTGCTTGGTTTTTTTAAAGGCTGTTCTGTGCCTCTGCACTGGTTGTTGTTGCTGAACCTCCCTTCCTTCCAGACAGCTCAGGATTGTGTGTTTAATACAGATAAATGCAGGGCATTATGCTTGGAAGCAGAGATTAACCCTCCTGCGTGGGCTGGGCAGCTGCGGGGCGAGGGCGACTCGGAGCACGAGGAATAGCAACGAGGTACAACTTGTGATAATTTGCAGGTGCAGAGCTTGGAAATGTGGGTTTATGCATTTAGTGTATAAAGAAATCAGAGATACGTAATTATAAACAGAACAGCTTATTACTTTAACTAATAATTGCCTAGAAAAACTTATGTTATGTTGTTTTGTGGTATGTTATGTTACAGTATATTATGTTATAGCATATATCATATCATATATCATCATATCATATATCATCCTATCCTATCATATATCATCCTATCCTATCATTATCATATATCATATATCATATCATATATCTCATCATATATAATATCATATATCATCATATCACATCATGTATCATCATATCATATCATATCATATATCATATCATATATGATATCATATAGCATATCCTTTTAATATCTTTATTGATGATCTGGATGAGGGGATTGAGTCCATCATCAGCCAGTTTGCAGATGATACCAGGCTGGGAGGAAGGGTTGATCTGTTAGAGGGTGGGATGGCCCTACAGAGGGACCTGGACAGACTGGAGAGCTGGGCTGATTCTAATGGGATGATGTTTAATAAGTCCAAATGTTGGGTACTTCATTTTGGACACAACAATCCCATGCAGAGCTACAGACTGGGGACAGAGTGGCTGGAGAGGAGTCAGGCAGAAAGGGACCTGGGAGTGCTGGTGGACAGGAAGCTCACCATGAGCCAGCAGTGTGCCCAGGTGGCCAAGAAGGCCAATGGCATCCTGGCCTGCATCAGGAATAGTGTGGGGAGCAGGACCAGAGGAGTTATCGTCCCCCTGTACTCGGCACTGGTCAGGCCTCACCTTGAATATTGTGTCCAGTTCTGGGCCCCCCAGTTTGGGAAAGATGTCAGGATACTGGAATGTGTTCAGAGGAGGGCAACGAAGATGGGGAAGGGGCTGGAGCACAAGCCCTATGAGGAGTGACTGAGGGAGTTGGGGCTGTTTAGTCTGAAGAAGAGGAGGCTCAGGGGAGACCTCATTGCTCTCTACAACTCCCTAAAAGGAGGTTGTAGTCGGGCAGGGGTTGGTCTCTTCTCTCAGGTGACCAGGGACAGAACTAGAGGGCATGGACTCAAGCTTGGTCAGGGAAAGTTTAGACTTGATGTGAGGAAAAAGTTCTTCCCTGAAAGGGTGATTGGCCATTGGAATGGGTTGCCCAGGGAGGGGGTGGAGTCACCGACCCTGGAGGTGTTTAAGGGGAGACTGGATGAGGCACTGAGTGCCATGGTTTAGATGTTGGTGTTGGGTTATAGGTTGGACTTGATGATCTCAGAGGTCCTTTCCAACCTTATGATACTGTGATACTGTGATATCTCATATCATCAATAGTGTCCCCAGCCCTAAGCAGGGAGCAGTATGAAGCTTCCCTCCCCAGGACCCTGTACCCCAGTTCCTACCCCCAGCCCCTCAGTAGGCGTGGGATGAGGGACTCCCAAGGCACTGCCTTCTCCCCTCTTTCCCTGTGGGATGGGAGCTCATGGAAAACCAATTAGTGATTAATCACCAGCCCTCATCTGGGAAATAGCACAGGGGCTGACTAGTCTTGGCGCACCGATATTCGCAAGCGCGCTGTTAGTGCTGAGGCGGGAGAGGGTTTCTGGGGCAGCAGAGGGCTGGGCGAGATGCTTGTGGGGAAGAGGGCTCGTGCCCTCCAGGAGATGCCCGTGGGCTGCCCACGGTGCCCTGGGGAGCCAGGCTGGCTGCCCACACTACTCTGGCACGGCGCGCTCACCCTCGCTCTGCGAGCTGCTGAGGCAGCAGGGTATTTCGATACAGGCGCAGAAATGCGGTATCAATATTTAAAGCCACCTGGGTAGCTTTGCTTTCAGGAAAGCAATCTTTCTGCATTTTTGATGAGGTGAGTCAGGGTCTCCTTACCTGCCAGAATATATAATTATCCAAGAGACAATATCCGATAGCGTTACCTGCCTAAATGGGACATCATGAGAACACCTCCCCTCACAATAGCCTGCTGTACGCCCAACAATGCTCCATTTAGAGAGGAGCAAATTGTCAGCATCTACTTTTAATTTAGTTTACTTTAAGGTGACTGATACCTTCTGAGGTCTTTGGGAACAACGGGGTGTTTCTGTGGTTAAGGAAATGATAAGCATGGAAAGCTGAGTAAGCACAATACACCTTTTATTCAAGGGCATTAGGCTTTTGTTAGCCAACTTCCAACTGGAGAATCTCCTAAGCCTTGAAACTTACACATCTGTGAAGTGAGTGTGTATTTCTGTAGCTGCTCAGGGTTGATCTAAAGGCTTCTGGAGTTGCTGGAAACCTTTTCAGGAAGTGCTAGAAAGCTTACTGACAAATGAGGTAACATTTTAGGACAGGCACAGAAGTGGAATTTGTTAACAGCTCAAATTTTGAGTCATTTTTCTGCAGTTTTGCAAAATTTTTAGAGAATCTTTTAGCACCATCTCTAAATAGGTTGGATAACACCAGTTTCTGTGGAAGGTAAATTTTAGAGGACTTCTTCCAAAAAGGAATGGAACTGTTTTGTTAAAAAGCATCTTAAAAGGGCTTTTCTGTTTCTCTGGTGGGTGAGCCAGCAGAGTGCTGTTGCTGTGAGCAGGATGAGCCACACGCTGGGCTCCTCATGGGAAGCATGGCCAACAGACCTCATCCAGGACTGAACAACTCAGGAAGTCCCTGGCTCCCAAAGACTGTTGGGGAACCCAGTGGAGGCTGCTCGAGGGACCCAGATCCAGGAGGGGTGGTAAGAGCTGGGCTGGTCCCACCTCATCAAAAGGGGGCCCAGTGCCTGGAGGGGAGAGAGGAAGGTGGTGGATCCAAACTCTCCTGGGAAGTGGCAGGTGGTAAAGCAGGGGATGCCAGCCACAGCTTTGGAGCCTGGGAGCTCCAGGATGGATGCTGGGAAGAGCTTTTTCAGCAGAGGGTAGTAGAGTGCAGGCAGAAGATGTCCAGAGGGCTGGAGGACTCTCTGGCTTTGGGAGTTTGCAAGACTGGTGAGAAAACTCACCCAGGGCTGGCAGTAGATCTGCTGTGGGTGGGAGACGGGGCCAGAGACCTCCAGAGGTCCCTTCTCCTTGATTTCATGGAGCTCTTCATCCAACCCCCTGATCCCTCAGCATCAGTTTGCAGGTTGCCTTTCCCAGTCAGACACACACACATCCTTGCCCAGGGCACGAGTGGGTGATTTCTCTTCTTTTCATGCAACGACTTTAAAATCCTGCTTGTTTCAGAAGGCTGTTTTCCCTCTTTGCAAGCCTCTCTCTCCAAACAAGGCTCTGTTTGTGCTTCTAAAGTGGCTGTTGTGATTAGTGCTGTAATCTCCATATCAGCTTTTACATTTCAAACCAGAGAGGGAATTAATTCCATTCTACTATCCGCTTCTTTCATATGTTTTTCCAAAACGCCGTTTGCTCAGCAAACAAATGAATGAGGAAAAGCCACAACTTTGCTCTCATCTTAAGGGTGATCAAGTCCTGAATCAAGTCCCTGAATCCCTACAAATCGCTTGGAGAATGGAATTTCTTGCTGGATGGGGTGACCTGAGGAGCTCGAGCACCACGCACGGAAGGAGGAGGAGGAGAGATGGCGTGGCTGGCTCAGCTCTAACACAGCCACCTCGATGGAGACACTGATGCTCCGAGGCCACATCCATCAGGAATTGTGCCACAATTGAGCCCACGTGGCAGCAGGTTTGCCATCGAGGGGAGCACACGTGTGGCTTCTCCTACGCTGACTGGAGCCCTCTGATGTTTACAGATTTAGCCAGCTGGACTTTTTTTCTGCTGCTATCCATCTAAATACCTCATTCTGCACAAATCCAGGTTTGGTGTGCTGCTTTGCACGTGGCTGTGTGTTGTTTTTTAAGAACTGTCCTCCTTATTCGCTGCAAAGCGAAGCCCTCTGGCAAGCAGAAAGCTGCTACAGATGTTTCCAGGAGAGGGTTCAGCTCTTCTTTCTGGTTAAGCTCCGCAGACACATATCTAATTACAGCTTTGTGGCTGCCATAAGGTTATAGAGGGAGGAAAGCGCGTGCTGAAAATCAGTTTAAATGATTTGAGGGCAGTGACTCAGTGCTGGGAGCGCTGCCTTCGCACCGAGGCTGGACACAAAATGCTGGCGGCGCGCACGGGGACCGTGGGGAATAAAAATGCCGAGGAAGCCCTGAAGCTGAGGAAGCAATCGGTGCTTTCTCTGGGGAGCAGGGAGAGAACCCTGAAGAGCTCCTCGGAAAGCGGGAAGGAGGGCCGAGCCCGGGCGGGGCAGCCACAGCAGCGTGCCCAGAGGCTGGCTCTGCTGCGGGAGCTGGAGATGAACTGGTACCTGCGGGTCTGCGAGCTCTCCCGTGAGTACACCATCGCCTACACCACTGGGATGCCCCACAGGTGCGTGCCCTGCTTGCTGTTCACACAGCTGCAACTTGCACTCCAGTAATAATAGTAATACTCATAGTGATAACAGCAATAATAGTAGTAGTAGTGATAATAGCAGCAACGATAATAATAATGATAATAACAACAATAATGTTTGTGTTTATGATGAAAATAACAGAAATAATCTGGCTTTACAAGTCTGCCTTTTCTTATTATTTGAGTTTTCTTCCCTGCACTGTGGTGGATGTGCATCCCAGAGCTGCAAATTCTGCAAACTTGTTTCTCACTTTCCCTAACTTCTTCAGCACAAACTGCCTGTGTTTTTTCAGCCTTATTTCCTTTGTCCAAGTGGCTGTAACATTGTTTGAATTTAAGTGAAAAGTTGCTGCTCTTGTGCAGGGACTGTGTGGGTGACAGGAGGAAATGGCCTTTGCTGGGTGCTGCTGGCCCAGGGTCCCTTTCTCCCCCTTCCCTACTTTCCCAGCAAGAGCGTGGAAGCCACTTGGGAGGGGAAACGGGCAGCTGCTGGGTTTCTAATTCCATAGATCTTGAACAGCACAGCCTCCACAATCTGATCTTGCTCCTTTCAAAAATATAAAGGGATCTTGGTATTAGTGGAAATTAGACGTGCAAGACTCTAATCTCCTGTACTGAATAAGACCCTTAATGAAATAGAAACCTAAATACGTACTGCCTGGCATCGCTGTCTCAGCCTTGCTGCCCCTGAACAGCAGCAGCACTGCTGGCACAGGTGGCTGTGCTCTCTCAGGGTGCTTTGGGGTCTGGCAGAGGTCAGATGTGGGTTTCATTCTCCTCAAGGGACAGGGCTGCTGCCAAGGGGGGTTTCTGCCTTTTGCCCAGCAATACACAAGTGCATCCCTGTCAGCAGGGATTTCAGCTGAGAAGTCGGGTGAGATCTTCCCTAATCCCGGACAGAAGGGGGATGCCTGAATTGCCTGGCATGGATCAAGATGTTGCAGACACACTGGGATTAGAAACTAATAAAAACATCATTAGTAGAAAAATCAGAACTGGGATAACTGACAGGAAAACAAGATTTAACTATGAGAGATGGAGCCAGTGGTTATTAAGTGCAGAATTGTCTAAGAAGCACAATGAAGAGATATGAGTGGGTCTGTAGTTTAACACTGAGAAATTTCTCAGGCACAGAGCTCATTGACTACACCAACCCATGGTCAGGCCCCTGTGGTGTTAAACAGAGCTATAAAACCAAAGCACTGGGGAATAACTTTGGAGAGAATGAAGTTTTTAATGATGCTGATCTATACAAGCCCTAAAACTCCAAACAAGCGGAACTCTTATGCCTGAAAAAAATCAGAAAATGTTGTGGAAATGTTTCTTTGCCATTAGTTGACCTTGCATTATAGATGAGGAGAGAGCTGGTCCTGACAGGAGGATGAGAGTGAACGAAGAGAGAAGCTGGGAGTCCCAGCCAGCCAAACAGTGCTCAGATAAAGTGTGTTGCTGCAGACCTGTCCATGCCTGCTGCAAGGCAGCTGCAGCAGAGATCACAGCTACAGCCTTTGTTCTTACACTGTTGGACACACACACACACACACACACACACACACACACACACGTAGGGTTCCTGTGCAGCAGGGTTGGCTGCAGTCAAACAGTGTGTTTTCTGCCATTGAGTGTACTGGGGTTGTGAAGAGCAGAGCTTGAAAGCACCACCTGCACCCACCATTGATGGTTTGGCTCTATCAGCACCATGAAAATTGGATCCCTATCTTTGGGCAATGGGGTGCCACAGGACTGAGGGCTCCAGGGAGGCTGGGGGAGCCCAGCCCCCTTCCCACTGCCCCAGCCAGGGACGTCGAGGTCCTGGCAAAACAGTTGCAGAGAAAGAATAACTGGGTAATCCAAAAGTCCATGTCAAACTCCCGCCTGTGACATTGAATTATAATATTTTAAAATATGTTCTGGGTTTGGGATCAGTCTTTGTTTATCTGCTTTGAAAGATTTAAGGATTAGTTGAATTCATGATACATCCATCACTTGATTATTTAACTAAATTTTCTGATGTATTTGGGATTGAAATGACAGTCAGAAAATGGGATGAGTTTTTAAAACAGAAGAGCCTCATAAATCTGCCCTTATTGTGTGTAGCATCCATTGTCAAGATTTATTCACTGTGGACTGGTCTTGGCCAGAAAAGGTTACTGTGATCCTCTTGGATGTTATCTTGACTGAAGAGTGCTGAAGATGCCCTCATGCACTGGCTTTGGTGATGCAGCAACACCCGTGCTGTTTCTCCCACGACCCCTCAGGGATGCAGAGAACCAGAAACTTTGTGTTTGCTCTTTAGCCCTGGTGAAATACCTGTCTGTTGCTTTGGCACGTTTGTTTTTAGGCAAAGACCTCGACATGTACCTGTGTCCTCGCTTGCTGTCCCGTGCCGACAGGCGCCCAGTTCCGTGGAGCAGGAGGTTTTGTAGTGGCTGGTGGCATCTCAGGGGCTTTGCCAGCTCCCCTCCCTCAGCCCCTCTCCATCCACACAGGGGCTCCTGTGGGGGCACAGAGCCTCCCAAAAGCTAGTGCTCATTCCCTGCCCCAGCTCTGATGCCTGGAGCTCCTTCCTTTCTCAAGTATTTCCCTTGTCTGTTCGGTTTTATGTTGTTGTTTTTCTTCTTGATGTTCGACTGCCTTTGTTTTTTAATTAATTGTCAAAGCCTCAGGAGGCTGCAGATACTGGGGAGGTTTACAGGCCAGTTAACCTGGGCTGTGAGAGCTTGCAATGGACTATGAGCAAACAAAATGTTTTAATGACTTGCATAAGAGATGCTTGCAGTGTTCATCTGTCCAGCCCAAGGCTTGAAATAAACCCTGTGAGAATATTTGTTTTATATTTATTGGCCTTGGACTGAGTCCCAAACAAATATTTCTCATTATCTAAATATAAGACCTGGGAAACAAGGTTGGTGCTCTATTCCCACTGGCAGTCCTTATCCCGTGGAAGACTTGACCATTATAGGTTTCGGCAGATGAACAAGATTGCTGATCTTGGCCAGTATCCATCCTGGGCATCAATTAAAATGAGCCAATGGCAATAATATAAAGAATGGCTGGGACAAAAACACTGCTCCGTGGTCCTGTGATCTTCTTGAGCAACACAACCCAGCTCACGCTGTCCTGTACTGGTGGGAGCATGATGGCACTGGGCTCTCCTCTCAGCACACTGTAGGGTGGAAGCTCCTGAGGACCCCACACTCCAGCACCTGCTGGGCACCGAGAGGCTCTGCAACGCGGCGTGTGGACCATGCATCTGTACAAGCCCACCTGCACGGATATCCCACCCCACAAGCCAAGCCTGCAGAAGGCCAGCGAGGTGCTTCTGAAAGGTAAAAAGCAAAGTGTGGTCCCCAGAGCCTGCCCTCCCGCCGCGGGCTGGACCGGGAAGCTGAGCGGAGCCGCCGAGCTGAAGCAGCTGGAGAAGTTCCTGCACGTGCACGGACTGTCACTGCAAGAGACTGTCCGAGCTGAGACAGGAATGAAGTACAGGTACCTCTGCATGTCCCCTGCCCGGGTACTTGGAGGCTCTCTCTTTGGTGGCAAACAGCTAAAGCTATGGGAAACTCGACTGAGCCACCTGTGCACGCCTTCAGGCAGGTTTATAAAACCTGAAGACATGGTCTGCTCTAGCTGGCTTTTTTTCTCTGAGTCTTTTTTTTGAGCTCTGGAAGAATTACCATGACTTTGAGCAATGGTAAATGCACGTGACCTAGTCTCTGAAAACTTTGAATTTGTTTTTTCTCTTCTAATATTAGTTGGTGGTGTCCATCTTCTGAGCTGCCTCTTTCAGATTTGGGTAGAAGTATTTACTCTGTCCAATGTTTTAATGAAAACTCATTTCTTTATGTGCTTTAGAAGGAGAACATCTGAACTGTGAAACAGAAAACATGGAGACCAGAGGTGTTTTGACTGTGGCTGGTGCTTTGATGTAAACGTCAATCCTCGGTCTGCTGTGAAGCTGGAGGAAAGGGCTTGAAAGCCTGAGAACCTGAGCGTGGCTGGGTTCAGGCTGTGAAATACCTGGCTTTCATTGTAGAAAGCACATGCAAGGGACAGGGCCTCATCCCTGCAGGGAGCTGGGACAGCCCGGAGAAAGGGGGTGTAGGCTGGGGGATGGTGGGTAAAGAAGACAGCAGTGCACATAGTCTGGTTGTCCTTTTTTTCTGTTACAAAAAAGATTAATTTCAAAAGGCTGAAATCCCATATGGAAAATAGATACATTTATTGTGCTTCTGGGAAAAGAAAATTTTCTTCAAAATATTTGCTTTCCCAGGAGATTGACTTCTGCCTATGTCCAGTAGGAGCTTAAATTGAAATAAGACCACCTGTTTGCTGTTTTCATGGAAACAGCACAGTTGTGTCACAGCTTTAGCTGCTGGCTTGGGAAATTTGTTTTTGTTTGGAGACTGTGTCCAGGAAGGACCAAGGGTGTAAAAGAAGTGCTTTGGAGCCAGCATCAGAGGAAATGGCAAAGGGCTTCGTGCCTCTGCTCTGCGTGTGCTGGCTGGGATCCTTGGGAGCCTGGGGTTACACAGCCCTAAAAGCTGATGTAAATAGGTAGAAAACTGAGCGCCCAGAGTCCAAGTGATGAAAAGAGAAATTGTCCAAAGGCCATGGGATGGCATCTCAGGGAAGCCATGCTCTGAGCAGAGCTATGATAGATGTAATCCCTGGTGTCACTCTGGGTTAGCAGGAGCAGTGCTGTCCCTGAGCGAGGTGCTCTGATTAACTGGGATTTCAATCTGGAAGCTTGGCTTTGTTCTAATGAGAAATTCTTGTGTTCCTCTTCTGCTGATCCTAATCGCACATGGCAGTTGTGTTTGAAACAGTTGGTGTGAGTACACACAAAAAATCCCATTTATCTTATTTCTCTGCTAATTCTGCACTTTCTGTGGTGTTGGCCCCCTCCATGGTTTAACACTCACTGTGCTCTTGCTGAGAAGCACAAGTAATGTCATAGAATCACAGAATCACTTGGTTGGAAAAGGCCTTTGAGATCATTGAATCCAATCATGCCCATCCACTACTAAACCAGATCCCTGAACACCACATCCTTTAAACACCTCCAGGGATGGTGATTTCACCCCCTCCCTGGGCAGCCTCTGCCAGTGCCTGAGAACCCTTTTGGTAAAGAAATTCCTCCTGATGCCTAATCTGAACCCCCCCCAGCACAATTTGAGGCCATCTCCTCTCGTCCTATTGCTTGTCACGTGGGAGAAGAGACCAAAACCCTCCTCACTACATCCTCCTTTCAGGCAGTTGTAGACAGTGATGAGGTCTCCCCTCAGCTGCTTTTTCTCCAGGCTAAACAACCCGAGGTCCCTCAGCTGCCTCTCATAAGCCTTGTTCTCCAGCCCCTTCACCAGATTCGCCAGCTGTGTTGTAACCACAGGGTACTCCCATAAAGCAGTTGCAATCTGGTGTCCAAAGTTTCCTCCATAGGAGATTTTCCTGAGGTACAAACACCTCCCTGGTACTAAACCTGGCTCCTACCGAGCCAAAAACACATCGGGCAAAACTCAACAGCAATGTTCACCTCTACTTGCTGCTGCACAGAAACTGTGCCCAGCCTGGAGGAGAAAACCTGCAAAGAGGCTGGGGAGAAAACTTCTCTAGGGATGGGTACCCAATCCTTGGATGCTCTGGAGACTGAGTTTTTAAAAAAGAATTTAATGAATGAGATATTCTGGGACTGTCTTTTGCTCCTGAGTAGTGGGTGTGGTTGCATGCTCAGCTCTGGCACAGGTTCTGTGCAAGTGCCTTCCTACACCTCTCAGTTTATAAAGCAGAGTGGTCATCATTTGTCAGAGCCTTAAGTCATGGTAAAATAAAGTGTTAACTTCTACCGAAGATGATGGATTCAAGCATTTGCTTGATTTTAGCTATGTGCATTTTTCATAGTTGACAGAAACAGCTATAAAATACTGCATTTCACAGATATCATACCCAGGAGGACTTTTACAGGGGAGGGGGCTGTGTGGGGGCTCTGCTGCACAGCAGGAGGGATCTTCCAGCAGCCACCACTTGCTGCATTCTGTAGATCTTTGCTCTTCTTTCTTTAGCAGCACTGAAGCTCTTGCAGTTTTATTGTGAGTGTGAATGTTTTCTTTTCCAGCTTGTTTTGCCTTCCAGACACTTCTTCAGACATCTATAGGTCTAGTCTAAAGGCAGCCCAATAAAAATACCTCTTAATAAAAAAGGGGGTTTAATTATGTGTGGAAAGTAATGAATTATTAACATGAAGCACTTACTAAATACTCGTAAGCTGGTTTATTTATAGGATCATTAGTTCTTTTTCCTTTCATTGCTTTAGCAAATACAGCTTAGTTCAGCCTATTACTGAAAAACTGGGAGTGCAGCAGTGCATGGGCTTGGTTTGTTTCTGACAACAATAATTTTTCTCTCAGTTGAAACACCATTTGTCAAAGCCAATTTTGTGTCTTATTATCCAACAGCATGTTTGTTGTGTGGCTTTCTTCCACACACCCTTTGCTGGGGTTTGAGCTCTTAAAGACTGAACTGTTTGGGCTGGCTCTCTCCTCGTGGCTGGGAAGCTGGGACTGGGAAACTTCTGAATATTCTGCTCATGCACGGCTAAAATAGCATTTCTGCACTTGGGCAGCTGCAGTCTGAGAGCCTGGAGGTGAAATGTTATATGTATACATCTGCAAATGCACCCAGGCAACTTTTGCAAAACACACTGTTGGCAAATGTTGTAAGTGGAAAGTATTTATGGAGGTCATGGGCTCCCAAGGCGCTTCTGGATTAACCCACACAGCAGATTTTGTAGCTGGGAATGTAGATTTCTATTCATATTTTGTCTATTCTATATTTAGTTGAGGTTTTGTTCAGGGAGGATGAATTCTTCCTGCAGCACATAAGCCCCTGGCAAACTCACTTCACTTGGAGCGAGCCCCTCCTGGGCTGTGCTGCAGGAGTCCCTGCATCCTGAGAAAGCGCTGGGATGCTCTGCCTGCTTTATGTTGCTCTTGTTGGTTAAGCTAAATAAAAACTTGAAATTCAGGATTGCCATGCTGAAGCTGTTGTTCGAAGGCTGGCCAACAAGCAGCCCTTTGCAGGATGGGGTGCTTTTTCTTTTCTGATTGCAATGGGAAATGTCACCATGGCAGAGCGTGTGCTCAGCTGGGGCAGCAAGGAGCTGGGCACGGTGACTGCAGGGAGGAGAGGGCACCTGCAAATTGCCCCAGGCAATCTGATGGTAAACCCCACCCTCTCTTGGTTGTTTCTTTTCCCCAAATCACTTGCAGTCTCTTTTGATGTGTGAGGAGGAGGAGGCTCCTGTTGGTGCACGGCAGGCAGAGGTGCTGGAAATAAAAATATTGCCGTGACCAAATAGCTGATATCTCTTAATTCTGAGAAATGAAAACACTTACTGTGGCTAAATACAGCAAGAGGAAATGTCAGCAAGCTCTTGGGACAAACTGGTGGCAAAAGGGCTCTGATTTGTGTGTCTAATTTGTTGTGTGTCTTATGGTGATACAAGTCTGTGTCAGGAAAAGTGACAAAGGAGTAAAATACACCTTCTGCAACTTGAAAGTTGTTCAACTCCATTGTCATTTATTTTCTAAGTATTACTAGAAATCAAATATGCTAAACTTAGTAGAAAGGCTCTCCAGTTTGGGAACCTCATGAGGCAATTATGGCATTTGGGTAACAGGTTCAAATCCTGAAATAGCAAAAGGCTTTTGGTGAGTACCAGGGTTTTGTGGTGACCACTGAAGGCATTGAGCATTGTGACCAAAAAGAGAAAATACTCCTTCAGAAGAACTGTTGCTGAAGTCCTCCCAGCCCCTGAGTTATGTCAACTCGTGGCAGACACAAAGGCAAACTCCATGTCAGAAATTGCAACATGCTTAACAGTTAAAATACTGGGGTCTTTTATAAATTTCTGGGAGCTGCCATTTCAAATCCTGCAGTCAGTGCTGGCCATCCCATTTCAAAGGATGCAGTAAGCTGGGCTACAGAATGCAGAGGGCTCTGCTCTGAGTGCTGGGATTGTCCCTGCACTGGGTGATTAAACAGGTTTTTAGCTTAGGAAAAAGATGATTGGCAGGGATTACAGCAGATGTGTTTAAAATCGGGAACAGCCTGCAGGAAGTAACTCACTGTCTCCTGTAATGCAGGAACCAGGGGGGGAATGCAAATGAAATTTCTGGACAACAGGTTTAAAACACAGTAAAAGCTTTCTTTGCATCTTGTAATGAAATTGGGGAGTTCGCTGTGATGGGATGTTCTGATGTATAATAAGCACGTTCAAAATGTTGTTAGGTATCAGGTAAGGCCATCAAAGGCTGTTAAATATAAAGGGGTGGATATAGCCTCTAGCACAGCAAATTTTTAAATGGCACATGGCAGAAAGCCAGGATGTTATATCAGGAATGGCATTACTGTAGTATTGTTCTGCTCTTTTTAATGTTTCCTTAGGACCTGCTCCTGGGCATTGTCTGGACTGTGTTGCTGGGCTGCAGGGATGCTTTGCTGTGCACCAGCGTGGCTGTTGTTACACTGTGCAATGTGCAGGGCGTGAGCAGGCAGATCACACTCTTAGCCCTTATCCCTTCTTCTGGGGTGATCTTTGTGCACCTACAGATCTACCACAGACAAGGGGAATTTGTGAATTATCACTTTGCCATAGCTGCTTTTCAAGGCTCCCTTAGGCTCATTTCCTGCATCGAAGCTTTAAAATATCTGATCTTTAGATAATAAAATGTAAGAGCACTTGATGTGGTCCTGTAATCCTGCACTGTAATCCCATCCTAATCTTCTCAATTCAGAGCACAGTTGCATTATATTTATTGGAATATAGCTTATGGTACTCTTGTTTTCCCTGTTTCCTGTGCAGATTGATTTATAGAGCAGCATCCAGCTATTTTCTTGATAGACAGGGTAATTGTTTATAAGTGTGGCTTTTGTCTTTTTCAGTCTGTTCAAACTACACAGCTTGCTGTCGGGTGCAGTGATGGTGGCAGATATTCCCTCATCTATCCTTTTCCCAAGGGATTTCAGTTTCCACGTGGTCCTTGGTTTTTATGGGTCTCTATCCGGTTCTTGCCCACACCATGCACTGATGAGGGAGGAAAACAAGGGGATGTGCTGTGTGTGCGTTAGGTGTCCGCGTGTGTGCTTGGCGTTTGTAGCATGGAATTTCCTCCTTGAGGTAAGGAATCCCGTTTTCCTCCTTCAGAAGCACGGTACACGCAGCCGGTGTGCAGTGAGAGCCCCATCTCCCTGGCTGGGTTTCAGCAGGAGGAGCTCTTTAGCCGCTCCAATGATGCTGATTCCTAATCCTGCAGCTTTCTGCCAGCGCTGACACGACCTGGGCACACACGGGCGGGTACACCTGGGCACGCACAGGCAGGTACACCTCAGCACGCACACCTGGGCACGCACACACGCTTCCTTTTGCAGCATAAACCCCTCAACAACAGTGGCAAAACCGTGTAAAAGCCCTGATCCATCACATTGGTACCTCCAGGGTTATTCGCATCTTTCCCGACGAAGCTCCCCCCGCGCCGTAGGTGGAAGACAAAGCAAATTTTGTCCTCGCAGTTTCCCACCGCAGCAATAAATCCCAGCTCCTGCCAGCGCTGAGCAGGGATTTGCGTGCTTACTGCTGCTTTTCACACACCTTCTGCTCCTGTCAAACTTCAGCCTGAAAACCTGCGTTGCCAGATGCTGAATAAGTCACCAGCCCCGCGGGCAGGGCGCTCCCTGCAGCGGTGCAGAGCGCATCCCGCATCCCTCCAGGGGGCTGACTTGAAAGTCTGCGATGTTTTTAGGAATATTCATATATGGGTTTGAAGTCTGAAGTCACTTTGTGTGCCCCTGGATGAAACTCAGTCCACGCGTTCTTGGTTAAACAAGTTTTATCTGTGAGTCTTTGGGCTGACTTTAGGGTCTGCTGAGACTGGGACCTTACCGTGTGTCACACTGACACAAACTGCTGAACAGAGGGGTGAGGAGGGCTGAGTTAAGAAAAACCCTGGCTAAGGCTCCTCTAGCAGCCACCAGGTTTGTTTCAAAGCTCCATCCTTTAGAAACCAATCATAAAACCAGCCTCTGGCAAGAGTTTGAAGAGACTGGCTTCAATGCCAGGCTGCGAGCAGGGCTCTGGATCACCAGCTCTGGCAATGCTGACTCTGCACTTGGCATCACAGGTGGCCATGATTCAGGTGGAATAAAAATGGATTTCAGTCTTCAATACAAAGACAATACTGATGTAATCACAACTCTTTTGCTTTGCTTAATGAAAGTAAGTAACCAAATGGGATGGCAGTGGCTCCTCAAACATCTTCCTCCCTCCCTACAATTACTCCTCCTGCCCCATCCCCATCCCTCTCACTACAGGTCTCCCTGTATGAGCAGAAAACACTCCTTTTTGGCACCAGTGCAGGTCTATGGCCCAGTTTGTGCTTAGAGAATTCCCTTCTTTTTTCTCTCTTGGTTGTTAATCCCAGGTTGTACACTAACAGTTATCATTAATGAATTTTCACTGCTCTCAGGATTTGCAGGGCATGCAAGCTTGGGGGTAATGTAAAGGGGAAGCTCTTCTGGAGATGTGATACTTTTTCCAGTCTAGCAGATTCTAAAAGCAAAACATTGAGGGCAAGAAGTGTCTTTCTGAGACCTGGGGATACTGGGAAGAATTTAGCAGAATCAAAGACTGAGTGTCTGAGAGGAGGTGAAGATGTACTTCCAATCAAGTTTATTTTAACACAGAGCTGCCAGGTGCAGAGACCTCACATCACTGAGTTGCAGTTTTCACCCTTTCCTCAGAATTCCTCCAGCATCAGGAAATAGTTACCAGGTCAGGGAAGTGGATGGGGTTTTAAGTTACAGATTCCAGCCCTGGAGGAGGGGGTGCTGGCCCCTGGGGGTACTGCTATGGGACTGCCTCAGGACACAGCTCCAGCCCATGGTTGGTCCCCAGGACCGACTGCAGGAAATAACACTGGGGTAACAAATCCAACACCAGGCAGAGCTGGAGCGTGTGCCCTGCAGCAGTGCTGGGATGGGGATCTCCTGGGCATTCTGCTCTCAGTACTTCTGGATGTGTTGTCTTGTCCTGGCTGCTGTGAAGCACCAGGCATGACCACAGTATCTCAGGATGCTGCTTCAACCAGTGGCTCCCCATCCTGGGGGCCATCTGTCACACTTGTGTGAGCATGAATGAGCTAGGGATGCTCTGGGAGTGCCTGCACCACCCCTGAATGCTCAGCAAGTGATGGAGATCAGCAGGGCAATTCTTTGTACCAGTCTTTGATTAAGTGCCTTTTTGCCACTTTAAGCAAGCCAAAAATTATCAAGTGAAATGTATTCTTGTTTTCTGTATTTTTCCCCATTTAGAGGCAAGCACCTCTCTATTTCTGCACCTTCCTGTCAGGCAGAGGCCCCGTGGGCATCCGGGGGGGACTGCAGGCAGCCGGGCTCCCCTCTGGCTCGGCTCTGCCTGCTGCTGCCTGGGGACCTTGACTTGAAAGGCAGTTTTCCATGGCTGAACTGCCTGCTGCAGAACTGCTACTGCCTGATAAGCTATTTTTTTTTGTTGTTTTCAGTGTGCATTTTCATAGTTGCTTGGCTACATCTCTGTGCCTGAAAGACTCCAGAAGGCAGCGCAGTTTTTCCCTAATTCCCATAGCACGGTTGCTATTTTTTCCTGGGGTGTTTGTGAAATGCAGGAGGGTCCTCAGTTACCCAAACAGGCACAGTGAGGCTGTTTGAGGGGGTTGCCTACCCTGGCTGTCCAGCTCTTGGTTGCCCATCCCAGCTGGGGTGATGAAATGCACTGCAGAGTAAGACACCCCGTGGACTGCAGGAGTAATTATTCTTTTCCTCTGAGGACCTAATGAGCAGTTATACATTTGGCAATAAGTAACAATCCTTTTGTTAATTAAATGGGCCCAACTCCAGTATGAAAGTGGTGGTTCAATACCATTTGGGATGTGCTCAGAGAACAGGGACTACTTGCATGGCCAGAGCTGGCCCTGGGAAGTACAGTGGATCCTTGGCTTGGAAGTGCTTGGCAGTGCTTGGAGATCACCTGAAGACTTGACAGCACCTTGCATTTAATTTACTAAAATGACATTACCCCACTCTGAGGTACAACGTGTTCCTGCCTCGGGTGCGAGATATAAAAGTGAAGAAGTCTTTGTAGAAAGCTCTGGAAGGGAAAAGAGCAATATTTTCCCCCCTAGTCCAAAGGGAGCGGAGGGAAAATTAGGGAGCTAATTTTGAGTTCCTGCAGTCCCTGGCTTTTCCCCAGCAGCAGAGCTCTCTGCCTTTACCCTGGGCAGGCACATAATGGTCCCAAAGCTGGCTCTGGCAAGACCTTGTGGTGGGAGAAGTCACCCTGCTCAGGTAAAAAGCGGATTTCAGAAGTCGTGAAATGGTGATTTTTTTAACCAGGGATGTAGGTTAGGAACTAAGCCACAGATGAAGTGCTGACACAACGTTTTTGCTGTATCACGTTCCCCCAAGAGAAGCCTGGCAGTGTGAAAAGGCAATGACAAAATTAATTGGGCTGAAGATCATTTCTTAGTAATCTGCTGCATTTCAGCAAATGACATTGTCCTGGGTGATGCGATAATTCTCCTCAATGACCAATTCCAGCAGATGCCCCTCTTTATTCTGGGAGTCCTGGTTAATGTGAAGAGTTTTCTTTCCCATGCAGGGAGTGAAGTCTTGTGCCAGTTTTACTGGATGGAGCTGATGGGATTCTTACCCTGTGCCACTTACTTCAATGATTAGAATCGTTGCAGTTGAAATAGAGAATTTCAGGAGAAGAATTAAAGTTTTTTTAAAAAAATACTATTTGGGAAAGTGATATTTTAATAGTGCTTATTATTCAGGATTGGTTTATGTCAAGTAATCACAGCTGGAGGTGCTTGGTGTTCATTTAGTTTGCTCACAGGTCAGTGGAGGTCCCCACGCTGGCTGGAGAAGGATGCAGCCCAAATAAAAGCTGGGGGTTCCTGGGTGGGTGGGACGTTTGTCAAAGGGGTATCCAGTGGAAGAAAGTTTTGCAAACAATGCAGTCTGGTGTAGTTTATCTTTATTCTCACCCTCTGCCAGCTCATCTCAAAGAATCAGAAGTTATTGCATGATAATTAGTCATCCATCTGCTACAGCACATCCCAGAAAAGGGCAGAATGGAGTGGTGTATTATTCAGCATCCAAGACTGAGACCTTAGCAACGTGTAAGTTCATTTAGAGTTCCAAGCTGTTACAAGTAATGCTTGGGTGATATTTGACGTGTGTGAATAAGAGAATAATATACATAATTGCCTAAAATCTACTATTCAATATGCACAGACAAGTTGGAAGAAAACAGCTTGGGCTGAGCTTTATTTGGAATAAATTAATCAGTCAGGTTAACCTGGGGGAAAAAAAAAGTCTTTATTTTTCTGTAGGTGTAGTCCAGGATATGAGTGTGACAAATGGAAACCCACTTGTTTGCCACGAGCTGCCAGCCTCCACGCATTTCCTTAACTCTCCTCCTTCCTTTAACTATTTTATATTTTAATGGCAGAAAAGCTGGTTGCAGTTGAAAATCTCTGGTGGTTGTTGAACTCCTCCTGCAGGGAGGCTGTTTTGTGCTGTGTGGTGTCCCTCAGCCCGGCACAGCAACCCTGAGTGCCTGAGGGTATTGCCAGGCTCCCCAGGATGCTGTGGCTGCTGCTGGGGGTGCTCCTCTCCCCTGGGCCCAGGAACAATTGCTCAGTAACTGGGATACCCAGATCAGGGGCTCCAGCCTCTCCTGGCAGAGGGGAAAACCCACAAAAAACCTCCTGTACTGTGCAATGGAGCTTTGTGCAGCTCTAAGTGTTTTAATCATGTTTAATCATGCTTAATGTATTACAATACATTATTATAATGGTCATTTCTGGAGCCCTTCTTGTGAGCCACTGGCTTTCAGTCATCTGAGAAATGAGATGGATAACATGGAAAAATTAAATTACCTGGTTTGGAGTGGGGAGTAGCACAGCTAATAGGGAAATAGGCAATGTGCTGGTGGATGTTTTCCATCTGCAGGCATAAGTGACTGATTAATTGCACTGGGCACCCAGTAGGTTACATCCTCTTTGTAAGACACGGCAAGCTCTGGGTGTCGATTTCAGTATTGATTCTTTCACATTATATTAAGCAAAAATTCATTTAATATTATGTAGAGTTGGAAAACTCTTTGGTAGCAGGTGGCTTCCTTAGTGCCCAGGGGGTGCTGTCAGCTCTCAGTGGGTGCTCCTGGTGCTGGCAATGAGCATCTGCAGGGCTGGTGAGTGGGTGCTTTGGACACCTTGCAGGGAATGAATATTAGGTGGGAGTTTGTTAATGAATTCCTTGTGAGCAGATGTCTCTGTGATGTACAGATTGCATATATTATATAGAAATGCACGCACAAAAAAAAAAGGAGGGCTCTGAAACCAGTTGTGTGTAGGAAGTTGGAACAGGTGAATTTTCTCCTTTGGTGTTGCTTATTTTTAAACCCCTGTTTCTGCAGAGGACCTGGCACAGCCGTGGCGAGGCCGTGGCCGTGGGTCTCTGGGAGCTCAGGCAGAGCAGAAACCCTCGGCAGCGCTGCCCGCAGCAAAGCAGTCTCACACATTCATTACCCTGCTGGCACCTGGCTCGATTCTAATTAGAATTAAGCAAAGCTGGTGTATTTTTCATGCCAGTTTTGATTCCTTTATCGTTTCATCACAGCCTGAAGAGGCTGTAACGTGAGCGTGGGGACTGTCCCTGTGCAAGCGCAGGGCGGCACTCGGAGTTTCACGCAGTGGACTGGGATGATGCTGCCTTGTTTATATCCCAACCTGTACACGTTGCATGGGTCAGCATGGTCAGCAGCCTGGCTCTGTTTGCCTGTGCTGCTCCGTGCTCTTACACTCCTGGGTTTGGTCCCTTCTGGAATGATGGAGCCTTCAGAGTCCGGCTGGTGAGCACGAGGCCAGAGCTGATAACAGACCTGGTGTTGCTATCAGAGGCAGCTGGGCTGGGCACTGCAGCCAGCCTGACTGAAAACCTGCCAGAAAGACGTGTTTTAACTAAAAAAAAACATTTAATGAGGATTTTGATCAGTCTTCCTCAAGTGCAATTATAAATGCAAATTAAATTTTTCATGCAAAACCAGTGGAAATAGGATGACTCTTTGCTAGAGAAGTGCGGCGCTTCTGTTCCGCAGCTTCGTTCCCTTGCCAAGCGTCCAGGGTTGTTGCCAAAAAGAAACCCTCCTCAGGGGTTGAGACACACCCTGAAAGAGCTACAAATCCCCGTGGGGGTGTCACTGGGGGAGCCTGTGAGTATCCCACTGCAGCAAGGGCTCAACTGGCAATTAAAACGAGTACCACAGAAGCCCTTTGGGGAGATGTATCCTAATGCTATCTCTCTCCTGGGCACTTCTCCCCTCTCTCCTGGGTGGTAGTGCTTGTTATCTTGCCAGTGTCCACAGCAGCCCAATTTAGGGAGATGTAACGGAACTGCTGCAATCATAAGTAATTAGCCCAGCAGGAAACCTGTTTTCAAACAGCTACTGAGGTGGAGTGAAATGGCTGAGAGCTGCACACAGGCTGTATTTATAATCAGAGCTTTTATGGCCCAATGAAACTTTTATTGGGACATAACATAGAATTTTCTTGAGTGCATCCTGCTGTGCTGCAGAAGAATCGTCGTGTGGAAGCCTGAAAATCAAGGATTTGTGACAGTATTTTAAGATAGTTCTCATGAAGGCCAATCTTGGATACTAGTGCCTAGAACATTTGCTCTTGATTTTGGAAAGCCATCTGTGACCAGACTCTGCTTGTGGGTTGCAAAACTCCTTAGTAAGTGCTCTACATTGCCCAGGCCCCACTTCTGGAGCAGGATACTGCCACCACGGCACTGCCAGACAAATATTTGGTGCTTCTGAAGTTTGGCTGATTGGATTACGTTACATGCAAAGTCCCACTGAGCACCTGTCAGAATGTCCAGCGTGGTTAAAACTCTACCACGGATGCTGAAATCCCATTTTTAATGTGCCTCTAGCCTGGAAGTGGTGACTTTTTCTGTCCTGCTGCATCCCACCAGTCCTTTATGCTGCTCTGGCTGTGGATGCAGAGGGCAGCTCCCTTCCACTTAGGGAGCAGAGGGAATGCCAGGGTAGAGGCAGCTGCAGCAGCTGGTACTGGGTTTCACACCCAAAAGCCAGGGTAAGTGCTGGTTTTGCTGGCGTGCAGAGCACTGGTGGGGTCTCCTCTGCAGACACTCAGCTGAGGTCCCTAAGGCAATGTGGATTGCTGCTGTCAGCCTGGCCTGGGTGATGCTGGCTGGGAGAGGCTGTGTCTGCAGCAGAGGGAAAGTGGTTCAGGCTTTGCATTTAATATTGCATGTAATTGTGCAGTGGTGATCTGACATCAACCATCTGCACTGCCACAGTGAGCAAGGATGACCCTAAACTTCTGCTTATGTGTAGGATAGAGGTGCTATCAGGAACAAAAGCAGTTTGAGCTGCATCTGAAAGCTCCTGCAGTGCCTTGGGGCTGGTGGGGACATCACAAAGTGCCTGAAGAGATGGGGCTCAGCCAACTGGAAACCCCCAGTGGGAAGAGCACACAGCTGCTTTGTGCTGTGGAGTAAATGCCCTTTACCTGCCAGGAGCTGACGGGTGCTGTGCTCACTGCTGTATTTAAGTTGCTTTTCTTCCATCGACGCTGAAGATTTCTATTAAAGAGCTTCATCGGCCGAGATGGCACCATTGTTGGTGACCTGGATTGCTGGTTAGCATGCAGGGATGTGGGTTTATGTAACTGGCTGCATGCTGTTGGTGTCCAGCTCTCCTCAGGTTGCAACCTGCAGCCAGACACTACAGTGTGTCTTTCAGAGGCATAAAGCTACAGCTGGAATAAGGTGAAAGCATGCCCTGATTATGTTGTGGTTCACTGAGATCATCCCAGGTTCACTGGCTGGTTCGTGGCCCCTGTGTGTCCCTGCAGATGTGCCAATCCCTCCTCCCTCCAAAGTAAAAATGGGTTATGTGGATTAAACGGGAGCCAGGAAGCTGCCAAGGTCCCTGAGGCGGTGAGAGGTGGTGCAGGGAGGGGGTGTGGGGCAGCTGTCCTGGGCACCCACCCACTCAGGCATGGAGCAGCAGTGCCCCATCCCAGGGAGACAACTGGGATGGAGTTGTTTTGTCAGCTCTGTGGATTCATTTTATCAGCACTTAAAATTTAGAAGAAAATTTTGTAGGAAATTAAGGTTAAGACTGAGAAATGTTCAGATGATTTATATAAAATATGAGATTTTGCATAGATTAATGAATATTCCTAGTTTATCTTTTTAGGTAGAAACATGAACTTTGCAGCTGGTGATGATAAAACATTTTCTTTTATAAAAAGCACTGAAAGATTTTACTTGGTAAAGAGTGAATGCCACAGGGATGGAGGCAGAGGTGATCTGATCAACCTTTTACCCTGTGTTCACCAGCTGGCTTGACCTCATTGCCCGTGCACTGTATATTGTTTGATTAACATATGTGGATATTGCAAGTACAGCCTGCTGCTGAGGGCTGAGCACGAGAAAGGCATGAAATTAAGACCTGCCATCATAATAGACTGACAGAGCCTGCCAAAATTTATATTCAGCATATTGCTGTTACCAAAAATACAGGTTTAGCCGGCAGTTAGCTTAAATCTAATGAAATTAATAAGCTGCTAATTGATATTTGTCCAATGAAATGCTTTGCTTTGGTAGAATGGCACAGTAGAGTAATTAGTGTAAGTACCCTGTGACTGCAGCAATCAGGAAGCAAAGTCTCAAGCCAGACTTGGTATAAAGTTTCAAAGTTGCTTCACCAGAAGGTGAAATTTGAAAAAAAAAAAAAGAAAGAAGAAAGAAGCAAACAGTATGTTCAGCTTGAGCCGTGCAAGAGGGCTGGGTCTGCATTGACTTGAAATGTTTCATCCACCCCAGACTGAAGGACCTCAGTTCATTTTTATATTTTGGGCTGCACAAGCATCTTTTCCCCCATTCATTACAGCAAGGGCTGTGCAGCCTCCCTGGGAGCAGAGGGGCTCCTGTGCCCCCAGCTCAGCTGGCACTGGAAGCCCTGCCTGCGGGGAGCACCGGGTGAGGGGTTTTCCATCACTCACTTCTGCTACCTCGGCTTCACGGCCCCTCGGTGCCTCTGCAGGGACCAAACTGGCTCTGAAGAAAGCATTTTTCCCTTTTTGGAGGTTTCCATTCTGCTTGCTGCAATGATGCTTGTCATCCCACCTCTGCAAGGTCTTGGGCGAGGAAAGAGACTGTTCAGGGCATTCAAACATGCATTTTAGTAGAGGCCACTGAACATCTCCTGGCTTCTGTGCTTGCTGTAGGTCTGTGTTTGGCTCTTGTTTTCATTTCAAACCCAGGGATGGATGCAGCAGCTCCTGTGGCAGGGCCTGATGGGGATCAAAGGAAAGGAAAAGCCAGCGTGGGCACCTGTGTTAAAACAGATTTGCTTGATGAAGCATTTTGAGCAAATTGTTTAATGAGTGATTGTCATCTTCCTCAGGGGGGAAATGCATTCGTTTGTCTTGGCAAATAGCTGTGTCTGTAGCAGTTTGGCAGCACTGAAGTGGCACAGAGAGCGTGGCCAGAGGCTCATGGCTGAGCCTGAGCTGCCTCTGCACCCCAGCACTGTCCTTCACCGAGGCTGTCACGAACCTCTTCTTTTATAAGCTCAGCATTTTCATGATACAAAATGTTATTCTAACATTTTAGTCTAGAAGTAATTATCTTGTTCAGGGAAATTAAATAAATCCCGTATTTAAATAGATATTTCTTTGGCAGAGACTGTAACCCCTCCAAAGCTAAGAGGCTTGAGTTAATATGCTCTGCAGGATGTGCCAGTGCAGAATGTGATTGTCCCTTTCTGTTTCCTCCCGTGGCACACAACGGCCTGGGCAGCCATGGCAGCAGGCACAGTGAGCAGGGCCTGGGTGACAGTGACCTGGGCACATCCCTAGGACTAAGTCAGACCATTCAGCAGTGCCAGCAGGCTGTGATGAGAACTCTCCAGGCACGTACAGCACAAGATGTAAAAATACATCATCTTGAAATATCCGTGCCCAGCAAGAGGATGCTGTGTGTCCATCAGAGAGAGAAATAATCCCGGTTTTGTCACTCTTGCTTTGGGCTCTGAAATGCAAATCTGGGCTCCAAAAGCTGAGTGGGTGCTCAGTCTGCGTTGGGTTGGCTGTGCTGTCACCCTGTGAGTGCCACCACCAACGTTCCTGCTGCATCCCTAGCCTCATAGAGACACAGAGGGTGTCCTAGAGGAGGCCTCACCATGGGGCACCTTGGTGTCAATGACTCCATGGCTTGTGTCTCCGGATGATACACTGCTTTCCAGGTATTTAACAGTGTTTATTTGTGATCTGTAATACTGACTTGCTGATTAGATGTCTGGAAACTCTCTCAAAGCTAAATTTTGTGTCCGAGATGGAGCCTTGGAGAGGCAATTTAATTCAGTAAGTTATTACTTAGCTTTCTGACTTCGACTGCACATATCATCTCTACCCTCCCTTTCTCCAAACCTCACACTGAGGGGTCCATCTGCCTCGACCCTGTGCTTGAGGACAGGTCCAAGGAGGCTGCTCACGACTGGGAGTTTGTGGGTCTGCTGTGTGATTAACTGTTAATCATGTTTTGAAAAACATCATAAAGTAACTTTCTTCACTCTGACACAGTGCATTCCATTGTCAAGGATACGTGCTGTGTAAGTGTTAGTGAGCCATTAGATAAATGAATTGCAAAGAGATCATCTGAAGCTGCTCACCCTGTCACGTGGGTGCTGGGTGGCCTTGGCTGGCTGCTGGCCACCCACCCAGCCTCTCTTGCACCCCTCCTCCTCAGCAGGATGGATGGGGGAGAGAAAATCATGGTTTGCCCCTGCTGCAGGGGAGGAAATCAAAGGTTTGTCATCCAGAGTTCAAAACCAATCAGTGTCACCACACCAACACCTCCAGCTTCTGTCTTCTTGCCACTGCTGCTGTTCCACCTTTGTGTGCCTTGAGCAGGAGAGGCTGGGAGGTCTCCAGCCTCACAGCTACTCCCACCCCAACAGGACAGCGTCCTGAGCAGTCAGCAGTCGGGGCGAGGGGCAGGGATGGGTGAGAGGATTGCCACAGGTGCCCCCAGCCTCACCTCAGCCCTCCTGGGACTCTGAGGGCAGATTTAGGATGGCATGTGGGGAAATCCTGCGGACTATTTCCCACCAACCCACTGGGAAAGGGACAGCGGGTCATCACAGCCCCAGCCCTCACCCACCTGCCTGCTCTGCACTGCCACCCATGCCCACTCTGTGGGCACCTGCTCCCAAGGGCATGACCTCACCTGCTCACACCCCTACTCCACCACCTCTCCCCACCCCTAGGGCTGCTCTGCTGGGTGGCAGCGATGGGAAGGGGTTCTGAGGGTGACTCCAAACCATCCCCCATCCCTGCCTCACCCTCCCACCGAGCAGCCCTGGGGTCCCCAGGCTACCCCTGCCCTCAGCGTCCAAAGCCATCGCCCTGGAAGAGGCAGGACAAGGCAGCGAGCATCAGTGAGCTGGGCTCCCCGCTCCGACTGCAGCCCCGACTGCAGCAAGGGATGGGGATGGTTTGCTTCAAAGACTTTGCGCTGCGGTTTATTCAGCTGGCGATGCTGGGGGAGAAGGGATTAACCCTGACACTGCCGTGAGCGCGGGGCTGCAGGCGGCGGCTCGGGGTGCCAGAAACACAGGATTAACGTGTTAACTCCCTGCCACGCGGTAGCAGGGCAATTTTTCTCCCCCTCCCCCTCGTTCTTTTTCCTTTCTCCCATAATTAGCTCGTTTTAACACAGAATTCTTCCCCGCTCTAAGAGATCCTTTCCTTTCTTAGCGGTGATGGGAGCTATTTTTCCGGGAGGCATCTGCCTGAAGCGCCTGCCTTCCCTCTGAGCACAAAGGAGGCCCATTCCCACTCTTCCCGAAGGCTCCTGACGGGGGGGACCCCAGGAGCTGCTGCAGAGCCTGGGCTGCGCCGCCCCCCAAGCCCGCCGCCAGCCCCAGCGCTCGGGAGGCTGTGATGGGTGGGATGTAGAGGGCTGCTGCACCTGAGCACGAGAGAACCAATGGATATTGCTGGTCCTTAGAGGGAGGCTGGCGAGCCGGTGGCTCTTCAGCCGGCACGGCTGCCTCTTCAGCAGTTCGTGGTCCAGCGCTTGCAGCATGCCTGCATTGATTTAAAACCGGCAACCAGGAGCAAGGCTGCACCAAGGCAGAGCGGCCGCTTCTGCTGGCGGCTCATCATGAAGGAACAGCTCTGTATTTCTGAAAGCACCTGACTGGATGGATGCTTTTGTCTGAGCAGCAGCAAATATTGCAAGGGGGAGATCCGAGAGCGAGCTGAAAACCTGCTCTTGCGATTGCGTTGGCAACTTCGGGGCTTCTTTCTTTCTGGCATCGCAGGGACACGGTCCAGCTCTCCTGGAGCACCCTGCAGCCTCGGCTACTTCTGTGAGTTCAAGGTCGGCGGCTTCCCTGGGCAGCGTTTGGGAGCGAGCCCCGTGCTGCTGGGCAGCCTGCAGCCCACGCCAGGGCTCTGGCTGCGACCTGGACGGTGACTAAAGGCACACGGAGGGCGCGATGCAAGTGTCCATCGCCTGCACGGAGCACAACTTGAAGAGCCGAAATGGTGAAGACAGACTCATCAGCAAGCAGAACACCACTACCCCGAACGTAGTGAATGCAGCCCGGGCAAAATTTCGGACAGTGGCTATTATTGCTCGCAGTTTGGGGACATTCACCCCTCAGCACCACATTTCATTAAAAGAATCCACCGCAAAGCAAACGGGCATGAAGTATAGGTATGGTCATGGTATTGTTCTTTGTTACATTGCAGTGTAATAGCTCTTTACTTTGCCTCTAAAGAATTGCCAGCCTGGATGCATCTGATTTTGCAGAGGAGCTCTCTTACTAAGGTTATTAATAGATCTTTAAACTCGTGCATAAATGAATAGCATTTCGGTGTTAATTTTTTTTGCAGGTGTGTGTATTTGTGATTTTATACAAAAAAACCACTCGCCTGGGTGGATTACGTACAGCACTGTGAATTTACAGCAGTGGTGTTAGGAAGGTTTCTCTTAAGGGCTCAATATAACTTATATTGGTACTAATGAGCAGAAGAATCAATTAGCAAAGCATGTTTGAGGCTGGACAGGAAAAGTTCATTTGAATTGTGGTGTACGGAATGAAACGAAGCATCTGCCTTGGGTACCATATCGTCATGGTGATCGCCTACTGACTTTTCACCTGGTTCACTTAGTGAAGATGAGATCAAAGCCAATTTTAGGAGAAATGCAGAAAAAAAGAATCATGGGCATTCTTATAAAATGCCACGTGCGTCTTACAGATTTTTATTCCTCCTAACCTAGGCAGGAAGAATAATGAACGGCTGTGACTTCAGTCTGAAGTGCTCAGTGTGGGCAGCAGATAAGCTCCTCTGTCACGCCTTCAGCTGAAAATGAGAAGGATTTCTATGACTGGTGGTTTGCCTGTTCAGGATACCCTTTCAGCAGCTGACAGTGACGTTATTGAGACTGGGAGAAGGAATAGCCTGGGGATGCTCTGCCCTCCTTGCCTGAGACAGAGCCCCTGTGCAGAGCAGCCCAGCAGCCGCTGTCAGGGGTGACTCCGTGCGCAGAGGGTGGGGAGGGTGACAAGGGGCACAGGGCTGCAGGCAACTTTATCCATGCTGGTGCCCAGCCCATCAAAGGACGGCTGACACTCCTGCCTAGCAGCTGTACCCGCTCTGGGGCTGTGCACAGGGTGAGGGTGCAGTTGTGCAGCTGCATTGTGGTCATTGGGACCAATGCAAAGCCAGGCTGGTTTTAGCACAGTGGCATGAAACTCATCACAGGGCTTGGTTTGGGCAATCTCGTGTTACCAGAAAAAATTCTGATCTTAACTCTCCAGGAACTGCACAGTTGAGGTGTCTGGAAGCAGAGTGAATGGGATGCTCAGATGTAATTTGCTGGGAGTTACTTGAATGGTTCATAAATAACAGAGGCTTTGCCCGAGTGGACTCCTGGCCTTTCCAGCCTCTTGTTCCTGTCGTTCAGCCCTGACCAACTTTAAGCAGGAGCTTTGGGCACTCCTGTCTCTTGCTTGTCAGCAAGGGGCTGGCAGCAGGAGTGGTCCAGTAAGGAGCCCGTGGTGAGAGCAGAAGCACTGATTAATATCTCCCGCAGCCGGACAGGGCGCTGGGGTGACGTGGTGGGGCAGGTTCAGTGTTCCAGAGGGGCTCTCAGAGGTTGGCAGCCCCAGCTCCTGGGCACTGCAGGCTGGCCCTGGCTGTGGGGAAGGGCAGCATTTTGGGGGAGGGCAGCATTTGGGGGAGGGCAGCATTTTGGGGATGGCAGCAGGTCCTGTCCGAAGAGAGGCAACTCTGCAAATCAATGTAACTTGTCCTTTAACCAGATGCCCACAGCCTCTTGTTGGAGCAGGGGACCAATGGAGCAGTGGCAGCTCCCTGTGACCTATCTCTCCTCCTGCAGCCAGGTCCAAACCGTTGCACCTCCCTGCCTCAGTTTCCCCCATAAGCACATTTGTGGGAGATGTGTCTTTGATCATATCACTCAGAGACATGATCTGTTAGCAAGTCATGTCTTTGGCTCGTTAGGCTTACGGACACTGAGTACTAATTGTCAGCAGTTATCTCTGCTGATTTCCCACGGGCTCCCGGCACTATCACTGTACCAACACACCCAACAATTGCAATTCTTTGCTGCCCACATGACAGACACGCTCCTGCAGCCTCCAAAGTTGGGCCTTTGTAAATCCTTCCTGGATTATTTCTAGATAAGGTTTTAATACTGAGGCTGAATTCTCCTGTGGCGTTCAGCACAGCCCTGACGGCTCTCCCGGCTTTGGCTACCCGCGACCTGGGGAATTGCATCAGGAATAGCATCTCATTTATGACATGGCTGATGTTTTATCATTATGACTAATCCCTGTTTCTTCTCCCAAATCTCTTAATATCTAGAAATGACTTCTCCCCCGAGAGAAGAATTGCAGGGGAATTTGGAGGAAGAGTAAACCTCCAGGCTCGGCTGCGGTGCTGCTGTGTTGAGATAACCTTTAGTTAGGGAAGATACCTACCTATTGGCAATGGAGCTGATATTTCGTGTTCATCTCTGGGCCTGGTTCTTCACTCTGAGTGAAATCCAGTGCCTGGAGAAGCCAAAGGTTTTTCCCAAAGGCTGCAAGGATAATCCTGTAAACTCCTCAGCTTCTTTACATTTGAAGCTGAAGTCCTTCCCAATTAATTTTCTGCTTGAATTATGTCCCTGATGCTAAGTTAGACAGCGTGTGCTGCTTAGAATTATGCGCTAGCTGAGCTGCCCCTTGTTTTACACTAAAAATACCCATCACCACTTCCCCCTCAGACCCTGGGCCATGCTGCTGCCCCCCTGGCAGGGCTGCCCTGCAGCCCCCTCTGCTCCTGGGATGCCTTCTGGCCCTGCACTCCTCCCCCGGCTGCCAGGCGCTCCCGGTGCCTGTGGGATTATGTAAAAGGGAGAGACAGAGACTTCGCCTGTGACAGGGGTGGGGGTGGGAGAGGAGCCAACTCGGGGGTTTTTCATCAAACACCGTGTTTCTGGACCCCTTCCAGCTCAGAGACCAAATTGGAATATAAAAGACAAAGTTTACAGGAATAAATATGTTCATCTGGGAACATCTGCAAATATTAGGACTCAGGTGCGTTCCTGCAGCGTTTGTGGCAGCAAACTTCTGCTTTGCATTTGCTAAATCTCATCTCACTGCCTGCCTGTGGGATTGTGGCATCAGCAGGACAGGACCTCCCCAGACATCACCTCTGCTGTCACTGTCAGGGACAGCCTCAGCTGCCTCCTGAGTGCAGAAGGTGAACAGGGAGAGGGGCTGTTCCCTTTTTAACACACCGCATCGGTCCCACTGGTGACCTTGCCCAGATGCTCAGGGAGAATATTTGGGATCACTTCAAGACTTTCCTTGAAAATTATGTAGTTGCAGAGCTTGGCTTAGAAAATTGCAATCTGCTGCACTGCTGCTGAATACAAAGGATGTATTTTTTACATCCCTCTGATATACAGCATGGGAGGAGGGCTGGTAGGCTGGGTCTCCACCTGCTTTGGACCATCAGAAGGTCAGAGCCTGGACTCTTCTTCCTCCTAATTTGCTGTATTTTTTTTTTTTAGTTTATTGTCAGTCCAACTCAAGTTGTCAGTAAAGCAGATCCAGCCCTGATCCTGGTGTGTGAGGCTATTTGGAGGCACCATGGCTACCACAGAGAAAAACTTCTCAAACTGAGACTTGTACCAGCCTTCCCGTGCTCATCCTGGCAGCCTCGTCATCATGCACACAGCAGGGCAAAGCCTCACTCCAGAGCTTCCCGGCTCCCCACCAGCCTGGTCCATGCCCAGGTGGTGGCAGGAAGCTCAGCTGCAGAGTGCCTGGGGCTCTGCTCTGGCTCCAGCCACTGATTTGGGGCTGTCAGCAGTTCAAAAATAGCCCTCTATGAGAGCTCTGCCCGCATACGGGCATGAGGGACCCAATTTACAAAGCTCAACTACCTATTTGTGTTTGTAAATAATTGATGGTGGCAGCTTTGACCATTAACTCCGGCGTGAGCCTAAACAAAACCATTTTAACTGCAAAGGCAAGCTGGTGGAGTTGATAGTCCACACTCACCCAGGGCCTGCACCGAGGTGCGGAGAGGCTGGGCACCTTTTCTTGGAGGACAAACCCACCCTGCCTTGCCGAGGCAGGATGCCCAGCCCCATCTCCTGAGCCACTCGTGGCCAATGTGCCCGTGCCACAGCACTGCTGGGGCTCCTGCCTGTGCCGCAGAGGTCTCTGAGGACATGGTTAGCCACGGCAGCGCTGTAATTAAAGCTTGTGCAGTGAAGCCAGGCTGGGAACTTCATCCCTTCTTGGTCAGGTCTGCATGGGGTGATCCCTGCTGCTGCAGGTGCCGTAGAGGAAATGGTGCTTGTTGCAGTCACCAAGTGCTGGACGTGCAAGAATTCGTGTTGTGTTGTGCAAGGCCTGGAGCAGCTTTAGCGACCAAAGACCTTTCTCGGCCACCCAGGAGATGCTGAGATCTCCTCAGTGTTGGTGCCACAGTGCTCAGCCACCAGCTTAGCAGCAGCCACTGCTTTGGAGGGCAAAGCACTGGCACAAACACAGATGCACAAAGGGTCTGGAGAAGGCCAGTCTGGCAGGACCCACAGTGATGCTGCCTGTCCACTCCTTCTCGCAGAGCAATGGGTACATCTTGAAATCATGGGCGCCTGCACTTACAGCAAACCCAGTGCAGCGTGGCCTGGTCCATCCTTTTCTTACTTGGGTTTTTTCCTGGCTCACTGCCTGGGTGCTGCTTCTTGCCAGGCTGCAGGCTGTGGGACCTTCCAGTGTCCCTGGTGGCACCGATGCCCTGACCACAATCCAGTCATCATATCCTGCTGCTTACAAATTCATCAGCAGTTCAAAGGCATTTTTCTTCACTGTGTGCCTTAAATTGTGGGTTATTGTCAAAGTGCATTAGTAAAGAACTGCTAATGCATTGCATTGCAGTGGTGGGTGTGTTCCTCACTGGCTCTGGTGGGATGTCTATCTTCTGCCTCCTGGAAAGGCAGCCGTGGGCTTGACTTAGCCAAGGTCAGAGCAGCACTCTGTTGGCTCTACCCACTGATTACAGATATTGAAAGACACATTAAAAATAAAGCACAAAGAATTCCTCATCCAACTTTTCTACCTATATAAATATCCACTGGCAAACAAAATTAAGATATGTGGTAAGTATAAAACTCTCAGTCTTATGGGTAACTCAAACCTTTCCAGTGTTGTGGGCTGGTAGGTCCCAGCCTGGAGGGGAGCAATGCTGTGGAGCACCTTCCCTCCCAAGGTCATCCAAAAAAGGCAGAAATGCTCCTTGGGAAACATCCCACAGCTGTTCCCTCTCCCTAGAGAGGTCCCCAGCACAACCACTGAGTGCTTGCAGAGGAGGAGGAACCACTGCCCAGGGGGGACAGAGCCCTGCAAAGCCCCAGAGCCGTGTCTGAAATGTGTGATTACCATCAGGAAAATGACTTTTGCCTCTGTGATCGCCGCTGGTTTCTTCCACTCCTTTGAACATACCCCGGGGTGACCCATGGGCTCGAAGCAAGAATTGCAATGCTTTTATTAAAGTGCAAATTTCTGATGTAGAAGCGTGGGATTATTAACGCTGGAATTGCGTTGTAAAGCACGCTTTGTATGCAGATGCAACACGCCTGGCTGTACAGCCAGTGTGAGTGGGGCTTAGAGGAGTCAAAAGCAAACTTCCAGCCTGCCAGGTTTGGAAAAACACATGGGCTGCAAGATTAGTTCAGAAACAGAAGATAAATCTCTTATGGTTTTGGAGGGGTGTAAGTGAAAGCAGGGGTTTCTTTGCAGTATTGCAGGACTTGTGTCTTCTCTTTCCTTGCATCAGACACCAACCATATTAACTACCTCAGATATTTAGGAATCTATGGTTTGTCTTGCTGCAATTATGAGTAGTTTTAAGCACTCACATGTAAATGGCACGATTATTTTGATATAAAATTGCATATTATTTCAGTAGCTCTCCACATCAGGCTGATTTTTATGGCTCATCTTCTGATCTTCCTTTTATTGCTGTGAATTAAGACCAATCCAGTGAACAGAATGGATTTGCACTGAATTCACAATGAGTTTTCCCCCAGGACTGTAGCTTTTAATGGCTACAAAGAAGGCAGGAGTAACTCAAAGAAAGATAAAAAAGGACCCAGATAAGCAAACAAAATCTGTGCTGATTTGTGCTGCTCTCGAATTCCTAATGGCTCTCCAGGAGTTTGTAGCTGCTAAGTAAGGCTGTGGGTTCAGTGTGGCCTGGGCTGTTCTCCTTTCATTGCACTGGTGTAAAAGCCATGTTTAACATCACAATGTTTAAACCAGCATAGGCAAAGTGACCTTCAGATCTGAATATACGTTTACTTACCATGTAAAGTCTAAATATACAGTAGAGCATGGAGTGAGTCAAAGGAACACTCGCTCCCTGGCATTCATGTCTTCAGAAAAGGAAGGCTTTGCAGACATCTCGCTGAGTGTAAGCACTGAAAATGTGTGTCCTCTTCCAGGTTTCCAGCAAAGTCATCTTTTATTTGTTTGAAGCAGACTGGGAGGGTGGTGCCCGTCCGGCTGAGCAGAGGCCAGCGAGGCTCTTCCCAGCTCTCCGCACGCGGCTCTGCTGCCGGCGGAGCGATGCCCAGCGCGGCATCTGCAGGCTCTGCCCACTCACTGCTCCCCCAGATGCAGCAAAATTTCTTCTGCTCGTGGTTTCTCCTTCTCCCCTCTCTCCCCTAGAGACTCAACCAGGCAAAGAACCTCCTATATCAGCTTTAGTTAATTAAAAAATTGATTTTAATGTTATTTCAAAGTGTTATAATGTTCTTCATAAAAATGTTTCTAGCTTCTTAGGCACTTTGGAAAGATCTGTCCACCAGCTCAATTATGCATCCTCCAGTGGGTTTAGCTCGAGGACAAATCCACAACCAGTTGGAGTGGTGCTGGCTCATGTAATAGTGCAGAGCAGGGACTGTTCTACAGAGAAGGGGTGTCACCATCTGACATCATCACTTCCCAGCTACGCCGTGATGGTCCCCACTACCCTGGTGAGCGTGGCGTGCAAATGACTTCTCATCTCCAGTGCCGTGTGCCCTGCTCCCCATGGAGCAAGGTCTGGGGACACCAGATGGCCTGTCCCGGTGTCTGTGTCCATCTGGGGACAGGAACCCTGTCTGGTGGTGCTGATGGCACCGAGTGGCTCAGGGGGGCTCAGCCACAAGCCAGGGCTGTCTGCCTTTGATTCCCACCTCCCCCATTTGAATTCCAAGAGAGAGCGATGAGCTGAGGAGAGCAAGATTGAATTCAAGGACAAATGGTGGTTTAAAGAGCGCGCTTTTCATGTCAGGTTTTGTTAAGCAGAAGCAAAATGATGATATTGTAAGGAAGCTTTTAAATAATGCTGTCATGTTGTGGTGATGAGCTGCGCAGCCCCTCGCAGCTCGCCAGCGGCCGCGGGGCGAGAATGGGCCCAGGGCAGTGGTGCAAGGGCACGGGAGCAGCCTGGGCAGCTGTCCCTGTCACCAGTGGGTGGCTGTCACTGCCCTGCTGCTCCCGCTGCTGCCCATCACCCAGTCCACTCTCCCAGGGCAGTGGTGGCTGGTGGGTGTCTCCTGGCATGAGGCAGCATGTGGCAGCTCCCGGGCTCACAGGGCTGAAATGGGTTCCTGACCTGATCCTGCTCCGCTCTGCTCGTCCTGAATCGTTCCCTGCAGCGTGATATTTTTCCATTTAAAATCTGCATGACAACGTTAATGTAATGCTTAAATGGATGGAAGAAAAGATGTAATGCAGAAACACTGTTAATTTAATTACTTGCGAAGAGCACAGTTTAAGATATTTAAAATGTATTTTTTTTAGCATGGATGCTTTGGTAAAATCCAATTTGAATTTTGAGCAGGCTTATTTTTATTTTAGACTAACATTATGCTGTGGAGCATGTTTGTTAAGAAATTAATCCTCAGTAGGGAAAAGAAAACACTCTACATGAGACTCAGTGTGAATCCAGAGGCTGAAGCTGGGGTGACATTCCCTGCTACAAGTCAGTGGGCATTTCCCCTTCGCCTGGGGCTCAGTGTCAGTGCGCGCTGTGGCACGAGAGGGATGGCTCCATGGAGCTGTTTCTGCAGCTCCTGCCCCACCAAAACTACCATGTGTCTCAGTATCTGCTAAATATCCAACCAGCCAAGGTCTGGTCGTGGGTGGTGGTGGGTAGAAACCTGACATAAAGTCAGTGGATGGATCTTGCCAACGCGCAGAGGGATTTGGTTACTGTGTCCCTCATCCCACCGCTGTTCCGCGGGGTGGTCCGGGCGATGCTTTTCAGGAGAGCAGTGTTTGGTGGGAGCCTCTGGAGGGTTTCAAAGGGGTCTGCTCCTGAACAAATCTATTTTAGAAGTTGACCAGAAGCTGTCTCTATCCATGCCCTCCGCTGTTGTGCTCACTGTGCAGCCCTCTGGTGGAAGCAGAAAGGATGAAGGATGCAGTGGTCCCTGGGACAGTGTGGAGGCCCTGGCTGTGTAGGACAGATGGCAGCGCTTCGGGGCAGGCTGTGCCCTGTCTGCCGTGGGCTGGGGTCCCTCCAGGTGGCTGGTGGGACACACAGCACTACTGTCCCACAGTGATGCCCTCCCACTGCTCCCCAACGAGCCACTGCCACAGCAGCCTCCTCTGGGAGAGAGGCAGCGTCACCCCTTCAGCAAACCAGGACTTGCTCCCCATGGTATCTGAATGTATTAGAAATGTTTCTCAGACTATTTTTGTAGCACTCTAAAGCCTTCTGGCAGTGCCTGGTGTCTGAGGTGCTTTTCCCAGCGTGGCAAGGTACTTGGTCAGGGCTCTGCAGGCACCACACTAAAGAGTTTCAGGAGCTGTTTTCTGGCAAACCTCTCCTTGGAGAACAAACAGAAATAATAGAAAGGACACTGGGCTTGAGAAACAGAAGCAGCAGGTTGAAAAATAAGGTCCTGAAGCTCCTGAAGGCCCTTTGTAGGTGGCACCCCAACAAAGTCCAGGTGTCTGGCCTCCAGCTTCCCAAAGAGGGAAGCTCGTGTGCGTTTGATGCCCAGCTTTTGCTTCGAGCATGTAACAGCTTAAATTCAGCTGAATGCAAGGCACCAAGAACCTCAGCTGCAATAAATGAGGCGACCTCCTTGTGTGGAAAGGGCACGAGAGAAGTGATAGCTGGGTTGAGGCTGTCAGGGCTGCCCGTGCTTACACCCAGCTTATGAAGGACTTGTGTAAGTCTTCATTTAAAAAGTGCCCTGTACATAAACAAGCTGCCTTGGAGATATTTTGGGTAGAAACTTTTAAAACCGTATTTTCCCGTTGGCACTGCATTTGCCAGAAAAAAAACAAGCACTGCCTGGTCACAGCTTCAGCCTCATCGGCTACGAAACTGTGCTGCAAACAGTTTCAGAAGTTCTTAAAATCCATCAAAAGATTCCTTTCTCTATGAAAGGGTAAAAGTCCCACACAATAATTAAAGCAAAAATCCCGTTATTTTCCACAGTGGTCTCCCTGCCTCAGCCTGCTTATTTTTAGAACAGTTCACGCAAATAGCTGTTACCTAAATACTTACACAAGGATGAATTGCCCCTCCAAGGAGAAAGGCTCCCCTTCCCAGGCTGACCCCACTGCAGATGCTTCTGCCTGCAGACCTGCTTAGAGCTGCACCAAGCAGCATTTGTCCAGGACTGCTCAGAGTCTTTCCCATTTGTTAATCCCGTGATTTTTGTCAGAATCAGCCTCTCCTACCTGCAGAGGAAATACATATTTCTTCCAATTTCAGCTTACTCAGTCTCTTTAACTTAAGGCCTAATACTTCCCAGGGTGGGACAATGGGTGGGGAAGGAAAAACCAGTGATGGGTGCTTCTTCTAGTTTGAAGTAGCATCAAAATGAGAGAAAATAGCATCTATTATTTACAGGCCCATGGGATGTGCTGACTAGTGACAGCGTAGTCAGCACCCTATGCACAGTCAGGATTTGCTTACTGATTCTCTACATGAATAAAGTGGAATCGACCTGGGCACTACAGCAGAGTTGGGCACCCATTCCAGGTTTGCTGGGTCTTTGCTGGGTCTGAGATCCACAGTGGCACGGGGTCGGGTACCACTGAAGGGTGATGGGGAAGCTCTGAGTTAACCCATGCACAGGATGGATGGAGAGCTCCCTGATCCTCTCTTATTTTGGGAAATAACTTGATTCATTCAAATCCATGAGGAACTGCAAGATTTTATTTTTTTACAAGAAATTTTTTCCTTCAGATATTTGAAATTCTGCACTTTATAAGCAGAATGACAAATATTTTTTCTGTCCTTCTCTTTCATCATTGGGTCCCAGGTCTGACAAAATGAGGTGGGAGCAGGAGAGCCATGGGCTGTGCAGCGATCCAGGACGTGGTTGCTGGAATCAGGGATCCCCAGCAAGATTTACTCCCCTGGGACCACCAGTGATGCCCCCACTCTGGCATTCCCACCCTGCCCTGCTGGCTGGGGCACCTTTGTGTTGGGAGATGCGCAGCTTCTGCCACCGCGGCTGACTCCGCTGAGGGTGGCAATGGGCTCTGCTCTGGTGCCAGCACCCAGCTGCCTGGCAGACGGCCTCTCTGCTGGGCTCACCAGGACCTTGGCAGGAGGGAAGGAGTGGGCAGGAGCATCGCGTGCGAGAGCCTCATTCATGGCAGGCACCAGGCGTGGGGAGTCTGAGCGCGCTGGCGCGTCTGCCAGAGCCACGCGCGGCAGCCCCTGCGCTTGGCTCCAGCCCATCTATGTTGCCTTTATCTACATTGGAATGTGTCATCTGCAACTTTTCTCAAGATGTGGCCAAAAAAAAAAAAAAAACAACTTCTGGGGAATTTCAGCTGAAGCGACCACCTACGCACCCGGTGGCCCTACGAGTGCAGGAGATGAGATGGAAAGTGTGAAGAGAGCCAAGAAACGGGGGCCTGATGCCATTTAGGCACCTGCTTGTCCCTTGTCCCTTGGCTGGCTCCCCTCCTGCCACCGAGCCACAGTTTCCATTGCCCCAAATCCACCTCCTGGCTTTGCTGCTGTTGTTTTTCAGCTGATCAATACTGTCCTGTTCTGTTTCTGCAGCTATTCCACAAGTAGCAGGGTTTTTTTCCTATTTTGTGTCATTGACCTAATACTTTACATCACTGCTGCAGGGGTGAGGGCAGCCACCAGCTCCCCCAAACCCCATTTTACTCTGATGGGCACCACAGCGTGGCCACAGCCTGCCACTTGCTGCAGAAAGCAGGACGGGAAGGAAGGTGCTGAGAGGAGCACTTGGGACCACCTCACGCATCCACTTCCACTCTGAAATATCCTAGAACTGAAATATCCAGTGCTGCTCCAGGTGCACCTTCACCATGCTGCTGCAGACATGCCTGATTCAAATTGAGTTGTTTCATTCCTATAACATCATAGGTAGAAAAGATTATAAAGCAGCAAACATAAGCACTGCAAGTCTAAGATTGAATGTCAAAGCAAATTTAAGAATGCACGTGCTCAACCAAGGAGCCAAGTCTGTGTTTTCAGCTTGCTCAAGTATCTGTATGTTACACCAGTCCAGAATCTTCTACAGCTTTACATGCTCATCCATGGTTCCTGTCATTTGGAAATAGACTTAAAAATTTCCTGAGGTCAGAAGCTTTGCATAAATGTCAGTACTTCATCAGAGCCAGGAGTATCTCTGTCTTTGCTCCAGCTTTATGGCTCAGAGCTGTCCTCGACTGCTGCCCACGCATGGAGCCTCTGCTTGGATTTGCAGTGCCTTGGTCTGAGCATCCAAAGGTCTTGCGGCCACGGGCTGCTGGGCACAGGCATGGCCAGGCACCACTGCCAAAGATGGGTTTCCCAGGGGAAACCCCAAAGCTGCCCTGTCCCCCACTGCCATGAGGATGCACAAGTGCCGCAGGGATCCTCTGTGCTGCTCCAGCACGCCTGTAGGGTGGATTTTCAACTCACATTAGGGTGAAACAACTCCCATTTAGAGTGGGGGAATATTTCTGTGGGGAAAACTGGAAGGCAGTTTGCATTTCAGTGAGGAAAGATACTCAGTAAGAGTTTGGTTAAAAATCACCATTCTTGTTTTCCAAGGACAAAGGTTTTAAGCCCCATCCTGTAACAAACCATTTTCTAGGTAGAACGTGGTACTGGCTGGACAGATGGTTGAAAGGACCAGAAGAAAGCAGGGAATGAGGTAGGTGAGGCATTGTGCTGGTTCTTGTAGCATTACTCAGTGAAGAGGGGTAGAGTGACCTGCACCTGCCTGTGACCAAAGCTCGCTGAGGATGTGCAGGTGTCCCAGCAGCACACAAACCTCCCGCTCTTCACTGCCTCTGCACAAGTAAACTGGTTTAAAATACACAAAACAGTGAAAAGCTGTGATTCTGCATCACTGCAATTACTACTGATATGGGTGGTAATTTAGTGGAAACTGCTGTGCGTGTTGTGAAGTGTTTTGTGTGCAAAATGGGAGACAGAAACCATTATTTTTCTCTCTTCCCACCCACAGCACTTAGAGCCAACCTCCTGCCATCGCAGCTTTCTAGAGGGGCAGCTACTGATTGTCTAAAATCTGCAGGTCTTTTTCAGCTGATGAAGCAAAATGAAATCCAGCCTTAAAAGCAGGAAACCACCCAAGTTAATTAAAGGAGAAGAATTAACATCTCCATGTTGCCTCACCCTTGGTTCACAGCAAGACTAAGCCACAGTGGGGGCTGTTGCAGCCTGCTGAATTGTGACCAACGGCATTTATGTGGTTCTGAGATGTTAGGAAGTGCTGAGCATCTTCCTCTTGGGAGGCAGGGAGCTGGGGAGCCTGAGTAAATGCTGACAGGTCACCTTTGAGGCTTGTGAGGAGAAGTGGAGATGGTGTGTTTTCCCAGAGCACTCAGAAATATGAAGTGTCTTTGCTAAGCCTGAGCTGTGATATATCCATGCTGCTGTCTGCCAGGCTAAGAAGTTGTCTCCTTGTGTGTCTTGGGAGAAGTTCAGAGGAGCAAAAGCCCTGCAGATGTAGTCAGGGTTGGAGCTGTAGGTCTCTCAGACATCACAGCTTCCAACAGAATCATAGAATTAGAATCATAGAATTACCCAAGTTGGAAGGAACCCAAAAGGATCACCCAGTCCAACTCCTCTCCCTCCACAGGACACTCCCAACACTCACCCCATGGGACTGAGGGCAGTGTCCAAATGCTTCTGGAATGCTGGCAGAGTGGGTGCTGGGACTGCTTCCCTGGGGAGCTGTTCCAGGGCTCCTCCACCCACTGGGGGAAGAACCTCTTCCTCATGTGCAATCCAACCCTCCCCTGGCACATCTTCTGCCATTCCCTCCAGTCCTGTCCCAGGGCACCAGAGAGCAGAGCTCAGCCCGTTTCCCCTCCCTCCCTTGTGAGAAGGCACAAACAGCTCTGAGATCCCCTCTCAGTCTCCTCCAGCTGAACAGACCAAGTGTTTTACACCAGGAAGGCTTGAGAAAGACTCAGCAGGGGTGGAGAGGAGAGCTCACCTGAGTGGGAGGGGGATGGCCCCTCTCTTGCCCTCTCTCATCCCCTCCCCTCCCTGCCACACCAACTGGTTTGCACAGAGCCCCCTGTTTCCTGGGGACCCTGCAGGTGTTCTCCCAGTGTGAGGGACTGCCACTTGCCCACGGAGCAGGACTGAGGAGTCTCACCTCACCTTGCTGGGTACCAGTGGGGTAATCCAGGGGGCCACAGCTGCCCCTCATTGCCCTTTTTCATGTAGGGGATCGTTTGGGGGCTGCATTTACCACCAGCTCCCTTTGCTCAGGGGGTGCAGAATGGCTCTTGCTGGTGTTTGAGGTGGGAGAGAAGCGAGGTGTGGTGAGAAGAGTTCATTAACATGGAAATAGCTCAACCGGTGAGTGTTTCCAGCAGAAAGGCTCAAGCCAAGCACGGCTCCAGAGCCCGGGGTTACACATTGTTGTTCCCCACTCTGCAGGTCACAGGCGAAGGGCTTTGGATGCGCTGCAGCCAGAGAGGGCAATTGGAAAGGGTCACTACTTTTGTCAGGTTTTTGTTGTTACTTGAAACAGCCTCTTTTTTCCAGGGAACAAATTACATATTTTATTCAGTTTCTGTGCAAAAGGAACAGTTCTGGAGCACTAATGGGGATGTTTCTAAGCAACGTTGTTTTCCCACCACCAGCTTTGTGAACAGAGACTTTTTTTTACATTTTTGTAGCAATAAGCCAAACAGTCTGCAGTTTGTCTGAAGGAAAACCTTGTCATAGTTTCCCTAGTTTTGCTTAATCTGTTGGGGAGGGCTATATCACCCCCTTTGGGTTCACCCCACACCCACGAGGGTGTGTGCGGCACGCGAGGACGGCTGTGCCAGGCTTGGGGTGCCCCGACCCCTCCGTTCAGTAGCAGAGGTGGAGGAGATCCATGAAGATATCTGTATGCATGTCTCTGCACCTGAAGATGCCAATGCCTCTCCTGGGGGCTGGCTTTGTGTCCTTCCCAATTTCCTCTGCTCCATTTGAAGTTCAAAGCCCCTCTCTCCACTCCCGCCTCCTTCCCCCCCCATCTATTGCTCTCTGCATGGTTTTTTTGCACGCTGGAACACTCAGAAATTCCTGGGGAGTGCTGGATTTTGCCTCCCCTTCATGCCTCCCTCTCACCGAGGCCGTCGGGGTGGCCGTGGGTAGCGTGGCGTGGGCACAAGGAGCTGGCAGTGAGCAATACCCACACCGACCCGTGATCCCCACCCACCAGCACCTCCCTCCCTGGCAGCCCTGGGGACTTGTGAAAAGGGGTCCTTGAGCTCACCTGCTGCTGGAGCTGCTCTGATGGGACCAACCTGCACAGGACCCATCCCCTCGGGTTTGTGTTTCTGGTAGATATTGGCTGCTGTGGGCAAACCCACCAACCCAGGGCAATTAAACTGGGGTTGGAACAAGCAAAAACCAGCATTATCTGGTTTCTGTAGAACTCTTCTAAGCCTGATGATTCTTCTGTGGGTGTGGAGTCAAAAATGTTTTAGTCATTGTACGTGTTATTGCAGAGATTTTATTTAAAACTTATGTTTTTACTTAGAAAATTCTCTCACTGTTTCTCATTCTAGATAGATAAACAGATAGATAGAAAGATGGATAGACAGGCAGACAGGATGGTTATCCTGATCCCATTGTACAGATGGGAATATTGGAAGCAGATAAACTTAAAGCAGGGTTTGCTCAACACATCTCAAGCTGAAGCAAAGCTGCTCAACTTCATTGGCTCTTCTAAGCATCCTGACCACCACTTATTGCTTTAAAATCTTAAACTCTTTGTTTCTAACCTCTGTCAAACACAAGGCTGTTTTGGAGACATTTCCAGGCTGGCTGGATGCAGGGGTGGGGCACTGTCAGCACCCAGAGCTGGTCCAGGCTGGAATCCTGGCAGGGATCAGGGTGCAGCTCAGCCTGGTGTCAGGCACCGGGTGAAGTTCACCCCATACGTGGAGACAGAGGGTTTTGAATGGAACAGGAACCACGTCCCTTCTGCAAACCATCAGAGATCCAGGGGGGGTCCAGAGGCAGAGGCTGATGTGGGCTCAGACACCTGATGATGTGGCACCAGGGAAAGGAAGATTTGGGCTGATTTGGGTGTGTGTTAGTGGAACTGACCAAACCCTGAATAACGAAGGGCAAACCTCCCACCTGGATAACAAGGATGTCTTTTCTTTTTAATTGCCTGTGCCTTAGTGATAGGAGGAAATTCTTGTAGGTTAATGAGCTTGTAAAGCAGTGCAGGTGGCTCAGACCATAAATCCCTGGTGGGAGGGTGGTGAGAGCTGGCTCACCTGGTTGTGTCCCTGTGCTGGGCCTCGAGCTGCTGCTCCTCTTCCAGCTGTGTGTGATGCAAAGTATCTGGTACCTGGGTGATGCTGTGAGCGATGTGCTGTGGTAAGGCAGGAAGATTAATAGTGAATGTTGTGTTAAAGAAGAGAATTACTCTTCCCCACAGCTTGTTGAAGGGAATGAAAAAGGGGCAGGGTTCTGGGGTTGGTGTTCTCCTGTTGGAATACCTGGGGAGCTGTGGCTTTGGGGCCTCCCTCTTGCTGGATGTGGTTTTGGAGAGGTGGGGGTCAGTGGGGGTGGTCAGTGCTACCTGGGTATGGGGACTGAGCTCAGTGGTCCCCTGCAGCCTAGGGTTATGGCTGCCTCCAGCACTGCAGCATTTGCTGCCATGGACAGGCTCTCTTACAGATTCCCCTACACTAGAATTAATTAAAAGTGAATAATTGCAATTGCTTTCTGCCCTGTGCCACAGGAGACAAATACCATTCCTGCCATATGGCACGGGCTGCTTCATAGGCACGTTTTCCCCCCCTGCCTTCTCCCCTTTTTCCTTTAATTAACGAGGCTGTCAGCTCTGAGACTCCTCCAGACCTGCCTGGGTGCTGGTGCCACACCACAGCCCACACGGTGCCAGCAGCACACCCAGCCACAGCCTGTGGTGGTGCTCTGCTGCTGAGGATGGGAGTTGTACTGGTGGTGTGGGAGGATGTGCATGTCCCCAAGTGGGGGCTCCCTCTACCCCAGTGCTGGTGGAAGGTACTCAGCACCCATCTAAATGTGGGGCTTCAAATGCAGGACCTGAGTTAGGCACTTAATTATAAGTCCTGCAGCTGCTTGGATGCACAAAGCCTGGCTTGGGCTGCTTATCCCAGGGGAGACATGAGGTGCTCGGCCACCAAGCAGGGACCTTCCCTGCTGCTGACAGTGCCTTGCTGGAGGGGTGTGAGGTCTGGGGGTGCTGTGAGGGGTGCAGGGCTGTGCTGTTGTATGTTGCTCCCTCAGTGGCAAGGCAAAAAAATGTTACTGTGGTGGTTTTGTTACCAAGTCTTCTCTCTGGATACCTTCAGCCAGTGCTAAGCCTCATCCTCCCCAGACTCCCCGTGGCCCCAGTGTTCACTGGCTTTCCTCTCATTTCTCATTGATCCCTCCTAAACCTCCCCTCTTCCCCGGGCTGGACAGCAGGATTCTGCTGTGAGGATGGTCAGCTCAGCCTTGTGATGCTCCTCATAACCCAGCTCCAAAAAACGGGCAGGAGGGCACAGGGCAGGGCTGCACAGCTGTGCCAGCTTGCTCAGGTCTTGCTGCTTGCAAGATATATGTATTAAAATGATATATTCCTTTTGGTCTTGTTCAGCTCTGACTGCACTGTCAGCAATTACCCTTCTGAGGAAATAATGAAGCTAAAAGTTACCATAAAAGATGTTAAGGAGGCATTGGGTGAGCACAAGGGGAAAATGAGGATTAGGGAATTTTTTGGGTCTTGCACAATCCTTGCTGCTAGTACCTCTGTTAAATGAGATTCAGGTTGGGGCTAGACTTGAGCACTTCTGGCTTAAAGCAAGGGTTTTTCACATGCTTAGAATTTCACTTGAAAAGATTTTTCTTGGTGTGGTCAGCCCTTAAGGACTGTGGGATTATAACTGGCCACCCTCTGTGTACCCTGTGAGTTAACTGGGGCAGCAGCATCACAGGGAAAGACAGGCTTTTTTTCAGCAAGAAGTGGTTTAGTGTTACTTAAAAAGCTGCCTTAAGCAAAGGACATCTGGAAGAGACTTGCAAATTGCTATTCCAGTGAAAAAGCTTTCTTAACAACGTAATGGAGTGGAATTGAGGAAATGAGCAGCTTTGGTTAAATACTGCAGAAACCTCCTAATAGGAAGATACAGCAGGGTGTTTCCAAAAGGATGAGCTGGCTGTGATGAGCAGGACCATCACTGCAAATGCTGCCCGTGGCCAGAAAGGGCTGTTCCTGTGGCAGAGGAAGGGCACGATACACCCTGGGCTGCACCTGAACCTCTGTCAGGGTGAGGTTTGGAATATTGGTTAATACTGGGCAGATTCTTGCCTCTGTCCTCAGGGTGGCTTTTGCCTTAGGGGACAGTGGGGACTCTTCCCCTCCCCAAAGCCCTCAAGCCTCGCTAAGATCTCAGCTGGCATCATGTCTTAGGAGGGATGTGGGTGCCTGAATACAGCAGTGGAGTTGGTTGTGCAAGACAGGAGCTGTAAATATTATTCCTTAGCAAGATGATCCTAGCTGTCATGTGCTAGAAATAGGAAAAAAAACCTCACCATTGGGCTGCTGGGTCTTTGGCCTTTGTGCCCCTTTTCACACTCAGCCTAAGCCACCACGTGCCCATCTCCACAAACTCAGGGAGAGCCTGTGAAAGCCCAGCCTGTGACACGTTCCAAGTTTATTTTTATAGATTACCACTTACTTGTATTATGCTGTTCTATGCAGATTTATGTTGATGAAGTGGTGCCCTGGCATGCCCTGGGGCATTGCTGCAGCTCAGGGCAGTCAGGAAGATTGCAGCTTGAGCAAAGCTTTTAAAAGCAAAACCTGCAACGAGGGGGAAACTTTCCAGCTGACTTGCAAATCTTCTTTCTTCGTCATTACAAGAATAATTTCAGGCTTGCAGGTAGCCAGTGATGCTCTGGGATATTATTCCCATCAAGTATCCTTCCTGGGAAGGAGTTAAATGGGTTTGGAATTGCTGCATGGTTAAATAATTCTCAACTTTTCATTGCCAAATATTCATTTCAATTGATTGATTCTTTTTTTAACTAAAAGCAACATTTCAGAAGATAATCTTGCTGCATGGCCATGCTACAAGGAAAAATCCCCTGGGAACAGATTTTGCCCTCCTTTGCTCCTGAGACTCTTTAAAAACTGTATATTTTCCCTGTCATTTTACCATCAGCCTTTATCCCAGCTGCCTCTTGTTGCTTTCATCACCTCTCTGTTTCTGCAGAATGTGTCAGTCCCCTCTTTTCCCTTTGTGCTGCTTTTTAACTTCCTGATGCTGAGCCAAAGAACTCTTGAAGTCAAAAGTTGCCACCTTGGCCTTTCTTGTGCACGCTGAACCCTGGCTTCCCAGTGAGCTCTCCTTACCCATTGTTCAGACCTGATGCATCTCTCATCTTCTGTTCTCCTCGAGTGTGTACGCAGGGCTGGATCCAGGCTGCGCTCGTGGCAGCTGCTCCCTGTGTCCCTGTACTGACTGGAGTCACCCTGTAAGACCTTGTCTGGTTTTACCACTTGTTTCTAGCAAAATAATTACCTTGAGGTTGTTCAGTATCACAGGTGGATCTAGAACCAAAGTATCTTTTTTTCTGAATACCATTTTTTCCATGTTTAAAAACCAACCTGTGCAGTTGGGGTTGGTTGTGGTTTTTCTCTCCATGTAAGAATGAGCAGCCGTGGAGCTGTGCTTGGCTCCAGCTGGGCTGGAGCTGCTGATAAGGAGCAGAGTGTCTGCTGGAAACAAGAGATGGGAATGAGAATTAGTCACAGAAATGAATCTGAGAGCACTTTGTGCCCTCAAGTCATGGGACAGGGCAGAAGCTCTGCTGTTTGCTGCAGGCCAGAAAGAGGAACAGCAGCCAAGCAAGGATTTTCCAGGTCTCTGTGCAGCTGAAATAACCCTTTCACCTGAAGACCTGATGCCTGCTCAGCTGGGAAGCTGCCTGCCAGGCCACCAGGGAAAAAGCCCAGCTCATCCTGGGCAGAATATCTACAGCACTGGGGAGTGCAGCTCCGAGCCAGAGGATGATGGAGGAGCAGGTACAATGTATGTGCAACTCTCCCCACTAGCAAGGGAATATGAGAACTTGATTTTCTTGATGAGGACCTGCCATGTGACAGAGGTGTTGGTGACCAGCCCTGTGGCTGTGCTGCCTATTTTGGGTCCCACTGCTTGGGTTGCCCTTTACCAGTTGGAAGGTGCCATTCTCTGCTACCATGGGCTTCCAGCCCCAGCAGGTGCTGGGCTAACACTTCTTTCCCAGCCTTTTCCCTGCTGGAGCCACTCATACATGCTGCCTGGTTGTTTGCATGGTCTTGGCTGGCATTTAACAGCAGCCACTTCTGGAGGCTGGGATGCAGATGCTGCCATGGGTGCTGCTTCCAGCATCTTGGACCAGCACTCCCCACATTGCTGCCCACTAAACACCGCCAAGGACCCATAATTCCTTGGGAAATGGATGTGCCCTCTGCTTTGAAAAGCCTAGTCAAAGGAAATGCCTTCCCTCTCCACATGCTGTTTTGATACCTCAGTGTATTTTTAACAACATCCCCGAGTTGCAAGCTGTGTTTTCAATGAATCAGACATTCATCTCCTGCACTCGTTAACCCAGTGCAATCTGGTGGAGCTGCTGGTGCTGTGGGGATGGTTGTGTTAGCTCAAACTCCTGGCTGCACAAGTAGGGGAAAATGTCACCTTTGGTCTGTGCCAGGAAGGAAGAGCTGTGTTAAATTGGTGTGCAAGGCTGGGATCTCAGGGTCTTTGCATCACCACACCTTTCAGAGTTCAGTGTGCTCAGCCCATGGCACTGGGACAGGGCAACGCTGCTGTGCTGTGGTCACCTGCCCCAGTCCTGCTCCTTGGAGAAGGAAACTGGAAAGATTTAAAAGTAAATCTAAAATACAACGTTCTTAGATCTACAGAGAGCAGAAAAAGCAAGGTGCGTCCCTTCCCTTCACAAAGTTAATGCTCTGTGGTCTTCAATGTGATGATTGTGGCTATAAATGTTCTTTATTAAAGGTTTTGGTGGCCCAGCTGCTTTCAGTGAGTTTTGCACAGCTTCTGCTGTGGGCTCCAAGTGGGGCTGCCTGCAAAACACCACATCCTTCACACAGTGGGGGCTGCCCCCTCTCCTGTGCATCTTTCCCCATCCCATCCCCTGGGGAGTTTTCTCCAACAGCCAGGTTTGTTGCCTTTGGCTCTGCTCTGCCAGAGCCTGGTTTGGGCAGCACCCTGGGATTGGGAGTGTTTGGATCCAGGCTTTGGTTTTAAAAGAGTTCAAGGGAGAGGTGTTGAATGCTTTCAGGCCTTGCTCACAGGGCAAGTTTGGCATAAAGAAGATGAAGCTGGTTTCAGATTGGCAGCTAGAAGCAGGTTGGAAGGGATAGGGTCCTGCACCAAGCCATGCTGAGCTGCGCAGCTGCAGGTCACCCGGCAGCTGGGGGCAGCAGCAGATAAAGTGCTTGGTGCTTCTCTGTGTGTAGTGAGGCTGGGCAGTGATTTGTGGGGAGTGGTGCAAGTTCTCCAGTTCTGCAAAGTGCAAGGGAAGCTGAACACCAGCAAGAGGAGAAGCGAGATAGCTGTGCTAATGAATAAAATAAATAAAAAAGCAAGTACAAGAGAGCTGATTTTTAATCAGCAGTTTCTAGGTTAAGCAAAGTGATCCTAAGGGACTTGAGGTTTCTGCAACATTTTCTTTAATGGCTACTTCGTTCCTCAGCAGCGCTGGCGTCCAGTTTGAAAAGAACTTTATTTTCCTCCTGAAAGAGGAATTAAAACAGTGTCAGTACAAACCCCAACATGCCGTGGTGGTGCCAGGTATCTGGGAGAAGGGCTGGACTCCCTGCTCCAGGCAGAGGAGCTCGGGGCTGAGTTGGAATGACATGCCCAGGGCTTTAACAGCAGTGAACAGCACTCTTGGCATTGGCTGTTACGCCAGCAGGATGGTGGGTACCACTGCTCGTGGGTGCTCATGGGTGTCATGGGAGCCCTGTAATCTCTGCACTTGGCATTAGCAAGTACTGAAAAAAGACAGGTGACCAGGCCAGTAACACCAAGCACTGCCTGGTAATTACTAACAAAAAGATGCACCCTTTTCCTTGGTGAGCCCCGGAGCCAGGTACCGTGGTGGGATGTGGCTTTGCCCAGCCACCACATCCCATGCAGGGAGCCTTGCTGAGTCCATGCAGTGAAACACGTGGGTCTGAGGAGGGGACTTTGCTGGGTCCATCCCAATTGGAGCTATGGGTGAGACAGGCCCTGGGTTGTGGGGGGACAGTGGCCTCCGTGCAGCACTTGCCGGGTGCTTCAGCATCTCCAGGGAAAGCGTGAGAGTGTTGGCTTGGCAATAGCCGAGTGCCAACTCACACAACTCTTTTGTATGAAAAGATCATTTCTGGCCTGGAAAGTATTGCTGGAAGCTTCCACCACTGGCTCAGAAAACCCTGAGCTGCCCATGACCACTTGGGAGGCAGTGGCAGAAAGCTTCCCACTTTCCTGGCTGATCCTCCCATCCTGTGCCATCGCCCCTGCCCACGGGGTGGGGTTTCCTGGGGAAGGGAACCACAGCCACTCAGTGGTGCTGTGCCCTGGTACCTATGGCACAGGCACTACTACAGCTTTGCCCAGGGAGGATGCTCATCCTGAGCATTAGCCTGAGCAACTGATGCTGATTGGGCCCCTTGGGCTGCATCAGAGTCAGGGTTTGCTTGTCCTGCTGTCCCAGCCGCCCCTCGGTGCTTTGCATGGGCTGCTGCTGGGGACTGAGCTGGTGAATTGTCTCAGGCTTGGAAACTGCAGCAATGGAAGCACAAAGGGCTTCTACTGTCTGGTTACTTAGAAACCAACCATCGATTTCACTTGGCAATACTGCAGCTTTCATGCTGTGTGTAATGCTCATATACACATGCCTGGAAGCTGCAAAAGAGATATAAATGTATACTTTTTTCTTTCCTTGGTGATTTTTTGGCGTGATTTTTCTTTGTTTGTTTGTTTTGAGAGGGAAGAGGCAAGAGGAGAACTAGATCTCAGGAACTGTTGCTCTTTCAGACAAGTTACTGCTGTGCCATGGGTCCAGTCATCAACTCTGTGGCTGCGTGCTTTGGGTCAGTGTGAGGTCCGTGTCGGGAAGAGGAGCCACCCCGAGCAGGCTGAGTTTTAGCTGGCTTGGTGGCTCTGTTGTTGGCATTGCCACTTTGCTTTCACACTGCCCACCTGTTAATTAGAATGTCCAGTTGAGTGACACTTTCACAGGCAAAGGAGGGCTGGAAGTGATGGGAGTAGCTGGGGGCTGTGACCTGGTGGTCCTCTCCAAGCTGGAGCGTGGGCTCAAGTAACCTCCTGAACTGCTGAGCAGCTTCTGAGCTCATTTTGTGAGAGAGATCCTGCACTGCAAAATCCTCACATTTTGAGGGTCAGCTCTTCACTGTAGACATACAATTTTCCAACTACCCAGGTCACATGTGCACTAAGTAAATGGCAAAGAGCTTTGGAAATCCAAACACAATAATTCTGTCCGGAACTGCTGGTGGATCAGACTCTGGAAAGAGCTGGTTATTGCTCTCTGGAGAAAACCCAGCTGCCCCTGTGTGTGTGCTTTACCCCCTAAATCCCTGGTGTGTGCGGGATGAGCCCTGATGAGGCTTTGGGAGGCCTGTGTGGAAGGAGGATGGGACAGTCAGCTGGGGCCTGGGACAGACCCTGCTGCTGGGGGGAGCGGTGAACAGGGGGTGTTGGGGGCATGGTGGCACCAGAGGGTTTCTCTTACATGTGTGCAAATACAGACACAGGGTATGTATAAGTGTATGGGTGTGAGTATAAATTTATAAATAGAATCTGAGAATTGTTTAGGTTGGAAAAGACCTTTAAGGTCTCCGAGTCCAAGGCTTAATCTAACACTGCCAAGCCCAGAACTGAACCACCTAAGTACCACTTCTACACATCTTTTAAGTACCTCCAGAGATGATGACTCTACTGCTTCCCTGGGCTTGGTAATCCTTTCCAGTGCTTGATAATCTTTTTGGTGAAGAATATTTACTTAATATCCAGTCTGAACTTCCCCTGGTGCAACTTGGGGTCATTTCCTTTTATCCTATTGTTTATCACTTGGGAGAAGAGGCCAGCACCCACCTCACCACAGCCTTCTTTCAGGTAGTTGTGAAGAGCAATGAGGTCTCCCCTCAGCCTCCTCTTCTCCAGGCTAACCAGGTCCAGGTCCCTCAGCTGCTCCCCTAACCCCTGGGCTCCAGACCCTTCCTCAGCTCCATAGCCCTTTTTTGCACACTTTGTGTAGAGAGAGGGACACAGCTCCATGGCCAAGCTGCAACAGGACTTAAATAGGACTCAAATAACCTCTTCCACAGAATAAGCAGAAACTGTTTGGAAATGCACAGTAGCATTTGACTTTTCCAAAGAGCATTATGCAGCACATGGGCTCTATCCAGAAGTAACGTGGAATTCCCAATCCTGCAAGCCCAGACTCCTCTTTCTTGCCAGCAGCATGGCAGCTCTGGCTGGAGCAGGCAGGCAGCTGCTGGGTGTTTACCTTTGAACTTTCTGAGGGTTGTACTTTGTGCTAGTGAGCAGAGGAGGATTGGCATCGTTTGTGCTGTTCTGTGCATGGATGGGTTTTGTTACACAGGGGTCCAGCTGTGCTTTCACTCAGAAAAAATAATAGAAAAGGAACAAAAAAAAATAAAAAAGGGGGGAAAAAAAATTTGGGTCAGTGCCTGCCCCAGCCAAGCTGTGAGCCAGGGGAGCCTGTGGTGCTGGCAACTCAGCTGCAGCATTTCAAATAGCTACTTGAGGACAAATTCATCTCTCTCCCAAAATTTTAAATTCCCATCAGCAGCACTAGATTTTGGGTACAATAGTGGCGTTTGAGGGGCAGGAGGGTGGCAGCCCTGCCCCAAGGGCTGCCTCCTGCCATTGGGTGGCTCCCTACGGATGTCTTCGGTTGCTTTCCCCCATGGGAAATCGTGCTGTATGAGCAAATACCTGAAATGGCCCCAAAATCAAGTGTGTAAAAAGAAGAGCTGAGATAGGAGGGCACAGCCCAGGTTAAGGTTGAGAGTTTTGTCTGACCCCTTTTACCACAGGTGAGGAGGGTTTTTTGTTATTATTATTTGGCTTTAAATAGTTCATTAGAAGTAACAAAGTGCAGTGCTTGTTCTCGGTGCTCTGCAGCAGAAGGTAGAGAGGTGGCCCCCAAATTATAACTCGATCTGGCAAAAAAATTGCACAGATCCAGCTGTCAAGTAAAGGTTAAAGCAGGAGGGTATAATTAAAAGAGTATTTTGTACCACAGCGATAGGTTTAGCTTAGGGTAAGGGTTTAGCGTGTGGCACGTTTCATGGCCTCAGGGCTAATTATCTTGTCTCCTGCCGGGCTCTGGGAGGTGGGGAGAAGGGTTGTGACTTCATCCTGTGGGTACTGAAAAGCAGCCGGTGTGAGGGATGGAGCTGCTGCCTCCCCCCCGGGCTGGGAGATCGCAGGGTGTCTTGTGCTGCGGGAAGCCACGAGCTTGGGAGGCAGCGGTAACTGGTCCAGGGCTTTGCTGTGATGGGTGTGAACGCTTTGACGTTGTGAGAGGCAATTAAAGAAAAAGAAGTGAAGCTGAATAAGGCAAATACGTTCATCAAGGAACAGTGACTGGTGGTGAAAGAGAAGGAAACACAGGTGTGTTATTCATGGGAGAGCAAATGACATCAGGTGGGAGTTACATCTGAATGTATTTGGGTTTATTCACCCACCCTTCTCCAAAGCAGGCAGCTGGCATCCCAGCAGAGGGGAGTCTGCCCCTTTTCATAGAACCACGGAATCAGCTGGTTGGAAAGGACCTCTGAGAGCATCCAGTCCAACCGAACCCGTCCCTTTCCAAACCACGTCCCTGAGAAACTCATCTGCTTGTCTTTTAAACACTCCAGAGATGGGGACTCTTTTGCAAGACAGCAGGCAGTTTGGACAGAAGCAGAGACTCATTTCCTCTGGCTGTGGGCTTCCCATGGGGTTATTCAAATTACATGCCTCTTGAGGGCCTAAAATACTTTCTAATTGTATTCTTTTCCTTCCAGAAACCTCGGGAAGTCCGGACTGAGAGTCTCCTGCCTCGGGCTGGGTGAGTGACCTCTGCAGCTGCCCCTGGGGTGTCTGCCTGGCCGACTCCAGCCCCAGAGGGTGGTGGGTGGTGACAGCTCTTGTGGCTCTGTGCAGAGCCCCAGCCTGCACTCAGTCTTGCAGGTAGCTCTCAGCAGAAGCCCTTTCTTTCAGAAGCATCAACAACAGCTCTGTGCATCGGCCGAGCGCTTGCCCGTGGCGTGAGGCAATGCCTCCCACCCACGGTGCTTGAGTGGAACTGTACAAGAGGTTATGGAATAAAATCCCCAGGAGGGGCAGCCTGAAGAGACTACTTCTGAGACGTTTGTGAATGCCTCCAAGAGCTTTAGGTGTCAGAGCTCCAGTCTGGGGGGATGGCAGCCTACCTGGGCTGCAGGCAGATTTATATTTTGCTTTATCCAGCGAGCGTACCTTGTCATTTCTGTTCCTTCCTTGCTAGAGAACTGAAGAATAGCTTATCAATATTTTATCCTATCAATATTTTATCAAAAAGAGCACCTGGAAGCACTGTGGCCCATATGTGCTGGGCCTGCAGGTCCTGTAGCAATGCAGGCTTCAAGAAGCTGCCGGGCAGGAGCGTGTGCGATGGACTAGAAAGCTCCTGATGGCTTTGCTCATGCGAGTAATGTCTTTGATGGCAGCTGAACTGCTCACGTGAAGAATGCTTAAAAGTACTTGTATTAAAAAACCCCTAATGTTGTAGAAAAGAGCTGCTGTTTTTCTTGTGAAGAATGCTTAAAAGTACATATAATTAAAAAACCCCGAATGCTGTAGAAAGGAGCTGCTGTTTTTCTGACACTTTCCCACGGTGCAAGGCTGGGGCACTGGGAGCTTGGAGGTGCCAGAGATGTGCAGAGACCCCCGGGGGTGGATGCTCTGCTCTGCCAGGGCCCCTCCAGCCCCACATTAAAGGGGGATGCCTTGTTCTCCCTGGGGTCAGAGGTGCCAGCACTGGGAAGCGGAGGCACTGGCACATCTTTGGGAAAAGGTTTGGGTGTGCTGGGCTCCTGTGCTGCTGCCTCGGGGCAAATGGGTGAAGGCAGGAGCAGGGAAGGACATCGGTGGACCCTGCCTTCAATGCTGTGGCTGTGGGTTCCCGTTCCAGCTCACTGCTCCATCCCCAATTGTGTTCACAGGGCAGGTGCCCGAGGGGTTAGCTAATTTTTTCCAACATGCTTTGAGATTTGAATTTAAATTAGAGTGAAATGTGAAAGTCACCCTGTATCACAAGTCATATAAATAAGGCCTATTCCATTAAGAGCAGCTCTTCTGGTTAAAATAGACTCAGGCTTTGAGAGGAGTTGCCTAATCTGGTGCAGTGATCTTAGCTCTTGGTGAACTGAGAGGATAAAAAAACTATGTTGTGGTGGAGAAAACTATGGGAAGGAAGTAGCAGCAGGAAAAAAATCCACATTTTGCAGAGCTTTTCTTCAATTTCAAGCATGTGGAACAGCAGCAACTTCTAAATATATTGAGCCTTTGTGAGCACAGCTGCACGGGATAAATGAGGGCTGAGGAGGGAGCAAGGGCAGGGCTGTGGGAGAGCTGGTGGGCAGAAATTCAGAGCCAGGGATTAGAGACTGAGCCAGAAGCAGTGAGCCCTGCAGCCCTTGGGGTATGGGCAGGACCTGGGGAGAGAACTGCAAAGCCTGAAATTCAGTTGCCATCTCTGGGATGCACAGGTATTGCTGCTGCAGCACAGCTCGTCCTCCCCTCCCACCCCAGATCCATCAGGTGTTGGCTTGTGGGACTTTGCTAAATAGCTTCTTTTTTGCAGTTCCCTAAAAGATAAATGTGTTTCCTTAAACTCTTTGCAGCATGAAAATCTAATTCAAGGTTTACCAAAGTTTCTGAAGACTCAGCAATCTTCCTTAAAAGCCTTTCAAAATCTCAGCAAGGTGGGAGTGTGGCTCATCTTGTAGTATGAAAGAGTAAGTGGAGAAAAATGTGAAGCAGGACAGAAATCAAAGATAGGCAGTGCTAAGGCAATGCTTACCTTCTAATTATGTCCTGCTTCTCCCAGCTTACACTCTAATTAATTCTTTTGCTGGGTGCTGCTTGCAGTGTGAGCAGTGTTGAGCGAGCACGTGAGGTCGGATGTGTTAGCAGCGTGTTTCACAAGCAAAGATCTTTGGGAAGGGTTGTTGAAGCCTGAGCTTCAGTCCTGGGCTGCTGAAACTCCCTCCTGTTCTGCTGGAGCTGGGATTGCTGAGCTCCCCTGGGATCCAGCTCCTGCAGTATCCTGGTGCTGAGCCCTGCTCAGGGCTGGACTGGGCTTTCACCTCCGCCCTCGGGTGAGCAAACACCAGGCTTTGATTGAGGAATCTGAACAGTCCAATCCCAGGTGTATGCAGGGGGCTGGTGGGAGGCATTTTCTGTGATGCTGGCTCTGAGATGTGATTGCACTGTAGGGGAAAAATAAGATCACATTTTTCTCATAGTTAATTCAGAGGAAATTCTGCCCATAGAGACTGCCTGTTGATTTTTAGAAAATGTTGAGACAGCCTCCAACAAGGTGATTAGCCCTGACTCCAAGGAAACGAGCAGCAGGGTGAAACCAGCCCTCCCAAATCCAATTCAATGTACAAAAGTACAGAAGAAACCCTCCAAAAGGAGCAGTTCCTGCAGTCACTGGCGGGATACCCTGTGCTTGCAATTAGGTACAAATATAGGCCTTTTCTACCATTACTTCTTGGTCCCTTTTGCTTTGAGGAAAAGCTTTTCCAAACCTGGCATGTGAGAGAAACCCTGTCCCAAAGATCCACTGCCTGAGATGAAGGCAAAGGGCTCAGTTTTGCACCCAGGTACTTGCAGTGTGCAGGGCTGAGCATCCGCTGGTCGCTCGAGTGCCAGACCAGCTCCACGTGCCAGGTCTCCATGTGGCATCGTCCTCGCCAGGAGCAAGCCAGGGAAAAAATGGTACTGGCAGGAGGCAAAGCTTTGACTTTTGGCCAGGAACTCTTTTTCTTTTTTTTTTTTTTCTCCTGCTGAGGTGCCACATCTGCTGGCAAAGCTATTGAGTGGTGAATTTGCATCAGCAATAATCACACCTTGCTAGGCTCTGAGATGTGATGGAAACGGAGCCAAATTTGGGTTTAATACAGAAATTCCTTTGTAGAAGGTGAGAATATCCAGCTGGGAAAGCACTTTCCAGTGTGAGGGAGCACTGTGGTGGGTGAGGGGCAGGAGTGTGAGGTCTGTTCAGCAGCGCCACGCGGAGTCGTGGCAGGGAGTCATTTATAAACAGCTAATTGGGACAGACAAGGGAAAGACAATGACTTGGTAAGGGGAAAAGTAATGATTAAAAATTCATCTTTCTCTACTATATTTTTCTTCCCAAATACTCCCCTTGGCTGAGGTTGTGAATCATCTTCAGCTGTTGTTTGAAATGCCAGGTGTGCCTTGTGCTTTCTGGAGTGATGTTTTTACCTGGCGCTGAGCAGCGCCGCAGCCCCCCCGGCTGCGCTGGGTGTGGGTGCCCACCACCCCCTGCCAGCACAGCTAAACTTTCCTGCTATGGTGCTTTGGAGATCGACCTGCTGAGCCAAGACTCACCTCCCTGGCTTTTATTTTTTTGGCAATTATCAAGGAATAATAACGCCCCAAGGGTTCCCCACCTGTGTGGTCCTCATGATGCTCCCCGTTCAGGGGGTCCCAGGCCCCTCACATCCCCTCCGGCTGGGCCTGGGAGCACAGTGGGAGAGAGAGACAGATGTACTCAGTATTGCATGTGTTGGTGACTTATATCTAAAGAGATAAAGTGCTCCTTACTCTTCCATGAGCCTTTGCCAGCTCTCAGGCTGCTCTCCACGTGCCCAGGCACCTGAGCATTTTGCCTCTCCTCCACTCTTCCCTGCTCCGTGGGGCACAGTCTGGGTTGTAGATACCTACTCTTGACAGAGGATGTGCAATTCACAAGGTGTATAAACAATTCCTTGTCTTCTCACCTGTGCTGGGGTCCTGTGTGCATACTTAAGCACAAAAATCACTTTGGGATAAACATACTCAAGACAGTTTTTGGTAGAAATGCATTTTAATGTATTCCTATCAAAATAATACTTCTGAAGATTTAGCATGGAAATTGAGCTTCATTTGGATTTTTTTTATCTGCTTGAAGAAGCTTAATGATAAACTGAAACCTATTTTTATCTTTATTGTGCAGGACCAGAGCATTTTCCTCCAGCACCAGGAGAAAATACCTTTCCTGAGGTGTATGTCCAGTGAGGCATAGCAGGGGCAAGTGGGGTGGCTGCAGCCACAGGGGCTTTGGGCTTGCCAAGTGCTGCTCTCACCCCATTGTTGCTCTTATCAGGGGTACAAGTAAATTCAAAATTAGTTAGAAATACATGTGTGCTTTGCTCTTTTTTTAATTTTTGTACCATTAACTGTGTCACACCTTTCTGATTGGTGAAACGTTGTTTTTTCCTGTTCTGCAGGAAAAAAAAGGGAGTTTCATCTTAAATACGCGGCAAACACGTCTTTAAAATAACTTTATTTGTACTCAGAGAAACTTGATGTATAAAAAAAATCAGATTGACCTTTTTTTGAGAGAAAGAGAACAAGATTCTCCTAACGGAGATGACTCTTCTTGTTTTGTTTCCAACCAGGGACTGATCAAAGCAGCTCCAGCGTGAGCAGCAGGCACGCGCTTTGCTTTCCAACTCCTGCTCAAGGTTCATCTTCCACGCTCACTGTGAGCAGTGAGCTAACAAATACATTTTTAATGAAGATGTGGGAGCATTTACGTATCTATTGCACCAGGCCCTTTGCAAGTGCAGGCAGGGACTATTTAATTTCTCACTCTTTAGTAGCGTCAGAGCCCAACCCTTCCCCAGCACTGTGGGCTCTGTCTTGCACAAATCACAAAAACTTCCAGCCTGGGGCCTGAATCCCTCTATCCTCCAAGTGGAGGGATGTTATAAGGCAGAATTTTAAATTCTGGAGGGTTTTGTGTGAGCCACGTGAGCATTGGTCCATGCATTAAAGGAGCAACGTGGAGTTTCATTTGTAACTTGAGGGTGGGTCTTGAAAAGTGCAGGGAAAAATTGTGTTGTAGATCAAAGAGCTGTCGTGACAAACTGGCAAAAGGCAGAAATAATGTCACAGCCTTCTTTTTTTGTGTCTCAGCATCTCTTTCCATGAGGTGTTTCCATAAGGTCAAATAAGTAGGGCAGGAGCAATGTCTGGCAGGGTCAGTTCGTGCTGGCTGAGCAGTGGCCCACATGGGACCTGGCGTTTCCCCAGCTCAATGCTGGCTCTTCCTTCCAGTAGCTCAGAAAATAACTATTCCTGACATGTATGCACAAATAATGTGTATATATGAAATAATATTCCTGTTCCTTAGTGATATCCAGTTAAACCCACACACTGCAGGGGTCATAATGAAATAATGCCCCGAGGTTTTTCCTAATGACAGACCAGAGTCTAAACTGCAGCTGCTCTCTGAGCTGGCTGGAAAAGTGCTGATCGTTGGCTGCACTGGTGACACTGGCTTTATGGAAAAGTTCTGGGGAAAGGTCACTTTGGATGCAATATTTTTTTTCCTCATTATGTCTTGCATGATGCTAAATGCTGAAGCACAAATTTAGGAAGGTTTTAATTCCCCAAATGACATGCTTTGGTGGCATACTACCTATTTTTTTCCAATTTGTCAAATGGAAGCTTTGGAAAACAAACTCGGTTTTACAAAGAGCTTCAGATTTCAGTAAAACTCTGTATTTTGGCAGCACAGCATCCCTGAGCAGGTTCGTGTGCCAGTCTCAGCTCCACACACCAATCCATGCTGTCCTCCCCAGGAGATGGGGCTCTGGCTCCTGTCCCTCTCCTGCTCTTGGGGCACACAGCAACCTCTCAGCCTCTTAATCCCATTTTAAACCCCTTTAATCCCAAGGAGACTGAGTTTCAATAGAGCAAATTTTTTTATTGGCAAAACCCTCTTGTAACAGATTATTTTGTTCTTTCTTAGGGACATGGGTCACTTTTGGAGGTCAAATCTCAGATGAGGTAAGTGACGCTTGGTGTCAGTACAATACATGAAGGAAAAACCATTATGAGATATTTTAAAATGAAACCATGGCTACGGAAATCAGAGGAGCCTGGTTCTGTATGAAAATATGGTAGAGAGTTACTATGGAAAACAACACAAAGCTTGTGCTTCTGCTACAAAAAAAAAACCTTAATGAATTTGACATTTTCAGAGTTCAACTTTAATAAACAACCCATCTATCCCTTAAAGGAATCTTCTTTTCTGTGCTGTTTGGAGTGATATTTCCTCCTTACCATTGGCAGTGCTACTGTTCCTGGAGCAGAAACTGGAAACTATTTTTTGCAGCATGTATGTAATCAGCAACAGTCATAAATACAGGCAGGGTCTCGGCTTACAAGGAGCTGCCTGATGACTTATTTTTTACATAATAAGATGAAACAAATGAAAATGAGCTTGGGTTTCCTAGGTGCTCTTCCCCATACCAGATGGCTCTTAATCTCAGTTAGTAATCCTCCGGAGCACTGGGCAGCATGTGGGTTTCCCAGAGTCTCAGGTACATTGCAGATCCTGGTCGGCAAAAGGAGAGCATCCTCCTGGCTGCCTTCACTCTGGTACCTCAGAGAAACCCCAAAATGCCAAAGGAAAACAGCCCAGGAGTCTGAACTCAAAGTGGTTTTTTTGCTTTTCAATTCACTCAGTCTTAGGTGGTCCTTTTTCTGCCGGTGGTGGACCCCTGAGCTCCTTCACAGTTCTTGGCGTTGCAGGCTGAAGTGAGATGGTTTCTTTCAGTTATAAATTTGCTCCTTGGCTCTCTTGCTTAGAATAAGTCAATGCAAAATGTCCACGCATGGAAAAAAGAGGACTGAAAGGCAGACCTGTCCTGGCAGGATGCCCACCCTAAGGCTGCTGGGTATGCTGACTGGGCACCTGCCCCGCAGAGCTGACAGCCCCCTCTGGGTGCAGAATTTCCAGGGAGCAGCTCCCAGGGATCACATGAAATGACCTTCAGATGTTTACAAACCCCATGGCATCTTCTGGAGAGCCAGGTGGCCAAAAAAAATTAAACTCTTACCATGGAACTGTCCCTTCTGTATTAAACCCCACAGATTTGTGAAGTATTTTCTATAACCCCATTGCATTCTTGGCCGCTTTCCTAGCAGAAAGCCTAGGATATTCCTACGAGAAGAGATTAATTTCTCCCAGGGTGAGTCAAAGGGTTGTTGATGTAAACCCACTGGCTGCTGCCTGGGCTGTGGTCTGCCTCCCCTCACCTCTGTGTCCCTGCTTCCCCGAGGTGGCAGAGCAGCTGATGACCATCGCCTACGAGAGCGGCGTCAACCTGTTCGACACGGCCGAGGTGTACGCAGCCGGCAAGTGAGTGCCCAGCACCCCACTCTGCTTTCCTGAGGCCTCTCCTTCTGCTTCTGTTCCCCCCTGTATCACAATGACTCGTGGTGGATAGAGCTCTGGTGGTGCTTGGGAATCCCCCTTCTCCCTAAGGGGTCACAGAAAAACATTTACTTTTGGAAGTCTGTTAGAAAAATAATAATAATAATAATAATAAAAAAATCAAACCCAAACCCCTTTGCATCCAGTGAAGCCTGAAAGGTGTCCCTTGTGCCATTTGTCATTGGCACAGGGAGAAAAATGTCTTGAACAAATGAAGTCAGCGCGTGTCTTAATGGTGATGAACGGCCGGGGCCAGTGACAGCTCCCAGGCACAGATCCCGGCACTGGGAACCACTCTGGCTGCAGCAGAGCTAATTCTCTCTGTGTCACTGTGGAACTGGGAGAAAAATATCCATCCATAACATTTTGACTTTATTTATATGGTTCCCAGAGCAGGTTCAAGCTGACGCAAGACACAAGAGTGCAGGTCCATCCCCATGGAAGTAGGTGGACAAGGTGCTTTGTAGGGATGGAGGGGTTCTGTCCCAGCTGGTGCTGGGTCACTGTCACCTGTGGAGGGGAAGGGAGAGCTGCACAGGGAGTTGGGGTAGATGGCAGTCGTGATGGGGACCTGGTGCTGAGCATCCTCCAGCCTCCTCTCACTTGGGGTTCTCTCTCTTGCACAGGGCTGAAGTCATCCTGGGAAACATCCTGAAGAAGAAGGGCTGGAGGTACTGCACTGCTGGATGGCATTCCCTGCCACTCACAAATGAGTGGGACCCCTGGGCACAGGGAAATTCTTCTGATTTCAAAAAATGGTGCATGTTAGGTGATGCTGGGCCGGGAGTGAATGCTGCTGCTTCCAGGCAGTGCTGGGAGCTTGTGGGTGTGATGGTCACACACGGAGCAACCAGCCAGGGCTCCTGCAGCAGCCAGACCTTTCAAGTGCAAAATAAAAGCACTTTCCTGGTTTTTGGGGGAGTGCACATTGGCTTTGGGAGGCTGCAGCCATCAGCCTGTGGTGCTGCCTAAGCTGTTGCACGAGGCCATCATCTCTGTGAGCACCTTCCAGCAGAGCCACCATCATTACCATGCTGGGTGTATCAAGACGGGTGATTTGCGTGCCGGCGCATCCTTATCTGTGCACGTAAGGCTGTGTGTTGAGAATGCAAAGCTGTGATGGGCCTTCATCTTCAGTAGCCTGCTAGGAGATGATACCTAATTCAAATGATGCACATTAGCATATGTTGGGTAGCTTTAAGACCATTTACATAATCTTTAAAGACCTCCCGTGTGTGTCATGTTCAGCCTTGAAGCGAAGAATGGCTTCTGGTGGTGCTGTCTCCAAAACCAGTATCCCTGTGTTAGGGGGATGATTATTCAGTATGAAATATTCTGGGTACTGTGGAAGGAAAACAGTTCAGTCTAGCAAAAGCTGGAGAAATTGGCTTGTGCACATAGAGTTATGCAGCAAGATAGTTTGCAAATGATATTTTTTTATTTAATATCACATGGGAATTTATAGATTCAGGGAATGTCTCCCTTGGAGTTTTAATAGCTCTAGGAATACTGCAGGTTAATGAGCAGCACTGGTCTGGGATACCAGGAGGGAATAGCACTGTAGCTCTTAGTTAAGGGCTCCACTCTGCAGTTAAAAATGAATCTCTTTTTTTTGGTCACTTCACTTGAATTGGCTTCAGTTTCTGGCTGACCGGCTGTGGTCACTCCCTGCCTGCAGCAGACCAGAGCTGGGAGAAATGGTCTGTTGTAAAAAGGGTTATAATGATGTGTGAACACCCACCCTGAGCCCAGGGCTGTGACACCAGGCGTGGCAGCAGTGGGAAGCAGGAATACTGCCACCTGTCAATGGACAGAATCCTGCTCAGGGGCTTCTGTTGCAGTTCTTTTGTTAACAATAATAATTTTTCTGTCTGTTTGCAGGAGGTCCAGTCTGGTCATAACAACAAAACTGTACTGGGGTGGAAAGTAAGTCCTACAGTTACTTGTAATGGTGTTTGCTGCTGTGTGCTTTTCTCTTTTACAGTCATAGAACCAGGTGGAGATTAATGGCACCTTGGAAGGGTGGTTTGTTTTTTACCAGATCTTTTAAGGGGCTGGAGATTGGCAGCGGAGGCAGCCCCCCAGCTGAGGCTGGGGTGCTGTGCTGGGTGGGCTCCTGCCCCAAGCATCCCTGCAATGCCAGGAGGTGTATCCAGCAGGGTGACAGCTGCCTTCCTCCAAAATTGAGAGGACATCAACAAAGGCTCAGGGCTGGCACCATATTCAATTAACAGCAGTATTACTCATCCCAGATCCCAGTCTTTGAAACTGGGAACCCAAATGAGGTTCAGGATCTGTCTGTTGTATGAGCTGTAACTTCATTTTTGGGATGTTTAAACCAGAACACCAAACTAGTGCTGCCTGACTGTCAGCACCTCGGACTTCTAACAGCCCTGCACCTGTTTTTCCCTTTGCAGAGCTGAAACAGAAAGAGGGCTTTCAAGGAAACACATCATCGAAGGTACGTGGTGCATGGGGCAGGGCTCTGGCTGTGCCCAAGTGCCGTGGGATGGACATGGGGGGATGCAGCAGACAGACCCCAGGGTGAATGCTGTCTCATGAGCCAGGTCTGCTTGAATTGGCCTTCATGGCTCCACAGCCCCAGCCCAGCTTGGGGCAATTCCCCAGTGAGGAGTGATTTCCCAACCTGGAGCGATTCCCCAGCGTGGTTGTGATGGGCCCAAAATGCACCAAAGGACTTTTTTCTCAAAAACTCTGAGCAAACGCATTGCACACAAAAAGCCTTCTCTGCTGCACCTCTGTGCAGCAATAACCTCTGGGGTTTTGCTGTAAAAAGCAAGTGTGTTGTCCTTGGGTGGCTGCATGCACGGCGCTTGCAGATCCATCACTTACCTGTGGCAGCCGGGGTTTGTCACGCTGGGGCTTCCCCCCCCCTCCATTGCCTCTCGTGGGTTCCCACTAGCATTGTGCTGTTGTTCTCAAGAATGTCCTGTATCTCAGGTGCTGTGGTCCCTGTGGCAGGAGGGCTGGGTTGCTCTGGAGCTGCTCTGCTGATACAAATGGGGTCACATACACCCCCCCCCCCAGCTCTTTCCCAGGGGACCGGGGCGGTTGGTGGCAGCGTGGGGTCGGTTGGCAGAAGTGGCCGTGGCAGAGTAGGCTCCTTGGGGGTGCAGGGAGAGGAATGAGGATGCGAGGAGTGGTGTCAGCTGGCAGAAACAGCCCCCAGAGGGGTGCCAGGTCCTGTCTGCTGAGCAGCCAGCTGGTCGGCTCTCCGCTGCTCCTCAGGTGCTCAGTTCTTGTGTACAATCCCTCGCCCGGCTCCTTGCATCAGCTCCTGCATCCTGCTGAGTGATGCTGTGCACAACCTTCCTCATCCTTCAGGATTTATTCCCTCAGGCCTTTGCTGCACCTTCCTTCCGATTGCTTCTTTTTCTGCTCTCTGACACATTCTTGTTGGAGAGGGAGTGAGAGCACATGTATTTTTGTCTATGGAAAAGCGTGTTTCACCCCATCTAGCTCTGTCCAGAGAATTGTTGGGTTTCAGGGCAGACACCCAGCCATGGTGACTGTGGGCACGATTATAACTTGCACAGGATTTTCCATGCAGGACACAAGTAGAGCAGTGCCCATAAAAAGACACATTTCTGTCATGTTATGGATCACTGGTGTCAGCTGTGACCTTGTCCCAGTGAGAGGCCCCTGCCTGGGCTGCTCCCGATGAGGGCTGGAGAAGACCCTGAAACTCACCAGGAGGATCCTGAGGCTGAGAGCACCCCCCATACAGATTGTGTGGGGTCTCAGACCTAGAAAATCCACCAGCACCACTGGGTCTGTCTTCTATATAAACCTAGAAAATCCACCAGCACCACTGGGTCTGTCTTCTATATAAACCTAGAAAATCCACCAGCACCACTGGGTCTGTCTTCTATATAAACCTACAAAATCCACCAGCACCACTGGGTCTGTCTTCTATATAAATCTTGAGTAAAAATAGCATGGCTTTGGAGAAAAGCTACTTAAAGCTATGGAATGGAGTTATTGGGGGTGTCCAGTTCTTCAGGGACTGCAAAGCCTTTGGGAGAGAAGGGGAGCATCAGGCTTGGTACCTGTGCTTGAAATCTCTGCAGAGGGATTCGCACCTCCTGTCTCTTGTTGCTGTTTGACCCACTTCTGTCTGCTGCCACAGAGAGATGTGTAAAATATATTCTTTGGGTTACTGGAAAATGATGTGCTCTGTGCCAAGGTCCCTGGGGAGCCCAGTGTGGCTCTGCTGCAGCCGTGGAGCTGCTCTCTGCTGAGTGATGCCAATGCCAGCCTGGGAAATCCAGGGCTGAGGCCCCAGGGAGCAGCACCCTTCATAACCCAGTGCAGCATAATGGGCAGTGTTTCCCTTTATTGCACCGTGTGTGCTCAGGTAATTAGCCTTCTCTTTGATTTATGAAATAAACCCTAATTATTTACAGTGGTGGTTGGTTAAGCTGTTGTTTGCTGCCAAGACAAGTTGCAATAGAGAGATTCAAGCTTATCTGTATTACTCGAGTGTCGTGGTGTCGGCGGGGCGAGGGCACAGGGGAGAGCCAGCCTGCTCACAGTTCACAATGCAGAACGTATGCCTTGATCTTTGTGTATCAGAAGGCAGCATCTGTCTGCAAAAAAAAACAGGTTTGCCTGCCAGAAACAGCAGCTTTAACTTCCATTTGGCCATTTCTTCACTGAAAGGGTCATTGGAATGAGCTGCCCAGGGAGGTGGTGGAGTCACCAACCCTGGAGGTGTTTAAGGGGAGACTGGATGAGGCACTGAGTGCCATGGTTTAGATGATGGGTTGGTGTTAGTGTTGGGTTATAGGTTGGACTTGATGATCTCAGAGGTCCTTTCCAACCTTGTAATACTGTGATACTGTGATTTATCACCAGAATCTGCAATGGGTCATTTGTCACAACTTCCAACAACCAGGACTACTTCCATGGGCATCATAACTAAGATTATATGGCATTTATTATTACTACATATACATTATCCACCCCTCTGCTGGGATGTCACTGCCACCCACATCACGCTCTGGCTCTCCCAAGTGAGTGAGGTGGGAGGAGGGTGGTCATCAGCAAACTGAGTGAGGAGAGCAGCCTCCTCCCTGGGGTGCAGATTTTTGGTCATCTTCCATCTCAAAGCAGCTCTTTTGCAGAGATGAGGAGCATCACTGGAGCACAGTAGGTTTTGCCTCATAGTAACCAGCTCATACACATGGGATTGTCCTGGAAAATTTTCATTCTTCAATATTTGCAGAATTCAGCTATATTAGGATATGACTTTCATCTTAAGGTAATGCTGGAGAAAGTTTTTTAGCAACGTTTCATTGAACTTTCCTTTGAATACGCCCCACCATGAGGTGGTGTCCTGGCTGCTGCTGGCACCAGACCCAGAGGTGCTTGGGGAGGCTGCAGCCATGCCACAGGCAGCCCAAACCTCTTCATTTTCCATTTCGTGCGAAGCTTCTTCGTGAAATGATAGAAAAATCCTGGCAGCAGTTGAAATAACTTCACAGAACACACAGCAAATAACTTTAAGGGCAACGGTAGCTATTTTCTACAAATACATTTAGCAAAAATGGCCAATTTTTTTTGTACAAAAATCAGTGAACATTTTCAGACTCCTCTATTTTGGCTCATTCTTCATGAACATTCATAAAAACATTTTGTTCCTGGGAAGATTTGTAGAAAATAAGTGTTGGAGATCCTCTTCTCTCTCTCACAAGCACACACACACACATATATATCTATCTGTAGGCTTTTGATGCCATCTCTCATGAGATCCTCATAGAGAACCTGTTAAAGATTATAACTGCAAAACAGTGCCTTGTCTGGCTCTGCAAAACTCCTTCTGCCCTGTGCAATGCATTGGTGAGCACAGCTTTACCCTGCAGCAAGGGTAAGGCCCTCTGGTGCTTCAGCTGCTCATCACAATGTGTGTAACCCAGTGCCACCACCCTCCCATCCAGGCTTGTGTTTCTGGAAGGTGCCCTGGGGCAGGGCTTCTCTGGGTGGGACAGGACCAACGTGATGTACCCAGGGCTTGCATGGAAAGGCTCTCTGGTGTGATTTAGATGAGATTAACTCTGAGCAGAAGCAGAGCTGGAGCTGATCCCTGGCAGCAGCCTCCTGACAGGCTGTCAATGGTCACGCTTGGCCACCAGTCTCTGCTCCAATCCAGACCTCAGCCTCACTGAAAAACAAACCAACCCCTCTTGGAAGGGGAGCAACTCTGCATGTGGCAGACCCGGTGCTTTCTTAATAGGGCTGCATAGACATGGGACAACGTCACCCAGTGCCTTCTGACGTGCTGTAGGGTGGGCTGTGTGTGTGTGAACACAGCCACCGTGGTGTTGGACCCTCCTGCTGCCCTCCCACCTCCCTCTGACCGCTCTTGCCTCTGCTTTGCCTTTTCCAGGCCTGAAGGCTTCTCTCCAGAGGCTGCAGCTGGAGTACGTGGATGTCGTCTTCGCCAACCGGCCAGACAATAATACCCCCATGGAAGGTGAGTGGAAGCTGGAGGGGTTAAAAGACAGGTGGGTGAGCTTCTTAGGGACGTGGTTTAGTAGTGGACAGGTATGGTTGGACTCAGTGATCTCAAAGATCTTTTCCACCCAGATGATGCTATGATTCTAAAGGTTTTAACGTGACTGATCCTGACTTACAAGCTTAGCCCTATGATGGTAGGAAATGAGAACCAAATTTTTATTAAGTATTCAGGTGGGGCAGCTTAAATATGAAATACCTCATTCGTGATATTCTGGAGCCCTATATATTTACACCTCAATGAAATGAATTTGTGTCTCTTGGAAGGAAATTGAAGGTTTTTTTATGACCCAGTGCTGGCTTTAACATTGTTTGGTTTTTATTTCCTTTTCCTGATTCCTCAACGTAAAGTGAATTTGTGTTTAGAGGAGGTCTCTGCATCAAAGGAAAGGTTTATATCCCTACCCCAGCTCTAGAGAGGTGCGGGTGCCAGCGTTGCCATCCCCATCCTTGTCCCCATCCCCTGGGCTGCATGTGCTTCTCCTGGTGCTGAAACCAAGGACATGATCCAAGGCATGGTCAGAAACAAGAAACAACTGGCAAGCGTTAGGGTTCACTGCCCCAGGTGCATGAGCAGCACCAGCTCAGTTTCGGTCCTGGTGGGACCAGCTGGGGAAAGGACTTTGCTAAATTCAGGGAATGACTTTAGGAACTTGCAAGATCTGTGACTATCTGTGGGCTTTGGTTATGTTTCACAATTTCTGATAACCATGTACGTGTGTTTGCCACATGGTAGTGTAGCCCAGTTACCCAGGAACCTTCTTCAACATGTTTTGGGATCAGTGCCCTATTTAATGGGCACCAGTTCCCGTTCCTTCTCTCCTCCCATCAGAGTTAACACAACCATTCACACTGTAGCAGAAGATCAGCTTCACAGCTAAATAAAAAATAGCAAGAAGAAAGGCTTGCAGGCTGCAGGAGCTGTCATGGATGAGTACATGTAAATCAAACAAACCTGGAGCTTGACAGGCCCCCCCGAAGCTCCCAGTTTGGCTTTCAGTGGTGGTGATGCCTCCTGTTTTCCTAACGAGCGTGGGGCTGTGTGACCCTGGCACGAGCCGTGGGCGGGTGGCACTGCCCCAGCGCCTGCGGGTGCAGGGAACTGGCCTGGCATTGTAGGGCCACTGCAGATTTTGTAGCAGCTGATGAGGTCCAGGGACATGACACGTGGTATCTTGGAGGGAGAAATGACCTCTGTGCTCAGTCAGTTGTCATCTCATGAGGCGGTGCAGAATACATTTCCCGTGCTCGTGTGGAACAGCTGATCTCAGGCCTTTGCAGTTTTTAAGACATGACAGATACTGCTGGAGCTTGGCAATAGGGTATAAACTGTGGTGCTTGGTGAGATTTTGAGCAGGGTGAAAAAAGGGACGTTTTTATTATGAATGGTGTGGTGTTGATTCTTTCTATGTACTTCATGCTTTTTTTATGGTTCACCTACTAAGCCACTTCTATCCCAGAGCATCTGTTGAGCCATCTGTTGGTTCTGCATTCTCTGGCATGCACAGGAAATGCTGAGCTACCTTCACAAGACACACAATCCCTGCTCCATCTCCCCATGTGCCTGTGCTTTTCCCAGGAGCAAATAGCTGCTTTCTGATGGAGAATGATTTGTAGGTAACCTTAAAGCATTCCCTGCTTGTGCTGCTCGTGACCAGGTGTGAGGGTCCTGCTCAGGCAAAGTGTGGTTGTGTGCAGTGAGGTACAGCCAAATAAAGTGAAGGATGAACTTGAAACATTCATTTTGTTATCATGGAATCATGGAACGGTTTGGGTTGGAAGGGACCTTGAAGATCACCCAGTTCCAACCCCTCTGCCACAGGTAGGGACATCTTCCATGAGACCAGGCTGCCCAAGGCCTCATCCAACCTGACCTTGAACCCCTCCAGGGAGGGGGCAGCCACAGCTTCCCTGGGCAACCTGTGCCAGGGTCTCACCACACTCATGAAGAGTTTCTTCCTAATGTCTAATCTAAATCTTTGCTGGCAGGCAGGTGAGTTTTCTCTGCTAGCACTTGGCCCTGTGTCTGCTGTGATGTGTGTCTGTGGGCACCAGCAATACAGAAATACTCACCTGGCCCACCTCAGTCAGAGCAGAATCACTTCCCACTCCTCCAGGCTGCCCGTGGCCAAGACCTGAGGAGGTGGGGGTCCCGTGGAGCTGATAAGAGAAGATGAGAATTTAATACAGGTTTCTTTATTGTAGGTGTCTCTGGTCCCCAAAGCTGCAGGCAAAGCTCATTTAATCTAAAAATCAGAAATGTATTTACCTTTCTTGTAGCCTCAGAGCAGGTTAAAAAAAGCTTTGCATTGTAAAAGCAATGCAATATTAGCTTTGAGGAGCATCTAGAGATGAGTACCCCATGCAGAGCTCTTTGCTATAACCCTTCACTTAGGTTTTGTCAGGTCCCTGGCCAGGACAGCTGTGTCCTTCCTTGCCCCTGCCCCAGTCTTGGCTCTGCCAGGGCAGGCAGGACAAAGGGGTTTCTTCTCTGGCATCAGTCACTCCTCCTCGCTGGGGTTGGGCACCCATCCTCAGTGGGTCAGCCCTTTGCAGGTGACCCTGCCCCCAGAACCTGGATGGCTCTGCCATCCCCTGAACAGGGATGTCAGGAGATGGGTGATGGGAAGGATCTGTGCCTGCCTCCTGGATTTCTGGGAGTTTCATGCCTCATTAGTGAGGCTGGAGATCTGATCCCCCAACTGTGCCAGCAGATGCTTTTTTTCACCCCAAGCACATTTTCCAGCAGATGAGCAGGGCTCAGGGAACGAGGGTCCCAGGTGACAACCGTCCCTTGTCACAGTGCAGGGGGACCAGGTGCCCACTGCACAGCCAGCCCCAATCTGCAGCCCTGGCAAGCAGGTGGGGAAGCTGACATGGTTCATATAAGGGAAATTTAAGCTACTTCAAAGTTATTATTATGCTGCTGTAGGCTGTTTTCCAGGTTTTAAACATTCATTTATGTTTAAAAATAATCTCCCCTTCTTAAGTGATGTCATTTGTGCCATCCAGCTGGCAGACTGAGCAGTCCAGGCACTTGCTCTTCACAAACCATCCCATCAGCACACCCATGGGAACAGTCTCTGGTAAACAAGTCTGTGTATATATATATATATGTATTTTTCTGAGTTGACTTCAGTTTTTCTTGAAAGGACTAGAGCTGGGAGAAATGAAAACAACCATGAACTGAAATGTGCAAGAGGTGTCTGATGAAATGCTTATCAAAATTCCTAAATGGTAGCACAGCAAAAATAGAATTTAAACCTCAGTGAGAAGCCAGTGCTGCTGGGGAAGGAGGGAAGGATTGCTGTAGAGCTGCAGGTTACAGGGGAGCTGCCTGATAACGGGGCATTTGTTGGACTAGTACATGGCTGAGAATAAAATGCTCAGATGTGGAGAAAAACATGGCTTTGGCCAAAATGAAGAAGAGAAAGAGAAAAACCAATATCTGGTGGTTTAGCTCTGCTCTTCATCAAGGAAGAAACCCCTCAAGCCAACATTCCTCTCAAGAGGAAATCTCCTTCTCCAGTGGGAAGGCAGAAGCCCCTCGCAGGAGGCACAGTGTCTCTTACAGCGCTCCAGGGTTATAAATGGAGACTTCATCATCTTCAGCTGCTCGTCGCTGCCTGCAGAAGCACTCTCACAATAACGTCAGGATTGGCAGTGTAATCTCCCCTCTGCCAAGCTTCTGCCTTTTTTTTTTTTTCTTCCATAAATAGGATGTGAATCCTCATGATATAAAAGGCAGCTCATCTTGATCTTGAGACAGCGATGCCCGGAGCCATTGTCCAAACAACAGCAGACATGCCAAGGGGTGTAATGAACACAGGGGGCTTCTCTGTGCAGCCCTGTGTCCAACCAAAGTCCTTTCAGAGCAGTTGGATGGGTCAGAAATCCACGGTGTAGGTGTAGAGTACCGGTTCCTCCCTCTTTCCCAAGGGAAGAGCGCACTGAGATGTGGCAGCATCTGCTGACTGCACGGTGCCTCATGCAGCACAGGGAGTGGTGACTAAATACTGCTTTCTGTTGCCTCTCAGAGCGAGTTAAGCCCATTTTTGTCAATTTAAATTATGCACTGAGAGTGGCCAGGGTAGTGCCAGTGCCCTGGCAGCTGCTGCCCAGCTCCAAAGGGCAGGGAGTCTCAGTAAGAAATACGAATGTCATGCTGCAGCCAGGGCAGTTCTTTGTGCTTTTGTGGTTGCTGGTGAGGACCATGTACCCCGGGGCTGCCCCAAAACTCCTGACCCTGGGACCCTGCTCACTCCCCAGCCCCCGTGCAGCAGCAATGCGAGGGGCACTGCCTGTGCCCTCTGTGATACTGTGTACCCAGCAGCTTGCTCCCACGGAGAGATCAGACTTAAAATTGAGTTGCAAGTAGCAAACAGGGCTGTTTTCTTTACAGCACTAGTGAGGCAGCCCACCAGATTCTGTAACCTCCTGGACAACCATGAGGGATAGTTATTTTTTCCTCATTTTCTTGCAAACTGAAGTTCATGATGGGGTTTTCCCCCCCATGAGAAAGTAGGGCTGTTCAGCAGAGTCTGATGGGTGGAAATTAAAGATCCTGTCCTGCCACGTGCAGCCTTGCAGGCCTCCAGTTCCCAAAGGAAAATGAGGACCATGGGGCTGCTAAAGAAGCATGCTGGGCTCTGCAGAGGTGCTGCCTGCTCCTCCCATGGGTGATGGAGCCCTCAGCAGAGCAGGGCTCAGTCATTCAGTTTTTTAACTTTATCACTAACATCCTAATGTTCCTAATAAAAAGAAGCAGGGTCAAATAAACGTTTTTAGTAAACAAATTTAAAAATACACTTAATTTATCTTATTATTTTTCGACTGTGCTGCCCTCTTGTGTTAAATTTCAAAAGAAATATTATCTCAAGGCAGCAATGAGCAATAGCCAGTCTGTAAAAGCAGTTTTTAAACAACTGCAGGTTAGAAGCCTTTACATTCACACTGTCATCACTTTTTCATCCACACTCCAGCAAGAGAACGCAGCAGAATTAGTGTTTAATCCAAAGCTGCTCAGGCTTGTTGGCATACTCGGAATTTATAAGTGTTTTGGGGAGGATGTGGTGCTGAAAAAATTGGCCTCTGTGTGGTTCTCATATTTTTTTTCCCCCCTCTCCTCCTTTAGAAATCGTCCGAGCGATGACACACGTCATAAATCAAGGCATGGCAATGTACTGGGGAACATCGCGCTGGAGCGCCATGGAGATCATGGTAAGGTCACCTCTTAGGGTTGGCCCTCAGAAATTCTGCTTCCAGGGTGCAGAGTCTGCTGAAAGCCATGCTGGGAGCTGAACCACAAGTGTGGGTCTGGGCTGGGGATGTTTGCCTCTTACTCCATCCAGCATCTTTTCACCTACAATAATCCTAAAGCCTGTTTGAGAAAGAACCCACTGTTAATTTGGAAAAGATGGGTTGATCTGGTGGGTTTGGGTGTCTTGGCTTGTTTAATTGGGGGTTGTTTCATTTTTGTTTTGTTTGGCTGATCTCAAGGTGTTTCTCAAAGTGTCTGTTTGATGTCTGAGCCTGTGGCCACTGATGCCCTGTTTCATGTGTGGTTTCTGGCAGTAGTTCATGACCCACGGGACCATCAGTGCTGCTGCTGCAGTGGGAATGGTCCCCACTCAGGGCAGAAGCCCCTGCAGGTGGCTCTGCTCTGTGCATCACATCTATCAGTGGGATGGGAAATATCCCTGCTTGGCTGTAGGGACCTCCTAGTTTTCTTTACCTGAAAGACACCAGAAGTGGGTGAACCTTTGTCCTGGCAGCTCAACCTTAATGCTTTGTCAGAAGCATTTGTTGTTTCCCAGAGATGGGGTGGATGCTCCATCCCTGGAAACATTCAAGGTCAGGTTGGACAGGGCTCTAAGCAACCTGACTGAAGATGTCCCTGCTCACAGCAAGGGAAGTTGGACAGGATGGGATTTAAATGTCCCTTCCAACCCAAATTTCCTCTGATCCTAAGAGATGCCAGGAGCATCCTACCAGTCCCTGCTTTTTGCCGTGGTATCAAACCACAACCACCAGCTCGGCACCAACCATCCCAGCTGGGAAGCTGTTTGCCTCGTTGCTGCACTAATGCAGAAGCAGCTTTGGCTAGGAGGATGCAGAAGGCAGGTGTGTGTCCTGCTGAGGTGGGTGCAGGGGCAGTGGGGAAGCAGCACTGGCAGGGATTGGGCTGCATTTCTGCCTCAGCATGGCAGCGTTCACAGGGATGTGCGAGGCTTTGCTCAGGGAGTGAGACTTGAGTTTGGCTCCTGTACACTCAAGGAGTGCTGGCTGGCACGTTTTGTCCTGCAAAATGCTTTTAGTTAATGAAGTACTTTATCTCCTCATTCCTTTTCTCCAGGAAGCCTACTCTGTAGCCAGGCAGTTCAACATGATCCCACCCGTGTGTGAACAAGCCGAATACCATCTTTTCCAAAGAGAGAAAGTGGAGGTTCAGCTGCCAGAATTATATCATAAAATAGGTAAGACTGAGACTGCTGTGCCTTTTGGCTGTTCCATTTGCAGAAAGAAACACAGAGCAGGCTGAACTGGGGCTCTCGATGGCAACAGCACTCTCCTCCCCTGGATCTGAAGGGGACAGACAAGTATTGATGTAATAACCAGAGTGGCTTAGGGTGCCTCTGATAGGAATAGGTGCTAATTTCCACGGTGCCTTCCTTAAGGGCATCAGCAACATCTTCCCATAAGACACCACCTGAGCATCACTGACAGTGCCAGTGGAAACATGCAGCAACTGCTTTGCCTTTTGTCTTTTTTCTAACTGAAAGCCCTATTTTTAGACACTACTCTGAATTCTCCCATCCCCTAAACTCTCTTTCACTGCTGTCTCTGCAGGAGTTGGAGCAATGACGTGGTCACCACTGGCCTGTGGGATCATCTCAGGGAAATATGGCAACGGGGTCCCTGAAAGCTCAAGGGCTGCACTGAAGGTATTTTTCCGTTGCATGTTTGAGGAAAGTAGACGTGCTGGTTTTGTGAGAGCAGGAAAATAACAAAGGGAAAACAGATCCCTTGTGGGAAGGCTGGCCTGTATGCTGCTGTGTTGAAAAATCAGCTTGGTTTCTCCGGCAACCACACTCCAAAGTGCAGGAGAATCTGGGTTATAAGGATGCTTTGGGTTCCCCACTGCATCGAGCTGATGGCTTTGAGCTGGTCGTGGGGCAACTGGAGCCAGGCTCTGCAGGAGGATGCTGTCACCTCCCTTACATTACCTGGATATCATCCAAGAGAAGGCACAAGCCCAGGGTTTCTGTTGTGTTTGATGCTCCCAGGTGATTGTAATCAGTACAGCTGCTGTGACTTCAAAACCTATGGACTGTGCACAGTGGATAAAACAGACTTGGATGTTATCTTCTGCTCACACTTCCCTGCCAATCCACCAGGCAGCACCAGGGATCTCAATCCCACAGCATCCCTCCAGGGAGCCCTCAGGTCCAGGAGACCCCCAATGCCTTGAGAAACCTGTGGGTCCTCAGTGGTCCTGCCCTTTGCCAGGGCAACTCTAACAGGTTTCAGAGCTGCAATATCACCACAGCACTTGGTCTCTCCCACAGTTATCCTGATTTTCTTCTTACTGGGGGTTATGTGGTCTCCTCCAGTGCCTGTGGCAGGTACTTTAATAGTTTGAAAAAAAAAAAAAGCAGAGCATTACAATGCCACAGATTTAGGAAAAAAACCCCAACCAAAAGGTTATTTGAGTTTCTATATGAGCCGATGGGTGAAAGCCAACACTGTGTGACTCGTGCCAGCAGTGTGGTGTACAGCCCCGTGCTGGTTGTTGCTCAGCTTGGTGCTTTTTAAAGGAAGGATGCAGGCTACATGGACTTGCTCATGAAGAGCAACATTTTCAAATGTGATATTTCATTGAATTTTAGATTTTTTTGTCCCAAAATAAAAATATATTATTAGTATTTGGGAAAGGCTAGAGTTGCAGAGCGGGATCCAAATTAAATTGATGAGAGTGAAGGAGAATCAAGTTTCAAGTAGTTAGTTTTCTAATCTTCAACAGTAACAGTAAAACTTGAACATGAAACAAGATCAGATGTTCTTTAAGCACTCCTGGCAGAGGCTGCCCAGGGAGGTGGCTGAGTCACCATCCCTGGAGGTGTTAAAAAATGGGCAGATGAGTTTTTGAAGGCCATAGTTTAGCAGAAGATGGGTGCAATTGGACTTTATGATCTCAAAGGTCTTTTCCAGCTGGAAGATTCTGTGGTTCTATGATTCTAATTTTTTTGGGGGGCAGGTGGGCTGTCAAAAATCTCAAGTTGACTAATATTTCACTTTTTTCCACTCTGTGATGGGATTTAGTGGTCCAAAAGCAAAACTGAGGAGGTCCAACCATAGGCTCTCAGAGGAGACATCTCTGGTTCTGTTGCAATTGCTTCGGGTAGCAAAGCCCTGTGTTAATTCAGCCTCGATTACCTCCTGGGCTGGCTGTGACTTTTTAGGAGTTGTTTATAATTATCTTAAGCTTTCCTTTTTGGAAGACTAAAGCTGACAGTCGATTGCAATGTAATTCACCTCCAGTGCTACCAGTGGCTGAAAGAGAAAATCATCAGTGAGGAAGGCAGAAAGCAGCAGGGGAAGCTGAAAGACCTGTCGCCCATCGCCGAGCGCCTGGGCTGCACGCTGCCCCAGCTGGCTGTCGGTAGGTGGTGGCCCCGGGATGACTGTCCCTGCACCTTCACTGCTGTCACAAACACACCACCCTGCTCACAGCCTCTCTAACACTGAAGGTTTGCACCTTATGGGTCGTCGAAAGACAAGTTTTGGGTGAAACCCTGCACGAACCTGTCCAGCTCCAGGTGCTCTAGAAGGACTCCCATCACTTTTTGAAGTATTGGTGATGGTTTGGTGAATGGTGACACAGAAGATGTGACAATGTGTCACCTTTCAACTGGACCAAAGCATGGCTTTGTCCTTGCCTGTGTCTATGGATCTATTTTTTTCATTTACAACATTTACATGGTGATTTACTGTCAGGAATTATGGAACAAAATGCCAGGCATACAGGAAGAATCCTTAAAAGGAGGCTGACCTGACCTGTGGGTCTGAAGTACAGCAGGAGCACACGCACAAGAGAATGAGACCTTTGAAAATTAGAATGTTTTTTTAAAATAAACCTCTTCTTTTTGCACTGCTGAGAGCAAAGGCTGAGAAATACCACACACATCTGTCAGAAAAATGCTCCCTGGTGCAAACAGACAAGGGGTGAATCCTTATGCTTCATGATAGGGAAAACCAAACCCTGGAATTAAGACAACTGCTGGACCAGGGACCAGGGTCAGGTGGGATGCTGGAACATTAGGATCTGGAGTAATGCCGTGTCGTGAAGCCCATGTTCCTGACCATCTTGTGACTTTATTCCCAGCCTGGTGCCTGAGAAATGAGGGGGTGAGCTCCGTCCTTCTAGGATCTTCCAACCCAGAGCAGCTGATAGAGAACCTCGGAGCCATACAGGCAAGTGCAGGTGGTGCCTCAACAGAAGTGGGAGGTTGCCTGCTGCCCCCCCTCCCTTTGGGGGTGACACCAGCATACCTTGACACCAGCCCCCCTTCCCTCAACGTAGCTTCTTGTGTTTTGTTTCAGACATCTTCCAGTTGTAGGCATACACATTAACTGAGCAAAACTATGGTGCCTCACCCCACCTTGCCACCCTTTGTGGTTGCTACAGCCATACCCAGCAACAAGAGGGTGGCATCAGCAGGTTTAATGTGTCAGAAAAAGCATGCAACCTGATTCCAGGATGTGTTGTGATACATTCTGTGCCAGGTCTCCCCCAGGGCACGTGTCCCTTGCACTCACCTTAATTATTCTCTGTTGCTCTTTCACATCCTCTGCTGTTCTTGCCACCAGCTGGTGTTCCAGTGCAGCCCAGTAATATCGTGCACGTTGCATTTAGGAGCACTTCTATAATTCTCTCACATACTACAGTAGGTTCTCCTTTAAGGCAGAAAGGTGCTAAATGAATGTTTAAATAACTGTCATAAAAAAAAACCTCCAGAGAGAACATTATTTGACAAAGCCTAGCTTTAAATTTGTAAAAACCTTTAATGAAACCTTGATTAAACATCAGTTTTCTTTTATCCCCAGGTCCTTCCAAAGATGACATCTCATATTGTAAATGAAATAGATAATATTCTGGGAAATAAGCCCTACAGCAAGAAGGACTACAGATCATAATGCGATGCATGAATTACCTGGACTGCATGGTTTAAAACGTGCTCTGTACACAAGTACAGCCCCGAGTTAATATCTGGCCATGAGAATCATTCAGCAGCTTGCTGCTCGGTGTCTACTGTCACTGGGTCCTTCGAGATGTGTGCTGTTGCTACTAATCTGCAGTGAAATTTAAAAGCACAGTTGATCTCTCTTCTAACCAAGAATAATCTTGTATTTTCTTACCTTCGACTGAATTCATTAATTTTTACTTTTAGCACCTCATGCTTGTGCTGTGAACAACACATGTAAAGCAAAAACTAATTTCTAACCTTCAGGTACTTGGTAATTAAAGAAGGATGTACAGATCTATTTTTTCAATGACAAAAAGCCAGATAAAACTTAAGGTTTTAATAAAACCCCATTTGGGAAATCTCAACTATAAAGTTACTTCAGGTTAACAGATAGAAGGGGCAAGCTCAAACTGTTTCCTTTTTTATGCTGAATATATGCTTCAGGTTTTGTTTATAGTTGAATAAGAGGCTTAGTTAGAAATTAGATAGCTCAGCTCCTAACTATACAATTATTTCAGCTGTGGCATGCTCCTGGGAAGCATTTCTGAGCGCAAGCACAGTTGGAAAACCCAAACACGCATGTCAGGGTAATAAAAACAACAGCTGTTTACAAAACTCTAATTCTACATTAAACCAGGAAAGCCATGATAAAACCTTGGGGTTTCCCTCTATAGAAACCTGCCTCTACTTCTGCCTGCTTGTAGACAGAGCTATTGCAGTATTCCTGAGCTGTTAAGGATATAGGTACTTTATATATTATATAGCTGCTGAAAAACACCAGGGACAATCAGGTATGTGGAAGGTCACGTTTAACTTGTTCTGGAATCGGGCATAAGTAAATGCACAGTATTTTTAAGATGCATTTTAAACAGGTAGGGGGGTTTTTGTGAGCCCTTCATCCCTCTCCAGCACTTATATATTAATTTGCCCATTTCAAGAACCACGTTGTATTGAACCATGAGTTTGCTTTGTAAAATGCACCTATGATTTCCATAAACATCTCTCACTGGTACTGAAGGGTGTACGTGGCTGGAGCAGCTCCGTGCTGTGCTTGCAGGATCCCTGTGTCCAGTCCCCTCTCCTCTGGGACAGCCGTGGAGCGTGGGCCACGTCAACAGCTACCAAGACTTGAGTTGTCTTCTCCTGTATTTAACCCAACGAGCTATGGTTATGTGTAAATGAACTTAGCTGCTGTATATCCAGAAATGCAGTCTGACTTTGACTTCTGCTTGGAGATAATAAAAGCGTTTCGTGCATCTGATTTTATACTTACAGACCTGTTACTAACAGTGACACTGATTTGGAACCAGCAGTCATTTACACTGAGGATGGGTAGGTATTGTTCCACAGGGATGTTCAGCTGCACCCTTGTTGGCAACAGCCAGTGGAGTGGCTACAGCTGGGGAGCAAAGGGCCAGGCTATTAACTAAGTATTTTAAAATCTGCCTCACATGCAGCACAAAGGCTTTGACCATTATACAGTTAACACTTCATTGCATTAACAGTGTAATTTTTTCCCCAACAGCACACTAGTTCCTTTTCTTACCTCTGAAGGTTATCTTTTCCCCATCTCAGATACAATGTATTAAAAATATATTCATTCCCAATCTTTTTAATTGAAAATGAGATGGCATTATCCCTTATTTAGAGCAAAAACTTAAGTCAGCTTGCCTAACACTCTGAGAGCAACAGATGCCAAGCAGTAGCTTAGCTTTAGCCTAACCTTAAGAAACTGGGTCCAGCTTATAGTGGGGACTGCAAGGAGAAAACACAAACAGCAAACCAACTTCAAAAGCAAGGAAGAGGAAAAAAATCAAAATCACCACCATTCCCAGTGCTTTTCTGTGAAGAAGTCCACAGAAAAGACCAGGCTTTCTGTAGAAAACAATCCAACCACCAAACCCACTGACTTTTGTTCCAGGCTGTCATTCCTGCAAAGTTCTCTCCACAGAAAAATTCTGACACACACTATGCTGCAGGTCTTAGCAACTGGCAATACCAAAACAAAACCCAAGGTATGATGAAAAGCTCTTAATGAAAGACTCAGTGAACTGACAGTAACAGCAGAAGGCAGTGCTGCTTCACATCACTTTTCTCCAGACAGCAGATTCACTGGAAAAAAACGCCTGCTGCCTTTTAAAACACCTGGTAGGGCAGGCTCATCCCTACCAGCACTGACAAGTAAATCAGTATATTATCAGCACTGGCTGTTCCTGTGCCTGAATTTAAGTACTGTGTACTTTTAGTAGGAGCTCAGCAAATCACCAGCAGAACAGCAACGTTCCAGTCCTGTTGCTTACTGAGCAGTCAGCTGGGCCTCGTGTTTGACTGGCATTTGTAGACATTAGAAATTTGTTTTACACGTGGTAAATACCTAGACTAAAATACAAAGCAGTTATTTCCTTCATAACAAGTGATGAGCCAAGGAAAGTAAAACTATGCAAGGCAGGCACAGCAATATGTAAAGTCTCCAGCCAGTTACAAAAAAGCAGGTAGAAGCAATAAAGAAAAAATCATACATTTTGAGGGAAAAAAAAAACTCCATCAAGTTAATTGGAAGAGTGTTAAATGACCAACTAGGACACTAATTTCAATGGCAGCTCTAAAGTGCAGTAACACACTGGAATTTTCCTGATGTAAGCACATGAATAGTGTTACCTTTACTGGGAAGCAAAGTAAAATATGCAGTGGGGAGCTGAGCCCTGAAGACCCTCATCAATCCAACGCTGAAAAGTGAAGTATTACAACAGTCAGAAGGGACTGGTAATGAGGGAACAGTTCTGTGAGACTGTCTTGCTTGCATTTGTCAGAAATAAGAGCTTAAACATTCAGCATACTCTAAGGCAAGCCAGCACACTGTCTCCTGCACTTAGAATCCTCATTTTTGCTATATTTTACATAAATATGAATCTTATTGAAGTAAAGATCAGCAAAGTAATTGTGACATTAAATCCGATTATAAGCTTCCTCTGTCCTCCCAGTTTAGGAATCCAAGTCTGTAATGGCAATATCTGTAACTTCTACAATGGAACTCCATTAATAGTAGAGGAGTTTAGCATTTAACAGAACAGCTGCTTTACTGATAGCATGTAAAAAAGGCAAAGGATTGCCTGATAAACCCATTATAAAGAGCCAGCGAAAGCATTTCTGTTAAGTTGTGCCAGGAAAATTGGCCGTTTCATTTTAATTTACGACTTCAGAAATGAATGGGGAAGAAAAATACATTCAAATCACTTCAAAAGCATTTCTCTAGGAGGTTTAGGTTTTGTCCTGACTCCAAGTTACTTAAAAATTAGGAGTATTTCCAATGCAAACAGTACATATGCTAACTTGTAGAAGACTTCTATCTTCTGGAAGCAGAAATCTGAGAAACCTGCAGAGGAAAATACCCATTTTTTAAAAAAATTAAGAAAGCAAATACAAGGAATTAAATGACAAAAAAAAAAGCGCCTCCTTTTTATTAAAACCTGTCAAGTTACAATGCTAAATGGTGGATTGTCTCTTTTTATGACCAGCGAGTTTGGCTCAGTCAGATTTACCAGGGAATGCTGTTGGAGGTTTTCAGCACAGCTGTTTGTACAGCTGTGCAGTTCCTCCCTGTGCACCTGTCTAACAGTGCACAGTCCCAGCACACCTGTGAAGAGCTGCACTGAGGTTACATCTCCTAACTGCTCACACACCACTGCCTCTCACTGCTAGGTAAAAAACCTGATTAATTCATGTAAAGATACAAAAAGTAAATACAATTCACTCGGTTTGGATCCAAATCCTCCCTCCCCATGCCCTCAAGCAGTCACATCATAAAAAAGTAATCCTATTCCATCCTTAAACTTTTGTATGGTAGTTGAACTCTCTCACAGGAACAACTTAGCATAGGGGTTTTTTGTCTACTTGGATCCTGTAGATAGCAGAGCAATCAGTCCAGATGAAGCACTGATAGACAGAATATAGTTTCTGTAGTGAAAAGGTTAAGGATATCTACTTGTAAAGATACCACTTCTTCAGTACAGAACATGTAGTAGAAGTTTTATGAAAAAGGAACTTAAACAGTCGTTCTCTGTGGGAGTTTTAAAACTGCAACATCGTAACCTGAAATAACAGCTTGTAATCAAGGCTCTTAGCAAGACACCAAATGGCACTTAACTTCAAAATTAAGATGTCCTTAAAGTTTAGCCTGTCCTCTTAAAAGTAGCCAAATATCACTAACTACTGCAACAGTTAAGTACTGCTAAATACTGCAGATCTTTAGTCAACATATGCAGCCCTGATTTGCAGTACTTATTTACTGAAGTAACAAAAAAAATCTTCCTTGTGGAATTACTGAACAACCCAGCAGGTAACAGCACCTGATACTGACAGTGTGTCTGCAAGAACATGAGCTGCCTCCTCATTCCACAACTGCAACTGAAGTTACAAAGCAGTAAGGACTTGTGTGTATTGTCCAAGTGACATCCTTAAAACACCTCACATCAGATGTTAAACTTCCACATAACTGGGAGATATTTTTGTGTTCTCGATTTTATGATAAATGTTTCTAAACTGAGTTACTACAATGAGTTGCACACACCAACAGAGTAATCTCACAACCCACACAACAAATACAGCTACTAATGACACATAGGAATCAGACTCTGGTTGCTTCAGGTGTGGTAATAAAGGATACACAGTGGGGTTGAAGTTCTTCAGCACAAAAAATGAAGCGATGATGACCAAGACCAGAAAGAGAGTATTGTTGTAGAAGATGGAAAAAGTTGTTGCTTCGTAGTCTGCCACTTCATTTTTCTTCCACAGAATTCTAGGAACAAGTGGAGACATTATTTCAAACATTTTATTAATGCACATCCTGGCACACCCATCTTTATAAAGTGACTGGCACACCGAGATGCACTAAACCACACACAGCTGCTGTCATTGTAGACAGCTTCTGAGGGACAGAGCACAGCCAGAATTACCCATCAACTCATTATCTGAAGACAAAACCCTGCATGCACTATGCACTTCTATGCTGAAGTGATGCCTGTTTTCCTACCAGGCACATCAAAACTCACCCTCTATAGACAAGACTTGTTCTGAGTTTGTATCTGTTAGATACTAGCAGGATGCCTGCCAGCTAGAAGGGAAGAAAGGGCATTTTGTCCCAAAGAGACAACATGTCACAATGCAAAGTACATCACGTCAGCCTGTCCTTAAGAAAAGGGGCATTTCTCATTTCTGCAGACAGGTGTTTGCTCTTCAGAGTAATGGGAATGCCTGTACAATAAGTGGGTTTGCTTTGCAGCAAGGACACAGAGGTTGTCTCATAAGATCTTATTGATAAAGGTTTGATAGGTCACTTCAAAAAGGCTTTATAGGGGAACAAAGAGCTGACAGCACAGCTTCTGCTTACCAGAATACAGAAGCAAAGGCCAAGCAACAGCCCTCACTATCCTAGCTACAGCCTTAAAGTAGCAGGCAGCATTACAACAGTGAGAGAAGAAACAGAATAGAGGATTACCTTTCATCCTTCTCCTTACGAGACATCTTCCTATTGTCTGCCTCAGACAGCTTGCGAGTAACTTCTTTGGAAACAGCGTCTTCTCTTTTCTGTGCTACTCTGTAAGAAACACCACTGAAGTTGGAAACTACAAAAAAACCCTTGAGTTACAGGAAGCTGTATTTACAGTGAAGAATAACACTTCATAAAATCAGAATCATTTAGATTGCAAAGAACCTTTAAGATCATTGAGTCCAACCATAAACCTCACACTGTCAAGAAGGCAGAACACTGAACAGTTTTGCCATGCTAAAGGGACAACAAGCAATAATCAAATTACTAAAAGTAATCATCAAATGTAATTTGTGACAACACTCCCTGAGAATGAAGGCAGTTCTGCTGTTTCATTGTACACTTAGCTGACAAGGCTTGCCTATTCCATAATTATAAGAAAGATGACAGAAATCAATTAAGAGATGCTTCTGTGTGAAAGTTTTTGGAGTAACATTCGAGACACCCTTATTCATAAAAAAGTTTTAAATGGTGGTTTTGTTAATTATTTAGTAATAAATTCTACTTCAAACAGCCCCAAACTTACTTGTGTTTGAGAACAAACTTGACGTTCTTATACGCAAAGGCGACAAGGTAGGTACTGATGAGGGTCATTACGCTATATAAGACTGCAGACTGAACAAGATCCATGTGCCATATCCTCCAATAAAGCCCTTAAAGGAAAAAAAAAAAGGACATTTTGAGCAGTTCCCTTCTCCAAGAAAAATGCCCCCAACAAAAATCCTACTCAGCTTACTAGCTCTGTAATTTGGTACTGGCTCAGACCAAAGCCAGCATCTGCAAAATCGCTTGTGGGAGCTTCAAACTGCATTAAAAATTACTTTCAAACAGAGAAATGCTCTTTGCTGTTGCCTGAAAGGGGCATAATGAGACCACGGCAAACTCGGGTGCGCAGCAGCCCACCTTCAGGCAGCTCTGCGACTGACACGTCAGCCTTCCTCCAGCGGCTCGTCCAGCACCACGCACCCCCCAGGCAGCGGGTCAGGAGCCCGAGGCGGGATGCGGGGAGCCCGAGGCGGGATGCGGGGAGCCCGAGGCGGGATGCGGGGAGCCCGAGGCGGGATGCGGGGAGCCCGAGGCGGGATGCGGGGAGCCCGAGGCGGGATGCGGGGAGCCCGAGGCGGGATGCGGGGAGCCCCTGCTCCACCTCCGGGTCCTGCCACGTCCCCCTCCATCGCCGCCCGGATCCTGCCACACACACCCACACATCCACACACCCTGGTCTTGCCGCATTCTCCCCCCCCCGCTGGCTCCTGCCACCTCTGTCCCCCCCGATTCCTGCCCGCTCTCCCCGCGGGGCCTGCCTCCCCGCTGCACCCCCGCCCGGTCCCCTCGGGGCTCCGTGCCGCTCACAGATGGGGATGGCAGAGACGATGAAGGCGTTGCCGAAGAAGAGCGCGGAGGACTTGGCGGAGAGGTTGCGGCTGAAATCCTGCAGGAGCAAATCCTCCTCCGACTGCTGCCGCCCGCCCGGGCCGCCCTTGGGAGCCATGGCGGAGCGCGGGCCCTCACGGCGCTCCCGCCGCGGCACTTCCGGGGGCGGGGCCGGCACGCGGCACTTCCGGGGCGGGGCTGGAGCGGGAACGCGGCACTTCCGGGGGCCGGGGCGAAGGCGAGGTGGTGCCAGTGTAGGCTCTTGTCGTGGTCCCGTCCCCATCCGCAGCCCCTGTCCTTGTCCCAGCTCCAGCCCCTGTCCAAGCCCAAGCCCCTGCCCCAGGCCCTGCCCCAGCCCCTGTCCCTGTCCCAGCCCCTGTCCCAGCCCCTGTCCTTGTCCCAGCCCCTGCCCCAGCCCCTGCCCCAGCCCCAGCCCCTGCCCCAGCCCCTGTCCTGCCCCAGCCCCTGTCCTGCCCCAGCCCCTGTCCTGCCCCAGCCCCTGCCCCAGCCCCTGCCCCAGCCCCTGTCCTGCCCCAGCCCCTGTCCCTGCCCCTGTCCCTGCCCCAGCCCCTGTCCCTGTCCTTGTCCCTGCCCCAGCCCCTTTCCCTGCCCCAGCCCCTGTCCCAGCCCCTGTCCCAGCCCCTGTCCCAGCCCCTGTCCAAGCCCCTGCCCCAGCCCCTGCCCCAGCCCCTGTCCCTGTCCAAGCCCCTGTCCCAGCCCCTGCCCCAGCCCCTGTCCCAGGTCCTGCCCCAGCCCCAGCCCCTGTCCCAGCCCCTGTCCCTGTCCCAGCCCCTGTCCCAGCCCCAGCCCCTGTCCCTGCTCCTGTCCCTGTCCCAGCCCCTGTCCCAGCCCCTGTCCTTGTCCCAGCCCCTGCCCCAGCCCCTGTCCTGCCCCAGCCCCTGTCCTGCCCCAGCCCCTGTCCCTGCCCCAGCCCCTGTCCCTGTCCTTGTCCCTGCCCCAGCCCCTTTCCCTGCCCCAGCCCCTGCCCCTGTCCCTGTCCCAGCCCCTGTCCCAGCCCCTGTCCCAGCCCCTGTCCAAGCCCCTGCCCCAGCCCCAGCCCCTGTCCCTGTCCAAGCCCCTGTCCCTGCCCCTGTCCCTGCCCCAGCCCCTGTCCCTGTCCTTGTCCCTGCCCCAGCCCCTTTCCCTGCCCCAGCCCCTGTCCCTGCCCCTGTCCCTGTCCCAGCCCCTGTCCCAGCCCCTGTCCCAGCCCCTGTCCAAGCCCCTGCCCCAGCCCCTGCCCCAGCCCCTGTCCCTGTCCAAGCCCCTGTCCCAGCCCCTGCCCCAGCCCCTGTCCCAGGTCCTGCCCCAGCCCCAGCCCCTGTCCCAGCCCCAGCCCCTGTCCCAGCCCCTGTCCCAGCCCCTGTCCCTGTCCCAGCCCCTGTCCCTGTCCCAGCCCCTGTCCCTGCTCCTGTCCCAGCCCCAGCCCCTGTCCCTGCTCCTGTCCCTGTCCCAGCCCCTGTCCCTGTCCCAGCCCCTGTCCCAGCCCCTGTCCTTGTCCCAGCCCCTGTCCTTGTCCCAGCCCCTGTCCTTGTCCCAGCCCCTGTCCTGCCCCAGCCCCTGTCCTGCCCCAGCCCCTGTCCCTGTCCTTGTCCCTGCCCCAGCCCCTGCCCCAGCCCCTGCCCCTGTCCCTGTCCCAGCCCCTGTCCCAGCCCCTGTCCCAGGCCCTGTCCAAGCCCCTGCCCCAGCCCCTGCCCCAGCCCCTGTCCCTGTCCAAGCCCCTGTCCCAGCCCCTGCCCCAGCCCCTGTCCCAGGTCCTGCCCCAGCCCCAGCCCCTGTCCCAGCCCCTGTCCCTGTCCCAGCCCCTGTCCCTGTCCCAGCCCCTGCCCCAGCCCCTTTCCCTGTCCTTGTCCCTGCCCCAGCCCCTTCCCCAGCCCCTGCCCCAGCCCCTGTCCCAGCCCTTGTCCCTGTCCCAGCCCCTGTCCCTTTCTCAGCCTCTGCCCCAGCCCCTGTCCCTTTCTCAGCCTGGCCCAGCCCAGCCCTGCCAGGGCCAAGTACAGGTGGGTGAGTTGAGTGATCCCTCCCCAGCGCTGCCAAGGCTGTGGATGTTTGGGGAAGGAGGGAGGCACTGCAGGGAATCAGCCTGTTCTCCCTCACATTTTGTATCTGGGAAAACCCAAGCACCAGCTTTTCAAACGTGTTTGCACAGAAGTCACTGAAACGTTGGCAATTAATCCTCGTGACTTGTTTGTAAGTGGAGGGCTTGCAGATGTACAGCTTTCAGGTCAATGCCCTGATAGCCTGAGACAACTGTAGCACTCCTTGTGTCTTGGGACAGCACCTTTCCTTAAGGCATTTAACATTTCTGAGGAAACTTTGTTAAATAAAGTGTGTGTATCTTTAGAATTTAATCCAAGTCATTCTTCCTACTTGTTTCCTCCTGCCAGTTCCTAATATTCTTTGTTTGCAAGGCAAGATATGAGGTGCACACAATGAGGAAATGCTGGCTGGAAATGAAGTCATAGAATCATGGTCCCTATCCAGCTTTCTTGTAGCCCCCTTTAGGTACTGGGAGGCTGCTCTAAGTGGTCCCTGGAGTCTTCTCCAGGCTGAATAAGCCCAACTCTCTCAGCCTGTCCTCATAGCAAAGGTGCTCCCAGCCCTCGCATCATCTTCGTAGCCTCCTCTGGACCCACTCCAACAGTTCCATATCCTTATTTTGAGGATTCCAGAACTGGACACAATACTTCAGGTGGAGTCACATGAGATAGGAGTACAGGGAGAGAATCCCTTCCCTCGACTTGCTAGCAATGCTTCTTTTGCTGCAGCCCAGGACATTGTTGGTCAAAAATGATATTTCATTATGATGGTGATTTATAAAGAATTTCAGTGTAGTAGGACTCTGCTGTTTGACACTGGAATAAATTTCCAAGACCAAACTGGAAGTGGACATCGGATTCAAAGGGTATTGAACTTAAGGCACTAGCGAGACCTCCCTTCCTGCCTTGGTAACACGTCTCCAGCAGGGATCCCAAGCTGGATTAGCTGATCCATCAGCCATCAGACCGTGTGCAGGAGCTTGGCGTACCAGCAGGAACACCCATGAGTACTGATCATGGTGGTGGCACAGAAGGCAGGACTTTGGCTCCCCACTTGCTGTGGCCGGGTACCCAGCCTTCCCCCCTCTTCCACCTGCTGCTCCTTGTCTCACAGTACTTGGCCAGGAGAAAAGCCACAGGTCATCCACCAGTGACAGAAAATGTGTGGCCTGTGGGGCTCATAGTCAGCGGTTGGTGTGCCTCCTGTAGCTGCCATGTATGGCTCTCTTCTGCCCAGATCCTGATGCCCAGCATTGGCCTTCAGAGATGCTTCTAAAGCTGTTGAGCTGTTGGTGATGGACGGGGCTAAAGCAGAACATATTCTCCAAGTCTCCAGCTAAGCCTGAATCATGGCTCCTGAATGATTAAGGTTGGAAAAGACCCCTCAGATCAGAGTCCAGCCATCAGCCCAACCTCACTGTGTCTACCAAACCATGTCCCGAAGTGCCACATCTACATATTTTTTGAACTCCTCCAGGGATGGAGACTCCACCACTTCCCTGGGCAGCCTCTTCTAATGCTTTATCATCCTTCCCCTAAAGAAGTGTTTCCTGATACCCAATCTAAACCTCCTTCAAACACAACTTGAGGCGATTTCCTCTCGCCTGGAGCTACCAACACAGTGCTCAGCCAGGGGGGATGATCAGCCCGGTAGTTCTCACCAAGGTAATGGGCCATCGAGGTGCACCTATTGCTATGTAAATCGAGGCCATCCCAGAGCAGGGAGGGGTGGGCAGGACAGGTGACCCAGCCTGGCCAACGGTGGCTCCGTGCCACGCATCCCGCCCAGTATAAAATCTTAGGAATTGGGCTGGAACAATCTCTTCTCCCATAGCAGATAGTCGGGGAGCAATCTGTCTGTCTGTCCGCCCCTGAACACATCCTGGATCCAGCTCAGGCGGAGTCCTGGCCAGGACCTTCCCTGCTCCTGTCCTGCAGCATCAGCGGTGACTTTGGATTGGTTGTGTGTACTTGTACGTATTTTGTTGTTCCCTTATAATTATCATTGTTCCAGAAAAGCTGTTTCAGTGTTAATTTCCAACTCGCAAGTCTCTTTTCCCTTTCCTGGGGAGAGACTGGTCCCACTTTAGCCACTGACCTGGCTCCCACACCTAATCGAATTATAGTATTGTCTGAGGTATATCTTCCCCATTTCCAAATGCTTTTGTGGCTGTCTTAAAATGGAAAAAAAAAAATCCTAAAAAAGCAACCCGACGTTTCTTTAAATAATAAGAAATTTTACTTTTTAAATGAAATAATTTTCTCTCGTGGAAATTACTGAAATCATCAAAGATGTTTTAGCGGACTGGCTTTTCAAGATCTTTCAGCACCTACAGATGCATGCATATATTTCACTGCACTTGCAAAATTGCAAGACTTTCACCCTGATTGCTTTCCTTTTCATGAGTATCTGTTATATGAAACACGTGCATCCTTTTTCCTTCTAAGGTCTCTGTTCCATATGCCCCGCATGTCTGGGTTGTAGTAACCTGTTCTGAAATGCCTTCAGCAGTTTCTGGCTTCCAGTGGTGGGAAATAATGTTTGCCTACCAGATGGCATTCAGAAACCTGTACTGAAGATTCTGCTCCAACAGGAGTGGAGAGCAGTCGAGGTGTTTTGATGTAACACGGTAACACTAAATGCGTGGTAGGTAACGTCACTATTTGATCTATGTTCCCACTCGTAAGGATTTTCTTATTAAAGAACATTGTTGGAGTTGCACAAAGTAGTTGGCAGTCATTGGCAAGATTAATCTTAAGGTTGTTTTAAGATTCAGATATAATCATTGGCTCCGTTCTTGCACAGATTTCTTCTTTCTCATCTGGATAAATTTGTGTGGTAGTGAAATGTGATTAAGTCTAACGTTTTGTTCTTGGTTTGGGTTTACATGGGCAGGGTGCTGTTCCTTTTGGAACAAAATCTGCCTGGTGACCATCTGTCTCTCCAAAAGATGAAGTATGACATTGTTTTAGAAAGTGAAATGATGGAAGATTTTCTTGAAAAAACACATGAGCACTTTGCTTTTTTAAAAATCCTGGCACTGGCAAACTGTAGCTTTAAGCAGAACATTGCACACAGCAAAACTGTCACTCAAGCTTCATATTCACTTTAAATATGTCATAGTTGCTTCCCCAAAAGTAAATCGGGCCGCCAGCTTCTGTCAAAACAATTCAAGTTTTTGTTCAAGGGTCTAAATCTGCCTTGTGCTGACTGCATCTTGTCTGAATCCTCATTCAGAAGCCGTGGGAACATAAGGTATCAAAATCAGAAACAATGGCTCTGTGACCCAAAAGCACAAGTTCTCCTGGTAATAGAAATATCAGTGCTGTTACCTTTGTAACTCCCGAAGCGTATTTTTTACCAAATTTATTTCTAAAACACAGAAGCAGTGATAAATATTCTGGAAAAGCAAGGATTACCTTTACTGCTCTCGCTTTTGCTCTGAATCTCTAAGCTGGACCAAGCTTAACATTTTAAATGAGGACAGTGAAATTTCCCAGCAGGATTTGTTTTGTCAATTTTATTGTTGCCACTCACCTGTGTGAAGTATCCAAAATAATCCAAACCACACTTGGGTTGGATTCAAAAGTAGAAGCTCCAAGGCTGGTGATTAATAGTAAATAAATCTGCTCTTTAGCAAAGTTTTATTAGTCATCTGCTAATATGCTAATATTAGCTAATATGAATTAGCTAATATGAATCTTAATGTCCCAGGGTGTAAGAATGGTTTTCATTAATGACTGTATTAAACCCCATTCCCCCAAAATACCTACTCCTAATGAGTCCATAACTTATTACTAGGATATGTTCAGTTCGTTAATTTGTGCCATCTCTTCTTTTAGGTGTTGAAATCCTAAAAGAATCCCTAATGTGTGTGCAGAAGGGGATATTTCTGTAAGACAGCACAGACAGGGAGCAACCTAGGGTGGGTCAAGAGCAGAATCAGAAAGCTGCTGTGGTGGCTCTTCCTGTCACCATAAGAGGGACAGGAATAAGTGCCCAAGGACTGGAGAGCTGTGAGTCTTTGCAGCTCCCACAGCAAACAGCAGTGCAGTGATACAGATTCTGACCCAATAATGGTTCCTTTCCTCTTGCTTGTCTCCAGCAGGCCAGTGCAGGGATACCTAGGATGTGACTGATGTCTGGACTGCATGGGAGGTGGGAGGAGTTGGGAACTCCTAGGTTATTTATTTATGTGGTTGTACTTATGTAGCAAATGGTCTTGAACATCATGATTTTTATTGGTTAGTAACTTTCTGAACATCTGTTTATTTCTCACCCTCTATTTTATGCATTCCATCAAATTAATGTATTACAGAATCTCATGTAGCCGTCCTTTCAGACTACATTTGCTGTGTTTCTTCATGTTGTGTACAGTGACCTTTCTGTCAGGTTCTGATTACACTTGCCCAGCTATGCTTAAACGCTTGGGAACACACACAGATTGTTTCTGCAAATAAGGCTTCTTGACAGCATTGAAAATTCTGTATTGCTTTGAGCTATGTGTCTTTCTTGGCATAGCTCTGCTGAGAAGATTACAAGCTCTTACAGCTTGATGGTTTATACAGTCCTTCTAATCTAATTCAAAGGCTCTTGATAACTGGTTTTTATCTTGCAAAACCTGTGGAAAAAACTCCCTTGAGAGTAATGCCTTGTGTGTGAACAGACTGAATAGGACCATTTTTGCTGTCATCTAGTGTTAATATTAGGACATTCTGGTATTTCTTATGGGTAAGTGAATTGCTCTGTCATTCGTTACCGTGGTAGCTGACATCTTGTTTAACAGAAGAATTCTTAAAAACCTTCAGAGAGAAACGTGCCTTTTTCAGCATAGCGATCGCTGTCACGTTCCAGCAGTAACAGTTGTATCGGAGAGAAATCTGCACTGGCAAGAATCCTCTCTGAGTCCCACAGAAAATAATATTTGTGATTAAAATACACATCACCCCAGCGGTGGTTGCAGCTGATCTCTCTGTTGTTGTACAATTCATGTTCGTAGAAGTCACATAGAACATTGTGTGCTGCGTGGAATTACAGTGCACACCCTTCATAGCTCTATAACAAAACAAACGTTCTCCACATGGACTTTGATACACCCTCTCTGTTCTTTGCTTTTATAACATTAGTTTGTCAGAGTAAAGCTTCAGAGATACCTTTAAGAGATACCTGATATTTTAGAATTGTTTATTGGTGATAGGCAGTAAGACAGCAATGAGTTGAGCTGTCTTGCAGAAAAGGAGAGCCTCATTTCTTTGATGTCATCTCCAGATGCTCACACATGTTGTTTTTTTTATATCACTAGTGGTGTACATTCTGTTGTACTTGGGGCTGTGTATGTTTTCTTTTTAAGTTAGTCTATAAAGAGTACTGTGCCTTTGGCCCTGTGTCAGTGTTTACCATGGTTTTGATGACATACTGTGAGTTAAAGCATCACTGCACTCTCTTGCATCTTTTTCAGTTCATTATCTACATGCTGGTAATGTATTAGTTTAAATCATACCACAGCCAGAGGAATGATCCCACTTGTTGAACCTACATCCAAAATGAGTCATAAACTTGGCTGACCTTGCAACCAATTTTGCTGCCTGCTTACCAAACATCCTGGGATTTTTTGCTTCCTTAAAAGGGACTAACACTTGTTAGCTGGGAAATACATTCCATAGTTTTGAAAACAGCTAGGTTTTCACGTTGACATCTAAATTAAAACTAACTTTCTCAATGGCATTCATTCCAGAGTCAGTGGACTAAACTATGTCCAAGAATTAGATTAGAACAGAGCAAAAGCTTTGCTATAGTTCAGATTGAAAACCCCCTCTTTGTTCAAAATGGAACTTTTCTAATATTCTGAAATCCCCATGTTTACTTGGCTGTGTTGAAATTTATCATGCAGTAAGGGATTAGTGTTCTGAGTTTTGGATCAGCTGATTGGGGATTGTTGAAACATAAAAGAGAAACCTTTCAATAAACATGCCTGACGCTGCTCATAATCTGAGCAGCTTCTGCTGTCTTTGTGTGATCTGGGTGGATGAGAAGCTTTTCAGTTCTCCGTGCTGTGCTTTTTTTTGAAGCATTCTGTGGTGACTGAGGTTTAAAATTGGGATAATAATCTGGCTGTGTTATTTTTCAGCCAAATCACTTCCTCAATGTGGTTCAGAATGGAGCCCCCAAAAGAGCACAGCTGTCACAGCTGGAGGGGCAGTCTAGGGGCTGGTAAGGAGTGGCACTGTCAGTCTTGAAGTAGGGTGGTTTCCAGACACAGTTTTGAGAAGATAGCTTTCTTCTCTAGGAGTGAATTTGGGAAGAATCTGTGACTCTGTGAGGGGAGGAAAATGCCTTGAGTTGTCTTCCCTATTCCTAAGACAGAGGACAGTTGCAATGATCATCAAGGTGAAGAAAGCAGAGTACATTATCCAGTGCTGTTGCTTCATGAGCTGTTCTCTTTTACCTTCGGAGAACACTGCATTGAAATAATGGATTGCTGTGCTCACCTTTAATTTCTAAAAGCTGGAAATTGCTGGATTTCTGTGACACTCGCTGTACCTGAAGAGAGCTCAATGCAGCATATGTGACCCATTTTTTGGTGTCTTGAAATGGTCTCATCTGCTCCAGTTTCCTCTTTAGCATTTTCAAACTTTTTCTTGATAGGTTCTTCAGCATGTAGACCAAATGAATGAAATAATATCTATTAATGGATTCTCAGGGGGCTGGCTTTCTCAGCATTTATCCCAGATACCACGTGGAACTGACCACACTTTTGAAATGCAATATAAAATGCAATCTTTGGAAACAACTAAGCACTTCGGGTTTAGTAAGCTAAGAGTGAACCTAATGTTCAAGATTTGGGCCACCTGTTTCTCAAACATTAAGGTCTAGTTCCCATGTTGCTTTGAGAATTAACACAGCAAGGCAGGATGCCCTATACCCTTCTGGAATACTGAATTCAGCAACACAGATTGCTGAAATCTAGAAATAAAGCATTTATAGTGTATTCCCACACAATTATTCTTCCGTAAAGAAATTGTCTTTCAAATGCATATTTGCATTCTCAAATGTAGAGCAGAGCATCTCTCCTACTCATAGTCACCTAAGGCTATTTCTGACAAAGAACATCTGCTGAATATAGCCATCTTTCTGCAGTTTTCTGCATGATATTATCTAAAGCTGTGGTTTATTTATGTGTTCTGCAGACTGGATCCATCCAGCTGCTCCCAAGATCCACAGCAGGGAGGCTTTGGGAGTCAACACCGACACAATCTGTAGGCCATGCAGTACTGAAGAAGACATGCAGGTTTTTCTAAAGCAATGTGTGTGTCTTCTAGGTTGCTAACATAGGTATTAGGCAAAATGAAGGGCTCATCCCATTTTCTTCCAGATGGTTTTATGTCATTAATCAGGGTTAGAACGTCACTGTGTTGCTTCAGCTGATATGGAACGGTGCTTAGCCCATTAGATGCACATGATATGTTTGCAAACAATTTCCATTATTATTGCCCTTTTCAGGAGGCACAATTAAATTTGAAGATTTGAACATTAATAATATTTCCTGAGCTTCAGATTTTTGTTCTTCATCTGTATCTTAGAAGAAAAATGTTTTGTTAAATTTAATGTTAACTTCTTCCACTTGTTTTATTTTTTAATTTAGGATGTGAATGCTGCTGTTTTCCTCCTTGATGTTTGACTCACAGAGAGCTTGGGAGAAAGAGCAGTCAAATTTATAATAGCTCTCCCCTTTCTATTGTAAGGGTTGACCTTTTCAAGAGATGTCTACAGAGAGCTTCATTCACACCCTCTGCTATTCAAGAGTGTTGCAGATCTTTGTAGAATCAGTGTTTTACAGGGTAGCTAAAGCTCTAATGAAGGTTTGCTATGGTGAACAGCTTTAAACTTTTTCCATATGTAAAATACCACCTTACTGTTACCTTCCAGCTGTCCTTTTATAATTTGTTGGAATTTTTTGGTTGAAAAACTATTTGCATGTAGACAGTAAAGTACCTGTGTGCTGCGTGACTTTAGCTAGAAGTAGCTGTTGATTTTAGAACTGTTTAAATTTTAGTTGGCCAATGCTGCCATTATAAAGGAACATTCCCATTCTGTTTAGTTTATATAGGAGAAGGAACAAAGCACTGCCATCCACACATTACTGCTTACCTTGTGGAGGATCCCTGTGTTCCAGAATCATCAGTGGTTTAGAATTAACCTTAAAAAAAAATGTCAAAAGTTACATGCTGTTACATAAATCAGTTTATGTTGCTCCATTTAGTTAAGGATGCACAGTCAATGTTGCCTTGCACTGTCTGCATGGCTGTTACTGATCTAAAAGACTTCCACAAGAGGGTGCACCACTTCAGCAAAATCCCACGTGTACCAAAGGCTGGTGCCCCCATCATGGGCATATGTTCTGTCATTTTATGTATTAACTCATGCATCTAAATCAACTTCAACATTGGGTGGATGCTTTCATGTCCCAGAGCGTCCCTCTGGTCTGTAACAGGAGATACACAATACTGTGCAGGTGTGCAAGCCAGGAAGTTTAATTTTGAACAAGAGGTGCTGTTTCAAGAGTCCAGCTCACACAGATGTCTTCAGGCTCTGGTCACAAAGTGCTATTTAGACTTCTATTTGTTTTTTTTTTATTGTGCTGACATGTGTTACCTATTCCTGATTTATGCCTGATGCCCTGCAAATGCTCACTATGTGTATTGAAATATTGAAGTTTTGGGATTGTATTTATTTATTTATTTTAGTTTTGAAACATCATTAGTTTTCCCCTCGGATTGGTTCAATACTGGATAGTACAGCTGCAGAAAAACCCTCCATCTAGAAAGATGACTTCTTGAGAGACTGCTGACTTGATTAGTGCTGGTACTCTTTGTCTGTTTCTATTTAGTGATAGAATTATTTATTGTTTTTTAAGATAGAAAGGGTCTCTTGGTAAGACTTCAGCTCAAGTTGTGTAATGTTACTGTACTGATATGCTAAAAGCATTAAAGTCTTCGCTGCATGTTAGGACAAAGTTCTAGGTCTGCTCTTCTATGATGCACTCCTAGGATAGCAAGGTATCTCCACAGAAATGATTAACAGATTTCCTAGGAAAAGGACTCGCTTTTGAATCACCCATTGAATCATAAATCACTTACAGAGATAAGATTATCTGGGAGTCAGCAAAATAACTACATGTGGTGATATTTATATGGGTAATATATGATCATTTTTTTCTGAGAAATGCTGTTTTCACCAAACTTTCAGGTTTTGATAAATAAGAGTAACAGAATGGTGTGCTTTAAAAACCTTTAATTCCTAGTGCAAGGTATTAAGAGAAGGCAAATTTGAGAGCAAGGAAATTGCTCAGTTTGTTACTGCTAGCTGCAAATGTGAGAGCTGGGTCTGGATTCAAAAGGCTTCATTTACTGATATTGATAAATAGGAACAACTCTAGTTTTATTACTTTTTTTTTTTTTGAGCAGTGTAAAGGAGAAGAATAGGAGGTTTTACTAAAAAATCATGACCACACAATGACTATGTCATTTAGCTAGCAAGAAGATTTATTTTTTGAAGACTCTAAACTGGCCACCTTCTTCCATTTACACCAGTTATAGATTACTGTGCAAGCAAATGAGGCTTGGGTTTTTACTTGCTTGCAGATAGTAGCAGAAGAACAATCTGTGTGTTTATTTTTCTCAAAACCACTGTGGTTTTAGGTCATTGTTGTCCTCCAAAGAGCCAAACGCATCCGATCTGTAGTACTGCTCGGTATTGGAGATTCCTGGCTATATGTGACAGCAGTAGGGCACAAGGAGGAACAGTTGTTACTATAGTTATTTACTGACTGATCATCTTGGTCTGAATATAGTTTGCAGAAGCAATTCTTCCTTCTGAGCATGTGTGGAAGTCAGCCTTTATCAAAAACACAGATACACAACACAGATGCCCCCTCAGCAGAGTGGGGTCGCTCTGCTTTTCTAGGCTGTGATATGAAGCATTTGCACTCAGAGATCCTCCTTCTGACCTGATGTTATATGTACCAGCCCAGCCAAATTTGGGCAGTGTTGCCTGTTTCTAATGAAGGGAGACTTTAACTGATTTCATCTTGGCATGTTTGGACCTTGAAATTTCTGCTCCTAATCTTCAGGAGAGACTGGAGCAAGATGCAGCCCACTAGGTGTCCCTCCAGCAAAAGCTACTGGAATCCAGGTGGTAATAAACCTCTGCTGCCCTCCTTTTCATTAGTGAAAACTGACTTCCATTATTTCAGCTGCATATAAACACACTTTTTTTCACTTCTAAAAAAATATTCAATTAAAATTACCAGTCTTAGTATTAAGAGGGAGGATAAAAATATGCACAGAACATAACTATGAATATTTATGCAACTTGGAGAAAAAAAGAGATCCATATGTAATAGGTTGAGTCTGTTGACATACCACGTGATGAAAAAAGGCCTATTGCAAAATTCTGATAAGTATGGGAGAGTTTGCACATCCTGATAACAGGGTGAACTGATCAGAGATTCTCTTTTCTCATCTGTTAGCTTTTAAATACTGTCTGCATCATTGACACTTCTTTTCCCTTGGTACTTACCTAACCTGATTTGCTGTCACATGTCCATGGCAGAAAAAGGGTAGGGACTGAAAGTTGATTTGGAGGTGATCAGCACTTTTCATCAAGCATTGGTATGGAAAAGAATCATCTACTTGGTTAATTTTACAGCATTACAGTAAAAATCAACTCTATATTTATATTCCTAGGTTTCATATTGATTTCCATAATAAATGTACAGCCTGTGTTCAGTACTGTGGAACGTTAATAGATTACTACCTAATAAGAGCCAGAAATTTAGTAATTTTACTAAAATAAAGGTATGACTTTGTAGTCTGTTTTTTACTGCAAAGAATGATAATGATTAAGTAGCTTAATAATAGCAGCTTTCATTCCTTTTTCTTATTTTCAGCATTTATATCTGTTGTTACAGAGCAAAAAAAGAGGCATATGCATGGGTGTGTTCTCTTTGCCTTTGAATGGTTGATCAAATGTGTCAGGTGCAGTTGTATGAGTCAAGGGGCCTATGTCCTCCTCCAATTGCCAATGACTTGTTGCTTAACCTTGGATGTGTCTTATTTTGTATTTTTGCTTAATTGTTACAGCAGACGAAAGTAAAAAACTATTCACATAATCATATTATATAAAAGTACTAAAAAAAAAAAAAGCCTGGAACTGTAGATGTAAGTATTTTGTGTAGTTATAGTATGTTTTGATTTCTTTACTTTTACATAGTGGAAAATCCACTGCTGTAAAGCAATATTTTAAAATAAAATGTAAAATGCTGGGGCTTGATTGATTAAATCAGAGAAATGGCAGAAGAGTTCTTGAAGGAAAATGGTACCAATGAAGCCAGCTTCCTTCTCCTCTTGATATGCTGTGTAAAGTGAGGCAGATTGCTTATACTCTATATGTCTAAAATACACCAGGGACAGTAGCATAAGATTCCTCACAAGAGGAATTTATTTTTTGCTTTGAAATCAGTGAAGACCACCTAAGCTCAGTATTATAGCTAATCTCAGAATTAGTTGCCTTCCAACCAATATAGCATCCTGTAAGCTGTGTTGAGTACCAAGATCTTGGAATGACACCAGTGGTTTTGTGATTATCATAGTATCAATTAAATTAATTGTCCTCCTGTCAATGAAAAGCTGTCTTACAGTACTGATGGACCCTGAATCACTGTTTCTGGAGAGGCTGCCGCAGGTACTAAGGCGTGTGCCACGTAACACTACATAACTTTCAGTAGTTTCAATGTTCACCTGCACCATAATTGAGAAAATGAAAATGTAAAGCATGTTAACAATTTTGGACAGCTGACCAAAGTAGATAATGCAGTTTAAAAAGATATCCTGAAGGCAGGGATGTATTTTTAGCTTCATTAACTTCTTTTCCTGGTTACAAAGAATCAGGAGAAAAAGGTCTTAAAACATGTTCATCTGTATACAGCATGGGCTTTGCTCACATGTCAAGCCACAACGACCCCAAAACTGCATCTGCAGGGATTCTTAATCTTTAACAAGAGGGCTTCCCCACTGCTAGCCACCACCAACAACTTTCCCCTCTGATTTGATGGCAGAAGATCCTTTATAAGGCACAGCTCAGTGTTACCTTTATGTGATGAGGACCATAACTTTTTCCCATGTGTTACTGAAGGTTGGCACATCTGGCATCGCCATCGCCCTCTGTTTTAACTTTCCTTCAGAAACTTTTACTTTCCCTTGAAAAGTATGTTGACAGTAGTTTCTGATTGTTCCTTGTACAGTGTGTGCCTTAAAGTGAGTGAAGGTCATGAAGAGGCAGTTTGCAAGGTAAAGGCATTCTGAAAACATGTGAAATACAACTGTGGAAGAGCTTAGACTTTGATTTCTGGATCTCTATATTAATTGGGTTACATTGGTCCCTTCTTACCATTGCCTGATTCTCAAATGGTGGCAGGTACCACTCTTAAACTTGTTGGGAGGGGAGAAGTTGTGCAAGACAGAGAATGTGGAGTCTTAACAGCTTTCTTTTCTGCTGGATCATCTGGCAGAAGTACATTGAGCTAAAATGGCAATGACTGTTCCTCTCCCTTCTCCTCCTTGCTGAAAGTGCAGAGAGCAAGGGTCTGTGCAAGACAGACTTGAGCTGTGATGGCTTCAGAGGAACTGAGAAATTGTAGTGCACCTTTTGTGTGCTGCCTTGTTCCTCACCATCCTTCCAGTTCCTACAACATGTGTTGACTTCATATAAAACAGCAGAAAAGCTATTTAAACTTCCTAGAATGGGACGTCTTCTTCAAGTTAAGAATATTCATTGTGCAAGAACTGAGGCAGAGAAGGAGGTCTTGTTTCTGTCACTGGAAAAAATGTGTTGGAACCCAAGAACTTGTTTTTTAGTGTGCCTATTTAAGTAAAAGACATTTCCCTTTCTTCATCAGGGAATAAGTGGAATGTGCATACTGATTATTCCATTATTTGGAAGTCAGAATTGTAAATTGCTGCATTCACTCTGATGCAGTTTACCATCTGAAAGAAATAATTAGGGCTTTCTTTCTCTTGCTTAAGATTTAAACGTGTATTTAAAAATGAGGTCATGCTTTCATGGTGGTCACAGTTTCTTTATATATTTGTGTGGGGTAGCCTCAGAAGTGGGTGTATGATCTGATGGTGTGCCGTGATGTATTTCCTTTAATTATACATTTGTTTTGAGAAAGATGGTTATTCCAGGCCTCCTCCTTTCCTCAGTTACATCCTACACTCCCACTGCAGTGGGAGCTGTGCGTACCTTAGTGTGTGGTTCAACCATATGTGCTTCTTATTTATATCTCATGCATGAAATAAGCTATTGCAAACAGATGATTTCTGCTCTGGTAATAGAAGATAAATGCAAGTGTGTGTACAGCTCTTGCTCACTAAATGAGGATATGACACATTGCCAGTCACTGTGCTCAGTAAAGCTCTTCTTTTGTCGAGTCCAGACAGTGCAAGGCTGTGCCTGTCTGATGTTTCAGACACTCAGGAGTTCCATTAATTTACAGATGATAATCTGTTTTCAGCTCCTGCAGATACGGATGCCTTCTTTACTCAGCCTCTATTATGTCATTCTATAAGAAGTTGGCTCCAACTGCATGAAGCTCAATTTGTGTAATTTGTTTTAGAAATGGCATATTCTCCCTGCATTGTACATGCAGCTGTGCAGCATTTCCAAAACGCACCGTAAAGCTTATGCTGTCTGAGAATGACAGTTTCTTTCCAGATGCTTATGTTTTCTTTATATGTAATTTCATAAAAAGTAAAGACTGTCTTTATTTAAAAATAACACATCTAATAGTTGTTCCAGCAACATAAATTTTAGCTTCTGAAGTTATTTACCTCTTTGGAAGTTATGTCATCTGGCCAAGTTAGTGATGCAGATGCACTTAATTGTGGTGGTGTCGAGTCCGTGTGAATTGATGGACGTGTCCTATGAAATTTTACTATGGAGACACAAGTGTGTGATTCACCAGGGAAGCATCCCAGGCTGTTACACCAGCAGCTGAGCTGACCCGCCGTGCACTCACACACGCACAGCGTGCAGCCAAGAGATGACAGCACCTAAATGGCTTTTGGGCAGCAGAAAGTGAACGGGGCTCTTAATGAATTCCACCTACAAAACACCATGTAAATAAATAGTAACTGACTGTATTTCATTATATTTGCTGTACTTCATGCTTTATCTTCCAAAGAGTGTGGCAGGCAATACTGAGTACAGGTGTTGAATCCCGGCAGCGCCGTGCAAGCTCGCGCTGGGTAGGTACGGAGAGTGAGTCACGGTGACTTTTCCAGGATGGGCTTCTGCTTTGCTCCTTAGTCATTAATTAGTGTTCTTTGAGTAGCTTGCACTGAGAGTTTCAGTAACATTTGGAAGTTGAGAGTGCTGTCTTTGTTCTGGACTGTTTATTCCAACGTGCTGCATGACTTCTAAGCTGACCAGCTTGTGTGTCCTGGGAAGCCGCTCGCTCCTGGCGTGCCAGCACACACGCACGCCCGTCCCTGGGCTGTCAGAGGCGGTTTGTCGCCTGAGGAAATCCTGCCTGGTGAGAAGCTGGGGCTCGCAAGGGCTGCTGAACGAAACCAGAGGCATTTCTTATCCCTTCACTGTTGGGAATGATCCAGCCAGCACACTGTTAGTTATCCCTGGGTGCCACTCGTTAGGTGGAGGTTCTGTAGGGAGACCTGGACAGGCGAAAGGCCGGGAATTATAGAATCATAGAATGGTTTGGGTTAAAGATCATCCCGTTCCAGCTCCCCTGCCGTGGACAGGGACATATTCCACCACACCAGGCTGCTCAAGGTCCCACCCTACCTGGCCTTGAACAGGGAGGGGGGCATCCACAGCTTTGCTGGGCAACCTGTGTCAGGGCCTCTCCACCCTCAGCACAAAGAATTTCTTCTTCACCTAAATCTTCCTCCTTCCAATTTAAAGCCATTCCTCTCTCGTCCTGTCACTCCAGGCCCTTGGAAAAAGTCCCTCCCCAGCTTTCTTTTAGCCCCCTTTAGGTACTGGGAGGCTGCTCTGAGGTCTCCCCACAGCCTTCTCTTCTCCAGGCTGAACAACCCCACCTCTCAGTTTGTCCTCACAGCAGAGGTGCTCCAGCCCTCGGATCATCTCTGTGGCCTCCTCTGGACCCGTTCCAACTGTTCCAGAGAATCACAGAATGACCTCAGTTGGAAGGGAGGCACAAGGAGCATCTACTCTGACTCCTATCCCTGCACTATCCCTTTCATAGCGCCTGTGCCCTTGCGTTGGGGATTCCAGAGCTGGACACAGGACTGCAAGGTGAGGCGTCAGGAGGGCAGAATCCCCTCTGCCAGAACATGAGAGGGGGGGGCGGGGGGTGCTCTCCCCGCAGCCCCAGAGCCGCCCCCGCTGCGGTTCACGGCGCGGGGAGCGGCTGCGCAGCCGCCCGGGAGCTCCTCCCCGCCGCGCAGCCGCCTGCCCGGTGCTCCCGGGGCAGCAATATTTAAAACAGCGAGGGGATGTGAGGCACAGAGGGAGCTGCGGGGTGGGCAGGGCAGGGCAGGGGGGCTGGGTCACGGTAGCGGGGCGGCTGCCGTCCCCCATCGCTCCCCATCGCTCCCCATCGCTCCCCATCGCTCCCCATCGCTCCCCATCGCTCCCCATCGCTCCCCATCGCTCCCCATCGCTCCCCATCGCTCCCCAATTCCCCCACCGCATTCCCTGCCTCCCTCCCCGCTTCCCTCCGCTCGCCGCCGTCTCCCGGTACCCCCACCGGCAACTTGAGGAGCAACCCAGGCCTTGCTGAGGTGGAGATCCTGCCCTGCGAACGTCCGGCTGCAGCACCTGCCTTGGTTCTTCTTTATTCCCCACCAATCCTGCTCTGGAGGTGCCCTTAAACTGGGATCCCACTGGAGGGAAGCAGGAGCTGGTAGGTTTCAGCGGGAGCACCTACGGGAACTCTGTCCATCGGGATCTGCTTCCAGGAGTTGGCGTTAGGCTTTGCTTTTGGGCTGCTGCTTTTGTCTGGTTTTTGGTTATTTATTTCACGACCACTAGGCTTGCTTCCTTCAGCAAAGGGAGGGGAGGGATGGTTGGCGTGAGATGGGCAGCATTTTGGGCTGAAATCCACCCCCTGAGAGAGCTTTCTGCTGAAATGTGTTGTGCAAATGTAGCGTTGCTCTTAGTGGTTGTTTATGTTGTTTCTAAATAATAGCGGCTGGGGTGTGAAAATGTGAAGTATGAGGTCTGGTGCAAAAAAACTGAGACTGACGCTATAGCTGGGGAACCAGGAGTGGGAGGGGAGAGACAAAGAGATGGATACAGAGCATGTTCTGACCTGTAACAGCGAGGGCTCAGCTCCAACGCTTCACTCAGTGCGAGTGTTCAAATAGAGGCATTACCCTTGTTTGAAAAATGTTGCTGTGCAAGAGTGAACAGCGAGTGAACATCAATTTTCTTGTGAAACTGAAGAAATCCGTGACAGAAACTTTTCAATTATTGATTGAGGCTGAAGGTGAAGTGATCATGAAGGTCCAGTCAGTGCTCGAAGGAATCTGTTTTTCGTCAGTAGATGTGATAGAGATCCTCAACAGCCTTTCAGAAAGTGATGTGTGGAATTGCTTTGAAGGTTGGCAGCATTGCATGCAGCTGTGTGTAAGCTCAGAAGGGCACTGTTGTGACAGTGATTGCAGTGGATTTTCTTAATTTGTTAAATAAAGTATTACAGGCAAAGTGTAGGTGGATTTTTGTGTTGGACCTTGTAGAAATGCCAACAAATTCCCACTGCTTTTTATATTTAGAGTTCTTGAGGCATTCAACTCCGTACAGTAAAGCAGTTCCTTAAAAATAGCAGCAAAACTTAAATGATAATCAAGTGAGCAGTGCCTATATTGAAATAGCATTAAAGAGGTGGCTGAAAATGGCCATAAGAAGGTACTTATTTAGCTCCTCAGCACAGCAGGACCCTCTTGCATGTCACAGGGGCTGTTAAACCCGAGCACAGTATAGGGAAGGTTCTGATTCCTGTCAGAGTTGAGGGATCTTAAATCTCTGAAGTCTCTTGAAGGTCTAAGCTAGCCTTGGTGGTTTAGAAAGGGAATTGCCTGGTGTGGCTGTGGAGGAATAACAGAGGTACCAGTAATTTTGGAGTTTGTTTTAACTGGCAAACAAATACATCAGTTGCTTTTAAATTTAGTCTAAAAATGGGAAACTGGAGAGGTACAACTTTTTTTTGCCTGGCGTGCTGTTTCCCAGGGTAATGCGAAAGCCTTACAAATGAATGTTGCATAATCAGGAAGACTTGGGGAGAAATTTTCCAGAGCGAATCATCAGTAGTAAGAAATTATTGCCAGATTTTATCTGTTTTCTGGGAATTTTTTTTGTCGTGAGAAGTTACTTTGCTTGGAATGCATTTATCTAGGAAATAATCCTTGATGTGTTCCACTCTAAGCTTTGTAGCTACATGCAAGGAGATTGAAGAGGGTTTAATTAAATGTAATCAAATAGTTCAGGATTCTTGATTAAAAGGTGTAGAGCTTGCTTTCTGGTGGCGTATGAGGCATATTATTTATTTGTGCTTTAGAGAAAAATCATTTTTCATCTTGCAAGTAATGGATTGTTTTCCCCTGTTCCTGAGTAACTACCAGCCCTTTGTTTTCTTCCTTGCCTGGTTTTAATTCTTGTTGATGAGCCCAGTAAGTGGCAAACGAGCTTGGCGTGTCACAGCAGGGTGACTGAGTGCAGCCTGTGCATCTGAGTCAGTGTGGGAGTGTGTGGGCATGTGAGCGTGGCTGTGTGCGAAGGGGGAGTGTCTGGGCACGCATGAGACTGTCAGTGTCAGATGCACAGCAGGAGGAGCAGGGTGTAAGCCCTTGAATTCCTGTGCCTGAAACCCCAGTGGTTAAATCTTGGCCTCTGTTGAAGTCAGTGTGGGGTTTGCTGATCGTTTACGTGAAGCCAACGTTCCCTCTGACAGTGCTGCTGGGTGGATGTGCAGGATGTGATAAATGTGTGAGGTATGAGGGAAGGATCTGTGTGAATAGAATGGGAATGTGTACATCTGCCTGTTTATCTGGTGGAAGAAGAAATGGTGCATGAAAGTGTGGGAATGTTCAGGGCTGTATGTCTGCTAATGGTTCTGCTCTCGGGTCTGTGTGTGAGGGAGGCATAAAAATGAGCAATGCAATGTTCACTTTTGTGGAATATAATGAACTAAAGTGCTGTTTATTATTAAACATCCTCACAAGGAGGAAGGCATCAGACCATCCCCCTTTCCTGCCCCCCCTCTGGGGACTGTGTGTGCGTGCCTGAGTGTCTCGGCGATTTCATTGTGAGAAGACTGAGAAGACGATGAGTGTGTGTTTGGGATTAATTAGCCCGAGTTTAGCTGGTTTCATGCATTACGTGCCTAGGGGCTACCCACAGTCACAGGCTGGGGAGGAGTTTGCTGTTGCTGGCTCAAAATCCTCTCCAGGGGTGATCTTGTTCGTGTCAACCATGAGCAATTAGAGAGATTAACTGTCTTGTTTTCCTTTCTGCCCTAGATTGATTCTTGTGAGGCTCTGGGACATTTGAAAGTGATTTGGAGAGAGTAAAGTCTGTGTCTGATGGACACCGAACCCAAGCCAGCGTGTGTTGAGCAGCAGGCTCCCTCCCCGGGAATGAAGTGCCCTCCTTCAGAGGACTTGCCTCAGTCTGAAAAGATACCACCAGTGAAGCCTTGCTTCAAGAAGAAACAGCAGAAGAGACTGGACACAGAAACTCTCCGGGCTCTGCGGCCAATCTTTACCAGTTTGCTGGGAGCTGGGACTTTGGATAGGGTCTTTGTGCCCCGAGGCCAAAGTGGTGGTCGCAGTGACTTATGTGAACCTGCTGTGAAAAAGACTCTGGACCTTGGTACTTCTTGCCCTCAACCACAAAATAATGTGACTGTGCTGGTGCCAACAGCTCCAGAAGTGCAGAGTCAATTGCCAGTAGCTTGTCCTTCTTCTGGGCATCCTGAGCAGAATGTCCAGTCAGGAGAGCGAGGTTTCTCACCAGAAACGGCTTCTGGAACTGCTGCTGATAATAGTAATGAATCATTCCAGGATAATCCTTTGCACCCAGCTGCTAGTGTCGGGGCAGGTTGTCCTTTGTTCCCAGACAAGATTCTGGAAAGGTACACATTTGACAAGATTCTGGAAAGGTACACATTTGAGAAGGTTCTGGAAAGCTACACAACTGGCTTATTCCGAGAGGATACCCGTCCAGTGCATTACAATTTGAACCCAAGCAATAAATCCAGTGCTGGGATATTCCAGGATAAAAGTGAAGAAGCTTCTCTTGATCTGGTATTTGAGCTCTTGAACCAGCTGCAATATCACACCCATCAGGAAGATGGAATAGAAATCTGCGTGGATTTTCTCCAGGGTACTTGTGTTTATGGCAGCGATTGTCCCAAACATCACACAGTCTTGCCTTATCACTGGCAGGTGAGAAGCACAGCAACCCAGAGTTGGCAAAGTGTGACCAATGATTCCCAGGAGCATCTGGAAAGACTCTACTGCAACCCTGACAACGATAGGATCAAAGTGAAATATCGGTAGGTGACCAAGTTTACTCCTTCACTAGGAAAGCCAAAGGTCCTTAACTGAGCAGCAGCGCAGAAATACAACACAGTGTGTGTTCTTTATTCTTGGTGTTTAGTATACAAGTGTTTTGTAAACCTGTGATGCTGTTACCTGAATAACAAACTTGCTGCAACAGAAAATTCTTAACATACCTATTAAAACTGCTGTTTATCATCTGGAAAGTATCCTTTGAAGCTGAAGGACTTGGAGTGTGTGAAATAAGGTGATGCTTCAGCTAATTCACTATGAGCAACCTGAGCAATACCTTTAGAAATGCTGATCATCTATTTAAGTCGTCATCTAAAAATGTTAAACTACTTATTAGAAGTTATTGTTTCCTCTATATGTAGTAGTGTTTATCTACTCATTTTCTGAAATTAGAAACAGCTTTTAACTTTCTCTGGTTATGTTATCAATTTAGGCTTGATCCTGCACCTTGAGATCTAAACCAAAAGTTCTTCAACTTTTATAACACGGGTTCCATTTTGAGTAGTAGTGGGGAGTGCTGATGCTGACAAGTTCTTTTATCTGTGTAGTCTGTGTGTGTTTGAGTGCAGGGTGTAGACTCCTCTCGGTCTTTTTTCTGGAGGAAATATACAATGTGAACTTCTCTTATCTTATCTGCCTCACCATAACCCGTAAGCTGGGTGCAACTCATTCCAGTCATAGTCGGTTCAAAGCGACACTTCTGTAGTTGCGTAGTAAAAACCTCAAATTGCTTTTGCCAACTGGTTCCTTGTGGGTTTGTTCACACTGCCTCTTCTTCCTTCCACTTCCTGAAGAAGTATATCCCTTCTTCATTTACTGTTGTTGTTTACATTTACTATGCTGAAATTTCTTGTTAGGTACCAGGCACCCAATCTAATGCTTAAAGGCAATGTGAGTCTTTACTTTCCCCCAACTGGATGTTGGAGTTGGCGCTAAAACTCAGGATGCATCAGCCTACAGATTCATCCTTTTTACTGATGACAGTAACAGAATACAGATAGCCCACACTGAGAATGAAAGTGAAGTAGGAAATAAGAATTATGTGTAATAGGGAATAATAACATTTTATAAAGTTGTCTTGAAAAAATATGCCAGTCTGTTTAAAAAAAAACCACAAAAAATCTCAAAAAAATTGTCAAAAAAACTAACCACCCAACTTGTAACTGCAGAGCAGATAAAATTTGTTGTATTTTACAACAGAGAAACGTCCAGTTTTTCCAAGTATCTAAAATTATTTCTGAAAACAAAACAGCCGATGTAGAAATAAGTCAAGCCATGTTTTTAAATTTTGGCTCTGGGCAAATGAGCAAAAAGTTCTTTCTGAAGCCTGTATCACAGAATCTGTCACTATGCACATGATCTGTGTGTTCTAAATGATGGACTTCAGAATCATTAATTTTAAAGGAAACAATGCTTCATCATTGCTTAGTCATCTCCAGCCTGTAAAATTGGCTGAACAGCGTTGCCTGCCTTTACACTTAGTTTGCAGGTTTCCAGTCTGGTGGGTATTTTCGTCTCTTGGTACACAGAGTTCCTGTCTGTCTGAACTGGTCAGGAAGAAACTTAGCGGGTGTGTTGTGAGGCACGTGATGTGCTGTTAACCGCGAGTGCAGGCGGCGAAACAGCCTGGTCTCGGGAGACCCAGGTGTGCTGGGTCAGGGCTCTGCTGCTGGTTCTGCAGTCGAAGAGGAGGCAGATTCTTTGAATACAAACTAGATTTCATCCCGTTGGGTTGAGCTGGCTGCCCAGTGAGGCAGGGCAGTGCTTCAGTCAGGGCTACAAAATGATGTCCCAGTGCAAGGCTGGATGTCTGCTGTAAATTATAACACCTGCTTACTGTGGAGTGACATATTGGTAGTTTTCTTGACTTTTGTGTGTGTTTCTGCCCTGGGAAGTGCTTCATTGTTTGTGGATAAGTATCAGTGAGAACCTAGGAGTGTGTCCAGAGAAGGGTGGTGAAGCTGGTGAAGGGTCTGAAGCACAAGTGTTACAAGGAGCGGCTGAGGGAACTGGGATTGTTTAGTCTAGAGAAGAGGCTGAGGGGAGACCTTATTGCCCTCTACAGCTGCCTGGAAGGAGGTTGTAGCAAGGTGGGTGTCAGTCTCTTCTCTCAAGTAAGAAGTGATAGGATAAGAGGAAATGGCCTCAAGTTGCTCCAGAGGAGGTTTAGATTGGATATTAGGGGAAATTTCTTTACTGAAAGAGTGGTGAAGCATTGGAACAGACTGCCCAGGGAAGTGGTGGAGTCACCATCCCTGGAGGTGTTCAAAAATCATGTGGACTTGGCACTTTGGGACATGGTTTTATAGGCATGGTAGTGTTTGTCTGATGTCCATGATTTCAAGTATTAACTCTGATATGCTCTAGAACTTAGACTTGGCTTGTTTTTAAGTAAATGTTTTACTGTGTATTGTTGCCAGTTTCTTTTTACACAAAATCATCTTGTATCAGAAGAACCTACGAAACCTTTTCGATGTGGGCCGGTTGGACCCAGCGTGACTCTTTGTGGAGTTCACTGGTGGTCAGTGCAACCTGGCTTCCCTTATGTTCCTGGGCGATGTTGTGTCTCTTGGCAACAAGATGCAGATAGCAGCGTGTTGAACCTTGCTGAGAGGCTCGCAAACATGCTAGAACAGCTCATCGTTCACATGGTTACCGCATTATTTGGCTAAAGCTATTAATCTCTTGTGGTCAGACTAGCTTTACAGGCCTATCTATACAGATTGCATACAACAAGGAAATGTCTGTTCAGCAGTTTGCATGTCCAAGAAAGGCCCTGCAGAAGCCAGCCTGACAACCGGTGGGTGGTAGTTGTTTATTTTCCTTTGTTTTAAACACAGTTTCTGTGGCATAGTAAGTAATCTGCATGTGTGCTGTTGCTGTTGTGTGCTGCTCCAAGGAAGTTGGGCTGTTTGAGAAAGTGGTGGGCCACCAGCTCAATTAGAGAATAAGCTCCAAGTTCAAATGTGATGAACTTCAAGTAGCTATTTTACATAAATACTTCTTCAGCTTAAAGTTATTGAGATGAGTAATGTAAAATATACATTTTGTTGCCTTTCACCTAAGGGAACAAGATCTTGAAGCAGGAGAAGTGGTACACCTTGTTTAGTTATTTCTTTGTAATATGACTGCCTCAGATAGTTATTGCAGTTGGGCCTCAAACTGAATATAAAACTTTGTTTATATTTTTTCTTTCTGAAGTCTGTCAGGTATTCAGAGCCAAATACTGAGCTACCTAGAGAACCGGGGGAAATATGTACTTAAGGAGGTTGAGATACTTAGAAGCACTCATTTTTCTTCATGCATGTGAGGAGGGGCCCTGGAGAAGTTCCAGCTTGCAGCTAAGTATTAGAGAGGACAATGCCAAGTGCTGTTTTCCAGCACAAGAGTACCCAAGCTGGGATATCTTAAGATGCTCTTTAGTGAGGAGGAACACTTGGCTGCAGAACTGAGCAGGTTTTCCTCACACACGTGCCTGTCCAGCAATGCAGTTGTTGCTTTTCAAAATAAGCAACATCGTTACTGATTGCATGAGGATTCGTTTGAAACGAGTCCAGAGTTCCTGACCCATCAGTTCCCCACACACACTTTGGCTGAAAATTCCACCCCTTCTCTTGGCCAAGAGACATCCTTGTGTACCATGGGAACTGCAGCATCTGTTCCAATACGTGTACCCCAGCATATCTCAGCTCCTGTGAAACAACAGCTTCTTACAGTTGCTTTGATTTTTTTTTCTTTTTTTCTCTTGTGGAAAGAGAAAACTTGTGGAAGTTTTAGGAAATGGCTCCTTCTAGGTAGAAGGGAAAGGCCAAAATGAAATGGCTTCGGTCAGGGAAAATCAGGTGGACATCCTGTGGTACATATTCTGCCTGGAAGCAGTTTAATTACTCGTGTGTTTGCATGGTTCTTGGATGAAGTCAGAGTAAACACTGTGTGTTCCCCCATGGGGTTGTCAATGGGCATACGGAGGCACCTGGGAAGGAGAGGAAAGGACAAAAAGAAATGTAAAAGGAACTAGTTCTCCTTCATTCTTGTCTTCATGAGATAACTTGCTTCTCTGCTCTTAGAATATGCTTGTATACTGTCATCAGCAGCACAGTGGAAGCAGTTCAGTTGTTGAGAGGCTTCTGCGTGTCATCTGACCGACTGAATAGTTAAACTTTGGGAGTTCTCTTTGTGCTCTGCACAGCTGCCACAGTGCATGAGAACTCATGTGTTATTGATAACACCGGAGATGAGGGAGGAGCTGAAATTCACTGTGCCTGGTGATTTTGTGTGTGGTGTTTCTTGAATATACACAGATGAATGGTTTTGAACTTCTTTAATTCCTTGCTAGAAGGAATGCAAGACATAGACACTAAATAAAAAGCTTGTGAAGTGATTTTTTTGGAAGTGTGTGCCTCGTGCTTTATAACAGTACGCTTCAACGAATTCCTGTTTGCTCCACTTTATGGTATCATTTACATATGAAATAAAACTAATTAGCCTCTAGCTATACAAATCTAGGGGAGTTAGAAGTGTTGTGCTGAGCTGCTGCAGGAATCGGCAGTCACTCATATCTCTCATTTCACGTCAATAAACAGATTACAGTTTTGGAAACAGCTGTCACCTGGCTTCAGGTTGAGGTCAGTCTGTTCCCTGTGTACTTACGGTAATAAAACAGTCCTTTCTGAAACAAAGATTTGTAATTGGTGAAACAGATTGCTCCCAAGAGTTGCTTGCAGGTAATCCATCAGGCGGTGGTGTCACATTGTCTGCTTGCCTGATTCAGGAAGGGTGAAGAACAGAAAGAGTCTGTTAGAATTATTTACTTGGCAAGAGCAGTGATCGTGATGTTCCTCCCTAGTTGGTGCACGTATTTATTGAAATCAGTAAGGATTTGAGTTGAGTAATAATGGCAAAAATTAGTACTTGTAGTCAAATGTGTAAAGGAGTCTTTTTCTTATTTTTTGGGAAGCTACATGTGGAGTGTGTGACACAGAACACACAGAAACATCCAGAACTGTTGGCCCATAGTGACTGTTACACTTATATACAACCATTTCATGTCAACCATTGATGAAATTGATGTAGTTACATTATTTATCATAAGTTGCAGAGGTATTTTAAGTCCTGAGATTGGATAGAATTCTAAAAACCAGAAGCAGGCCAGCCTGTGCAGAACACTTTTGAAAAATGGGGCTCCATCTGAGTGCTTTAGAAAGCATTTGTGTTGCAGCTTTGTGAAAGCAAACACCTCTCTCATGCTTGAAAACCCCTTCCTATGTCAGCGCTGTTGCTGTGAGCTGTGCCTGTGCTGTCTCTTGAAATATCAATTACCATGAAAATTAAAGCTAACAAACAACACTCTGCAAAACAGATCCTCTTTGGGTGTGGGTAGGAGACCTTTGAAACCAACCATCTACCTCAGACAAGGACACACCTGCAAGTAGAAGCTGGCACTTGCATTTGAATTACGGTGCATGCTGTATTTTGGAAGACTTGAATCTTTGGCACAACAGGACCTTTTTAACCCAGTAACCTCATCTCTAGAGGTGCCCAGCAGTGGGCTTCTTAGGAAGAACAGACCAGAACAAACCTGCTTCTCAGTACGGTCTTTTTATCTTCAGCAGTTGTGCCTCGATGACTTCCTGGTCCAGAGATGCAATCTGGGTGTGTGAGAGGGCTGGCTGGATTTTTTTTTTCTGTTTTTTTCCTGCCAGAAGAGGTCTGAGGCCAGGCTTCCATCTGAGCTGTTTGTGTATCTGGACCTGCATCCCAGCAGTTGTTTTGGATTTACAAATATGCAAGTCGGGCTAGGCCCTCACACTGGGAAAATCAAGACCTTGCTTGTCACGCACCACCAGGCACCAATTGGAAAGGCAGGAAAACTTGCCTTTCCAACTTTTTAGAAAATAAATACAGGAAAAGCAGTAAAACTACTACTGTATTGGCAGGTTATGTTTTCATCTGATGGTGGAGCATTTTAAGTGTAGAGGTGAATCTTTCTGTAGCACCTTTGTCTTTACTGAGCCTCTCAATGTACACCTCTGCATGGCTTATGGTCACAGCAGAGAGAAGCAGTGATGATGTGGGAACAAATGAAACAAAGTATGAAACTTAATTTCCTGCCCTGTCACCTGCTACCCCTCTCTTCAGTTACAGAGTGATGAGTTACTGATAAGATCAGAGCTGCGGGATCACGTTTACCAGCTTGGTTTTGTTCCTGCCCTGGTGCACAGCATTGCTGCTGTGAGGGAAGGTTCCTGAGCTCCTTTCACACTCCTTACAGCAATAACTAGGGTTTGGCTGCATATTTATTGCTGTATTTTGAAGAGCTGTGTGAAGAAAAAGTCCCTTCGTGAGTGTTACCTGGGCTCTTGCTTACCGTTGCTTCCTATGGAATCGGTACTGGTTTCGATGGAAGCAGATCTTTGGCTGCTGTTATCCAAGATCTGATATTCCTGTTTCAGGCTGCCAGTACCTCTGCTTAAAAAGAAACATCTTATTAAGATGATGTACTTTAAGTGAAGCTTAGTTTCATACAGTGGAGTTGAAACACTTGGTCCCTCAACCAAAACTGGACTGCAGCCTGCAACCACAAACAAGTATTTGCTACAAATAAGATGAAATATTGCTGATTGTGGGTCACCAGAAGTGTGAATGCCTGGCCTCCATCCCCTATAGTAGGCTGAGTTTGATTTGACTCATCTCTCAATCTGAAGTACAACAGGTTTCAAACCTGTTTGGGTCTTTTAAGCTCATTTGTTGCCCCAAGTGACTTTCAGGTTGTTGCTATTGCAGAGAGGAACAGGTTTGGTCAGAGAGAATATCAACAGTTTCATCATCGAAGTGCTGCTCTGCTCTCAGTCTGGCTTTGTGTCACAGCTGTTCTAATGGGAACAGGGTTTCATTTCCTGTACGGACCTTTGCTGATTGCTGGGGTTCTTTTTTTTTTGCTTGAGCCCTGTTTGCAGTAAGACTCCTGACATGTAACTGAACTCAGGAGAAGGGTTCGAAACCACACGCATTTTCACAGTGCTTACAAAAAATATTTGTCCCATTTGTACATAACATTTAGCAAGCATTTGCCTCGTTGCACGGAGAGAGCAGGTGATTCACACGTTGGACTGAAGTTCTTCACAAGGATGCAGGGAAGTGTGAGCCCAGATATCCTCATTTTAGCAGGCTGCATTCACCTGAAAAAAGACTCCCATGGTGTATCTTGTTAGTCGAGGTACGTGCTGCCTTCAGCGTCCTGAAGAGATTGTGACTGTGTTATTTCTTATAGTTAGGTGACAGAGATGATGTCACGTATTTGAGGGACCAGCTTCTGCTATTGAGAGCACTTGTGGGATTTTATTTTGAACTGTGCTGTTGTACAATACCAAATTTGGGTTTGTGAGCTGTGTCTTGCGAGTTCAGTGTGCTGCTTCTTTCAGTGCAAATAATTCCATCCAACTGCTTTGTTTATAAATAGAGGCCTTTATTTGGTTAGTCAGTGAAAAGGAGCTACCGAGAAATCTCTGTTCCCACCTTTGTTGCAGGGACTTTGAGCTCTCTCTGCATCTGTCTTTCCCAGGGGAAAATGAGTATAGTAATTTTCTACCTCAGAAGCAAGACAAGGCGAAGTTTTGTGGTGTTTGCAGAGGAGTTAAATAAATCTTTCTGTAGAAAAAGACAGCATTGTTTTTGTTACTGGTTTCAGGCTGTACTGAAGTCTCTTCCTGCTACATGATGCAAAGAGGCAGTGGGAGGGATTCAAATACTTTGCCCCATCAAAGTATTTGAATACATTTCCTGCTTTCCTGAACATCTGACAAGCTGTAGCCTCCATCACCTCCTTCCCACTCTTCTCCAGGCTGATTTTTCCAGATAGACATTTAAAGGTCCATGATAGGGAGGGACTGTTTATCAGGGTGTTTAGTGAAAGGACAAGATGTAATAGTTTTAAGCTGAAAGAGGAGAGATTTAGATTAGCTATTAGAAATTTTTCTTCCTGTGATGGTGGTGAGGCCCTGGCCCAGGTTGCCCAGAGAAGTCATGGATGCCCTCTCTCCTTGGAGGTGTTCAAGGGCAGGTTGGATGGGGCTTTGAGCAGCCTCATCCAGTGGAAGGTGTCCTGTGGCATGGGGATTGGAACTGGGTGATCTTTAAGGTCCTTCCAACCCAAACCAATATCTGAGTATCAACACTAGATGCTTTTTTGATCTTATCAGCTCTCCTTTTCCTTGACACAAACTGTCCAAGAAAAGTACAAAGAGCAAGAAACCCTGCTCATGGAGCTCATCTTTTGGAGACAGTGCAGGGCAAGTGTTGGGACAGATGTTTTGCCCTGGCACACGACGAAAGGTTTTAATTGCTGGGTTTGTGTGTATTTGTTCTGCCTCTGTCATCACCACAGGACCAAGTGTTTCCTTGCCGTCGTACACGGGCATCTCCCGGAGGCACAGGTAGTCATGTTCCTCTGATGTCTTGTGTGTTCTCTGGGGCTCTTTTCAGGGCACAAAACAAAGCAGTGTGTGCCTTGCTGCTTCCTTGTTGTTTTTCCCCTCTCCCAACCCACGTTGTCCATAACGTATACATTATGGAGAACACCCTTTGGGTCATGTATGCTGTGCCCCAGAAGCAGTGAGTCATTAGACTGTACTGAACACGAAGTGATGTTCTGCTAAAGAACATGCCAGACGTAACCTTGAGCATCTCACATTCTTACTGTTCTTGAACCCTAAATTTGGGGGCTTTAACCTATATTTAGGCCTTGGGCAGCCGAGAAGTACAGTTGTCACATTTGCTTTCATCACTGGTGTCTTAAAGCTGAAGGCAGGAATGTAATCACGCAATCACTGGCTGTAATCACAATTCATTTTTTTCCATGGCTTTGCATTATGTAAGCTGGTAATAGGCTTTTTAATATACAGAGGAAGTGCTTTAACTTGAAGAGCTATTATTAAACAACTTTGAAATCCTAAAATATATTTAGCAGAGCTTAAAAGCCAGTGAATATTTTAATTTGAAAAAGTTATTACTTCCGACTAGAGAAATATGCAGTTAAGGAATGTGAATTAGCATTGCAGTAATATATATTTTAAGTGAATCAAGGCTTTTTGTGAGAGTATCTTTCCCAATATTATGATAAGGGGAAAAAAAACAAAAATCAGGTGGGCTTTTGAGCACATAGTTTGTTTTTCAGATGTAGTCACTTAAATGCATTTATCTAAAATTTTCAGCCATGTACAGTAATGCAGTGTTATTCTGAGTAAATTATTATTAAGTAGAAAATTTGTGTGGAGTTTAAAAATTAAACTATTCAGGGGAAAAAATAAGACCGTCGTGTAGTTTTCAGGGTGTTTGTATGTTTTGGTCACTTAATTTTCCATTAAAATTAATGGGAAGTAGCATTCTAAACACCTTACCAGCTTGAAAAATAGAAATACCATTTTAAAAACATGCCTAATTTAACCAAAGTTTGATTTTTTTCAGGAATGTTCTGCTGTGTTACATCCTGAAACAGCTGAACCTTTCCCTTTTCCCCAGTGAGGGAAACGGAGAGAGGTTACCATGCTAAGAAATATCTTGATTGTTATGAAGCTGCAGCTCTTACTCTGAGAGAAGCTTTAATCCTAGGTTGCAACTGCACAGAGCCAGCATCCCCATCTTTAAGTGAAGAGTGGTGGGTTGGTGTCACACGAGCTGAAAGGCTGCACGAGTGCCCAGAAGCTTCGGGAGCTCTGTGGTTCTCTCCCTGTCACCATCCTGCACCACAAATGGGTTGCCCAGAAACACTGTGCCCCTTTCAGACAGACTGAGGGGTTCTAGTTAGGAATGGGAAAATGGGAACACTTAATGTGTAGTATCATACAGAGGCTTCCAAGGAGAGTGTTTGAAAGGGGTGGTTATCAGCTGTTTTGGTGCTTGGGTTCTTGTTAGAGCAAATTGTCACCGTGAGTCAATGAGTGATGACCGTCCTGTCCTCCCTGGTTTGCTTACAGGGGAGGGGAGCTGGATAAAGAAGAGGCAGAAGCATTGAGCTACAAAAATGATTCCAAACAGCAGACAATAATTACATTTTTCAGTACTGAGAAATAATTTGGCACATTCTGTACAGGTTTAGCAGAAAAGTGTTTAGCTTCCAGAGAAGCTCTTTTCGCTGTCAGCTCTCGTTAGCTGCCAGCCTCGTAGATCTCAAACAGAGTCTTGGGAGATAACTAAATGCACCCTTAGCCATGCACAGATTTTGTTTGTTGAGGGAAAAAACCTTACTGCAGTTTGTTTTGCTGGAGTTGTATGCAAAGTTTGGATGTTGTTGTAACACTTCCAGAGGAAAGCAGAGTAGAAACCCTACAGTTCCCCATTGTTTTGGAGTCAGAACACGTGCACACACAAATACCCTTCTTGGCACACCCGCTGTCAACCAGGAGTTCTGGGAGTTCATCCTGAAGGTCTGCTGGCTCTGCAATAAAAGCATGAGGAAAAGCAGTTTCATGCTGTGTTCAACTCAAAGTGTTTTCCCTTCCACAGGGTCCCTCCTGTTGCATGGCGTCAGCTCTCCTTGCTTTGCCACAGAGCTTTGCATGGCAGTTGGAGGCTGTATTTTAACACTGTTCAACCCATATTGAAACACCCAGATCATTTATCAAAACCCAGCAATGTTTCATTTGTTTTCCAGTCTTCAGAATGTTGCAGACCTTTAGCTTTTGAGCATGTTAACCCATATGTGATTCGTTCAGCATGCTGGTGGATAATCTTTATCTGATTTAGAATGTGTGTTAATATTCAGATTCTCTTTGCTTTGCCCTGTGTTAGCATAGAACTACTGCAAACAGTTTCTCATTATCAGTCTGTACTATAACACATACAACACAGAGTTATAATAAAACTAAATAATCCTCTGGGGTTTCCCACCTTTAAAAGAAAATAATTTACTTGTGAAGGTTTTCTATTTCTTTATAGTTTCTTGGAGGTTGTGGATCTTTGGAGTAGGGAGAACTGTGTTATGGTATTTGACTTGTAAAGATATCAAAGTGCAAATAAATGTGTGGGGGTTTTGTACTGGGAAATACCTTTTTGTGTGTTTATTTCATACAGCATGCAGCACAGTATCTTGATTCAGGACTTGGATTTCTAGGTGTGATGTAGCCCCAAATGTTGAGTCCACCTCCTCGCTCCAAAAGGATGATATAAACAATATCAGTCACTAAACTGGCTTCATTAGGCACTGAAATTCAGAGTTGTAAGACTGTGTGTTGATAAGAAAAAGCAACTGTCCCTAAAGCAACATAAAAATTAATGAAGAAATCCACTCAAAAAATCATGCTTGTGGTGCTGCCTGCAAATACTATGAATAATGACACAGCTTGGTATTTCAGAGAGATGATTTCCTCATGATTTCACACATTGTTTTCAAATAAAGTAGATTGTAGCTTGTTGTTATGGAACAAAATGACTACATACCAGGAAGGGGGTGATCCTTTATTAGGTTTTTCACTCCAGAAACTGCGTGTATTTTTTTTTTTAAGCCCTACATTTCATTTCAGTCCCTGTATACAGGTCGCTTATTTTGCTCAGTGCTCATTTTCCTTCTGACTAGCTCTGTCTCATATCACTTGTTTGTCTTGTCATGCTGCTGTTGCTCAAAATGCTGCCTCTAGCAATTAAATCTTGAGGGGCTGTGGCGATGGCTCTCTGGAGTGGCGTGGGTGCCCGTGCGCTCGCCACCGATGGAATGCCAGCTTTGATGAGTACATCTGACTTCTCGCCCTGGGATGTGACGTGGGTGAGAAGACATGGGTTGTTGGAATGTACCTCCTACACAGAGCAGCTGGTTTCCTTCTGTCCTCATATTCTAACTGTAAAGGTGTTGTGTGCCACACGTAGGGAACACGCTGTTAAACCTTCTACAGACGCAGTGTGAGCGCTGTCCTGACAGAATTTTCATCTTGATTGCTGGTGTTCTGTGATAAGTTTTAGAGAAACGTGCAGGGAACTGCAAGATGTTCCTTTCAAGTAGAACGTTCTGGGTGTCAAGAGGAAGAGAGCTGGCAGGAGCAGTTGGTACTGGTGGCACGACAGCCACGACCAGGGATTGTCCCCAGAATGACTGGGCAGGGCTCCTGCAGCTTTGGGCTTGGGCTGCTGTGGGGGTGGCACAAAGAATGATTTCGGTGTCCAAAGAATTTTAAAAGTAGCACGTGGAGTTGCATTTTTAAGACATTTGATCTGACTTCTGGGACTATTATTCTCTTTTCTTTAAGTCGATGTGAAAGCTTTTTGAAAACAAACGAAAGCAATCTGAATTTATCCAAACAGCAGTGGATCAGATCCCCTGACTGTAGGAACAGACACGTTGTCCTTTTGCCTACGTTAGGAAATCACTGAATGCTTCAAACTGTGCTTAGCACCTCACAGACCCAAATGCAATTAATTGATGGTGATAAACAGTAAAAACAGCTACACACCTGTATCTCCTGTTGAGAAAGGAAGGATCATTCCAGCTGATCATCATTTCTGAAGTGGGAACTCTTCAGTACTTTTCTGTGAAAGTGGTATAATAAAACTCTTCAGTAACTGTACCAGGAAGGGGGTAAAATCACAAAATTGCAGCCATTCTGAAACAAATCAGTATTCATAAAATCTGTAGACTTTTAGAATAGCTGCCACTTGATGTGGCGAATTTCATACGCAGTACTTTGATGTCTATGGTGCTAATGAGCCAAAGTTTTAAAGATAAACTGTAGATTTCAAGTATCAGCTTGATTTATGTTTACTGTTCAGAATTCAAAGAAAATATTTTTCTGTAGTCTCAAAAGCTGTGTTTCCAGTTGCCAAAGATTAGTAACTCGTAATGAATAGTGCCAGGCCGACAACTTCTAAAGAGATTATAGAAGTAGAAAACTAATCATGTAAACAGCATTATTTTGGAAATATCTTAATCCCAGTTCTAAAAAATTACTTTTATAGGGAATGAATATTACTGTTATTTCTTTCAGTTTTGGTGGAGTTTTTTAGTTCTTCATTTCTAATGAACCAGTGATTGTCTAATGAGGAGCAGAGCTGTAGAACTCCATGCTTTACTTGAGAATGTTCTTAATTTATTAGAGTAATGAAACAGCATTAGAACCTGCTTGTTGGGCCATTCCACAGTCACTGTTAAACCTGGCTTTGTAAAGTATGTGTAGGGAATGCACTTATATTTTCTCTTTTGCATAAAGGGTATCCTCAGGTTCTTGATTTGTAGCACCCTGTTGTCAGGTCCTTCAGAAAGCATCAGTCATTTTACTTGAAGTTGCATCCTGCCATTGATTTTTGTAGCAGCAATATAGTAACTCAGAAAAACCAACCCAGTGTTCTACAGTGTAGGCTTCATAATTGTGACATCATGTTTCCTTTTCATATTATGCTGTTCTCTTCTGCTCCATGTGATGAAAGATACTCACACTCTCTGGTGGATTGGCAGCAGATGCTCCTCATCTGGAGCCATTTACATTTTCTTTTCTTCCCTGAAGCACTAACGAACTTTCACAAGAATAACCTTTTGAATAGTATATGGCTGCTTCATCAAATATGGTGTGTGATGTATTTACTTAATATGCTCAAAATGTCAAGGATATGGATATTGATTTTTGTACTGTTCATGCATACTGAATAAATACCACTGGAGTAGGAAGATTGTGGTGTTTGGTGTATTGTCCTTCTCTGCTGAGGACTGTGTTTTTTCCACCATCATGCCCTTGAAACTTGAAAAGTTGCTTTGCCCTCACAGCTTGTGTCCTGCTCTACACACTTCAAGCACGTGGGACATCCACGTGTTCACAGGGGTTGTGTGACACGAGCACAGCCAAGGGTGTCTCTGAAAAGAACTATCCCAACGGTAGTTTTATTATCCCTTAGGTGATGTTTTTAATGGTTACAAAAGACGAGAGTTCTTGGATTTTCTTGTTCTTTCCAGGGGACATGAGTTTTGGGTGGATTTGAACCTTATGAAATTATATGAAACTGTTGAGTTTGACCAAATGCGGCGGCTGTCCACGCCTTCCTGCCCCAACTCCAACTCCAACTACTACACAGTCTGGAAATACTTCTGCAGGGACCACTTTGGCTGGAGAGAGTACTCTGAGGTATTTAATGCATTCTAGAATCCTGGTTTTGGGTTGAAACCCAAAACTCTCTGTACACTATATACTATAAACTACATAGAGAGATTTTCAATGTTTCCTCTTTGGGCATTTGGGAAAGTTACTGAGTTATTGTCGAGAAAAATAATCGAGAAGGTCAGTGTTGAACTGAAAATCAATGAAAGTAGAACTCTGCTCTGCTGGGCTGCACCTTGAATTATCCCTGAAAACATTGGAGACACAGAGACAGACCAAATTGTCAAATTTGAGTGCCAACTGGTCCATGTCAGTACCAAGAAAATCCTTTCTAATCCCTAGAAATTTGGTTTTAAGACAAGGGGGACAGCTTTGAATGCCACTACCGTTAGCTTTGCAGGTTTTTAACTTATTTACCTGTCCTGCCAGCCCTGCACCTGAGGGACCTTTCCCTGAAGGTCTAGTTCAAATCTGCCCAACGATGATCGATGCGCGCTTGTTCCAGTGTCACCATCACCCTTTGGTCTTTAACAATCAACTTTCCATCTCAGGTTTTGAACTGGCGTTTTCTCTTTCAACTCTTAAACCACAGTTAGAGAGTTATGGGCACAGAAGTCACATCCATTGTTAGACAGTATTGTGCTAGACAAAACCAAACCAAAGCCAAATAAGCTCTGCAGTAAACCTCTTAAATACCTGTGGTAGGAGCTCCTCTTTGGCTGGCCAGGCCCTTACATAATGTTTTGAATAGAACCTCATCAGTGTCTTACAGTTTTGGCAGTACAGAAATACCTCTACCATCTAAACTAGATCACAAGCATCTGATACTTGTGTCACACTGACTTTGTCAGCATGCTGGGAAGCTTAAGGCAGAGCAGTGTATACTGTTTGGGGCTCTGCAAATGAAAAATGCAAGGACTGGAGAGAGTCTACAAGAAGGTGCCACGAATGACAAGAATTTTAGACTATTTGACTGGAGAAGTCAAAAGAACTGCATTTCTCTGGCATAGCAAAGGAAAAAAATGAGATTATTGAAAAGTAGAAGACTGTTCTGCAGTAGAGTTTGTTTTTCATGTTCAGTGGGCAAAGCCAAAAAGTAATTAATTTGTGGCAGGGGAGTTCTAAGTTAGATATTGGGAATAACATTTGGCATGTAAAAATGTGATTGCACCCTTTCTGTAGGAAGGCTGGGAAACCCACGTTGTTGGCAGACCTCACAGACATGTAGCAGAGCATTTTTTCAGTGGTGTGAGTGTACTTGTGCCTCAGAGCAGGGGAAAGAGAGGGGGATTCTTTGAGGTCTCCGACAAAAATATTGATTTTTGAACATGTAATTTATCACGTGTATGTTTTTGTTTTAATTGTTTGAAACAGCCTGTTGTGAGACTGATAGAAGAAGCCATCTGCCGGGGCCTGAAAGAGGTTCGCTTTGTTACCTGGCATAACCAGTATATCTTAAACATCAAGGATGGATTCCAGCAAAACGCGAGTTTCCGAAGAGAGATCAAGAGGAGACCCCTTCTTCGCTCTTGTGTTGTGCTGATGCCGTTCTTACAGTACGTATCCCAGCAAAATGGACACCTGGCACTTGTTCTGTCTGTGAGAACTGTCTTCCTTAAGATATGACGAGGAAATAGGCATCCTTGGGCAGAAAAATCAGAAGCAATATTAAAAATTGTTGGTCGTGTTGGTAGCTCTTGCTGCTTTTCAAGATAAATGTTATCTGAGATGCTCCTTCCTGCCAGGCTCTGTTTGTTCTTTAAAGATTTTAAAGTACCTTGTGAATTTTGGAACATCAGAAGCACAGATGTACTTCCATTGGAGTATTGTCCACCATCTCACTGGCTGTGGCAGTTGCCAGGCTCTCAGTTCTAGGTCCCATAACAATGAGTTTTCAGAAACATTTTATAACTTTCAAGCACAGATAAAAGCATGCCTTGTGTTTATTGTCATCTCAGCTGGGGGCAAGCACACTGTCCCGTCAAAGGCAGAGTGAGGAAGGTGTTGCATTGTAGTGATTTCTGATTACAGCTCATAAAAATGCCATTTTTGTGATCTCACCAGCACAGCTGGAATCGTTATTGGGTACTCGTGCTGTTAGCAGAGGGGTGGGAGTCGTCAGGCTGGGCCAACCCAAGGGGCTTTGACTGCAGCAGCAGGGCTAGAATTCTAGCTTGAAGAGTTGTTACCACATCTAGTCACGAGGTGAACATGAGTTTGATCAGAGCCTCAAAACACGTGGTTGTTAGAAACAATTTTAGATATGGTTTTGCAGGAAGGAAACCCAAAATTAGTGAAGCAGTTCTGGGAGGATGCAGGTAAGAAGACCAAACGTGGATGTTCTGGTTGTAGCAATCATCTTACCTGAAATCATGATTTTCATTATTCTGATGTTTTACTACCAGTGGCTGTTTTACTGTAGTGTGACTCTAATTTTGAAATGGGCTGAAATGATGCAATTCCCACTAATTTTATGGACCCTCGAGGGTTCTGGCCATAAGTATTCATGCCAGCTAGAAAATCTATAAACTCAAACTTCACTGTTGTTCTGACATAAACCTCATTATTTGTTTTCTTTATCTAAAGACATTACCTAAAAATGCACCAATTTTTAGCAGAGAACAAGAGTATTTTAAACATTTATGGGAGCTCTTCTTAAGAAGTCAGTATTTGCCTCTGGTTATCACACAATGCTACTGCTCCGATCGGTTATAAAATTAGGAGGGAGTATTTGAACGGAAACGGGAAAGTAGGTGATAGTGGTTGACAAATGTTGACTTTTTAATGGCTTCCCTTGTATAATAAATGCTCACAAATAATTTACACAAGTCAGAGGAAATGAACAAAGTGCACCAAAAGACTGCAGTATTTTTATTATGTTTGATGCCTTACTCATTAACCCATAACTTATTGTGAGCCTGTGCTTGGTCTGACAGTCCAAGTGTGAGTGAGGGTCTGCAGTGATGGGTTTTACCTGTTAACTTGAGAAGGAAAAAAATCAAATGAATGCTGTAATATTGCAGAATGCTGCTATTTTAATAATCATTCTTAGAAAAATAACATCTTCTGGATTTCTGTTAAGCTCTTGATAAACAGTGAGAAGAACTTTGAGCTGAGTCAAATGCATGCAAATAAAGTGAGGGCTCTTCAGCTTTGATCAGCAGGTGAAAGCCACATGAATGCTTTTTTTAAAGAGGTTGGCTGCTCTGAACAGCGTGAGTGGTGCTACAGTTTACTGATCTGAATCAAATGCATCAGTTTAAAAATGGACTCATTTCCCCTAACTTTTTTCTAGACCTGAAAAGCTCAACCTACAATTAAAAAATCACATTAAATTATTTCTGGGTCACACAAAAAAATCACACATGGGTCCTTCAGGCTCATTTTATCTCACTGGCATTAAATATTCTGGAAGACAACCTTAATTGATGTTTCTTTAGGTAAGATGTGAATAGTAATAGAGTTCTGATTCTCCTTGCTCCTTGGCTTCTCTGCAGAGCCAGATGAATCAGAGGATTGGTAGGGGCAGAAGTCCCAGTTACGCAGCTTTCTGGGCGGCATCGTGCCTGATGAAAATAGATGGATTCCTCAAGGGTCCCTCTGGAGCAAATAGCTTTGCCTTTGGCAAAGCTTAGAGAGTTTGTTTTCCAGTAAACTTCCTTTTTACAAAGGCAGCATAGGGAACTGAGTTTGCCTCTCGCTCCTGTGTGCGAAATCCAATCGTGCACGTGCAGGGAGGCGGGATTTGGCCTCGGATGTTGTCAAACCACAGTCGCTCAAGATGAGTACACAAAGGATTCACTTTCCCTGTTTCCTCCCAGTCAGAACAGGTTTTCTCCTTATGCTTTGGTAGTGTTCTGATCACAAGTGACCCGAGAAATTTATGAACTTTAATATTCATTAAACTGTATTTTAATGAAATTTAATTTAAGGTTGTCTCTGGGGTTCAGATTCACCTTCAGCCAGTTGGCACCCCTGGCTTTGGAGCCTTCCCTAACAGAAGCTGCTGACTTCTGAGTGCACCTTGCCCATTTGCATTCATTGTGGGTTGGTCCTGGAGTCACCTGCAGCTTTTCCTGTAAAAATCCTGTGGTAAAATACTCCTGGTGACATTTTAAGATAGTTCCATGTATTCTTGCTGCTGAAAGGGAACCTCATCAGCTTGCATGAGCTGAAGAGCTGTGTGCTCAAAGTGTGAAAACCAGAGCCTGAACCTGCAAGGTTTAAATGTTCCAAGTATTTCCATTGACGTAAGAGGGAGAACTCCAATAAGTAAGGATTATTCAGTTGAGCAGGGCTTGCTTGTACAGATTATAATCAGGTGAACATAAGCCACAAATACCACAATATCTAAATTTAGCAGCTTCAAGAGTGTGAAAAATTCCACAGAGGTGCAAGTATTGGTTGAAAATGAAGTCTTCCTGCACCACAATTGGTGTCCTCAACTGGATTTTCCTGGTGTCTGTTCTTTTCCTGCCGTGGCCGTTACAGGCAGCACCTCCCTCCTTCACCCCCTCCTGGCTTCTCACCTGGCAGCGTTCCCAAGAGGAGGGGCTGGTTTGTCACATGAAAATAAGCAACTGCAAATGCAAATCTACATCTGGCCTGTGCAGATGAAAATAGGAGAGCTTTCCTCAGCACGATTCTGGGTAGCACTGGAAACGTGGCATCGCCTCTTCTGCAAACTGCAGTGAAATACCTGCAAGTTTTGCCTACAAAATGGCATTAGTTGGGGTTATTTGTTATTCATACAGTACAAAACAGTGTATGTTTCTGCTTGTAGTCTACAGAAACTAGGTCAAATGTTGCCACATTATTTATCTTTTCTTATTCTGAATGTTTAAATTGCTGATAGTTTATAGCTAACACACCAGATAATGGAATTTGGTAGTGTTCTGCCTGCCTGTAGTTTATAACCCCACCCCAGAATGTGAATAATGGTGGTAGGAGGCTCTTAAACAACTCCAAGCAGTAAGATTTCCTTACATGGACCAGTGTCAAGATTTTGTTGTTAGTTTGTAGGGCTGGAGGAGTTATTAAAATAGCAGAAATAACTGGCACGTTTGTTTTAAACAAGCATTAAAGATATGTGAATAGTTACAGAGCTGAAGAGCAGCAACTGCTTAAGATCCATGGGTGATGCAATGAAAGTTCTTCAAAGCTCTTGTGTTTGTGGATGTTTAAACCCAACTTTTTTCTCCTTTCCCCAACCAGGACCTTAGGTGGCAATTCTCCAGTCCCCTCTCCATCTGCTGAACCAGCTTCCTCGCAGGTCTTATCTCCAACTGCTGTTACCTCTCCAAACTTCTACCCTGAAACCTGGGTTAGTATGGATCCATCTCAGGACTTCATCCAAGTGCCTGTCCTGAAGGAGGATAAAAGCTATAGAACCATTTATAACCTGTTTCACAAGACCGTGCCAGAGACCAAATACAGAATTTTGAAAATTCTGAGAGTGCAGAATCAGTTTCTTTGGGAAAAATATAAAAGGTAAGATACTGCAAACACCATTATTTTACAATAGTGGAAAAAATACCTTGAAATGTGTAATTTGGGCTGCAAGATATAAATTGATCATTAAGTAGAATACAGAAGCTCCAGAGAAGAAAAGGAGCATCTTCAGTTGAACAAATCTATTTGATAAATATCTTGCCCTGAGTCTTGCTATGTAAGAGGTTTGGTAGATGGTACAGGAGTCAGGAGAAGATAGTGTATCTTCCCAGAAACTTCAAAATGCATCTGGGATATCTGGTTGAAAAGTCTTCTGGTTCAGTTTCACACTCCCTTGGGAGGCATTGTTTCCATCAAATAAATTCTGCTGAAGGTGGCCCTTAGTGCCCAGGCTCTTCCAGGGGCCTCATGAAGTTGAACTCCTGGCAGTCAGTTCCATGCAAACCATAAGTTGGTCTCAAACTGTTTGAAAGTTGCCATCCATTGACCACTTTGTAACTGATACAGAATTCGATTTGTGGGTTCTCTCTCCCTTCCCAGGAAATGCAGAATGTTGGGAGAGGTCAGGGGATGGGCTGTGTGTGCCACTTCCTTACAGTACTGGTGCTGGCCGAGAGCATCTTCTCACACCCTGTCTCTGTGGTTCCTCTCCGCAGCCTCCTTGGAAGCTGTAGTGGGGATTTCATTTTTGCACAGCCCTTGTTTTCACTCAGAGAAGGATTTCCTTTGTGTCCAAGCTGAAACACAGGCAAACATAAGCAGGCACTTCTCAAGCTGCTTTACCTGTGCTGCTGTGCAGGTGAGAGAACTCTGCCTCCAGCAGTAACAGCTCCAGTCCTTTCAAAATTCCTTATTTCACATAAAAGTGTAGTCTGAAAGAAAGACCCTGCTCTGTGTACAGAAATGTTTTTATATCCTGTCTTACAGAGGATAACACTGACACTTCAGGAGCTGTAGTGAAAACTCTTTTTCCATCGCAGACCTGCAGCGAGTACTCATCTTCTCTTTCCATTTTCTGTTCCAGGAAAAAGGAATATATGTCCAAAAAAATGTCTGGGCTCGACAGGATAATGAACGAAAGGCATTTGTTCCACGGCACCTCCCAGGACGTGGTGGATGGAATCTGCAAGCACAACTTCGACCCGCGCGTCTGCGGGAAGCACGCCACCATGTTCGGACAGGGCAGTTACTTTGCCAGAAAGGCAAGCTATTCCCATAACTTTTCCAAAAGGTCACCCAAAGGAGTTCATTACATGTTCCTGGCGAAAGTGCTGACGGGAAGGTACACCGTGGGTAACCACACCATGAGGAGACCTCCGCCGGTGAACCCCGGCAGCATCACCAGCGACCTCTACGACTCCTGTGTGGACAATTACTTTGAGCCCCAGATTTTTGTTATTTTTAATGATGATCAGAGCTACCCTTATTTTATTATCCAATACGAAGAAGTTAGCAACACTGTCTCCATTTGAAAACTTGTGCTGCTAAGTTGTTATTCATTTTAATAAACTCCCTTATCTGGCATTGGTAGCAGTTTTTGTGGAATAAAATTTGGACGTTAAGGAACTTTATTCAATTGCTTGTTTGGAAGGAACTAAATCTCCAAATATAGAAAAGATCTGAAGTGACCAATTGTGCACTTGCTGTTTGATGATGTATGTGCAAATTGTAAATATTTTTCCATTGTTTATAGTTGAAATTCTGTGCCTTTTGTTATAAAACACTGTTTATTTATGTTAGTAAATATTCATGTTTAAAAATGTGTGCGTGTATAATTCCAGGTGTGTTCTGTGCTTATTAGAGTGGCTGGAAAACTGCTTTATGTCCTGAGTTTGAAATCTTAAAGATGGCTGTTTCTGAGGTAATCAGAACCAGGTAATTTTCATCCCAAATAGATTAAGAGATTCTCCCAACCACTATTTTTTATTACTATATTTCAGGACACTTGGGAGAGATTACAAAACTAACATCCTGCTCATACTTTGGATTATTAAACAGGACACCACAAACATATGTGTGGTTTAGGAAGGGGTTGGTGTGGCACACAGTCCTTCAGGGTTTTTGGGACACCCAGTTTATCACCCTTTTGCTGCTGTGGCAGGGTTGGGAAGGGCACCTGGGCAGCACCCAGGGCCAGGTCTGTGCTGTGGAACCCATCGTGAGTCCTTGGCACCTCAGTTAAAGGGGGTGCCTCTGGGAAATGGATTTCTTGGCAAAGAAGCCTCAAACAATGCCTCTTTTTGACATTTTAAATTTGATCAAGGATGAAAATTTGTGTTAATGGGGCTGATATTAAACAAATTTAAAAATTACTGATACATTAAAATAATTGTTGGCAAACCCAATCCTCCAGGACATGGCATGGCTGGGGGCAGAGGCTGCCGCCTCGCTGCGAGCTGCTGATGCACATCAAGGTGAACATCAATAACCTTCTGGTGTCCACCTGTAGCTCTCCTGGGGCTGGTGGAGGATCACTCTTGGCTTCCAGCCTTCCTGTGGGGTGGGACGTGGGCAGGAGCACTGGAGCTGCAGGGGTGTCTGGTGTCTGTCCCAGCAGGAACAGAGAGGTCGTTGATTGCCTCCTGCGTGCATCATCGCAGCTCTTCCCGCAGCACCAGGTGATGCCTCAGCAGAGCCCTCGCAGACACCAGCTCTTGCCCAGCCCTGCTCTGGAGCTGCTCCTGAGAGGAGCAGCAGGAGGGAAGGGGCCTGGTTCCTGCTCGCCCAGGGGCTGCTGCAGCTCTCCCTCTGAGCCTGTTTATGTGCATTCAAACCACACATAAATAGAGCTGAAGTGAAACCCTCGCAGCTGGGCTATTTAAACGCCTGTAATTGCATTTCCCACCCCTCCCACTTCCCTTTACTGTTTGTTATTGAACTCTGTTTCGCCTGTATCCACGCACAAGGTTTCTGGGCAGGGTCTGTCCCCATCTGTGGGTGCCCAGCACCCTGCGCAGGCTGTGCTGCGCTTGCCCAGCAGGGCCTGGGGCTTTACCAGGCTATGGATAAATAATGGTGTTTTGCCCTGGTTTTGATGGTGTCATTTGTCAAGAATTTGAAGGTGAAAATGAGTTATTTGTGATAAAGATCTCACCGTGTCATTATTGAAACCATAGGTGATGTCACGTGCTTTGGGCATGGCCATGACACGAGGAAAAGCCGACTGGCACAACCCACGGCGGGCGAGGGGGTGGCAGGGATGGTGCCAAGAGGAACCTTCCGGGCTGGCTCAGCTGTGTTTCCAGACCTGTGGGAAACCAGCATGGGCTGTAAGACATGGAGAGTACCCTGGGCATCCCGGGGGGCTCCACTGACTGATGTGGACATGGTGACCCCACCAGGGTCACGGTCCCAGTTCCTGGAGGCAGCAGTTGGAGCTCTGACTTGGGCAACAGTGAACGATGGCTCATCTGCTCCAGCTGGGGCTGTCTGGGCAAGGCAAGAGATGATGGAGGGCTTTGTCCTGAAACAAACTGTTCTGGACAGCAGGGTAAAGGTGTCTCGGTGGCCAGGAGGAAGGAACAGCTCAAGCATGTGCTGACATGGAAGCTGGGCAGGAGGTCAGGAGACCAGTCCTCAGGGAGACTTCTAAGTGCCAGCTGCCCAAGAGGTCTGTGGGAGCAGCTGGGCTGTTGTGATTCCCATCCACTCTCCCTACACCTGTGGAAGTGCTGCCCACTGGGAGCAACCACTCTCCTAATGGCCTTGAGCTTGACTGGGCCGTAGAACACCCCGGCAGGGATGTGGCTGCTTCAGCCTCTGTATCATCTGGTACAAGTGATGGTCCAGGCTGTCCAGATTCTGGATTTCTCCACAGAGTAATGATTTTGGAGCAGGAATCATAGGATCACAGAATCACTAAGGTTGGAAAAGACCTCAAAGATCATCAAGTCCAACCATCCACCCAGCTCTGCTGTGCCTATCAAACCATGCCCCTGAGTGCCACATCTACACTCTTTTTGCACACCTCCAGGGATGGAGACTCCACCAGTGCCCTGGGCAGCCTGTTCTAATGCTTCACACTCTTTCAGTAAGGAAACATTTCCTAATATCCAACCTAACCTCCCTGACACAACTTGAGGCTCTCCACATCCCCCCCTTACAGATGCTTGAGGACTCCTGTGCAGACCTCACACCTCTGGGCACAGCAGCTGCTGGGACAGCTCTGTGGGAGGTGTTTGGGGAAGTGGTAGCAGTGGGTGACCATAATGGGAAGGTTCCTCAGGAGGTGTCCTTCAAGTGGGAAGGAACCTCGGGAGATGTCTAGACCAAGCTCCTGCTCAAAGCAGGGTCAGCTCCGAGGTCAGACCAGGTATTTCAGGGCTTCATCAAGCCTGCTCCTGAAAACCTTCAAAGGTGGAGGTTGCACAGCTTCCTGGGCAACCTGCTCCACCAGGCACAGCACCCTCCTTGTGAAGTGAAAATGTCTATGTCTGGGATTGTGCTGCCCCATGACCACAGCCCTCGGCTGCTGGTGTCTGCATGTCACAACCATTTTATGAGTTCCAAACTTGTTGCAAGGGGGTCCTGAAGTGGCAGTGTGGAAGAGCGTGGAGCGCTCCTCCAGGGCTGCATTCTTGGCCATATGCAGTGTTGTGTCCTTAATCTTCCCAGAGAAGCGAGGGGTTATGGATATGAGAAGAAAGTACTCATTAACCAAAGGCATATTGGAGCTCAACCCAATCTCAGATGGTGGGAACCCTACAGGTTATGGCACAGAGCTGCTCTCTAGTACTTGCTAAGGCCTTTGCAGCCTTGGAAAAAGACTGCTTCCTCTCAGCTTTGCTGGAAAAGGCAGAGGGTGCAAGGCTGGGAGGATGCTTTGCCCTCAGTGTCACGGCAGGGTGGTCACAGCCTGGCTGAGGGTTTCCTTCTGCTGGAGGAGAATTCAGCACCATTGGCTCCAAGTGCCGACAGCTCACGCGATGGGCGCCTGAAAAGCAGGCTTTGAGTCATGAGGCTCCAACAAAGCAGAACGTGTGGTGAGGCTTTTTACTCCCTGGTACCACAACCCCTGGAGGTGCACAGCGCGGGGCCGGAGAGCTCACACGGTAATCTGAGGCTCTCACGCAGCAGCGAGAACTGGGAACTGGGTTACAGACGTGGGGAGCAGCTCTGGCTGCCACTGGGTTTCTCCATTGCTGGCAGTCCATGGTGTCATCGCCACAAGGACATCGTGGCCACTGAAAACATCCTCTCCATTAATGTTTTCTTCTCTTATGACTACAAAGCCTGTTTTTATGAGAATACTTTCCCATAGACTGGACAACCAATGTCAGGTTGACCTAAGAGCTGTTCTTTCCTCAGTTTCCTTCGGGCTCCCTTTTCTCCAGTTAGCTGGGTACAAGCTGTTTCAAGCATAATTAGACTGTTATAAATCAGCTGCTTTTTTTCTCCTTCCACAAGGAGCACATTCCCATGCTTTGATACAGCCGGCTTTGTTTTGTCTGTCAGGCTTTGCGCAATCCTCATACCTCTGCAGCTGACCATCACAAAGGGTTCACCCAGCCTCACCCAGAACGAATCTGCAGTCTCACTCCCAGCAGTGTTTTGAGAGGAATCCATCCCACAGCCAACAATCAGAGGTGCCAGGACCTGCAGTGCTCTGTGATGGGGTCGTGGTAGGACACGGGTTCAGGTTAGTGAGGACCTGCTGCAGACAGGGGATGGACCTGTTGGCCTGCTCTGAGACCAGGTCATGGATCAGCTTTGAGAGTGAACACCTCTTTCTGTCCATCCCAGTCGACGGTGGGGAAGTTGATAACCATTTTCACTTCTGTTTTCCATGGCACAGCATCCCAAGGCTGTGCCTGGCTGTATCTCCGTGCCACGGCTGCTCCTCTGGGGCCCCTCTGCTGGGTTCCTCCACTGATGCCCAAGCACGTGGGTGGGAAGCACTTCTCCTCTGTCCAAGCAGACATGGGAACAAAGTAGGCTCAGCTGGTGGCTCAACACGAGGCCTCTTCTGTAACTCCACCCTGATGCTGGGTGAGGGGAATGGGTTTTGAGAGAGAGAGGACAGGTCTGAACTGGATACTGGAGGGGAAGGTGGTAACTGGCACACAAACACCCTCCTGGCATTGCCTGGCTGAATAAATCTGAGTGGGTGAAAGAAAAAAGACACAGACCCTGAGCTCAACCCAGCAGGGAGCAAAGCAAAGGGGGACATGGATGGGTGAGAAGGTGAGGAGGAAGTGACTAAAGAAAGGTGAGGGCTGCTTTCTTGTGAGGAGGAAGGAAAGGTGGAACAGAACAGAAACTGGGGAAGGGCTCACAAGAGGGACTCAAGGAAATGTCTAGGAGGAAAAAAACTCAAATGGAAAGTGAGAGGGAGAAAAAGGAATAGAAACAAAGGTGCTGATGGTAACAAAACATCAACAGACAGAAAGAAAGGATGTGCAAAACCCATGGAAATCCAGCCCCCAGGTGTGTGTGTTTTATTGTGGTGATGAGGGAGCAGACACCAGCACCAGGTCACTGGCTGCTGAGATCTGCCCAGCTCTGGAGGTGGTGGCCAGGGGCTCGTTCCTGTGGGTGGGTGATGGGCACCTCTGCTGGGGCTGCACTGCTGGAGTGGAATGGGAAACATCCCCTGGAGATGAGCTCTCGGGCTCTGCTTGGGGTTGGTCACACAGGGTGTGACCAGGCTTGGACCTGATTTCTCATGATGTCCCTTAGGGCAGTTTAAGCTGCCGTTGCCTTGTCCAGTGCTTGAGCTCGTGTCTTGCTTTGGGCTGTCAGAGCCCCCTCTTGGGGCAACTCCTGAAGCAGGAAAAGAACCAGAGAATGGTTTGGGTTGGAAGGGACCTTAAAAATCACCCAGTTCCAACCCCTCTGCCGTGGGGTTGTTATGTAAATGATTGTTTCAAAAAGAAGTTCTTTATTTCCTGATATTTGGAAAATGAGCCTAAAAAAGCTCCATAGTGCTGAGTGTGATGTGAGCACAAAGCCTGGCTGAGCCTCCAAAGAAGGCCTGGCTGCAACTGATTCCTAATGAATAAAACATCAGCAGGCTCGTAACAGAAATAAAACCAGGCTGGGGTGGCACCTTCTCTGTGCCACAGTTGTTCAGGGCTCTCGGGGCTCCCTTTTCGTTGATGTTCATCCTAACTGAAAGCTTTTGGTGGGTTGGTTCCTGCTCCCAGCTCTCAGCAGCGAGGCTCCACGTGGGATGCCATGGGATGCCCTCCCAATGGGCTCCCACTGCCCCTCGAGGGAAGGGGAGGCCGAGTGTCTTTTGGGTGCTTTTTGGCTTATTATCTTCCTTTTTACTGCTGATCCTAACACAAAAGTCTAAAATCTAAGGCTGTAACGTTTCCAAAAGCCGTCACTAATTTCATCTGCAGATCTTTCACAGCTCTCACTTGATGCAAAACATCAGCCACGTCATGTGTTGAACAGGATGTGCCAAGATGTGTCTCAAATCACATGAAAACCTACACCAGGTTTGCAGAAGCAGCAGAATGAAGGAGTTGCTTGATTCTCCAGTTCCTACCAAGGGCTGCAGTGGGAAGGTGACCCTGGGAGCAGAGTCAGACACACAGTGTGAGTGTTGGGGTTGTCCTGTGCGGGGACAGGAGCTGCACTTGATGATCCTTGTGGATTTCTTCCAACTCAGGACATTCTGTGATTCTGTGACTGCAGCAGACAGTCCCAGCCAGCCCTGTGTCATAATCCTTCTGCACCCAGCACCTTCTTTACTCTTTTATTAACAGCTCCTGTTTGAGTGCTGCTCGCAGAGCAAAACCCAATCAGGGCAACACCAAAGAGCTGTCAAAACAGTTCTCAAATTGAAATATAAGTGTATGGATTAGTTCTGCTGCCAGTCCCCTTAAATTACAGCTTCCACACCTGCAATTTTTGGTAGATAGTCTAATGTATTTCTTTAGGCACAGGTGCTGGAGCAGCAAAACTTGCCTTAGCCCTGTGTACAGGTGTCTTTTTCTCATCTTGGTTTGCATGTCCAAAGCTCTCCATGAAGGCAGTCCCTGGCCTCCACGCCCCATGCCTCCTGCAGAAGAGTGTAAAACCTCCTTCAGACCCAAATCATTTCCAGTGAGGGATTTCTGTGGCCTTTTGTTTTCCCCTCCCATGGGCTAAATGGTGTCCATGAGGACTGTGCATCTTTGCTGACAACAAAGCAGGGCAGTGCAGGCTGTCACCAACCTTTGAGCATCTTCTCTCCATGCAGGCAGCCTGAGTACAGCATGCTCTGATAGATTTTTTCCTGAGTTTCCTCATGGAAAGCCCTGGGAAGCACCGTGCTGGCAGGCAGGGTCCATCAATTTCCTGCAGAATCTTGTTAAATCCTCTCTGCAGGGGATTTTTCCCTTTCTGCTCCATGTCAGGGGGTAAATGACACTGTGCATGTTTCCACTTCCCTCTCCAGCCTGAGTTTCCCAACTTTTGCAGGGTCATCTCAACTATGGGAAATAAAAGACAGCTTTCTTAAATTAAAAAAATTAATTCTGTATATTCAGATGGTTGAATATCCAGAAGCTGTGGCAGTGCCTTCCCCTCCCATCAGCCACCAACTCAGCCATGCACTAACTTCTTACAGGAACTTGCCTGTGGATCACCTTAACCAAAGGAGCTGGAGCGAGTGGCCCAGGGACCCACAGTGCCCTCCAAAGCACAACCCTCCTTGGTCACAGGAGCACTTGTAGAAAACAAGATTTTGAATCAAGAGGGTCAGGTTTTGCTTTTGAGTTCATGTGAGCAGCTGCAATGAAATCAGAGCGTGGTGACACGTGTGATCGAGACAGGACTTTGGGTTAGTTAAGGGTGGAGTTGGTATGCAGTGTTTAAAGCTAAAAGGACCTAAAATGGCTTTGATAAAAACATCACAGCACAGCAATGCTGGGCTCCAAAGCTGCTCTGTATTTTGAGGCTGGGCTGGGCAAGGTGTGAGCTTAGAGCTTTCCCAACACTGCAGCTGTGCAGCCACACAAGATCTTGAAAAACACGCTGGTAGGTTTGCCAGATCCCTCGAGGCTCCCCCTGAACTGTTCACGGGGCTGTGATTAGGCTTGGCAGCCACTCCAAAGCAAGGAAACGATTTGAAGCACCGATTCTCATGGCTGGAAAAGTAAGAAATGAGAACTGAGGCCAAAGAGCCAGGAGCTCCTCTCCCAGTGCTGTGTTCTGCCCTTCGCCAGAGAGCAGCGGAACTGGTGGGCACCACAGCGACCAAGGGTGTGGAGAACACGAGCAGTGGTGGTGTCTCCAGGAGAGAAGAGCAGTTCCTGAGCCATCAAAGGGCCTGGTGCTTCAGCAGTATTGGAAGGGACCCAAGAGAATCATCCAGTCCAACTCCTGTGCACAGGACACTCCCAACACTCAGCCCATGTGGCTGAGGGCAGTGTCCAAATGCTTCTGGAATGCTGGCAGAGTGGGTGCTGGGACTGCTTCCCTGGGGAGCTGTTCCAGGGCTCCTCCACCTGCTGGGGGAAGAACCTCTTCCTCATGTCCAATCCAACCCTCCCCTGGCACATCTTCTGCCATTCCCTCCAGTCCTGTCACAGGGCACCAGAGAGCAGAGCTCAGCCCCAGTTTCCCCTCCCTCCCTTGTGAGAAGGCACAAACAGCTCTGAGATCCCCTCTCCTCTGTACACCCTCCAGTATATCTGTGCAGAAGCTGGGCTGGGAGCTTTTATCTGACCAGTGCTTTCTGCAGGGTGCTGGCTGTTCCCTGGGTGCTGGCTGTGCTGCTGCTGACGTGTGGTTTTCCTCCTCCAATGTCCCGAGAAGCCGGCATTCCCAGGACTGCGCTGCCTTGGCTGCACTGCCCGGTACAAGAGGCCTCTCTGGGTGCAGCTTTGCTGGTCCTCCTTGTTCCAGCACAGAAACGGCTCAAGAGGGCAAGGAGACAGAGCTGGAAATGTTGCTGAGGGCAAAGCTGCCTTGGCAGAAGCTCAGCTCCCAGGGTAGGCAGGACACGGGCTTCCCTGGACAGGCAGGATGTGCTCTGCAAATGTTGTCATCATTATCTCTTCTTGTTCTGCTCCAAAGATCATTCCTCACGTTGAAAGGCCTTTCCTCGTGCCTGGCTTTTGCAAAGACTCCTCATCCCATATGGGCATTGCAGAGATGGGAGGGTCTCCCAGTTACCCCTGCTCCAGCTCTGACTGGGCATGACAGACCCGTAAGCAACTCTGCTTAGACACCTGGGGCCCTTTCCATTCAAAAGCAACCCAGCCCTGCTGATGCTGCTGACCTTCTACAGCAAATCCTCTTCTTTAATGGTCCTCCCCTTGGGCACAGCACAACGTGCAGTAGCTGCACTCTTATTTGAAAGATCACTCTTACCAGAGCAGCTTGCTGACCCAGGGTGAATCCACAGAGCTGCTTCCACCCCCTTGGTTCTTCTTAGTTCCTATCCCAGAACCTCTTTTGGGGTCCCATACCAGCATCAGGAATGACCTACAGAAGGGCTGAAGAAGCAGAGTCACAGTATCACAGTATCATAAGGTTGGAAAGGACCTCCAAGATCATCGAGTCCAACCTATAACCCAACACTAACACCAACACTAACACCAACCCATCATCTAAACCACAGCACTCAATGCCTCATCCAGGCTCCCCTTAAACCCCTCCAGGGTCGGTGACTCCACCCCCTCCCTGGGCAGCCCATTCCAATGGCCAATCACCCTTTCAGTGAAGAACTTTTTCCTCACATCAAGTCTAAACTTTCCCTGATGAAGCTTGAGTCCATGCCCTTTCCACAGGTCCATAAAGAAGCTGCCCCAATAACCAAAAGGAAAACAAGGAGCAGAATCACAAAACTCTAGCCCAGAATAGTGTGACAACAGCCATCTGTAACAAGGGACTACATTACATATTTGCCCTCCAGATCTAAACAGCTGGGGTTGAATTCTTCCAAATATAGAATCATAGAATTGTTTGGTTGGAAAAGACCTTTGAGAACGTCGAATCCAGCAGTACCTGTCCACTACCTAGTACTGAGCATCTGCATGCCCAGAGAGGGCAGGACAGTCCACTGATGGGGACACTCTTTTAGAAATGGAGTTTGATCTCTTGTACTGGCCAAAAAATACACATGATCATGTAAGAAGCTGTTCCTGCTCTCTGGACCTCTGTTTTCCATCTTCCTTACCAGATCTGCTGCTCCCTGGATACACAAGTTCTGAGGAGTTTGTGATCGTCTGGTGGCTGGAGATGTCCAAGGAGCACCAGAAATTTACTCCCTGTTTGACAATATGTATTTGCCTTCATCCAAATGATAGAAACCCCCAAACCCTGGTGCTACAGAGAGAGGGAGCAGTGCCAATTGCTCCATAAACACCTATTCTGGAGCTCCAGTCCTCTTGCAGGAACTTGTATGTGTAGCAAACTTCCCAGGAGACAGCCTGGAGGAAGAGTGGGCATAAAGAAGCAGTACAGGCAATTTTATCAGCACCAAGAAAGGGTATCTTTCCTGGAGCACAGAAAGGAGATATTTACCTCTATAAATCCAGATCTAGCATTCACCAAATTTGGGCTCTTCAGTTCCAGAGCTACGTTGGGGGAGGCTGGACTACCTTCTGTGCCTTGACCTTGATTTAAGAGCTTGGGTGCAGGGTCAGAATTTAAACAACTGTGACAATATCATGGATCAGGCCCAGTTAAGGCACGTTATATTCTTCCTTTCATGGAAAGAAATGAAAGCCTGATATTTAAATGTGATCATATTTCAATACTATAAAGTTAGAAGATTTATATTTGCCAAGACAAACCAGATGTGGAAGAACCAGAACCTCCTTCAGAAAAGTCCTAAACAGCAAAGTTTGATGCAAGAGTTCATAGTGTTGCCCACCAGGACAGGTTTTTATTGCAAATACAGTTGCAGAACACCCGTAGTGCCAGGTTGCACGAAGGACAGGGCACAGAAATTTCACTGTAAATACCATGATGGAATTGAATTCCTGTTTATTTCCCATGAACTCAATATTTGCATCGTCAGCCCAAAGAGCTTTAATTTTCACTTGGATGTAGCAATGAGGCCGGCACACCAACTGGTGCCTTTCCCAGATAATCTCCAGCTGACATCTGCTGAGGCCAGAAGACTCCTGCTGACAGAGATGTTTCAGGTGTTGTCTCTCTCATTCCTGTACATTTTCCATACCCAGAGCACTGAGCCTGTGAAGCAGATTTTAGAAACATTCAGTAAAGCTGCAGAAGTGTTTATAGGAGGCTGCATTTTACCACGTTCTGGAGGCCATTAGAATGCACAAAACAATAATTATTGCAAGCATCATACCAGCTAAATGGTGAATGTTATTTTGCATTAAAGGCACAGCATGTGGCCCAGCCCAGCTTGCTGGCTGGTTCTGAGCATCAGCTGGCCATGATAAGGCATGGAATGCTCCCAGCAGTCAGAAGAGCAGTGCTGTTGGCAATGTGCCTCCACGATGGTGACCAGCTGTACCTACCAAGCGCTGCTGCTCCGTTTTCATCACCTCAGATCTTCAGCATAAGCCCTAAAATGCTGAGGCAGCTGAACGAGGAGCGAGCCATGGAGTGAACTCCACTTTAGCCCTCCTCAGTTGCTCACTGCCACATCCAACTTTTGCACTGGAGGTGTTCAAGAGGGAGAAGGCAAATTCTTCTTATCACCCTGCGCTTATCACAGAATGGGTTGGGTTGGAAAGGACCTTAAAGCCCATCCAGTTCCACTCCCCTGCCATGGGCAGGGACACCTCCCACCAGACCAGGCTGCTCAAAGCCTCATCCAGCCTGGCCTTGAACACCCTCAGGGACTGGGCATTCACAACTTCCCTGAGCAACCTGTGCCACTGTTGCACCACCCTCATGATGAAAGATTTCTCCATAATACCTAATCTAAGTCTTCCCCCTTCCAATTTAAAGCTGTTCCCCCTCGTCCTATCATTACGAGCCCTTGGAAAAATTCCCTCCCCATCTTTCCTGTAGTCCACTTCAATTACTGGAAGGACTTGTACAGGACTTCCTTATGAATGAGCTGTTGGGGGGCAGATTTAATTTACTGCCTGAGGTGTGAAATCTTCTTTAGAAGTAGTGGAGATTTCTCCTTCTGTCACAAGTGGTAGTTTTGCAGCTTGATAAAATGCCTCGAGGGCACGGGAGGGACGTGCTGGGACAGGAGGGCTGCACAGAACTGATGTTAATTAGCAGCACTGTCAGGTCTTCCCTCAGCACCCAAAGAGCTGATGGAAAGGAAAAGACGTCTGAAGACAGGCAGCTGATACTGCTCTTTCATAAGCCGTGGATAACTGGTTGTGCTGCTGGGAACCAGTTGTTCTCCCGTTATCTCCTGCCCGGGCACGGCGCAGGCAGGCAGGGGCTGGTGGCAGCTCCTCCTGGGGGGTGCCAGCCACCTCCCTGGCTCAGCACAGGGGTTCAACAGCGCTGCTGCCCCTGCCAGCCCTGGACTGGGCTGTGGGGAGGGTGTGAAAAAGGGCTCACCAGTGATTTGTCTGCCTTTTGTGTTTGAAAAGGGACAAATCTAGGCCTGAAACTCAGGTGGTGGAAGCCCTTCTCAGTCCTTGCAGCAGCTTTATGTAAATAGCAGCTGCAGCAGGTTAGTGCTGCTGTGTTCCAGCTGCTGTGTTAGCTGAGCCCTGCACACCTCAACGTGGCTGTAAAGGAGAGGATCACCTGCTCTCCCCCTTGCACACTCAGCCTCCCACACCTCTAACTGCTCTCACTGCCCTTCTTCAAGCACTTTGTGGTTTCACTTGCCCTCAGAGCAGTCTGGTGCCCCCCTGCCCAGGTGATGGTGTGTGGGATGCGGGCGGTGGGGGCTGACCCAGCCCAGGGTCTCAGGGAGCAGCTGCTGCTGAGAGCACCGTGAGGAGACACTGCTGCTTGGGCAGGTACTGGTGTCAAGGGACAAAGAAGAACTAGCAACAGTTTCAGCCAAAACCAGGAGCACCAAAAAAACTCCTTAATGCTCCCATCTTAATCTTTGCCTCCCTTGGTTGGGAGGAACAAACGCTCAGACTTTTCTTTTGAGCTGGTGGTAAAAATCTGTCTGCAGGAAGACTAAAACTGCTGCTGGCTGAATCCAGGCAAGGGTTTGCTATAATCCCAGTGCTCTTATGGACCTGCTGCTAATTCTGCTTTGATATCCAGTGGGTCCAGCTTGTCTCTGCATTGAACGGTGCTATCTGGAGGGTGAATGTGTCCCCAGGCCTCCTCAGTGTTGGGGCCAGAATGCAAATATATTTAATTGCTGGCAGCAGGGAGGGGTTGCAAGAGCCAGAGCCGTGGCTCTCACTCGCACGGAGCTCATCTGCCCTCCCCAGATGTCTCTGTTTCTGCTCGCAGAGGCTGTCACAACACAAGACCTCGGCGTGTGAGTCGCTGAGATTGGTCCTTCTGATACCCTGGCTCTTGCCTGTGTCTTCCCTGCACTTCGTGTGCTGGTCTATTGCTCAACATAGCTGCCCTGCTACAGCCCCACTGAGCTCTTGCTGAGTTCCTTGCAGTACAGGCAGAATTTGCAGACTTGCTTTCACTTCATTTTCTAGGTCCAACCTTTACAGAAGTGTGAGGAGGCACCATCCTTAGGCTGGCTGCTCTGTCACGGTCATATCTGGCTGTTTCTCTTTTTCTTTCCCTCTCTCTCACGCAGAGAGCCTTTATTTGGCAGCCAGGCTTTACCTCTCCCCTACAGCCTGCGTGCTTTGCTAAGAGCTTCTCGTGAGGGACTGTAGCAAGAGCTGCAAGAGCTCTCAGTAGATGATTTTTCACTGAAAACACTTCAGAAGTGTGGTAACAGCTGAAGGAAGCACGACTGAATGTACAAGCACTGCGTCAGGTTGTCCTTAACATCTCATGCCTCTTCACAGGGAATGTTGCCTGCTGGCTGGAGCATGAGCTGGGAGGCACTCGGGCAGAATTACAGCCAATGCTGAATGCAAACCCTGAGGAGAACGATAGCAAGGTACATGTGAGGGCCAGGAAAGCTGAGCTCCCCTGCAGAGCCAGGAGAGCAAAGCTCAGTGTGAGCTTGCTCTGGCATCCCAGCCAAGGGGCAGCAACCAGGACACGTGGCGAGGAGCAGAGCAGCATGATGGCATCTCAAAGCTCATTGATGCCTCTGACAACTGAAATGCTCATCACCTCCAGTCTTTCCCTGCAACAGGCAACTGCAGGATGCAAATATGGTAAAGGGCTACAAAGATGATCAAAGGGCTGGACCTCCTCTGCTATGAGCACAAGCTGAAAGAGTTAGGGTTGTTCAGCCTGGAGAAGGCCGCAGGGAGACCTCAGAGCAGCCTTCCAGTACTGAAAGGGGCTGCAGGAAAGCTGAGGAGGGGCTTTTTACAAGGGCAAATAGTGATATGACAAGGGGAAATGGCTTTAAACTGGAAGGGGGAAGATTTTGATTAGACATTAGGAAGAAATATTTCATGATAAGGGTAGTGAAGCACTGGCACAGGTTGCCAAGGGAGGTGCCCCATCCCTGGAGGTGTTCAAGGCCAAGTTGGATGGGACCTTGAGCAACCTGGTCTTGTGGGAGGTGTCCCTGCCCATGATAGGGGGGGTTGGAACTTTAAGATCTTCTCCAACACAAACCACTCCATGATTCCATGAAAATGCAGTAGTGCATTTACCTGACTTTTGGGGATGCAGCATCAAAATACCAACTGCTGCCTCAGGCTGGAGCCTGGCAGCTTCTCCAGTCTGGCTTGGAAGTGCAACACGAGCATCGAGCATCAGCTTCTCCTGTGAGCTCTGTGTTCCTTAGGCTTGTGTTGCAAACATCTGGCAGGCTTTTGTTTGGGTCTTTTTCCCCACACTTGCACACGTTTTAGTCATTTCTGCTCTGAACGTGCTGCTGTGGACGATGCTGGGGAAGCATCAGTGCTGTGCAGGAAGTGAGTCCAGCCAGTGCAAATCTGTGCCTGCTTTGGGAGGGAAGTCAGGAAGGATGAATGTTTGCCCTGTGGCATCAATTTCCTGTCTAGCATTCTCCAAAAAGCAGCTGGAAAATGCCCAGAACACAGATGTATATACGTGGCCCTGGTACCTTCCTGCCAGCGTGAGAAGGAAAGCCTTTGGTCTTTCCCTCTGCTTGTCACAGACTGTCTTCCCTATCCCCAGCCACTGTCCCCCTCTGAAATTCCCAGAATCATCACTTTGTTGGAGAGCTCCTCTCCTCCGGAAATACAAATTCATTATTCAGTTTAATGCACCATATGGGCCCATGTGGAAAAATGCAGATTCTGCCTCAGGAGACCAAGTGATGCAATCGACTGGGTCAGCAAGATGTGTGCGAGGGAGGTTGGCTGCACGACAGCTCCCGGGCCAGCCACACGGCCAGCAGCTCCTCTGCCAGCATGTAAAAAGCCTCACTCAGCTTGTCAGGACACCTCTGAACTACTTGACCTTTTTAACAACAGTGGATTTTAACGATTTCCTTTACAAGTCCTTTACAAGCATGGTAATTCAGCACCATGCCCACCGCTGACATCCTTCGGTAGGAGCTGCTGGGATTAGAGGACAGAGGAAGGTAATTCATTAGCTCTAGGGAACTGCCTCTCTTTGCTGGGTACTTTCAATAGTAGCAACAAATAAAAAAAACAAAAACAAACATTTTAAATGTGCTTTACCTAAAAATGAAATTTTGTTGTGAATTTCAGGTAAATGGCTATTGAGGGTTCATTTTGCAGTGTCAGCAGCACAGGTTTGCTCGAGCACAGCAGCTGTAGCATCAGGGGCCTTGCTGAGCATCCAGCACAGACCTGGTGCCTCCTGCATGGCTTGAGAAGACCTGCCTGGGTGCTCTGCTAACCAGTCCTCAGCACATGCCCAGTCCACCTTCACACCAGGGTGCTGGATTGCAGCCACTCCATTTACTGCTTCAGTATGGAGCATCTGAGCCATATTCATAAATGATGCTGCTTGCATGTGAGGTTTCTGAGGAAACACTGAGTTCTCTTGGCATACACAGAGCAAAGAATTGGTCCCTTCACAGGCATTTCTGGTGTCCTTCTGATAACACGGAGCAGAAATTTGCCTCTCCAGGTCCCTCCCAGGGAAGAAAACATCAGCAAATGAAAGATAGCTTCTTAGTCTCACCCGAAACAAAACTTCTCAGTCCCTGTTTTTGCTTTCCTTCTCATGAAATGTATTCAAGACTTTCTTTGTGACTTCACAAACTGTTTGGGGTTATTGTTTCTGGTTATGGAAGTATTTTATTTGAATAGCTTTGGGAACAAATTTCAGCCTGTGGCTTGGTTCAGCTCCAGCCATCTCCCAGCAGCACTGAAGTTGCTCTGGCTGGGTCTGGAGGCACTGGTTAAATCTCCTCCAGTGGTGAAGTAAGAGGTAAAAATCAATAACTTCCTGGGATCCAGCCCTTGGAGAAAGGGAGAGGGAGGCTGCAAGGTCCTGTGAGGGCTCCACAGTCACCCAGCAGTGAGGTCTCAGCTGCTGGTCAGCCCTGCAGCCACACACACAAAGTCTTTGCTGCTGGGTTTGTGGTGAGAGGACTGTAACGAAAGCATGGCAGCATTTCTGCCTGAGGAGGAAGGCAGGAAAGGCTACCAAGATTTTTAATGGGAAGGAATAACAAGTGTAAAGAGTTGTATTATGGGATAACAACAGCCAGAGGAGAGCTAGCAGGCAGCAAAAGGCAGCCTGCAAAGCAGCAAGGTGATCTTTGCCCTAAGAGGCTCAGCTGAGGGCGAGCACTGGATGGCCGTGTGAGCACGGGGGAGGATTAGCAGGGTGAGGGCAACAGATTGCACAGATTAGCTGCACTGGCAGCACACGGGTACGAGGGGCAGCAGAGGGGAGGGCCACGTCCTCCAGGAGCCTTTCTGATAGCTCTTGACATCACCCTCTCTCCTCTCTTGCCCTGGAGCAGCCTGGCTGTCTCTGGCCATCTCAGCCTGCACGCAAAGCAATGGGTGGGAGGAGTGCAAGGCTCCCAACACCCTCCAGCATCTTCCATCATTAGCTGAGATTTTCTGCTGATTTCACTGTAGGTCCAAACCATAAAATGTAATTAAATCTTCTTTACAGCTCAAATACACACTGAAAGTTAAGCAGACGCTAAGTGCTCCCCTGATATGAGGTGATGGTAGTGAGTTTGGGGTTTATTTCTCTTTCTGTATCAAATCGTGCTCTGTCACACCAGAAATAATGTGACTGAATTTATTTGGCATTCTTTTCACCTGCCACATATCTCGTGGCTTTTGAGGGGAGGTAAAACAAAAATAGCTACAGCTACTGTAGTAAATAAGGCTCTCACCAACATGTAGAACAGGGAATCATTATCTCTCTGGAGAAATAAGTAGATTTTTCCATACTCTAGGGTTCGTTTTCCTTCTTCTGTGCCTCTAAGGCCAACTAACATTGATGGGAGCTGTATTTACACACCCAGTGGAGAACAGACCCCTACAGGAGGACTATGTTAGCTCTTACTGTGGCTTTAATTCTGAATTGTTAAATTGTATGGATTAGCAAGAACACTAAAAAAAATATGGAAAAGCAATCCTGGATATTGCCATAAGTATTGCATACTTAACTAATTTTAAGGAGTCAGGGTTGAGAATGAATTGGTAGGTCTACACATAACTAGACCTCTGGAAAAACTATACAAAGGCAATCTGGTTAGCCAGCTGTATAAATATCCCACTGCATGGTCCTGACCTCTTCCACTCAAACGGTGTAATTCCCTGAGAAATTCTGTTTCCAAGAGAAAACCACTACAAATTCTCATAAACTTTGCTTTCCCAACCTGCCAAAGAGGCAGTGTTTGCAAAGGGAGTCATGCATAGGAGAACACCCAAAAGACTTCCTTGGAACAACAATGCTACAAGGATTGCTCATCTCCTGGGACAATGCTGTGTCCCAGCCATCCTCTACCCTCAGCAAACCAAGCTTGTATTTAAAGGACACTATGTTTTTAAGACAACTATGAGAAACCTGCAGCCCCTGACATCATTTCTCTGGCCTAGGGATGCTTGATTTTTCCCACGTTACGTGGGATAACATTAGATGTGTTTTCATGTGTGGTTTCCCAATGGCATTTGAAGGGCCCTCAGCAAGGAAAGATTCTTCCCTGCTTCCTCTTCTCCCTGTGGGTTTGAGGGAATGTAACAGCAAGAGGAAGGAGGTTCAGCAGTGAAGCTGTTTCTCATCCCTGTCCTACCATATACACCCTGCACCCTGGAGCAAGGGGGCTGCGTTGTATCGGAACAAACACTATGGATTTGCAGGTCAGGCAGTGAAGCATCTGAATTCAGTGTGCATCGATGTGCCTTAATTACCAGAACCATGGGAAAAATGAACACAGTTGAAAAGGAATTATAAAACCAGGATAAAGCACAGGGAAGGTGAGAAATCACCCTCCTTTTTAAAGAAGCAAGGTTTGAAAATCTTGAAATGAAAGATTTAAATAGAAAATTGATAGTGCACAAAAGCAATCAACTATCTGAAAGGAGGCTGTGGACAGGTGGGGGTTGGTCTCTTTTCCCAGGCAGCCAGCAACAGAACAAGAGGGCACGAGCTTAGACTCTGCCAGGGAAGGTTTAGGCTGGATATCAGGAAAAAGTTCTTCACAGAAGGAGTAATCAGGCCTTGGAATGGCCTGGCCAGAGAGGGGGTGGAGTCACCATCCCTGGAGGTTTTTAAAATAAGACTGGATGTGGCACTTAGTGCCATGATCTAGTAATCATGAGGACGTTGGACAAAGGGTTGGGCTTGATGATCTTGGAGGTCTCTTCCAACCCAGATGATTCTGTGATTCTATGATTCTATGATTTCATCCAGCTGGAATCCCACCACAGACTCTGCCTGCTCTTGCTGCTCGCCAGCACGCAAAATGTTATCTTCTGCTGCGTGACACCTCCCTGCTGTCCCCTGGCAGAACACCCGCTCACAGAGGTGATGGCTGGGGCACACCAGGCAGCACACAGCCTTCCTAAATTCACTCATTTTTTTTTTTTTTTTGCATTTGTGGGGAATTCTGGAAGGCCTGGGAAGTCTCCGAACTACCTGGATACTCTCTTTCCCTCTCTGCAGTCATCTTCAACAGTATTTCCATTCTTTTCTCTCCTCTGTGCAATACTACTTCTTTCTTAAATTGCTGCTTCATTCTTTGTGATGTTTCCCTGTAAGGATTTATATGCCCTCCAATGAGATACATAAATAAAAACCTGAATTCTCAAAGCCATGCAGCCTGGATTACGCATCTCCAGATTGCCATGATTGTCCCCTGTCTGTTCACCCAGAACATCCACTTATCTCCACCTGCAACTCAGCTCTGCACCAGCCAGGTCCTGCTGAACCAGGCTCACTGCAGGACAGCACCTAATTCAGCGTGCTTCCCCCAGACAGCCCACAGACTGAGCACTGGCTCTGGGGAAACCATACTGATTTCATTAATTTGCTTTTGAAACCCAGTTACCTTAAATTGCTCTGTGTCCTGGTCGGGGCTGACTTGTATTTGCATCAGTAGTGAGCTGATTTAGCATCCTGAAAGCTCTAATTAGTGTGTCAGCTGGTGCAGACAAAGCATAAAGAGAGCACAGGGAGGCAGTGAAGCCTCCAAAGACATTTGGGTATAGAGGAGGGGGAGAGTTAGACCTCTGGGAGAAAAGCTGAGGCAGATCCATGAGAGAAGAAGAGACTGGGGGGTGTCTATCTTCAAGTTGTTCGTGGCCCCTCAGTCCTCTCCCTGCCTGTCCTCACTTCTCAAGTCAGTAGAGAGTTTCCAAGTCTATCTTGCCATTTAACAAGGACCAGACTGCAGCAGAAACCGTGCCAAGCAGGGAGAAGAGGCTCCTGCAGCCATCCCACACAAGCCACCAGGATATTTTGATCTTCTCATCTCGCCTTTCAGGCCCTGTCATTTTGAAATTAGCTGGTTGAATTTAGCATTCTGGCTTTCAAAAAAAAGCAAGCAAACAAATATGCAAGGTTTTCTTTTTAGTTTTTATTGTTTCCAGTCCCTCTCTTTAATGCTATTTTTAGAAGCCTGTGTTTTAATGCTGTGGCACGAATTTCTGGGATTTCCCTTTGCTAACATAAAATAGATCATCTGCACTTTGGTATTAGCAGTCAGCCAGGAAATCCTTGCCTGGTGCCAAAACCAGGCTGTCTTTCATAACTCTGTATTTGGTTTAATTTCCAGATCAGCTGCCTTGGTTCCTTGACGTGTTAGGTAGTGCCATATAATATGACGGGCTTGACTGGAAATGAGAGACCAGATTTATCTTGATTTGATTCACTGATGATACACACAGCTGGGAAATGCTGCTGTGCAAGAAACCAGGGAAAGGGCTATTTTCTCAGCCCTACAAAGAAGAACTGGTGGAATGCAGTTGTTCTACAGGGACCTTTACATGTCTGAAAACATAAATTATGAATCCTGTACATCCAATTGCCTTTAACACCGTGACAGAATTATCTATTACTGATCACGTTTATTACAAGGCAAGGAAGCTATAATTGAGTTGGTTGAAATCAACTCAAGGATCTGGATCCTTTTCCAGCTCTTTCTGAGCAATCACCTCTGTTTTGCTGTGAAATGAGAATCATTCTGCTGATCCACTTTATTTGCAGTCTGTGAAGGAAAGAGCCTCTGTATGAATAACTTGTAATTATGCTCCTCTCTGGATCACAGTTAATTTCCAAAACACTCATGTCCTGTTGCTACTGTGGCTTGGTCTCTTCCTCTCAGCCAGGAAGGTATTACGTGGTAAGGATTACGTGAAATGATTTTTTAACTTCTATTTTTAAGGGTTCTGAAAGGCAATACTTTAATGTTAGTCACTGCTGTCCTTAAAATAAACGAAAGAGCAGCTCCAGGCACTTTGACACTCCCAGTTAGCAGGGAGCACACAGAGCACGGGGAGCACAGAGCAGGGTGTGCCGTGGCATCACTCTGCACAGCTCTCTTGCAGCCGAGGGAAGGCCCTGGGTGCCTCGTACCGGCTCTCGGGCACAGCTCCCTCACTGCTTCACAACAGCACAGCTCGTCCAGACGTGGTCCAGCAAGGACTGTGACAGCCAGTGCCTGGAACAGGGGTCACAAGGGCTGCAGTTGATCTCAGTGGGATGAACTCCCTTCTCCAGGGACAAAGTTCAGCAGTGCTGTTCGGAGCAGCCCTCTGCTCTGTGCAAAGAGCTCTCCAGTCACCCAGTGACTGCTGTTCTGGGGGAGCTGGGCTCTCTGGGATAACCTGCTAAAATGCGCTGGCAAATCAGGTCAGGAGATTTCTTTACCACTGGCAACGCACGCAGGGTGTGAGGCAGCAGCCTATGAGCAGATTATTAGAGACCTACATTCATCTCCCAAGCAGATCCCTGGAGGCTAATGAAGTCCCAGCCAATGAATACGCTGGCACAAACGCCGAGCGCTCCTCGCTGCGCAGCGCTGCAGCAGGATAATGTACACGAACGTGCACGTGAATAAGCAGGTGATGGGAAGCAGCAAGGCACAAATGCAGCAGGAGCAGCAGTTTGCTCTGTACCTCTGGCTCTGTACCTCTGAGCCATGCCCAGTGCCTCGCGTGAGGATCTTCCCGTGGTGTGCTATGAGCCACAAGCCGTGCTGGAGGTAGAGGTGAGCTCTGCCTCGCTTGCTTTGGTGTGCTACAGTTGAGCACTTCAGACACAGCAGGCACCGTGGAGAACAAGTGCTAGGAAGGTGTTCAATAATGTTCCAGGTATGGATAAAGATACATGCTACACACATGCTTTGATTGCTGACTACTCGACCTTATTTACTCACAAGGCTGCATTTCTGCAGACAGGCCTGTATTTGGAGACAAGCCCTGTTGATGCCACTGCTGTCCCAGCCACTGAGAGGTCTAAATCCCACTCCTGCACTTCCCTTCAAGGTGACCTGCTTCCAGGATTTCCTCTGCAGATAATGCCAGGCTGCCCTGACCAGAAATCGCTCCTCTCACCTCATCCCAGCTCCTGGCTTAGTCACTTCCAGCCACTGGTTCTGCTTCCTGCCCCACTGCTGAGTTGTGAAACCCGTGGCTAACACCATGCCCAGCAGTGAGCAGGCAGGTCCATCCCACCTGCCCCAGGCAGCCTTGCCTCCTTGACTCTATTCATGCCTGCAACACGCCTGGGCCAAGCAGCAAGGCAAGAGGTAAGGCATTGCACAAGAAAGAAGCAGAGTCACTCATCCAGGATGTCTGAGGAACAGGAATTGAATGTGGACCTCCCACAGTCAAGGACTGTGCTTCTACCTACCAGAAATCCTCCCCTTGTGATGGGGAAAAGGTTTCACAGTTTCACAGTATCATAAGGTTGGAAAGGACCTCCGAGATCATCGAGTCCAACCTATAACCCAACACTAAGAGCTATTTCTCAATGCAGAATGCTCCCAGCTTCCATCCTGCCCACTTCAGGAACATCTTACAGAATCTGGGCGTTGTTAGTGGAGGGTCATCAACTGTAAAACAAACAGGAGCCAGAACACAGCATTAAAACAGAACCTTCGCCCCTCAGTACCACTGATAACTCAACAGGTCTTTCTGCACGCAGAAGGTTTATGAAATAGGCATGGCAGGGCAGCTCAGGCAAACAACCACCCCGAGGCAGCTGAGGAGCCTCAGCTGAGGCTGCATTCTTCTGGGGCAGGGACTGGCTCTTATCATAAGTTTTGAGAGCACCAAGTACTGCGGACCTTAATCCTGACGGGGCCTCTAGGCGTGACAGCTATATAAATATTTAATGTGCCTTTAAACCTGGGGTGGGGAACGGGACTTGTATCCCTAATAGGAAGTGCTGATCCTCCCTTTGTGTGGCTGCTGTCTACTACAGTATCTACCAAGATACTGTACAATGTACTCAGAGGGATATTGTGCAAAGAGCAAACAGCAGCATGGCAGTGCTTTTATTCCGCACGCACCGATCCCAGCTCAGCAAGCAAAGCACTGCAGAACTCCCCAAATCTTTGAGTCCCATCTGGTGGGGATCACAGAAAGGGGGGGGTTCTGCTGCTTAGCGTGGTGCCCTCCCGCAGAGGGATGGTAAACAGGAAGAGTGCAAGGATGGTGGGACACATTCTGTCCCGGTGCGCTGACCCCAGCCTGCTGGGCTGCCGGGCACCTCAACCCCTGCTGAGGGAAGTGGGAAGTGGCCTTTGCTCATTCGCCAACAACTGGATGGCTTGGCTGGAGAAGGCTTTCTGCACGCCTCGCAGAGCAAAACCACAGCCTTTCCTCTCACGTTTGGAAAGAAAGACCATCAGGTGAAGGTCAGGAAGTTAACCTTTTTGTGTAATTTTGTATTCTGCAGGGAAGACAAACATTGACTGTGAAAGGAGCCTGTAAACTGTAGGATGTAAGATTTGTTCTTCTCCGCAGCTTTCCTGTGGCTAAGGACGTGACTAATCCCCTGTGACAGCCCCACGCTTGGAGCCTGCTGCTCTTACTGGTGCAGCTGGGGACTGCTGCTCTTCACCACCACCACATGAAACGGAAACTCTTTGGCAATTGTTTCTGCAATGAAATGGAGGATCAATAAAGCACTTGCCCACAACCGCTAGGAATAAACTTACTTTTATTTTATTCACAGTATTGTGAAGAAATTGTGAATTATGCAGTGCAAATGTCCCCTGTGTGGTATGATGTGGGTGTGAATGGTCCTGAATGAGATGTGAATACCTCTGGTTTTAAGCCATGAGCTACTGCACTTAAAGGGACCCAGAAAATGTGGCAGCACCCATAGTCACTCCAATGGAATGCCAGTTTCAGCCTGACTTCCCAGTGAGGTTCAGCCTTCCATGTGTACCAATGAAACATAGGTTATACCTGGCTGTTCTGGATTCCCTGGGGAGCAATTTCACCTCCATGACACATCTGGGCAATTTTCCAGTCTGCCTTCACTTGTACCTCAGTGGCTGCAGGCTCAGTGAGCTTTTAGCAAAGAAGAGGCCATGGCTACATCTCCTCTCAGCCCACTGCGATGCAGCCTCCTGCCCCGCAGCCTCCTCAGCACAGCCAACCCCAAGCCTGCCCAGGTCATAAAATAAGCTCTGGCAAGTTTTATTGCCATGGCGTGTCAATGTGGCTTGAAAACTTTGTGGCTGCAGTTCACCCAGAGATAGGTACAAAGTCAATGGTGAAATGTTATGTCAACAGGAAGAAAATATGCCTGTTCCCTTAGTGACTCCATAGTGACAGAGAAATGCCGTCCAATTTCACAATCATCTCTTTCCTCTCACGGGTCAAGTTCACCGCTCTCCCGAGGAGGCCTTGCTGCTGTCAGGTGAGTCAGACAAGCTGCACTCAGCCCCAGCAGCACTTTGCTCTGCACACCGTGACATGTCTCTGTGCCTGGACTGCTGACCTCCCACTTGTCCCCAGAGCCAAGCTCCTAGGCAGCTGGAACGAACACCACTGGCACCGAGCTCCGGTAGGCAGCTGGGCATCAACCTCTCGTGAACCTTTCCCGGGGTGAAGGGGGGTGGAAAGCAGACAGGTCACTCCGTGTGCTGAGCCTCTCGGAGCCTAGCAAAGGGCATGCTGCTGGGGAAAGGCTGCAGCACAAGCCTCTCACACTAGGTGAGCTTTTAGCAGGAACTACGGACACCTCTTTGTGTGCACCTCAGATCACATAGAATCATAGAATCATCTGGGTTGGAAGAGACCTCCAAGATCATCAAGCCCAACCCTTTGTCCAACGTCCTCATGATTACTAGATCATGGCACTAAGTGCCACATCCAGGCTTATTTTAAAAACCTCCAGGGATGGTGACTCCACCCCCTCTCTGGCCAGGCCATTCCAAGGCCTGATTACTCCTTCTGTGAAGAACTTTTTCCTGATATCCAGCCTGAACCTTCCCTGGCAGAGTCTAAGCTCGTGCCCTCTTGTTCTGTTGCTGGCTGCCTGGGAAAAGAGACCAACCCCCACCTGTCCACAACCTCCTTTCAGATAGTTATAGAGAGCAATGAGGTCACCCCTGAGCCTCCTCTTCTCCAGGCTAAACAACCCCAGCTCCCTCAGCCTCTCTTCATAGGACTTGTGCTCAAGTCCCTTCACCAGTTTTGTTGCTCTTCTCTGGACCTGCTCCAGCACCTCAATATCTTTCTTGAACTGGGGGGCCCAGAGCTGAACACAATACTCAAGGTGTAGCTCGTGCTCCCAAACACCTCAACAATTCTGGGCTTTCTGCTGACAACTGTGCCTATTCATAGATAGCTTTTTTTTCAGGCCAAATGACAAAGAAACCTAGAGCTTTAAAGGCAAGTATTTTGTCTAAAATTTCCTTTCTTAAACCATACAGGATAATTGCAAGAGGCAAACCAGTTATGTAAAGCATGACACATAATTAGCAGGAAGGAGAGCAATGAATTGCGTGCTCAGTAGGTCATCAAGCTCTTATGTGCTACAGGAGACCTGAAGCAACCACCTTGTAACTTCTGCCTGTTCCTATCCCAAGCCCCTCATAAACCAGCCTGCACGATGATGGTGATGCCTTCCACGATTCATTTAACTCCCCGAGCTCTCAGGGGCTGCCTGCTTAGCTGGCACCAGAAGAGCAATGCGATGCCTGTTACCTTTGGTGGCCACAGGCCACGGCTGCTCAGCTCTGTTGCTTGGGGCATTTGCTGATGGCAGTGCAGCTGGTCCTAACAGTGCACAGGAGCAAGGGAGCACAATCAAGTCAACGTCACTTGGCCATCACCTCCCCTAGTATCTTATCCTTAGATCTGAGAAATAACCATTTTTGCACTTACCTGTATTTTAGGTAACAAAAACACAGGTCCTCTTTTTGGATGGGGTCTTAAGTGAATGGCTTTAACTGATAGGTGTAAGAAGAAACAGGTCTCAAAGCAGAGCAAGAAAAATCCTATTTTATCTTATTTTCATCTGAGTTCCACACACTAATATATAAGGATATGGCTGGTTTTTTAACAAGGTTCTAGCAACAGCATGCAATCAACACACATGGTATTATCTCTTGCTGGGAGATAAATTTAAATTGTCAGGCCATGCCATGGAAATGCAACATTTGCATTTTCCTATCAGGATGTGCCAGGACATTACACTGCAATCGCAAATCATGAGGTAATAACGTGAAGTGGAGGAAGGAGTAGCCTAATGTACTGCAAAGTACTATATGCTGCTATTTGGTATTTTAAAAGGGTGCCCATAGAAGATGGAGGGAGCCCAAGAACAAGCTCCAGATACGTTTCAACAGTAATAAAATTTCAGGGTTACAAACCCCCATATTCTTTATGCATACAGATAATCCCACTTCCTTCATCACAGGCTGGGAGGCCGATGCATCAGTTTTGCATGTGGGATCTCAGACCGATGTACGTGTACTGATCTTGCCTCCTAGATTCAATCAGCCTCACCATTCTCCTCAGTACAGTCTGTCCTCTGAATGTCTAGGCTTCCTTCATTTGTTTTTTCTCTTTATCTTTTCCTGTTTCACAATGACTCCATAGTTCCTTCATCATTGCCTGATAGTTCTTCCAGTAGCTCACTAAGTAACATCTGTCTTGTTTCATCCATCCTCTCTCTCTTTCAGTGGGGAGAGCTTTGTGTGCAGTTTCTATTTTGGCAGGATTTTCAGGGCTGTGTTTTCTTCTTTTTTTTCTTTAAAGCCAACAGTATAAATGTTTTCCTCCTTATAGATTGTGTGTTTAAATTAGGAAAATGCAGACCACTCTGCTTATGGATGGGGGGGAAGGGGAAAGATTTATGGGGTTCCTGAGTTCCCGTGGGAGTTTCCTAGCAGGCGCCTGGGAAACTGCTGAACCCTGCACAGATGAACCTCACCCTGAGGGTAAAAGTTCTGTTTTGCCCGAGGAGCCGTCAGAAATGCCACCACTCTTTGTCCCTGAGCATGAGGTGATCTTTTAGATATGCTAAGCCCAGGCCCTTGAATGCTTTAAAGATAAAGAACAAAGCCTTGAAGCACTGTCCTCCCAGGGGTTTGGGCTTTGCTTGGTCTTTTCCTCCCCAAATCCCACCCTGCTAGCTGGCTGTCCCTGCCCTCGTGCCCTTTGTGCCAATTCCTAACCACTGGACTCCTGAAGCTGCCTCTGTGCTCTTACTCCTTTCTCATTTCGGCCTCATATCTGTGACGCTTTTCCTGGCACCCTTCCCAAGCTCTCTTGCTGCCAACAGACGCAGTATGAGTTTCTCCTATTCCCTTTCAAATCCTTTTCTATCATGGCAAATAAACCCACTGTCCTCTACACATAAACTCCTGGTATTATCCCTGACAGCTCTTCACTTCTGGGACTCAGCTGCTGCTTAATCATACAGATTCCTTCTCTGATTCACCTCATGTGCTCTTGCGGCCAAAAGCCTGACTTCTATTTGGCAATGTCAGAACAGGAGTACTGGAATCTCCTCCCTCATGATCCAATTCCTGCCTGGCATGCCCCACTCTCATTAGCATGCTCATGTTTCATGCTATTTGGGCTGGCATCACGCTGCCTTCAGTGTCTGGTACCATCACTTCACCTCTGCCCTTCTGCACATACCGCCAGTACCCTGCTCCCTTATACTTCTGATTTTATCCCTTTTTCCCCCTGATTTTATCATTTTCATGCTGCTTTGGAGAATTGCTATCCTACTGCTGCCTCTTTGCACAGAACGACCTGCCTGACCTTGACTCCCGCTCAGGTAGCCCTCACGTTCTTCAAATCCCTCCTCCAAACACCCTTCCACTGGGACAGCTCTCCCACCACAGTCTTGTCCTTGTGACATTTGCAAAGGGGTTGGGGGGGAGGACAGAGCAAACCAAACAAATCTAGCATAGCTTGAAAACAGGAACTAACATGATACACATGCAACACCAGAAATAACCTCGCTGCCATACCCTTCACCCCTCCCTCTGCACATCTCCTGCCATCTCTCCTCCTCACGTCAGCCTCTGCTGCAGGGCCCAGCACTGGGACCCCTCCTGCTCCTCCACAAAGCCCCCCGCGGACCCACAGCACCGCAGGTCTGAGCGAGAAGTGCTTCAGCTCTGCTCCTCCCTAGCAAAACAACTGGAACTGCCAGCAGCTTCCCAGAGGAGTTATTTTCAGACAGCGCAGCAAAATTGCTTCCCTGCGCTGATCTTTGTATTGAACGAGAACAAGAACAGCCTAAAACAAGAGAGCTGGTATAAAAGCACAGCTTTTCTTCTACACAGGAACTATTGCAGGTGCAGGCACACCTATTCCCCCTCACACACATCCCGGCCTGTCCTGCTTTGTGTGACGAGGGTGTTCGTGTTTATCAGCCTTTTTTTCCCTAGCTGCCCACTGGCACGGACTTTGCTCCTCCGGGTTGGGATTTCTGAGCAGCAGGAGGCTTTCCACGTGTGTTTGAGAAGGTACAAAGCCTGCTGGAAAACAATGGAAATAGCTGGCTTATGACTGCTGCGTGTCACGCACTCGTTTCTTGCCCGTTCGTTTGTCCTTGGAGCTGCTCGTGCCGCCTGGAACCTGGTCTCCAGCGGCCCCACTCATTCGGGCTGGCACGCACAGCGGGCGAGACACCCCCCAGCCACCCCGGATGCAGGGACTGGGGTGCAAGGACCATGAGAGAGTGGGGACTTTGTGCGGGGTCCCTGTAGGGGGGCAACAGCTGCTTCAGGGCACAGCGTGGCAGGAGCAGCCTCGCCCCTGCTATGGATCCCCCTCGGGCCCTGCCTGAGCGTGGCACCACCTCTGCACCTCCAAGAGAGGTTCTTCTCACGCCCCAGGACAGGATCTCCTCAGTCATAAAATCATAGAATGGTTCAAGCTGGAGGGGACCTTAAAGATCATCTACTTCTAACCTCCGTGTGTTTTACACGCTTGCACAAAACCAAAAAGAACTCCCCTCAGGACTGGATCTCCTCAGGACTGGATCCTCTCAACCCTCCCAGCAAAGGCTCCCCTCAACTCCCCAGGACTGCATACCCTCAACTCCCCAGGACTGCACCCCTCACCCCTCCCAGCCAGGATCCAGCCCCCCCTCTGCCCCCCCAGGACTGGATCCCTGCCACCCCCAGCCCAGGCTCCCCTCAGCCTCCTAGGACTGGAATTCTTCACAAGCTCAGGGTTCCCCTCAATCCCACAGCCCCTCAATCCCCCCCTCAGCTCAGTCTCCCCCCCAAGGACTGGATCCCTTTCGTCACCCCCCCAGGCTCCCTTAACCTCTCCAGGACTGGATTCCCTCAGCCCCCCAAGACTGGACCTCCTCAGCTCTCCCAGGACCAGACCCTCTCAGCCCCCCAAGACTGGACCCCCTCAGCCCACCAAGACTGGACCCCCTCAGACCCCCAAGACTGGACCCCCTCAGCTCCCCCAGGACCAGTTCCTCTCAGCCCCCCAAGACTAGACCCCCTCAGCTTCCCTAGGACTGGATCCTCTCAGCCCCCCAAGGCTGGACCCTCTCAGCCCCCAAAACTGGACCCCCTCAGCTCCCCCAGGACCAGATCCTCTCCGCCCCCCCAAAACTGGACCCCTTAGCACCCCAGGACCAGACCCTCTCAGCCCCCCCAAGAGTAGACCCCCTCAGCTCCCCCAGGACCAGACCCTCTCAGCCCCCAAAACTGGACCCCCTCAGCTCCCCCAGGACCAGATCCTCTCAGCCCCCCAAGACTGGACCTCCTCAGCCCCCCTAGGACTGGATCCTCTCTGCCCCCCAAAACTGGACCCCTCAGCACCTCAGAACCAGACCCTCTCAGCCCCCCAAGACTGAACCCCCTCAGCTCCCCCAGGACCAGATCCTCTCAGCCCCCCAAGACTGGACCTCCTCAGCCCCCCAGGACCAGACCCTCTCAGCCCCCCAAGACCAGACCCCCTCAGCCCCCCAGGACCAGTTCCTCTCTGCCCCCCAAGACTGGACCCCCTCAGCTCCCCAAGACTGGACCCCCTCAGCTCCCCCAGGACCAGATCCTCTCCGCCCCCCAAAACTGGACCCCCTCAGCTCCCCCAGGACCAGACCCCCTCAGCCCCCCAAGAGTGGACCCCCTCAGCTCCCCCAGGACCAGATCCTCTCCACCCCCCAAAACTGGACCCCCTCAGCTCCCCAAGACTAGACCCCCTCAGCTCCCCCAGGACCAGATCCTCTCCGCCCCCCAAGACTGGATCTCCTCAGCTCCCCAAGACTAGACCCCCTCAGCTCCCCCAGGACCAGATCCTCTCAGCCCCCCAAAACTGGACCCCCTCAGCTCCCCCAGGACCAGATCCTCTCCGCCCCCCAAAACTGGACCCCCTCAGCTCCCCAAGACTAGACCCCTTCATCTCCCCCAGGACCAGATCCTCTCAGCCCCCCAAAACTGGACCCCCTCAGCTCCCCCAGGACCAGACCCCCTCAGCCCCCCAAGACTGGACCCCTGACTCCCCCAGCTCAGGCTCCCCTCAGCCCCCAGGACTGAAGCCCCTCACGCCTCCTCACGCCCCCTCCCCCGTCCAGCCCCCGTCCAGCCCCCCCGGACCCGCCCCGCGCCTCCCACGGCCGCCCCCCCCGCACGTCCTTGGCCATCGCGTGAGAGCGAGCCGCCGGGCGCGCGGCCCGCGCGCTCCCCCCGCCGCCCCCCGCAGCCGAACATATGCCGGCAAGGCGCGGCGGGGCCCCCCGCGCCCCTCAAAGGCGCCGCTGCCCCGCTCCTCCGCCGCTGCTCATTGCACGCCTCGGCGGGGGGCGAGGCGCCCTTCACACGCGAGCCCCAACCCCGCGGGCATCACCGGGGCTGGGGGCAGCGCAGGGGGAACCCTGCCCTTCGCATGTGCTTAACATGTGCTCAACATGTAGCTCATACGTGCTTAATATGTGCTCAACATGCAGTGCATACGTGCTTAACATGTGCTCAACATGTAGTTCATACGTGCTTAACATGTGCTCAACATGTAGCTCATACGTGCTTAATATGTGGTTTATATGTGCACAACATGTAGTTCATACATGCTTAATATGTGCTTAATATGTGCTCAACATGTAGTTCATACGTGCTTAATATGTGGTTTATATGTGCTCAACATGTAGTTCATACGTGCTTAATATGTGCTTAATATGTGCTCAACATGTAGTGCATACGTGCTTAATATGTGGTTTATATGTGCACAACATGTAGTTCATACATGCTTAATATGTGCTTAATATGTGCTCAATATGTAGTTCATACGTGCTTAATATGTGGTTTATATGTGCTCAACATGTAGTTCATACATGCTTAACATGTGCTCAACATGTAGCTCATACGTGCTTAATATGTGCTCAACATGTAGTGCATACATGCTTAACATGTGCTCAACATGTAGCTCATACGTGCTTAATATGTGGTTTATATGTGCACAACATGTAGTTCATACATGCTTAATATGTGCTTAATATGTGCTCAATATGTAGTTCATACGTGCTTAATATGTGGTTTATATGTGCTCAACATGTAGTTCATACGTTCTTAATATGTGCTTAATATGTGCTCAACATGTAGTGCATATGTGCTTAACATGTGCTCAACATGTAGCTCATACGTGCTTAATATATGCTTAATATGTGCTCAACATGTAGTTCATACGTGCTTAATATGTGCTTAATGTGTGCTCAGCATGTAGTTCATACGTGCTTAATATGTGGTTTATATGTGCTCAATATGTGGTTTATATGTGCTTAGTATGTGGTTTATATGTGCTCAACATGTTGTTTACATGTGCTCAACATGTAGTTTATATGTGCTTAATATGTGGCTAATATGTGCTCAATATGTAGTTTATATATGCTTTATATGTGGTTTATATGTAGTTTACATGTGGTTTATATGTGCTTAATATGTAGTTTATGTGCTTAATATGTGGTTTATATCTGCTTAAAATGTGGTTTATATGTGCTCAACATGTAGTTTATATGTGCTCAATATGTGGTTCATATGTGATTCATGTGGTTCATATGTGATTCATGTGGTTCATACGTGATTCATGTGGTTCATATGTGATTCATGTGATTTTATTGTCCCAGCCCGTGGCAGGGGGGTTGGAACTGGATGATCTTCAAGGTCCCTTCCAGCCCAACCCATTCCCTGATCCTCTCCGTGATTCTGTCCATCCTATGGTTTATTTTTACCCCCCCCCCCAGCTCTTCACCCCCAACCCTGAGCGATGCGCGAGCTCTGCGCTGCAGGGTGACGAATGGGTGACATTCCCACGTTCCCACCCTCCTTTTCCACCCCATCTGCACCCCCTCCTCCACCTCCATCCTCGCCTCGGAGCACGAAGAGGTTAAAGGAGGTGCTGTGGAGGAGTGGGGGGGGGGGGGGGGGGAGAGCCGGGGCGTGCGGCTCCGGTTGCTGCCAAGGCGGGGATTAAGGATGCAGCACGCAACGTGGAGCGGGTCACGGCGGTGACACACGCGAGGGCTGCGGGGGGACAGCCCCGCCTCGCATCCCTCCATCCCTGCAGCAGCTCCTGCTCATGCAATTCCTTTCTGTGCAATAAATATCTTCGAGGCCACACCTCGAATCTTGTGTTTTAGGCTCCTCACTACAAGAAAGACATTGAGATGCAGATCCAGAGGGAGGCTACAAAGATGATCCGAGGGCTGGAGCACCTCTGCTGTGAGGACAGGATGAGAAAGTTGGGGTTCTCCACAGCCTGGAGAAGAGAAGGCTCTGGGGAGACTTCACAGCAGCCTTCCAGTACTGAAAGGGGCTACAGGAAAGCTGGGGACCTGGAATGATAGGCTTGAGGGGGAATGGCTTTAAATTGGAAGGGGGAAGATTTAGGTTAGACATTAGGAAGAAATTCTTGACGATGAGGATGGTGAGACACTGGCACAGGTTGCTCACAGAAGTCATGGGTGCCCCATCCCTGGAAGTGTTCAAGGCATGGTTGCATGGGTCCTTGAGCAGCCTGGTCTGGTGGGAAGTGTCCCTGCCCATGGCAGGGGACTGGAATTGGCTGGGTTTTAAGGTCCCTTCCAACCCAACCCATTCCATGATTCTATGATTCTGTGCTGGAGCGTGTCCAGAGGAAGGCAACAAAACTGGTGAAGAGGCTGAAGAACAAGTCTTACGAGGAGCGGCTGAGGGACCTGGGGTTGTTTAGCCTAGACAAAAGGAGCCTGAGGGGAGACCTCCTCACTGTCTACAACTGCCTGAAAGGAGGGTGTAGCAAGGTGGTTGTTGATCTCTTCTCCCAAGTGGCAGGCGATGGGACGAGAGGAGATGGCCTCAAGTTGTGCCAGGGCAGGTTCAGATTAGACATCAGGAGAAACTTCTTCACCAAAAGGGTTGTCAGGAACTGGCAGAGGCTGCCCAGGGAGGTGGTTGAGTCACCATCCCTGGAGGTGTTAAAAGAGGGGTGAGTTTCACAGGGATGTGGTTTAGTAGTGGACAGGTACGGTTGGACTCGATGATCTCAAAGGTCTTTTGCAACCAAGTGATTCTGCAATTCTTTGATTCAATAACAAGCCCTCCCCCCTTGCCTGCATACAGCTTCCTCCACCAAAAAACCCTATTCCATACTCAGCTGCACTGGAAAACATCTGCCCTATGCCTCAGAGACTGAACCTTTGCATCTAAGGGCGAGTCATGCATATATTAAATCAGGTTAATGAGGCTGGTGGAAGGTTACTTTTTCACCACAGCCCCATTCCAGTTTTTAGTGGCTGTCCCTATTTTTGGGGGGTGTATCATTTTATATGAGTCTTCTAGGGAATGCTTTGGGCATGTAGGGATTGCTTTGGGCATGCAGGAACTGCTTTGGGCATGCAGGAATTGCTTTAAGCATACAGATATTGCTTGGGGCATGTAGGAGTTGCTTTGGGCAGGCAGGAATTGCTTTGAGCATACAGAAAATGCTCTGTGCCTGTAGGAGTTGCTTTGGGCAGGCTGGAAGTGGGCTTTGGGAGGTGAACAGCACTGCTGTGCTCACAGCCCTTCATCTGCAGCGTCCCAGGGTGGTGGCAGGTTGAGGTGGAGAGGCCCAGGGGATGGTGGGGACCAAGCAGATGGTTGCTGTAGCGCAGTTGATGGGATGCAATAAAAACAGGTCTCATGGCAACTCGGTTTTCCAGCCTGCACCAAGGGGCTGCACATAAAATAACCAGCGATGAAAGGGAGAGGGGGCAGAATGTGACATTAATTCCACTGACACGGGTTGTGCTGAAAACTCCCAGTCCTCACATCTTTTCCTGATTTATTTGCTTTTCCTGCTTTGCTGTGAACCCCAGTGGCTCTCATCAGGCGCCGGCAGCGCACAGCCCATTCCTGTGGGGATCAAGTGCTTTGCCTGGCTTTTGGGCTGAAACCCACCCCGGCGTGAGGGTGAGTGCTGGGGTGACCACTCAAAGGAAACAAAGCCTTTGGAGAGCTGGGCCGATTCGAATGGGGTGATGTTTAATAAGTCCAAATGTCGGGTACTTCATTTTGGACACAACAATCCCATGCAGAGCTACAGACTGGGGACAGAGTGGCTGGAGAGGAGTCAGGCAGAAAGGGACCTGGGAGTGCTGGTGGCCAGGAAGCTCACCATGAGCCAGCAGTGTGCCCAGGTGGCCAAGAAGGCCAATGGCATCCTGGCCTGCATCAGGAATAGTGTGGGGAGCAGGACCAGAGGAGTTATCGTCCCCCTGTACTCGGCACTGGTCAGGCCTCACCTTGAATATTGTGTCCAGTTCTGGGCCCCCCAGTTTGGGAAAGATGTCAGGATACTGGAGTGTGTCCAGAGGAGGGCAACGAAGATGGGGAAGGGGCTGGAGCACAAGCCCTACGAGGAGCAACTGAGGGAGCTGGGGCTGTTTAGCCTGGAGAAGAGGAGGCTCAGGGGAGACCTCATTGCTCTCTACAACTCCCTAAAAGGAGGTTGTAGTGGGGCAGGGGTTGGTCTCTTCTCTCAGGTGACCAGTGGCAGAACCAGAGGGCAGGGACTTAAGTCAGGGAAAGTTTAGACTTGATATGAGGAAAAAGTTCTTCCCTGGAAGGGTGATTGGCCATTGGAATGGGCTGCCCAGGGAGGGGGTGGAGTCACCGACCCTGGAGGGGTTTAAGGGGAGACTGGATGAGGCACTGAGTGCCATGGGTTAGATGATGGGTTGGTGTTGGGTTATAGGTTGGACTCGATGATCTCAGAGGTCCTTTCCAACCTTGTGACACTGTGACTCAGCCGGTGGGCATTGGCACTCGATGATCTCAAAGGTCTTTTCCAAGCGAGCGATTCTATGGTTCTATGATCCTAGGATTTACGCCTTTTCCTCCCCCTGCAGAGCCTTGGCAGTGCAGCTCCTCCCATCGCAGTCACCCAGGTCAGCTCGGCCCGCTGGGTCAGGCCGGGATGCTGTGGGGAGGAGGGGTGTCTGGGGCACTAAGGACCCTCAGCCCCCGCCGCCATTACTGGGACCACGTGACGCGCCCCGACCCAAAGGCGGCCGCCATTACTGGGGCCACGTGACGCGCCCGGACCTGAGGGTGGTGCCGCGCCCCCGGGCACCACGTGACGCGCTCCCCGGGTCACGTGACGCGTCGTGCGCCGTTGCCGTGGTGACGGAGGACGCCGCGGTAAGAAAATGGCCGCCCCCACTGCTTCCCCTCACCCCGCGTCGCTCCGGCTGCCCCGGGCCCGGCGACTTCCGCGCCCCGTCCCGCCCACCCCCTTCCCTCCCTTCGCCCCCGCCGTTCCCCCGGCCTGTCCGCTGCCCCCTGCCAGGCGGTGCGGGCGCGGGGAGGCTCGCATTTCGGGGCGCGGGCCAGGCCCGGTTGCTGGCGGCAGGTGCTGACCCTCCCTGTGACCTCCGGCAGCGTCCCTGACCCCACGGCAGAGTTTCGGGAGGCCATGGAGCTGCACAGCCCCATTCACCCGCTGCCCGAGGAGATTCGAAAGGTATGAAAGAGCAAAAGTGAAAAAAACCTCAATGTTTTGAGGCCAGATTCTGAAGAAATCTAGGGGTGTTTCATTGAACCATGGAATGTTTTGGGTCAGAAGAGACCCCAAAGCCCATCCAGTTCCACCCCCTGCCATGGGCAGGGACACCTCCCACTGGATCACGGTGCTCTAAGCCCCATCCAATCTCACCTTGAACACCTTCAGGGATGGGGCAGCCACCACTTCTCTGGGCAACATATGCCAGGAGGCCTTTGAACCTCCTCTGGCCATTGAACGCTGGTAGGTTATCAGGTACATGTTGGTTCTGAGTCTACACTAGGTATGTTCTAGGTTTTGACATTATATATGAAATGTAATTGCACACTAGTACAAAAGGAATACTGTAGAGGAACATATTCTGCGATGGTACTGTCATACCTAGGGGAGCTTCAAATTTTACCCTACACAGCATGTTTTGCTGCCTTAAGTTTTAAATGACAGCAGAACCTAATGTAATAGTTGCAAAGGAGTGTCAATGCAATCAGGAACAGGGCATTCTCCTTCTTCTCTTCTTGTGTCTCCTCTTTGTGTGTGAGGCTGTCTTTTTGTTTAGGAGACAGATTATTAATGATATAACAATGCTGCTGTTTATATGGGTTAACTTACCAGAAGGCCCTTATTTACAGTGCTGCACACAAGTGGAAAACAAGTTGCTTTTTGTAACACTGTGATCTTTTTACTTTGGCAATAAAACACCCTGTTCTCATTTTTTTGGTATGCATCTAATAACAAGTAATTTAGAAGTTTTATGTACTCAGGCTAGCACATCCTGGAGATGTGGGGAGGCCCTGACACAGGTTGCCCAGGGGAGTTGTGGCTGCCCCATCCCTTGAGGTGCAATTCTATGATTCATTCTAACTGGATTTATTTATTCTGAAAAATACTTGAGGGCACAGTAACAGCATTCACATGTGTAGGAAGATGGCAGTTGTTGTTCTGCAGCTGCAAATGAATCTTATCCTTTCTGGGCTTGCTTTGGTTAAATGTGATGGGACTCTAAATGCAGGTGTAGCTGAGCATGGGAGCAGCTCACCTGGGGGAGCTGTGGAATTCCTCCAGTGGTTCTGTGGGGGACATGCAAGGTGAGCTTTTGCTTTGGGAGTGGAGCCCTTTGCAGGCAATCCCTTGAGATCTCTTTCAGTTCTGCAGCAGACCTTTAACAAAAAGATCCATATGCAGGAGGCACATCAGAACTTCTAGACATGTGCATGAAGAGGCTTATGTTCCTGTCTTGTCCTACCCTGTTGCTTCAGAGTGAGATATGTGAGCTCCAAGGTTCTGGGATCAGTTAAGTGTTGGGGTTTCACATATTCTTTGCTGCCATTTGTCTCTTTTTACTCAGCTGACTTGTGTTGTACTTACAGTATAATTACAAGATGCAGAGCTTGATTACAAGTCAATCTCACAATTTCCTGTCCTTGTATTTTCCACCTTTTATGTACATATGTCCTTATTCTCTTCACGTTCTCTGCTCCTTGGGTTTCATAGCATCTCTTTTGGAATCTTACTTTGAGATTGCTCCTCACATGTGCAGAACTTGTGCCAGCTGTATATGGCTCTGCCAAACTGAACACGTGCTCCCGATGTGCAGCTTGCAGGCCAAAGGATGTGTGTCTGGAGGGAGTTTGTTAAGGATTGTGAGTTCAGATGCAGAATGAAGGCAATGCCCTTGCTAGGTGCTGTTTGGAGTTGGCTCGCTGGAGGCTGAGTGGTGGCACATCAGAGGTATCATAGACCACTGGCTGGTAAAAATAGAAGCTGATGTTTCCTCTGTTCCAGTGTTAAGGATGTGTATTTGTGGGAATTCTCTTTTGGTTGTTTGGCTCTTTGGGGTTGTTTTTGTTGGTTTTTTTCCCCTCAAGAAAGAAAAAAATCCCATATTGCACCTTATTAGTTGTCTGTTACCAGTAGTAGACAAATCTTTTATATGCTTGTGAACTTCAAGTTCTGTTGTGTTTCAGCTTTGTTGTTGCCTGTTTCATGTAAGTAGATGGGAAGATGCAATTTTGCCCTGATGATCTTACTAAAGTGGGAAACAAACCAGCAGCCACCTACATAAGACAGTAAAATGACACCGTGACTCAAAGTACCTGAGGAAAAGTTACATTTAATTTTATATTTTATTTAGCTAACAAATTGCCTTTGCTTAACGTAAGCCATAAAGTTAATTGAGCACAAGATACCCTTACAGATTAGTAGTTCTCTCACTCTGGGAGCTTAAGAAAGCAAGCAGGAACTTTGAAGCTGTGAGATACATCAGTACAGAATGTTCCATGGTATCCAACTGTCCACAAAATATCACGTCCATTGCCAGTAGCAAGTGGTTACTCATTAGATCTGCCACGTGTGCTATAGAGTGAACACATTATGGTATCTTTATGAGCACATTGTGATATCATCAGTTTTTCTTGCTGTCTTTGAACCTGGGGTTATTTTTTAAAAGGTTGTTGCGTAGTTCCAGTTGTGTTAATTAGCTCAGGAATCTGTCCTGACTACAAAGACCAGCTTTGTAAAAGTGAAAAACATAGCTACGTATTTGGTACTTAAAATATCAATAGGGATGTAGAAGCAGCAGCATTTCCACTCATGCCTCCCAGATAAGCACAGTAGTAGGCTGGAGGTCTTTTCAGACTCCTGTTGTCATGCACCTCATGAGCACTTCTTAAGATGATGTTCAGGAGTTGCTCCTGTGCCCACTGAGATTTTCACTGTTTGGCTACAGATTTTTTAACTTTTTGATTTCATTGGGATGACAGAAAAGCTCCAGCTGTGTGAATGTTCCCAGTGGCTCTAATGTGCTTTGGAAACATTAGAAAAGACCTGCTTATACTTGGTATAAGCCCACCTGTTGCAGCCTAAAGAGATGGAAAACTCTCTACAGTGAACTGGTTAGCCATGGACTCAGTCAGTGTGGGAAAACCAGTTCCCAGATAGTAAGGGCAGCCTGCTTTGTAACTGCTGGTTTGTGTGGTGTCAGAGGATTTGTGAAAGCAGATCTTCTGAACTTGGAGAATGACCCTCTGTTCCTAATGCAAGCATTCTGGAGTCACTGGCTGTCACCTGGGCCAACAAAGGATTTTGATCTGTTGCTCTATTGGTAAGGCTAAGGCTGTATTCACTGTATTCAAGCCTTTCTTACAAGGTTAGGGCTGTATTCACTATATTCAGGCTTTTCTGTACCCTTTCTGCAACTGGTGCCCAAGTGTGCTTGTGGGAACTGGAGGGATTGCAGTATCTCTTGCATCCCAAGCAGCTGGGTTGTAGCTAGGAGGGGCTTCCCAACTGTTGAAACTACAGATGCAAGAAGTCAGCATTGTCAGGCACTGAAATGGGTAACAATGGGCTAAATTCTCTTTTGTCTGTGCAAACTGGGGGTCAGTTTATGACAGCTCTCTGCTCTCTGTTGTGCTGGAGAGCTGGACTATGCCCTAACACGTCCCAAAAGAGCTTCTGAGAAGCAGTAAGGTCTGCGTGGCCTGTGGGACACGTGGTGGGTGTTTGCAGGGCTTGTGTCACTGTGTGCAGTTACTAACAGTGCAACACAGCCTTTTGTGATTCATTAGGCTGCTTTACTCACAGGCAGGAAAAAATTAAAGCTACCTGAAATCCGAGCATTGTTTCCTGTCGTGACAAACTGATTATTTTTGGGCATGTTTTGAATGAAACTTTTGAGAGCAGGACATTCTGTGTTTCCTCCAAGCCTATTTCTACAATATTTATATGTATTCAAAGCAAACACTGTGATTATTTTTTTTCTAACTGCTGTTTTATGGAAGTTGAGGAAATCATTATGTGTGCAGCATGCCTTAGCATTGCAATCTGTTACTTTCTGACCAGATGCTGAGTGAAAACTTGAGTCACAGTAAACTTTCCTTTTGGTTTTTTTTTAGAGGAGTGGAGTTTATACTGAATGTCCTAAAAATCATTCTTTGAATAATAAAAAAGATAAATTTCAATCAAATAACTCTTCAGTTTTGCATGTACAGCAGAAGACTCCTCTTTCTTTCTAGAATATCAGCTGTGTTGTTTGAGTAATCATTTATTTTTGCATGATAGAGATTAGCTAGCTTGTTAGGAGAGGGACAAACATCACAAGAGAAACGAAAGTAGGGTGGCAGAGGAGGAGTAAAACAAAGAGAAAGTAAATAAGGTAGAAACAAGCAGAGGTAGAATAAAACAATATCTAGAAATAATTTCAGAGCACCAAACTGCAGCATATTTTTTTTTTAAATTATTTTCTTGAGTTTTATGTATTTTTCTGCTACAATGGTAGTTTGGACAAAGACTATTTTGTTGTGCTGTTTGGCCAGTCCTTGCTAAAGCAGTCCCAGTCCTGACAGAAAACGAGGGAGGGAGCAGGAACTATTATTGCTGTGTTGGGTGTCTGAGGAGCACTGGGTGAGGCAAAGAGCACGATGCATGCTGCAGTTCCCTTAGGCTCTCCCTCCCCTGGACAGCAAAATTAGTGTACAAGGAGCTCATGGCTCTGTGTTTTTATTTCGGCAATGCACAGAAACATATTCAATGCTTTTTAAAGAATCTCATTAACTGAGGACTTATGTTCTGCCTTTTAAGAGCCATGGGTATTTATTAGCTGCTTCTATTGGACTGTTTCTAGCATAAGTGATCCATTTGCTCCATGTTGTAATACCAAGGCACTGCAAAGAGAGAAAGTAGACTATTTTTCCTTTAACAAAGATTTACATCTTCATCATGGTAATTTTTTCAGGTGGAATCTGAAGCATTAGAGAAGAATAGCAGCACACAAGCTGACACTCCCTGTAGTTATTTGGTCAGCTTGAAATGATATAAATTCCTGTCTTGTCATTCAAAAGGCTAAAAATGGTCCAGACCACCAAAGTAAATTTATTTTTTTCATGTTTTTTTTTACCTGATAACTTATGCTCTGCAGATGCTTACGGTACTGAGTCAGACAGACATAATTTGAGTGACTATCCATCTTGGCTCAGTTCTTCACCTTGGTAGCTAAAGAAATCTGTGTAACCATGGAATAATATTACTTCTTCCAAAACCGAATGCAGCTCTGAGTTGAAATTACTCCCACAGATGCTGTAGTGGAACAGCTGAACATCACAGCTAGAAATGCTGCCTTGTGATACAGTTTGTTCTGGACATGGCTCTCTTCCTTTCTTTCTATCAGCTGTAATGTCTATCAGAACATTAGCTCAAAACCTTACGGATCAGATACCTTCCAAGTTCAAGCACTTTGACCTCGGTGAGCTTGTTTTTAAGTTGTTATTGTGCACACAGTACTGCTGTGCTAACTCAAATAGCAGGGGTTTTACTGTCCCTCTGTCACCTTGTCAAGTCCTGTTTGCCCCAAGTTTTCCGGTCCAGGCTGACCAAAGCCACAATACTCACAGTGCCTTCTGTTTGGGTTGGGTGTTATTCCTCGTTGATTTTTTTTTCTATTCACTTCTGAGGACATACACAGTTCCTTTGTAGGCAGAGCTCTGATAGTTTCCTTTTCTATTCTTTCCAAACTCTGCTTTTTCCCTGCTTCACATTTGAGAAGATGAAAATAGATTTTAATCAAATGTAAATAGTGAAATACGGAATCTGAAAACATAGGTCGTAGTGTCTGTAATGCACATTCGTAGTGGTTACTCAGCAATAATATCATTCCAGAAAAGGTAGCTCTGTAAGCATGAAAACTAATGAAACTACAGACTTTTGTATAATGGTTAATTAACTTTGCTGTCAAAGATACAAGGGCTAATGGAGTCCTTTCTCCTGGACAGACCAGTTATATGGTTCTCTCCTGTATGGATTACCTGATATCTGATAAGGACTGTACTCACACCCCAGTTTTCTTCAGCAAGGAATTTGTGAAGTCTTTATTGCCAGGCTGATCGTCTAAAACTTTTAGACACTTAAATATTTCTGCCCTCAGTGCCAGATTTGGTTATAACTGACCAAACATTCCAGTTCACAAATATTGAAGGGTGACTACAGAGTAATGCATGCGTAGATGAAGTAATGTTATTTCTCTTGGAAACTGTGCAAAACCCCAAAACATTTCATTTGTAAGTAGCCTTCAAAGCTATAAAATCCTTTCTGGCTCTGACCTTTAAATTGTTGTAGCCCTAGGATAGCTTTCTCATTATTTTGGCTGAATAAAATCAGCATCTGTACCTTGACAGCATTTCTCTGTGCCTGTCTGTGTAAGGCTTCAGTAGCTTCTGAGAAATGTCCAACCAGCTCAGGAATTTCAGGAGATATTTTAAATACAAGTGAGGAGAACTGTGGTTGTGATGTTGAGAATGTGAAGGGGTGGGGGGAGAGAGAAAGCCCTGCTTGTGATTTGACCACTGTGGACATGAGAGAGGAACCTTGGAGATTTAGGGTGAGAACTGGGATCAGTAAGCCCCTTGCTCTGCCCAGTTCAGGCCTTGCTCTTTGGAGCCGTTCACTTTCAAGTGGGCTCTGTTAATTTTCTAGGGGTATGGAGCATACAAGTGCTGAATTCAATTAGTTCACTTGCTTATTAGTGTTGAACTGCTGCAGCATGGAATTAGTTTGGGGCTAGCTTGCCTGTTGAGCATCTCCCAAATTCATTACTGCTATTAAGAAGCTGCTACTGATACTGCAGATGGATATTTTAAAGCTAGTTCAGTCAATATATGCTTTTTGCAGTGACTGCAGGATAATTGTGCACGCATAGAAGCAAGGTTCTTATTAAAAGACAGAACTAACTTTCCTTATTGTGGTAATACAAAGCCATCAGGCCTTCCTGTGATTTTTGAATATGTAGCAAAACCTTTTAAAATCCAACCTGATCTGAAGTCCTTTCAGGTTACTCCTTGACTTGGGAATGGATGTGAAGAAGAATTGGTCCAATTTCCCACTAAGTCCAGCTGGATAATATTTATTGTTCTATGACTGAGTTTATTTTTAAGTATACTGACAAAATTGAATTTGACAACCAGAAAGTTTTAGTAGTTACATAAAGCATTTTCAGTTCAGGACCCCAATTGTTTTGTTTTGGTTTTAATCCTAGTACCCACTGAAATTTCTGTAACTGTTTATTTGAAAGGCAGCAGCGGTGGTGCTGCTGCGAGAGAGCATAGTGTTCTTTTTGGGGATAAGATCCCCCCTCCTGTGCTCCTTGTAACAGCTCATTTTGTCCTTTTTCAATATAGTAATTTTAGTGCTTTGGAACTTTATGGTAGTTATCCTGAATAACAGTTTCATATTTCCAAGCACAATTTGCAGCTGCCAGGAAAAATAAACTTAAATTTTCAGTGCGTTCGGAGCAACTGTAACTAGGGGTGTTTTAAACTGGGGGAAAACTAAGAAATTGGAAAATAAAGCTTGGCCTGGTATTATAGTTTTTATCAAGCTGTATTTGAAGTGCTAAAGATTATTGAATAATGGGACAAGGAGTCTTTCATTTCTAATTTTTGAAATCTGTTTTCTTTCATCTAAGTATGATTTCTTTCAGTTTATCCCAATGTCTCAAAATGTCTTTTCCTTTTCTGTAACACAAGGGATTCTTACATTCTTTGATTTACATTGTTTGCAGTTTTTCAGCTTTCTGATTTGAAGAAGTCTTTGTGTGAAAATCCATGTAAAGGTTGATAATTCCAGGAGAGGTTAAAGCGTGCTTTACACAAGCACACAGTGGCTTTCCCAGGTGCCACCCACGTTCCACCTTTCATGCCTCCAAGCTTACCGATGCCTTTTTATATTTGTTGCTTTGAATTTGTCTCTTCAGCTGTGTTGTGAGTGTCCTCTGTTCCAGTCTTAATTCTAACCATCTTCTCTCACGTGTATTTGTGTGATGTGTGCTGATAAGCAGATGCTCACGTTCTTTGCTGAAGTGTCAGTCCTTCTTGGGCTGGTCTGGCTGATTTATTTACGTGATATCAATTTCTTGTGCACGTTCAGTTCTGCATCACTTGTTAACTGAGCAATTTTTTCTGGACATGAAAATGATTAAAATACACATTAAAATGATACACTGAGTAGTAAGTGCAGATCAAAGTCAGAACACATCTCCTTGCTTATTGCAGAGCTTAATAGTTTGAGCACTTAGCAAGGTATGTTTCGCAGTTTAAGAAGTGATCCTTCGATTAGGTGTGCGTTGCGTACTCTGTATTTTTTTTGATCAGTGATGAATGCTTCATACCTGGCAAATGGGTTACCTTTTCCACACTGCTCAAGTGTCATGGACACTACATCATATTAATTAGTCTCTTACTCATTTGAATGATTTTTGTAAAGATTGTTGGATTACATCACTCTCTTTGCTCTCCACTTTTCATCTTCCCTACTTAATTGGATATGAGTTGTCAAAAACCCCACAGTAAATAACATTTTTCTGGCTCAGACGGTCACAAGTTCATTAAGGAGATAATTTCGTAAACCTCAGCATTTTATTTTAATACATCAAACATAATTCAGAGGTACTGCAGTTTATAGTTCCAGTGGGAGTTCCCTTATAGTGAATTGTGTAGTTGATATATCTTGTGAAGTTTCCAGTAAGCAAAAGCACTGCTATAGCTTGATTTCATTTTGCTAATGGAGAGTTCTGTCTTTTTTATTTGTTAAAGCAATAACATCATCTGATCATAAATGCTCCAGAGCAGTAAGTGGCTTAAACAATTAAGATTTATTATTATTACTTAGTGCTATTCATTTTTTTTTGTGTTCAACTTGTTTCTTACCAACAATCTTAGAATTTCATTTTTTTCTAGATGTCCCGGGATGAGACAGTGTGCAGATACTGTGGAGTCAGCTATTTGATACTTCATGAATTCAAGATGATGGAAGAAAAACTAAAAGCAATGGAAAAGGAGTTTAAATTTTATGAAGGAAGTCTAGAACGGGAAAAAGGACTTCAAGCAGAATTACAGTCTCTTTGCCAGGACCTTGAACACTATCGAGCTGACAATGAATCAAAAACTGAAAGGTCAGAGCATATTACCTAGTCTGATGTTATTCTTGTGCATGTGTATTAGGTAATTTCATTCTGAAGACTTTTAAAATACAAATAAGGTTTGTCTTTCTTTTATCAGATGTAACATATATACTGTACTACTTAATTTAAATCATATTTCATAGTATTCTCTGGAAGCAAGTTTTGAATTCCTTAATAGGTTAGAAGCATTCAATACATTTAAAATGAAGGCCTGAAGACATTTCAGATGTGTTTCCTCTGCACACACTCCCAAAGGAAAATAATCAAATATTTCATCTTATGATTTTGTAATAAAAATATTTGTAATATTTCAAATTAAATTGCACCTTATTTGGAGTTTTGCAGTTCTGATATTTTTACTTATTGTCTCATAGTAACATGGTAAACAATTCTCAGCATTCTTACCATGAGAAGCTTACAGTTCACTCTTTGAAGGGATGATACAAAATACTTAAGCAATTACAAAAATCTTGGGTACTGCTCGTGACGTTGTTCCTCAGAAACAGGAGTTTGCAAATGTTTGCTGGCAGGTATGTGAAGGTCATAATTAAAGGGGACATTTTGTACAAACTCCAATACTGAAATATGTGTGTGGCTCTAAGGACACAATTATTAAAACCTTTAAGTGTGTTCCCTTTCAGGTCATAATTCAAGGCTTTTGTTGTGGTGTTCTTCTTTATCACATCATGATAACTTTAAACTTGGAACAGGAAGTCTTACAAAATATTTGTCCTTTTGATGAGCAGACAGCACATCTTTGGTTCCTAAACCTTCAGATTGGTACACCAGATATAAAAGTTAATTTTGGGGTAGACATGAGAAAACAAAGCATAAAAGCAGAGTTTCAAATACTTTTTCTCCTCTTTCCTTCCTTCCTTCCTTCCTTCATTCATCATTTCTAATATTTTTCCTGTTCTTTGGGTTTACAGTAAAGGGTGCTAAGGCAGCTGTACTCAAACTGGCCTGAAAATACAGCTGATTTACCTATGTGTGGCCCCACTGAGGCAGTCCAGGCAGCAGGAATGCCTGCAGAACCTGGAGTCTACCTGTGTTAGGTTTTGTGCCACCACAATTAGACTGCCATCAGGTTCTCAACTGTGTTACCTTTCATTTGTCCAGCCTCAGGGGTTATTTATAATGTATAAAGAACTTGGACTGAATTTGTTGCAGTCAATATGAATGTTTTATGACCTAATTAGCATTATGAGTGGTTTTTTCCAATGTTATTGATTGCAGTAGGATTTCTGGACTGATATTTCTATTTTCTAATTAACCTTCTGTTGCCTTTTTTTTGCTGTTTTATAGCATCATGACAATATAACAAATTCTATAATAACAAATTTTATTTTCTGTATTGTTCTGTGAAAAGAATAAAAGTTTTGGGGCTTCTTCTGGACCTGAAGCTCTGAAGAACTGCCCTCCCATCTTTTCCTCATCTTCTATTCTTCATATTGCATTTAACATGGCTACTCTGTAGTGGTTTTGTGTATCCTAATTTTCTATCCTCATATTTTGGAATCTATTCTTACGTTCCGCTGATTGTTTTACAGTAGGACTATAACTATTGATATTGATAGTTGGCTAATAAATGATACTTCATAAAAGTTCAGTTGCTAAAGGTGACTACTGATGGAATAATGTGTTATCAACAAGGGCATCAGACCTGGTAATCTCCTGTTCATCTGTATCAAACTATTTGTCAGCAGCTTTTCGTAAGATTGAGATTATAAATGTAATTATCAGCTTAGTCATTTTGATTCTAAAGACCCCTAATAGGGGTGTTTCTTGGATGACTGACTCATACCTTGTAGCAAGTGATCTAGAACTGATAACATGGGGCATTTTGAGTATTAAGGTGCTCTCAAGAGATCGAATTGGAATGCTCTGGAAACACAGAAGAAATAACTACAGCTTAGTCTGTAGGTGAAACACTCAAATCCACTTCCTTTTTTTTTCCAAATCACTCAAATACTGTTAAGAATTTAATGTTACTATTAAAGGATTTAGCTAGGCTTGTGTGTGGTAAGATTACTAATAAAAGATTCGTTTTAAAAACACAAGGTCACACAAATTTGAACAAAGCTCGTGTCTCTTACAGGTCACTCTACTTACTGCTTTTGCAATATTTTTTTCATTTGACCTCAACACCCCCAGCCCCCAATATGCAATGCTTTTTGGCTTAATGTCAAAGAAACTGCATTTTCTCCTTGTTGTTTTAACAGCTCTGGGTGGCAATTACGATGACCGTATTTGGTGCATTACTAAATACAGTGACAGCACTTTCTTCCTGTTGAGGATCATTTGCCAGAGTTAAACTTAAAATTTTCATTTAGCTGACTTTTTGTAGCAGAGCTGGAGCAGTTAATAAAAATTTTATCTCTGCATTTTCTTCCCCTAAGGCTCAACTTGATTTAAAACCTGCTGAAATCAAATGGAATACTTTCAGTAGGCTTTCATTCAGACCATAAATCAACTATTGTGCTTTAAGTAACCTGTCTATATATTCCTTATCTTGTCTTTACTGTCCTGAGTCTCTTGTTACCTTGTGTTGCTGGCATAAACAATAATAACTGTTCAACATACTCTCTTCTCATTCTTGCAAGGTTGACAAATCATGCCTCCCACACTGCAAATTTTTATCAGAAGCCAAATACGCTTTTTTTTTTCCAGCAGGCCAAGAGATTTAATTTTCCTTGCTAGCAGCAGACTGTTGTGCTTTTATATTCCTATTGGATTAAAGTGTTGCTGTTGTTTGTACCTGTGGTTAACCCTGAAAGCTTCCTGGGAACCTGAGCTTTTGCGGAAATTGGTTCCTTACCCTTTGGCATTTTGTCAGAAGAAGGGGAACTAAACCATCGGATTTAGCTGTTCAAGTCTTATCCTTACTCCATGTGAAAGTTGCTTTAATTCCTGAACACTTGCATGAGAGGTGCTCCTGAAGGGCTGTGGGTGGGTGGAATAGCAATGCCAATTGGTTGGTACCCGTCAGAGGTGGGCTCTCTGCTGGTGGCTCTCCCATGAGATGCTGTCTGCAAGAGCAATGGTTCATGCTTAGTTATTCTGAAGCACTGGTGTCGTTTGGCTCACTGTTTTTGGTCTGGAACATCTTTCAATTTATTCTCATTGTGGCCTTACTTCTCTGATTCACTGGAGATAAAAGTGTGATTAGATTTAGCTGTGTGTCTGTGTGTGGGACCCCCACAGATTCCTCGTGTTCCTACAGCTGAGTTTTTTAAGAGGTTTTCTCTGACAGTGTCTTGGTGTTTGTTACGCTGCATGATGAGTAACTGTTTGTGGTGTGAATTTTGATAATTCTCACAATATCCAATACAAGAACTGTAAAATAAATTTAAATACTAAAGATGCTTTTTAAAGGTAGAGTAATGTGAATATCGTGAGCGTGACAAGGAGCAAAAGACTTTTGATGTTTAGTCTTGTGAAGAGGTGTATAGATACCACTTAGTGAGTTAAAGATCCCTTCTGTAATATATCTAATAATATATAAAATCACTTCTATAATATGTAGTAATAAAGATCTCTAATAAATAGATTCCTGAAAACCTTTTAAAAATCTAGCAGGAGGATTTACATGTTGGTTACTACCATGAGACTTAGTTCTTGAGTCATGCATGTAGGTGTTGAAAATTTAATAATAATAATAAAATCATCATAATAAAATCTTTTAGATAATGTACAGTTTCCACTGTCTGAAAAAACAGATAGAAAGATGACTGCCTTGTCACAAGCACTTCAAAATTTATCTTTGAAGAAACCCAAGATTCAATTTCCCACAGCTATCAATCCAGCTACCAGTTTCATCTGCAGTAATTACCAATAATTAGAGGAAGGAAAAAAAACCCTAAACCATTTGTTTTGGAGATTTGCTTTTGCTGGAGCAAAAATCATCCAGGCTGTCTTCATAACACTTAACTTTCTGCTGAGATAATAAAGATAGGTAACAATTAATGCAGGATTTGAAATGACTGTCAGCCTACATGAGACTTGATAGAGACCTTCGCCAAGAGCCTGATGATTGGTTGTCAGAGATAATTTTCATTTGCTGTCAGATTGGGCTGCATGCTAACTTGCAAACAAGAGGTGAATGAGTCTGTAGAGGCACGTGAAAGCTGTTAAATAGTCTTGTCTTAACTTGAGTAGTCTATGCTGAATAGAATATAAAAAAAGACGATTGTGAAGAAGTTGGTGGATGGTTTTATGTGCACGTTTCAAGCTGCACGTTTTATACATATTCCATGCCAAATTTATGAATGAATACTCAGTTACTTCAGAGATACACACTGACTTGTCTATTGGAAGGAATGCAACATGCTGAAAGGAAAATGAGCAACTGCTGGCTCTGAGCAGGTCCAAGAGTTTCTTGGAGCTGAAAATACTGTAGTGAAACTTTTTCATTGACAGTGTGCTCCAGGCTCCTCTGTGCAGACTGTCCCTGCTGACTGCAGGCTACCAGGGATGCAATTGCTCCTTCAGCCTGGAACAGGTCCTACCAGGACTGGCAAAGGCCCTCTATGCCCTGTAGGCTGCAAAGGTTGTTTCTTCTGATCTCAGTTTCTGTGAAAGGCACCGTCTTAAATTTGAGCGACCATGGTAATTGCTCTTGTCATTGCTTTTAGGACAATGAGTATATTTGTTTGCTGGCAAGAATCCCTTGCGACTGCTGTTTTATTTTCTCATGCTATTCTTCTCGTTGTCAGCACTAGTAGTTAAGATTTTGTAATTTAACTCCCACTTTGGGCAGGCTGCCTCCTGTGTTCACCAAGAAAGTATGCTGGCTGTGAAGATAAGATGGTAATTTTCACAGTTCATGTGAACTATAGGACAGAGGAGAAGATCAGTATGTTCTCACGATTCTCTCCTAATGCCAGCATTTAATGATCCATTGAACGTTTTCCTTTGTGCTAAATATCTCCAAAATAACATGTTTATTTTTCTTCCTTTTTATTATGATGACAGTAGACAGAGTGCAACTGCCTTGCCTTTTTCCCCTGTTCTGTTGTGTGTGAGTGACCAGAACATACTGATAGTGTCTCTTTGCTCTCTGAGGCTGCAACTCTGTGCTAACCTCATTATATCAGATCTCTGGAAAGGAAAGAGAAATGAAATGTATCTGTACTTATTTGCCAGTTCCTTTTTTAAACAAAAAGATCTTTAAATACCACTCATTTTGGATTGAGTAAGAATAGAAAATGAGTGTCCAGTTTTCCCAAAGTTTTGATTTGCTATTGTTTAATTGATAAGCACTGCTTTTTTTTTTGCTCACGGTATGGTTAACAGAATGTATAGTCTGCAAAAATAGATTTGAGTTTATGTGAGTGTCGAGGGGATGGCCATTTCCTCATTAGTCAGTGACACTCATCTGATTCTGCTCCCAAATGCGATCAAACAGATTTTATTCTCTCCCCTCCTGCCCTTTGTGCTCAAGAAATTTACAGGTGGGTATGGGTAAGTTTTTCTTGCAAGGTAAAGCCAGAAATGTCTTCAATTTTCTTGTAATTTTTATCTTTTCTTTTTACCCAATGATCGTAGGTGAGGCCAAACAGCTTGCTGTCTCACTACCAGATGTTCACATTTGCTTTTGGCAGAGCTCTACAGATCCATATTTCTTTAGCAGGACTAATATTTTTTTAAGTTTGCATTTTGATGCAAATGTGTTGTAGATGTGTATCTGATAACAGTAACTAATGCACTTTAATATTATGGCTTAATTTTTAGAAAAATCATTCTCTTTTTCTTCTTTTTGTTTTTTAAATTGAAGCAAAGGCCAATATAATACTTCTGCCATCCTTTGATTTTATAAAATATTTGTCAATTCAAATATTATCTACTTACTCATAACAGTGAGTCAGGGATAGTAAATTGATCATTCACTCTGCTTGCAATAGTTTAACAGTGTTTAAAGCTTACAAAGGGATTGCTTTTTAACAGTTGAACATCATACCTTTGGGAATACAAGAATGTATTGGAATGGTTACCTAGAGAGAAAAGTGAAAATTGTACTGTAAACTGGTAGTGGTGTGCTGTGGGGTATTCTCTCTGCAGATGCAACACAGGAAGGGAATTTGTTTGACAGGCTGAGAGAGTTGGGGTTGTCCAGCCTCGAGTAGAGAAGGCTCCAGGGGACTTCATAGCAGCCTTCCAGTACCTGAAGGGGGCTCCAGAAAAGCTGGGGAGGGACTTTTTCCTGGGACCTGGAGTGATAGAATGAGGGGGAATGGCTTGAAACTGGAAGGGGAAAGATTTAGATTAGGCATCAGAGAGAAATCTTCATGCTGAGGGTGAGGAGGCCCTGGCCCAGGTTGCCCAGAGAAGCTGTGGCTGCCCCATCCCTGGAGGTGTTCAAGGCCAGGTTGGATGGGGCTCTGAGCACCCTGATCCAGTGGGAGGTGTCCCTGCCCATGGCAGGGGGTGGAACTGGCTGGGCTGTGAGGTCCCTTCTGACCCAAACCATTCTGTGATTCAACTGTCTGTTATTCCCGTACGGTTCCATTCATTTCATTACAATTGTGGGAATAAGTCCTGAGTTGTTGAAAGAGCACTGTTTAGAACGTATTTATTTATGCTTTGGTAGCTGTGCTTGAAAAATAAACAGACCAGAGCTGCTGCTATAATGACAAAGTTCAAAAGGTAAATTTTAGAGGCAAAATAAAACTTGCAGGTGAGCTGTGTGCTCCTTTGAACTGGCTGGCTGTGTTTGCTGTGGCTTCGAGGCCAGCCCAAAGGTGGGTCATAGCCAAAGCAGGCAGGAGAGCTGCACATGCAACTGGGCACTGCTTCCCAGGAGCCACCCTCCTCCTTTCCTCTCCTCTGAGCTGGTGACAGTGGTGAAGGAAATACTGGGTTGGTTCTCCTGTATCTTATGGAGCTGGTTTGGGTTTGTTTTTTGTTGGTTTTTTTTTTTCAAAATATGCGTAGAAAACCTGAAGCAGTTAAAATGAGAAGATTACTCAGATATTGGTAAATGCACTGAAGGGCCACCCTGAGCCAGTGGAGTCTCTGCGTGCTTCCAGGTGACCACAGGAAGTGTGTCTGACCTCTGCCACGCCTGGCGTGGGAATGGGCAGGGCTGGCTGCCAACTGCGAGAGTGAGGCTGTGAGAGCAGGAAACCTGGACACCGTGCTCTGCTCCAGAAATTCCTGCCCTCTCCATAAGTCTTCCTTAAGAAAAATTTAGGAAAATAATCTTACTAACTTGACATTTTTCATCATTTTGATGCTAATGTCACTGCCTGAGTACAGAGAAATAACATCTGGTGGAAACATTTTTTGTGAAGTTTCCCTTTAGCTCTCTAAAATGCCATTGTCAACCAACAGAGGCCTAAATTCTAGTTGGTGTAAAAATAACTAACAGGAATCTGTTTTACACGTGTATTTTTTTGTTACTTGGTGAGCACCATGAATTCGACAACGTAGAAGTGAAGTTCCTTGAACACGGGTGTGAAGCTCAGGGCAAAGGGAAACAAGACTGGTAATTGGGATTCATCTTTTGCAAATGCTTGAAAGTGACAAATAGATGAACAGTCTGAGTGGAAAAAAACAGTGATCAAATATTTAGTATTTTATGTTGGTTAGTTTTAGAGAATTTCCCCTTCAGGGCAGGTGAGCTCTCTATTACCCATCCCTGCCCACCCTTGTGGTTGAGTGTAGAACCCGTGCAGCTCATTGTGGTACCTTGCATCACCCTGCTGGGACAGGATACCTGCCTTCGAGGTATTGCAGCCTCTAAGCTGGGTACCTAAGTTGGACTTTGAACTGAGATATTCATAATGTAATATGTTTTTGGAGGATGAATGAGTTCTGTGTTGCAACTGTGAATGAACTCTGGATTATTTATTTATATAGTGCTGCATATGAGTTCATATTGGACGTACACATTTCCACATTATTTTACAAATGCATTATGAGTATTATATTAAAAGACTTGCTCAAATGGCTCATGCAGTGGGCAGAAGATTAAATTCTCTCCATTTGTAGATCAGATACCTCAGTCGGAAATATGTGATTGTAATCTTTGAAAAGACTTCCAGCACATTTTTTATTTAAAGCTGAAACAAAAGTTAGAGTGGTTTGTAGTGCAAATAATACTTTCTAATTGTTTTATTTACATCTGTAGAATAAAAACCCTAACAATGGAACTTAAAAACAAACAAGATGAATTAAAAAATGTGAAAGAAGATCTGCGGTATTTCCAAGAAGAAAAGGAAGCTGCCTATAAGCAATCACAAGTGCTCAGGTAAGAACCCATAAAGAGATGTTGATGATGTGCCTCCTGTGAATGTGTCCAGTCAATTGAGAAGATTCAGTGGAGATGCAGGCACAGGCAGGGAGAGTAATGTGAGTGAGAAGAGTGTGCATAACCATCTGGTGCTTCTTGCTCTTCCAGAACGTAGCGAGGTGCTGTCATGTTGGCAAAGGTAAATGGAAAATATGACTGCTGATTGCTGATGTTATTAGCAAGAGGATGAGTTCTTCACAAATTTAAAAGCATTAATTAACACTTAGGGATGTACTACTTGCTTGTAATGCATTGGAAATACAATATTTCTTACATGTATTTTTAATAAAGAGTCAACATAAGGTTGGACATAGTCATTTATACATGATTGCTTTGATATATCAATAAAATGTGATTGTACAGTTGTCTACAGTTTCCTTCATTTACACATATAAGTTCTAAATCAACATTTACAAGGAGGAAACATTATGAATATATTCAATGTACAGCATATCTCATACACTAAATTATTGGAACCCAGTATAGTATAAATGATCATGGAACAGAAAAGTAGTTGCCAAGTTTTCTTTAGTTGCCAAGGTTACTAATATTTTGTCATTTTACAAATGTATGTCTGTTGTGATTTTTCTGTCTTGCAGAAACACATTGGAACACCATTGCTCAACTCTGAACAAGGCTGTCTCACTGTTTCCTTTTATCAGAACTGAACTAGACAGTATTAAAGAAGTCATCTCCAGTAACCTGGAGAACTGGGCTGCCATGAAAGAAGAAATTTTTCTACAAATAAAAACTGTTAGCAAGGAAGCTTTGACAGGTAAGTCATCTTGCTCTCATTTTGGGCAAGATGAAATATTTTTTTTGTTAGTTGAGTGCAACACAGGAAATGAGAAGGTAAAATTTATGAGAGAATTTCTAATTCTGACATGAGCTTGTCCAGACCCAAAGTTTCACAAGACCCTGTTTACTGCTCTGGCCCCACAAGACCTGAGTTGAACTCGATCCAGTTCGTGTCAGATTAGTGCGCTAGACCAATTGTTTGTTAACCAAGTCAGACTGAAAAGGAAGTAATATCAGTACTTACCATGATTTGAAACATAAGTAATAGACTTATTGTGAATATATGGATAGGATTGCAACACAAAGACTTGGAGATATTTTAATTTGCCTCATGCCTCCTATTGCCAGTTTCTTTTGGGTGCTCACATAATACTCAACAGTAAAGGTAAAATATCCTTTTATGGAGCTGCTTGAGGGTCTTGCAGTGCTGCTTCCCCATGCCATGGGCAGGCTGAACCTCTTCTCTTGAGCAACCCACAGATACAGGTTTGGGGGTGCCTTAAATACACGAGCCACTGCCTGTGAGGAAACCTGCACCCGATGTGTAGCAACGACTCCCTCCTTCCGGTTCTGATTAAGAACAAGTAATACCCAGATACAGCTGTCTTCATCTGAGGGGTCTTTGGGATTGAAAGGGACATGGAGCAGCCCATGGGTTGAGAGTAATTCACTTGGCCCACAGCCTGCTTCCTGCTCAAACAAGGGCAGCCTTCAGGAAGGGAGAAGCTGGGAGCAAGTCACAACCGATGACTTGTTCACGAAGGTCGTGCCCAGCCCTCGGGCTGATGGTTGGCCTTGAAAAGTCAGATCTGTCCTTGAATACCATTTTTACTCTGCCTCGGTTAAGAGCTTAGTTTTGTTGAAAAAAGTGTGTAGTAATGTAATTAGACTGTAACATCCAGAGCATCCAAACAGGCCCTGTGCTGACTTTTGCAGCTTCAATAGCCTTTGGACATAACTTTCATGTATGTATTCCTTTCCGTACAGTTTTCAGTGTGCTCAGTGTCTATGAGTTGGTGAGCTGCTGTTTGCTGTGGAAGTTAGTTTTGTCAGGGTTATAAGATAGCAAACAAGTTGGAGAGCTGATGACGTGCTTTCTGTCCTTGTGAGAGGAAATATAAGGGCGTGGTGGGTGTTGTGCATCTTTCACATCATTCTGCTGGTAAAACCAGGTGAATTCCAGTGCAAACTCACAGCTTAAGTGAAGCGTGTGTGCGTGGAGTATCTCAGAAAATGTGTAGCTTCATTTTAAATAATAGCTCCTCAGTAGCCCTTTCTTCCTGTAAAATTAGAAGTAATTTTTAAAGTTTTCAATGATTGCTTTGTTCAGACTGGGAAGAAGTAAGTGGGGCAGCTGTGCCGTAGGAGTGAGTAGGCACGCATCCTGCCGAGACCACGCCGAGGTCCGAACAGAGAGTTCAGGGTGTCCTGAGCCCAGGCAGCAGAGAGCCCAGGAGAGAGGGAGGGCTTAGAGAACCGTGACCAGAAAACCACTCCGTAGTATTCACTTTTTGTAAGAACAATTAATTTAAATGTCAGTGTCAATATCATGCGTTTTGATTCATGACTTCATCTCCTAATTAGACTGAGCCCAGAAAGTATTGTGTGTCTCTAGGGATTCCTCTCTTCCTGTGCTCATTGCCTGCTTTCTGGCTAATAAAGGGAGTATGAATATGCATTTCTGCAGACATCTTCAGGTTCAGAGAGACTCGTAATATTTTAAGGCTTCTTTTCTGGAGTATTCCTTGTTTAATTTGTTGTAATATTTCAAATGTATAGACTATCTCTATGGAAGCAGAAGTTCAGCCTTTCAGGTTCTTTGAACAATTCTATATACTATTATACATGCTGTGTACCCCCAGCTGCATTCAACATGATCCCATTGAGAATAGTACCAAACTGTGTTATACACATCCTTAAATCCAGCTTTCTAAATCAAAACAATTTAGTCACATATCTTTTTTTTTGAGTGTCATTTAACGGCTGTTGTGATCATTATTTATTATATTCATTATTTATTATTCTTTATTGATGTGTAGTAAAATATTAACATACAGTAATTTTTTTTTACCTTACTGCTTTTGCAACAGGCTTTTCAGAACTTGTTTGCCATCTAGATTTTGAGAAGAAAAATGTTACGTGAGGTGACTCTTTATACCTAGACCAGTTTCCTTAGTTAGTTTGAAAACAGCTTGTAAAAGCCTGTGTATATGTACATTGTTTAGCCTTGGTTAATTAATGACAAGTAGAAAAAAGTATAAGAACTTAAAATCTTTTGGTATTTACATAATTTAGCCTAATAATACATCAACTTAAGTGTGGAATAATTGAGAAAAACTGTAGGTAATGAAAATATTTGCACGACAGAATTTGTGTAAAACATATAATGGCTGACTTGACAATAAAATTAGAATTGTTTAGATTGGAAAAGACCTTCAAGGTCACAAGTTCAACTCTAAATCTAACACTGCAAAGTCCACCACTAAACCATGTCCCTAAGCACCACATCTACATGTCTTTTAAATGCTTCCAGGGATGGCAACTCCAATACTTCCCTGGGCAACCTGTTCCAGTGTTTGACAGCCCTTTCAGTGAATAAATATTTTCTAATATCTAACCTAAACCTCCCCTGGTGCAGCTTGAGTCCATTTCCTCTTTTCCTATCGCTCGTTACTTGGGAAAACAGACCAACACCTGCCTCACTACAACCTCCTTTCAGGTAGTTGTGGAGGACAATTAGGTCAGCCTCCTCTTCTCCAGGCTAAACAGTCTCAGGCCCCCCCCTTGTCCTCCAGACCCTTCCCCTTGCCCTTCTCTGGATGTGCTCCAGCCCCTCCATGTCCTCCTTGTAATGAGAGACAGAACTGAACACAGAATTAGACTTCATCTAACTTGAACATTGTCATTAGTAATGTAAATAATACTGATGTAAATTCTTTGGGCAACTGAACATTTAGAATTGTCGTTGGAAATGGCCCAGAAAAGAATTGCAACTACTTTTGGAAATGGTCAAATACACTCATCAAAAAACGTGGCAATGTAGGAGACCCACTGTACCCCACCAGTGATTTATTTATTTACCTTGCAATAAAAACTACCTGGGAAACTCCCTCAGGACTGCTGCTGTTCCATGCTGAAAAGCTGATAAAAGATAGTGACAAAGCCTGTCTTCTATAATGAAGATGCACTTTGTGCTTCCTTTAACAGCTGTGGTTGTCTGAGGAATGAGGAAAAAAATGTAATACACATGCCCCAACATCATCTGAACCAGAAATTGCAAATTGAGCTTTCTGCAGAGACCAACCCCCTTGATATATTCTCAGATTAGCTTCAAAATTAGTCTGCAATTGCTTTTGTTTGTCAACAATGGTTTGTGTATCTTCTTAAGGTAAAAGGCTTGGACTCAAATATTTCTGTCACTTGGAATATATGCATGGATTTTAATTTGATTTTGAGATCTTGGAGGAAATACATATTATTGCTTAGAATAAAGTTTGTGTTATTTGTCAATAATATGTGTTTGACTAAGTACAAGTTATGTGTGTAAAGTGCATAAAGCACTTCTTTTGGCCTGCTGCATTCTCAGAAGAAGTTACTGGTGCACGTGGCTTACGCTGACCCATTCCCAAACTGGGCTTACAGAGTGATGAAGTGGCTCATAAAGCAGGTGTGATCCTTCTTAGTGAAGAAGGTAAATTTGACAACAGTCTATATAATTTTTTTGCCTCCTCAGAAATACCCAAATTGAATCAAAGATTAGCAAAATCCCAGAAAGAGAATGAATGCCTCCAAGAAAAGGTGAAACACTTGATGTTGGTGGCCGACACGGTGGAGCTGAAAACTGAACAGCTTCAAACTTCGCTTCAGCAAGGGAACGAGCTGCAAAGTAGATGCCGTGAACTACAAAAGGAAACGTTAGGTAAGAGACTTTTGACATTCCAAGCAAACGTCCAAATAAAGTGACTGTGCAAAAGAAATGATTTTGAAAGCACTGACGCTGTGGCTGTTGCTGTGAAAGCACTCCCGGGGCCGGCTCGGGCCTTGGTGCAACGTGGGCGTTGTGCAGTCAGGAAGGCAGGATGTCATTCTGAGGAGTCTGTTACCCTGCTGGGAACACACGTCAGCTGTGGGGGTGGGAAACAAAGGAAGGGAGGAAAACGATGAAGAAGGTGGCAATACAATTACATTCTTGCTTGTCAATATTAGGTGAACTATCAGGAGAAGGGGCTGAGATTGAAATTAAAAGAAATGCTGTCGTTTTGAGTGGAAGGCACGGAAAGATTTTTGGCTATTGGCAACAGAACTGAAAAATTGGGTCAGGCTAAGCCAGTCTCTTTTCTCATAGATTCATTAAACTCGAGGCTGTCTAATGACTCACCCTTGATAGGGTGTCTCAACAATCTAGAGAGTCCTCTTGAAAACTATAAGAGCAGCAATAGCATTTGAAATTATAATATCTTGTGAGCTCTGTTGAGACAATAACTCATTTTCAAAAGATACTAATATAAATAATCTTTTTGATCTCTTTTCTCTAAGATCAGTGTTGTATCCTTAGTGCTGGCTCAGAGACATTTCAAGACCTTGAAAACATAGAGGTTGTGCTGTTCCTGGCACAGTTTTGAGCTATGGAATTATCAGTTACCATGATGCTTTATGCACAGGATATAATGTCAAGTTTAAAGCAGTAGGTCTCAATGCCAGTCATGATGAAGGAATTTTACCAATGCTTCAATACCAGTGATAATATCAAGTGTAAGACTGCAAGAGAAGACTTGAGATACCATCCAGTGGGTTATTAACCTGTGTAGCTGAGAACAGTCTTTATTTTTGTCACTGTACACAATACTGTTATGAACACTCCAGCAGTGGTGTGTTTGGTAGAAATGAGCTGATAACTACATTATTTTCCAGTGACCATGTAAGAAGACTTAATCTGTCTTCTTCTCTGTGGTATTTATTAAAAAAACTAACTGAATGCAAAATTAGTTAGATGTTGCTCTGCCAACATTATTCTGTGGACTCTTCACAGCACCCACTTTTGTCTTTCTTTTCTTGGGGAGCTACTGACTGTTGTTCCAGTATCTCAAAAACTTGCCCATGACTTTTTTAGGTAGGCTCACTGTGAGATTGTGGCTGCCTCTTGTCACTTGGTCCTTTGTTCAGAGGAAACTCTGGCAGACGAGATTTGAAGAGAGCGTTGCCTTAAAGGTGTTTAGCAGTCAGTCATTAACCACAGTATCTCATTCTGCAAGACCAGAGTAAATGGAAAGACGTGTCAATTCTATTTAAATTTGCTTTCTCAAGATAATCTCGAGCAGTGTGAAACTTTGTACCTTTTTTTTTGGCTTCTATGTAAAATCACTTGGAGAGATTTTCCAAGAGACACAAACTAAAATGCTACTGCTACATAAATGATATCTGCTGCGTTGATGTTTTGCAAGAGAAGTAAAAAAATTTCTATTTTATGTACAAATATATATTACAATTTTTATATTACAGATCTGTAATATGTTATAATATGTAATCTATAATATATATCTGAGACTAGTGCCTGCATAAAAAAATAATCATAAAAAAGCCAAAATCCAAAATAAACTCAAGATAATGTTGCTAGAAAAGATGACAGAACTGAAGGAATTAACTAGGTGCACTGGTTGACTAAGTCACATTGTCCCAAGAGCAGGAGGTTCCTTGTGACTCCTCATGTGTTGCTTGAGGCTTGTTTGGAAAAGGTGCTAAAAATGCATTAATTTCTTTTGAGAAGATAAGTGGGTTTCTCCTCTAAGAGATTCCCTTTTTATCCACATAATCTGTGTACCTGTATGACTGCCAGCATTGACTATTACAATGCCACGGTGCAAAATTTGGCAATTATATACTTTAGGATATTCTATGTGCTTTGTTTCTTAATGTTCACTTTCTGACTTAACTTACACTGAAGTAACCCTAGAGATTGAGCTGAGAGGCTCTTTCTGTACTAGAAATCACTCAAGCAGGTAGCATCACTCAAAAGAAGACAGCCAAGGTGAGTGGCTCAAAACCAGCACGAGTGTCACAGACCCAGTGAGGATCACTGTGAGGAAGTGTCATGTTTTACTCACACTGTTGCATTCTTTAAGAAGCAGTGAACATAAAATGCTCATTTTGCCCTAATACTGCCTTTCTTCTGTGTTCAATACAACTGGAAAACTTATTTCCACTTCTTTTTTAGGGATACTTTATACTCTGTCTTTGCATAAATTGACACAAATAATGAAAAGTGATCTAAGTGCTTATGATTTATTATTTACCTTTCTCCAGAAATCTGAGTTTCTGCAATATTCAGAATGGGTCTGCTGTCAGGAAAGTATTATTGAATGTGATGGGCACTTTTTTAGGTGGAAAAATCAGTTGAAATAAAATAATCTCAGTGCAAAAATAGCTCCTTCTCAAGTATAGTTTGACATTTTGTTTGCATTGAAAATGGTTGTAATTTTTTTTTAGTATACGAAATAAACTCATGGGTGATGCAATTCAAGTTGTCAGTGCTGGTGTGCAGAGTGTTGTAATTCCTTAGGAACAGTCCTTTGGACAATTTTCAAACCTGTAGTTTTTACCTTTTTATAAGATGCCGTGTTTGGTATAACTTGGATAATTTTGCACATTACTGAGTTAAATATTTCTGGTGAGGTGGTGGGATATGGGCACGTGAAGCCATCTGGAATTCAGCAGTAGTTCACAAGGATTCCTGAGAGCTGGAGAGTTGGCACTTGCTGCTCTTGTAGAAAGGCTAAAGTCCATTTAATTCAGTATCCTGTCCTCACCACTGGAAAACATGATATGGTTCAAAGGAAGGAACTCTAGAGCAACAATTACGGGATAATCTGTCTTCCTTACGTGTCTTGTTGTGGTCTAAGAGGTCCTTGAGCCTAATAGAGCAATCTTTGAAGCTCTGAAAGCCTAATATTTTTACGTAAGGTATTTGTATCATTACATTTATGCTGATATGAAAACTACCCTTAGAGTTCCCTTCCCAGTTTAGTACAGCTGTTTACTTCAGAGGTTCCTGTAAACAGTGAGCTCATGCCTTGTTCATATGCATTGTTAAAGTTCCCTTTCTTTTTCAGTCCTTCATGGAGTTAAAAGGAGGGGAGAATTGTCTTGTTGTTATGTTAGAAGACAGGAAAGAAATGCTTGCAGGCTGTCTTTTTTTTGAAGATTATTTGGTGTGTTATGTATTTTTTTGATGCTTTGTGTTGCTCTATGGCCTGTCTTCTCAAAATCTGAATTTGCTTCTCTAAGATGACACGTTTGATCAGACCATCACTTCAAGCAGTTTCTTGTTTGGAAGCCCTGCAAAGAAGGGCAGTGGAGCTGGAGAAGGGTCTGGAACGCAAGGCTTCTGGGAGCGGCTGAGGGCCCTGGGGTTGTTCAGCCTGGAGAAGAGGAGGCTGAGGGGAGACCTCATCCCTGTCTACAACTGCCTGAAAGGAAGTTGTAGCAAAGTGGGTGTTGTTTTCTTTACCCAACTGGCAGGCAACAGGACGAGAGGAAATGGCCTCAAGTAGCACCAGGGGAGGGTCAGTTCAGGCATTAGGGAAAAGGGTTGTCAAGCCCTGGCAGAGGCTGTCCAGGAAGGTCGTGGAGTCATCATTCCTAGAGGGATGTAAGAGACTTGATCATCTTGCCCTTTGTTATAGCAATGCTTAAAGAAAACCCCAAAGATTGCTCAAGCATTTCCTGTAAGGTGGTCACTCTTTTCAGTGGCTTAAGATATTGCCAAACTTATTCAAAAATCATTGATTAATTATTAATACCAGTAAAGATGGTCATGGCTTCCAGAACCTTGGCATGGGTGGAAAAGTCATTTGATTTTATGTTTAAATCTTACTCTGCAAAAATTTTATTGAAAACCCCCTGAACCTCCTGTTCTCTGAAAAAGGACTTTGAGACGGGGGGTTTGACATAGGGAACCAAGTTAAACTGACTTCTTAAGCCTTTGGAAACTGAATAGGCATTTGTTGGTGCGGTGACTAAACTCTCTGTGGGTTTGGTTTACAAGTCTCCAGAATACAAGGGCTGGGCAGCACTTTCCCAGGTTGTGTTTGTTCCGTGGTGCTGGGCGACAGGAGAGAAAGCAGAGTCCAAGGAGGCTGTCTCTGCTGCCTGCCTCATGCTGAGCCTGCCGAGTGCCCTCCCAGCCTGGATGGGCACAGACCAGCCTGGGATGCTGTGACAGGGATATCAGGGAACTTGGTTTGCTGGCTGCCCTGTAGATGAGCCAGGAAGCACTCCCTGGGCTGTGAAATGCCAGTCCTGAATAGCTGGAGTTCTTTCAGCCTGTGTGGCGACAGGCGCAGGAATCCTGTGGGGGGGGGAAAAACAGTATGTGATTATATCCTGAGCAAATATTTTGTAATGCAGAGTTAATAAAGCATGAAGGAGCAGCTGAGATTTTTATGCATTTAACTGCAGCACTTGCACAATCACTAGTGTGGGGGTTTTGAGTGTTGCATTGTGTGTATCTTATCCTGCGTCATACCCTGCACACTGTTGTTGTCAGTCAGAAGCATGATTACAGCCACTTAATTTTTTGTTTCGAGGCCCCAAGTCTAGTGTCCCATTTTCATTTTGAGTCATCTCCAAAATCCATAGTTATTGCAGTGTTTGGTAGAGTGTTCACAGAAGGAAACTGGAGCTATGTGCTGAAAGAAATAGCTTGATTTGGGTAAGGAGCTGTGCTGGGTGGTGGCTGGGAGGAGCGTGCTCGCAGCAGTACATGTTGAGAGAGAGCTATAACCAACACGTGGCTGGAGTCAGTGTCCATCTGTCCTGCAGCCAGGGCAGTGTGACTGTCTCCTGGCTTCATGCTGTGCAAGGACAAGATGCCTACAAAATATTGTGTGGTTACACCCAACAGGTACAGAAGGGAAAATGAAAGAGCTTTTCCTTTTTCCCCTCTGGCCTGGTTCCAGATGACTCTTAAGATTAAGAGTTCTGGTGTTGGGTGTCCTTGGCTGAGCAACAGCTCCCATGTCCATCTTGGGCACTTTAGTTCTAGTTTCTATTCTTCTACTGCCAGTGAATCGAGGGAGAGACTGTCCTCTGCCGCTGCTGCTCTGGCACCTCAGTGTCCCTCCACAGCTCCCTTTCACCTTCATGCCACCACCAGGAGCTTGTAATGTTTTTACCCAAAGAAAAGTTGATGAAAGTCCCCCATTTACCCCCTTCTGATGAAAAGTTTACTCTGTCCCCGTAAATCCTGTGGATTTATATCTATATCAGCACTGCTGATGGATTTGGTTTCTACCTTTTTGTGTTTTCTGTTCCGTATTTTTGGTTTAAGAAGCTGTCCGTGGTAGTTTCTGTAGCAATGGGATCGAATCCCCTTCTGATGGTGGGGTGTTTGTGACTGTAACAGGACCACATGCAGGAGTTTGTGGGTGTGCCTCCTTTTGCCTTCATTTCTTCCATCCTGCCTCTGGGCACCTCCAGGACTGAAGAACACTCACTGACTTTTCATCCAAAAGGTATTAACAGGGCTTGTGTATCATCTCCTAAGCTTGTTAACCTCTATAGGAAATTGCAAAGTAAAGATGTATTAATCAGCAACCCAGGTGGTGAGTATCACATCTCAAGGGTGGAATGTAAACTTAATGTTAACTTTCCAAAATTACTTCTCTCTTTATCCAGAATCCTTCCCTGAGTTAATTTGTGGAGGACATTTCTGTTTCAGCAGTTACGCTGCCCTTGGAATTCTGCCTCAATATGAGCAACTGTAGGTTTCTGGTTTTGATGAGAGACAAAACTTGGGATTTACTAAACTAAATTATCATTTTTCACTTTGATGTGACATAACTGAAAGTGAAGGCATGACTCTTGAAAGAAGCCTAAAAATGCTGAAATATTTTTAAGAAGTTTTATCCGTGCTGACATCTTTATAAATCCTTTTCCAGTGCTGGCATTGATAGGAGACCCAGCCAAGAACTACCATCTCTGGTTTTGTCTTTTATTTCTCCCTGTCCACTTGAAAGGGGTATTTTGGAAGCTGCTTATTTATGTTTATAAAGAGATTTGAAACTTTACAGTGCTCTACAGAGATAATCCTTCCCTCAAGAAGCCTGTGAAGTGCACTGCCACATTATCTCTTCTGCTCACTTGCCCTTTTTAAATCCGTTTGCAGAGAAGAGGGATTAAGAAAGCAAAGGGTGTATAATGGGTTCACAGAAAGTTATCTTGGTGGTTAGTGTGACTGTGGATTCTCAGCCATCTCGGCGGTGCGATGCTTGAGCAGAAGGGTCACTGTGACCGCCGCTCAGCACGCGGGGCTGTTTGACTCACTGTTTACTTATTTTGCACATGTCAGGTTTCTTTATTAAACTGCATCTAATAAAAAACTTGAAATAGCAGGCATTTTGTGAGGAAAAAAGCAAATAAACCATTGCATGTGGAATTCATATTGAATGCTGCGAAATCTTAATGAACAGCAAAAATATCATTAAGCAGGTTAATGTTTTATCTAGAGCATTTAAAAGTTTATTTTTATTAATAAAAAGTAGTTACTTCATAATAAATAAGTTAAAAAGCAATAAAATGTTTGGTGTGGCTATCTAGAGAAGATTTAAAAGCAGAAAGATTGCTAGCTCAGGCATTTTTTTTCTACCTTTCTTGAATAGATCAGTAAACCCAAATCCATTCATATATGAAGAGCTCTGTCTATGCTGAACTCACTGCTGTATTGGAGTAATAAACTTGGCTGATGCACTGATGATAAAAAAGTCCTCTTTGAAATACAAACCATGATTTTCTTGATGAAATAAGCATCAAATATTATGAGCTTGATGTTGTATTAGAATAAATTAAAGGGAACAAGCAGCACCATTTTTATTATTGCCTCTCTTGATCTTAGTGAAAATCAGTTCCAGGTGGTGGACTCACACCATGTAAAGTCACTGTGTAGGAAATGAAGATGGAGTGTCCATGGTTTGGGGTGGGTTGGTTTCTTGTTTTAGTTGGGGGTGGGTTTTTTCCACAGATTACTTTGACACTAACATTTGTCTTTTGTACGGAAATAGTTCAATGTTCTAGGAAAAACAAAAACATCCAACCAGGATTTGTGATTTACATGTTTTGAAAGGATTTTCCTTTCTGCACCAAATATTTTGAAGGTTTTTGGTTTTTGTATTTGTCATGGAATTATAAATTATTGAATTATTGAATATTTCATATGGTAGCAATCACTTGCAAGAGCTGAAACTGAGCATTAATTTCTACCATTGGCTTTGTGCTTCTCGTGGCTTTCCAAAAATTATCTTTGTGAATTATGTTTTGCCAAGGAGAATTTGATTGCTGGATTCAGACACACAATGCATCATCCAGTTAGCTAGAAAGGGCAGGTCTAGGGAAATGCTCAGTGCAGGGTGAGGCCTGGTGAAAAACTGTCTAATCAAATAGACTCTCAAAAAAAAAATCAATAATGCCTTGTGATAGCCTCTTCTTCTGTATTCTTAGGGTTGGGAGTGACAGAAGAACTGCAATAGCACGTACTCTAAAAGAAGGGAGCTGATATCTCTGCTTTCAGTTTTTATTACCAGCCAAATCCTTTCCTCTGCTTAATTACAGATATAGAATAATTTTTCTTCATGAAGCCATTGCAGTTTTTCTTTAGCCCGTTTCTCGTTGTGGCTTTGCCTCTGTATGGGTTTAATTGCTTGGCTAGGCACGTGAAATCTGTCTTTTAAATCTTTTGATGCTACCGCTTCATAGGCTACTTAAGTTACTAAATATAAGCTTTGCAGTGGTCTGCTGACACAGTAAGGCTAATGAGAGATGATTGAAAAATGCAGCAGCTGCAGGAGTAGCTGGGTAGTTGGAGTGGGGAATGTTAGTACTCTTTGTAGAAAGAAGGAGCAGAGTTTTCATGTACATGAAGTGTCTTTAATGACACTTTAAAGACCGCTTTGAAGAGCTTTGAAAATCCAAAGAGAGCATAGTTTCCTGTAGTTTTAGGTAGGCTGCAGTTCAAATATCCCTTATTCAGACTACAAGTACTGTTGAAATACTTTTTATTATTATTAATTCCTCTGTGTACTGGGAATTTGCAGGGGGAGAGCTGGGGAATGCAGTGTTGGTCTTTGAACAGTGTGACAAATGGGTTAGACGAAGCAATGGCTCATTAGTGCTTTTCAGCAGTCTATTACAGTGGGAGAGGAAACAGATGAACACGATGGCAAAACCAGCTCCTAGTTCTCTTCAGCTAGGTGTTGGGATGATGCTGTGCTGGGGAATGATTTAGTAACAAAAGGGCCCCACTTTGCTTCTTAAGGAAAGGCAGGAGTCGATGTTAAAGGGAATGCATTTATTATGTTTCATTGCTTGGCCCTAAATACTGAGGAAAAAAATATCCAAGGGCACTTCAAGTCAGCAGCTCCGTTTTCTCACCTTCAGTTCTCCCAACCAATGGGTAAGTGGAGGTATTTCAAATGAATTATTTTACATAGGAGAGGCAGGCCTCTAGGAACAATTCAGACACTTCTCAGCTTGGATTCACAAAGGCAGCAACGTAGGCAGGAAAACTCAGGCTTAAAGGCCAAATGCTTTGAGGCCGAAGCGTGAACCCTGGCCGTGGCTGAGCTTTGACTGCAGAAGTGCTTGTGACGTGTCACTCGTGCAGTGGGGGAGCAGGGTTTGCTGAGAGACTGCTCTTTCTCTAGGTAAGCACTTTGTAAGGTCTTGGAAAAGATCACAGTCATGTTTGCATGGTCTATGCTGTTGGTTTTATTCTTATTCTTTTGAGGGCACTGAGGGTGTTCTGGATTTGTACCACACAAAAACTTCAGAATCTGGTCCCTTTTCTTGCTCTTTCTATGCTTTTTTTTTAAATATACAGATATGAAAGAGCTAACATAGTGTTCCAGACCTGAGGTCCAGAAAACTCAGTCCTGGCAGAGGTCAGCAACATATGCTAGGAGAGATAAGAAACAGGCACTCCTTTTTCTGGCACATCCTACCAGTTCCTGGCAGCTTTTAGTGATTTAGAGGCTTCCTGGTGGCACTGGTCAGGTCAGCAGAAAGGATGTAAATCTGTACAGCTGGAGCCTGTCCCTGCACTCTTTCCAGACAGGCCTGTGCTTGTGAGTCACAAATAAAAAGGAGTAATTTATTGTGTATACAAAAAATAATTTATCTTGAAGAACATAGTACATGAAATAATATAAATAAAAATAAATAGTTCTGTTCTGTGCGTGCAAGGACTTTGAGTATTTAGTTCACTACTTTGGTCTCCTTAGAAACACACAGTGAGACAAATTATTCCTAGTATGACACAGTAATTTTTCATGTACGTATTTTGTATTTCTCACAGTTTCTCTACTATGCTTTTAAAATAAATGTATTTAAAAGAATCTATGTTAAGTGTACGTCCTAATTTGGTCTAGCATTAATGGTCTGAGAATATGTAAATATTTTCACCCCTTTTGACAGAGCTTATCAACCTGTTTTCAGGGCCTTGTAGGATGCTCTAAATAGGTTTTAAAGAATACCTACAACCTCCTGTTTTCCAGAATATCAGAGAAATGAAGCAACGTGAGCTGGGTTCCAGTCATCTCTGCCAGGGATCTGTGCAGCTCTCTCCATTTCTGTTTCCTGACCACCTTCCAGGACCAAGCTACCCGTGTTTTCCTGACCCTGGTGTTTTCCAGCAACATGTGCTTGTGGCCCAGAAAGCCAACCATATCCTGGGCTGCATCCAAAGCAGTGTGGCCAGCAGGTCCAGGGAGGTGGCTCTGTCCCTCTGCTCAGCTCTGGTGAGACCCCACCTGGAGTCAGACCCAATGTAAGGAGGACATGGACCTGTTGGAGTGGGTCCAGAGGAGACAATGAAGATGATCCGAGGGCTGGAGCACCTCTGCTGTGAGGACAGGCTGAGAGAGTTGGGGTTGTGCAGCCTGGAGAAGAGAAGGCTGCAGGGAGACCTTAGAGCAGCCTCCCAGGACTGAAAGGGGCTCCAGGAAAGCTGAGAGACTTTTTCCTGGGACCTGGAGTGATAGAATGAGGTGGAACAGCTTTAAACTGGAAGGGGAAAGATTTAGATTAGACATCAGAGAGAAATTCTTCATGCTGAGGGTGGGGAGGCCCTGGCCCAGGTTGCCCAGAGAAGTTGTGGCTGCCCCATCCCTGGAGGTGTTCAAGGCCAGGTTGGATGTGGCCTTGAGCCCCCTGATCCAGTGGGAGGTGTCCCTGCCCCTGGCAGGGGGGTGGAACTGGATGGTGTCTGAGGTCCTTTCCAGCCCAGTCCATTCTGTGATTCTGTTCTACGACCCCTTGGATTCTCTGTTTCTTTTTGCTGCATTTGCCCTGCTCTGTTTCTGCCTCAGTTCCCTTTCAGGAATTTTTTGTCCCCTGTGTTTGAGTTTCTGTCCATCCAGTCCTTTCCATGCCTGAAAGAGCTTAACTACTGCTCACCATTTCCTGGTTGAAGGACACTTCTCACACCCACCAACCTCGGGGAGGTTTCGTTCAGTCCAGCAGGGGAACAAAAGCGTATCTCGATCTGAGGAAATACAGGGAGTGTCTCACGGGGTGTTGTGTCCATGCATATAGGGACCAGGTCTCTGAAATTGATCCTAGAATGAAATTAATTGCACAAAGGAAACTGTATCATGACAAGAGCCAGGCTGGTGCTGGCTGGCCCAGAGAGGACCCAACAATGGTCTGGAAGGTCCAGGAGGGGAAATAGGAAGGTGGTGGATCCTAATTTTCCAGAGAAGTGGCAACTGGTAAGGCAGGGAACCCTGGCCTCAGCTTTGGAGTCTCCAGCCTTGGGGATCTGCAAGACTGGGCTGAAAAAAACAAAAGATAACCTGATCTGGTTTTGCCAGCAGCACTGGTCTGGGCTGAAGGGTGAACTGTGCCACCCCCAGGGGTCCCTTCCAGCTGTCCTCTCTGTGAATCTGGACTTGGCTTTATGAGAATTTCATAAAGATTGATAGAATAAAAAATATTTTAATCTGTGATTCTCCTACAAGTCAGTCTGATGGGGCTCATGCACCAAGACTGGGTGTTTCTAGTCAGCAGGACCGGAGGGCAGCATGTGCAGCCTCCCCAGCCTTTCTGCTTCTCGGTGAGAGCGTGACCGGGGCTGCCCCAGCTGCTCATTCTCAGCAGTGACCAGGGTGATGAGTCAGAGCTGGTCTTGTTTAAACCCAACGATCTGCCAGTTGTTCCACAAATCGTGCTTAAATGAAGGGAAAATGAAACTACTTTCTCCCTGTGCTGTTTTCCGTGGGCTGTAGGGTAGTGATGTGGTTCGGACGCAGCAAACCCACTTGTTTGCAGTCCCCAGGATGGATGGCATTTCTGAAATTGGAAGCAGATAAACGTGGCATTTATTCTTAGATTGCACAGTCATTTTAGACCAGAGACTCAGTGACACACACCAGATTCATACCATGACTGGCATTGACCTGAACAGAGCTGTGCAGTTGGGTTTCTGTCCCCCAGCAGCTGAGCTGGGGCTGCTAAGGCAGAAGGGGCTCAAGCACTGACTGGGGTCTACATGTCTTCAATGGTGAGAGTTATTCAAGCTAACCTTTCTTGAAAGTCTTAACTGCTGGCAAATAGTCTTCCTTTCCTTACATGGGTATAAATCACTTATTTAAATGACACCAACATTTTCAGAAAGTATAGATCTTTTGTAGGTTTTGCAGGAAAAGTAGAAAACTACACAGTTGTATCACACGTGCTTCTGAGCTGATATCACTGTGAATCTGTTACGAATTAGCTGCAGGACTGATGGCTTTTGGAGTCAATGCTTACTCCACATGACTATATTTCACAGTGCTATTTTTTTTTCTCTCACTGAAAGCCTTACCAGTTGTTGCTGTTTCCAGAGGAGGAGCTGGAACCTTCACTCTGCACCGTGCTGTTGGCCAAGCAGCTGGAGAGGATGCAATCTGGGTGGCTAAATTCCTGAAACCCATTTTTGGGCAGACTCTGTGCTCAGAGTTCTGCAGACACCATGGGCTGCATCAATGAGAATTTGTCTCAGTAGGAGGAGGGAATCACCACCTTTGGTTCTTTCGTTCCTCATTTTTGTTCTTTGTGTATGTTTTGTACTGGGTTCCCCACACCCTGTATCTTTCCTTGCCACAACAGAATCTCACTTTATGGGGGAATATAATGCTACTCAAACACTGAGGTGTAGGAGAGGCAGTCTCTGTCTTATCCACCTTTTGATCCCTGTTTGAAGGCAAGACTGGTCGCACGTGCTGCCCGAAAGGTTACTCTTGGCTGTTTATGGCTATGGCAAGATACGTTGTGAATCACAAAGATAAGTAAAATTAAACATGAGTGATACTGAGATGGATTGGGACAGAACAGTCTTTAAAATGTAGTGGTACTTAAAGCATTGAAATGAGTATCAGTATTACAAAATGTGAGAGCTTTTTGTTGGTTTTGCTTGTTTTACAATAAGGTTTATTTTCATTACTGAATAACCTTTTTTTTACACAAGCATTTGAATAGTTTTTCCTCTGTTCAGCAATCTTGCAGGGTAAGTTTCCAGTTCTATTACCATTCTCCTTTATTAGTTCCTGCATTTTTACTATATTTTTTCAAACTTGATTGAAATCTGTATTATTTAGTCTTTGTGGCTGTGGGTCTGATCCCTCAGCCTTTCTTCTAACCAACTCCCATTGACTTTGGTGGGAACTCTCTCTGGAGAAGACTTGCTGAAACCAGACAGATAATTGAATCCATCTACTCCGTCATCAAAAACTCCTCTCCAATGCTCAGTCAGTATGAAAACCTCTCAAAACAAAGTGAATAAAAGAAGAAACAGAGCTGAAAGAGACCACCCAAAGTACTAGAACCAGAATAAGCATGATCCCTCTCTTTTATTCCAGAACTTGTGTCCATAATCCCACATCTACGAAAAAAAGACTGCAGTTATTAATAATTTCCAGAGATTGTTGGTAATAATATTTTTTAAAAAGCTATCAAAAAGGGAAAAAGCTTTGGGAAAATGAGCTGTCCTCGTGAGAAGAAAGGCAAAGGGCTCTCCTTCTGCGTTGTCGATCTACAGCAATTTGGTCTTAATCTGTTTTAACAAAGCAGTCACATTGCAGCAGAACTTGCTGTTGTCAATTTGGGATTGTTCCCACATGTTCTCTCTAACATCTGCTTGGTGTGTGGAGCCAAAGGGTCTCCTTTTTCTGCAGGCATTCAGATCCGTTTACTTCATGAGGCAATGTCAGGATGAATGACAGGAAATTAAACTTGAGTTATTTAGCTTTGGGAAAGAGTACAGAACAATACCTTACTGAAGAGTGCCCAGTTGAAGAAACTGAAATCAATGAAAGCAACTGCAGGTGGTCTAATCTGTCCTCTGTGCGCTTGGCCATGGCTTCCCGTTCGTAGAGGAGGTGCAGATGCCAGCTCTGAGCAGCTTGGCCGGGTGTCTGGTGTGCATTTTTTTTGCTGCAGATAACAGGACACAGATAACAGTGACTGCATGGCTCTGATTACAATGGGAATTTGTCAGAGAAGGCTTTTAAACAGCTGAGAGGAATGCTTGGCAAGAACACTGGCACACAAACACAGTCATAAGTTCTCAGTGATTTATCTCTACGGGTTCTGTTCAGCAGCATGGATGCTCAGTGGCTCTTTCCCAGGGAACTTGGAGAAAATGTGGTTGGCTTTCCAGGCACAAAATTGGAACAGTGAGAGCATACTGAAAGATTGTATACCACTGGTTTGGAGTAGGTTTGACAAGCAGTCAGAGCTACCCTCACCAGGTATTGTGGTCATGCACCACCAGTAAACGCTGGGCACCGTTGTCAGTAGCTCTGTGGAAGAGGGTCAGACCACCTTCCAGCAGTCTGAGGAGCACAGTCAAACCAAAGCCCCTGAGGAAGTGGTACCACAGGAACAATGGCAGGGTAATAGGTTAAATGTAGGCTACCCTTTTCTAAGTGTCATCAGCGTCCAGTGCATTAGAACAGAAGTGCAGCCATGAGGGCTGGGAATGTCCCCTAATTCCAGTAGGAGAAGAGAAGGTGGGAGTATCCATCTCTTTTCTTCCTCCAGGAGCTGAGGTCAGCAATCTTCAATCCTTGGTCATACCCAGCTTAGAAGCATTATGAATACTGAGAAGCTATAGAATCTGAAACAATTTGATTAGAAAATTCCTTTCTAATGCTTGCAAAGCTGCTAATTGTGTAACTCAGTGCACGGGAAAACACAGAGTCATCGAGGGTGAGGAGCAACTGGGAGAGCAGATGGAAAAACATTGAACCAGGTTGTAGCTGAGGAGTTTACACGCAGTTGTGTGGGCTGTTGAACAGGATTAGTGCTGCTGAGCACAGCGCCGGGGAGGTGATGCTGGGAGGAGCCACCTCTTTCTTCCTCACCTCAAGGCTCTGCTGGCTCAGCCGTTGCTGCGCGGTGTTCCAGGGTGGGAACGTGTCCTGTGGCTGTTGCTGCTAAGACCAGTGTTCTTGGTAGCGTCAGTACCATCTTCCCAAGAGGTGTTGGCTCTCCCCCAGCCACTCATCCTTGCTGTCCTCTTGTACAGAACCTGCTCTTCACCCATGGGGCAGGCACTGGCTCTTGGAGGGAATAAATGCCACTTGGGACGGAGTGTGAAGGAAGTGGAACTTAAGTTCTGCCAGACTGTAGCTTGATTTATCTTTATTTATTTAAAGTTTAATTTAACTGTTGCCAGACCTTTTCACTTTCCATTTCTTTCCAATATTGTCATGGGAAAACAGCCATCACCACAAAGCTGGAAGTAACTTCTTCCTATACGATGAAGAGGGTCAATCCCTATGGATTCCTGGGACTTCTTTTGTCTAAATGCCAACATATGGTATCTAATTTCTCCTGATTTTTTAATTTTCCTGAAAGTGTAAATGGTAACTGTTCTCTGCTAGCTGAATACAGATAGCAGTAAATTATTAGTAGTAGCTAAGAGTAAAGATGAGTAAATAATTATGTATACTTGTGATATCCTTCTCCTTTTAATATATGCAGTTTCCAGAATGATCAGAATGTTAACTGTGTGTGCATATATTTAGAGTTCATCTTGTTTTGAAGTTTTGTGGACTACTTCCCTCTTGAAAAATTAAAATATAGCATGGTGGTATTCCATGAAAGACAGTTTCTGGAATTTACTGGAGGATTAGTTTACAGCAATCTAGCTACATTTATGTGATTTTTTTTTTTTCATTCATTCATTCTCATCTTCAAAGAGAGAAAATTTACCTGGTGAAAGTTTAGTGCAAATAACCTGTCATTTGTATATCTTATGAAATGGGAAAAAGAAATTCTAGATGATTTGTAGTTTGACAGGAACCTGAAGGCTGCTTATAACTCGCAGCAGTGTTGTGTTCTTGGGCCTCCTTGCTGAGTGCAGGAGACCTCCTGCCTCTGTTGGATACCAAAAGGTGCTTTGGGCAGTTTTATGAGGAATGCCAAGCAGATGGACAGACCTGGAAATAGTCATCATCATTTACCCCTCCAAACCTTCTCAAATAATTCACTTGGACAACAGATGCCAGAAACTCTTGGGAAGTCAATAAAATAATAGCTTAGAGGGTTCTAAGGAGCCCTCATTTCTAGATATGCTTTTGCCTCCTGCATGATTCTGTGCAAGGTGTTTTGTGAATATCTGTGATGAGCAACGTACGTGTTAAAATAGAGCAAATATTCACTCCATTCAAACTTTGGGAACTTTTCACATTAGTCAAACAGAGCTTGCAGCAGAATGTGTGTAGAAATAATTATAAGATGTGAATTCTAGTTTTTTGTAACAATAAGGGTTTTTCAATTGCAATAATGTATTAATTCCAACCTTTTAAAGACAAGGAATTTGTTATACAAGCAACTGGCTTATATGGTTTGTAAGCAGTGAGAAATGGATTCAAATCTTACAAATTGTAAAACTGCTTTTTGACAGATGCCCACTTTGTGTTTCTCAGAGGCAGTGCTGTGATGCACTGCTCTGCCTGTTTGAGGTGGGAGGGAGGAGCTCCATGTCTGAGCTGCAAATAAAACACAGTATGTATAAAAGTTAATTATTTTAGCAGAAATACACACATGAAACTCATATTTTTGTTTTCAGATTTAACAAATCAAGTAGAGACAATTGGACTGAAGCTGCAGAAAGTAACATCTGAAATGGACCACTACAAAAAGCTGTTAATGTAAGATTTCTGCTTGCCTGATTGTTTTGCCACTGCACATAGAACACTTTCTTTTCAGAGAGAGCTGCTTGTCAGGGTGGTTTGAGAAGGTTATAACCAACAGAGAACATATTTCACCTTCATATTAAAGAGTCTGTATTTCTAACCAGCTGACTGAGCGTGTCTGTGGACGCAGGGCTTCCTTCCTCCAGCTGTGTTCTGTGATACAGCAAAGAGGAGGCCTAAGGCAGCTCAGTCTGACAATTCCTTTAACACACAAAGTGTAGGATAGATTTTGTGAAATCCACATCGTTTCTGGACTAAAGAGATGTGTGGAAAGTAGTATTTCACATTGTAGGTTTGGGCTGGAGGGAAAGGTGCCGTAAAACTAATCAGAAACTTTAGTATTTAATCAGTGACTGTGGTTTCTATTTTTATTTTATTTTTCCCCAGAAATGTAAACTTGCTGTGACTTTTCCCCGTGCACCAGAGTGCTGTTGCAGTTTGTAATTTTACTGTGTCTGTGGTTTCAAGTAAGAGTATACTAAATTAATAGAAGGAAAAAAAGAGTCTGTAATCAAATAGTTGTTGGAGCTGACTGAGAGGAGAGGGCTCACACAGAGCGAGTGCCTCTGCTCACTCCATCTCCAGCCCATCCAAAAGGAGTGGTGCCCACAGCAGTGCCCACCCCAGTCCCTGCTGCTGCAGCCCATGGATGTAGGGGGGGCAGAAATAAGTCCTCTGTCAAAATCTGAGGAAATAAGAAGGAAAACACACCTCTTCTTCTATTTTTTTGTACCTTTGCACGCTGTTCTCCTGGGTTGAAGTTTTAATGGCCAAGCAGGGGCTGTGCAGCAGTCACCACATTCCCTGTTGCCTCTGTGGGAGCTGCAGTGGGCACCCAGGATCAGGGCAGGTGCCCTCCTGGGTCACATCCAGATGCAGTGGTGCTCAGTGGGACCTGTGCTGGCACCTCAGAGCTGGGATCTGAACACTTTCCTGTGTTTAAGAGCCTCGTTGCTTGCAAATGGCCTAGAAAATTGTTCAGAACCAGCAGGGCTTTATAGTTCACTTTATATCACTTTATAATGCACCACTGAAAATAAGAATTGCTGTTTCAAATGTTAAGCTCAAGCGTAATGAACCGGTACTGCCAACCTTGAGACCAGCTGTCATCCATCCTTTTGTGTGTTTTCCTGAAATTTAAACAAGGATTCATTCTTTTATCACAGAATCCCAGAAAGGTGGGGTGGGAAGGGCCCTCTGGAGCTCATCCAGTCCAACCCCTGCTAAAGCAGGGTCACCCAGGGCAGGAGGGCACCCAGGTGGGTTTGGATCTCTCCAGAGAAGGAGACTCCACACCCTCCCTGGGCACCCTGGTCCAGTTTATGATCTCTACTTTCTGGTTCCGGTTCCTGTATCCAGAGGGTCTCATCATAACAAAGTGGCAAATATTTGGAATGCTTAGCAACAAAGTGTTTTAATGATAATACAAGTATTGGGTGTGAGAAGAAGATTACATGAACATACTTAAATAAACACTAAAGGGTTTCCAAATGTAATATTAAAATTCAATGTAATATGGATACAATTTACTAAAATAACATTCTCTGTCTGTTTCAATGTAAATATGAAGCTTAACCATGGATATTAACTGGTGAAATGATGACATAATGATGAGAAACCTGCAAAGTTTCAAGCCATTTGTTCATTTTTATTCATACCTTGAAACTTGCATCCGTGTTGCAAGATCTCGCTTTCTTTTTTGCAACATGAAACTTGTGATCCTAAATTAGGCTGAGATTACATTGGAAGTGTAACTTCCAATTACTTAAAAACATTAGCTAGAACTGAAAGGTCTTTTTGTTTGTTGCTTACCTTTTAAATGGAACAGAAAATGCAAGTTAGATAATACATCAATAAATGATGTTCAGGTTACTGTGTTGAGTAAAGGCTCTCTTTGGACAATACACAATCTTTTATCTTTTCTTAGGGTGAAATCAACAGAACTTGATGTCTGTCAAAATGAACTGAAAAAAATGAAATATGAAAATGGACTTTCTGAGTCAAGGTAAATACTGAAATTATATTTCATAACACTACATGTACATTTCTAAGCAGTGAGAGCAGGAACTTTATCATTTTAATGAGTTTTTATACAAGATTTTTTTCTATTTCTGTGTTCAAGTTGCTTGATTTAACTTCTTAAAGAATAGATAGGTTTTTGTCTAATATTTTATTTTCCATGTATAAATTGTCTGTTTAGTTCCTCTCAGTAAATAACAATATGGTGACTACAATGCTGATAATTTTTATTTCATCTGTAGACTCACAAAAGAGCTCAAGGAAAAGGAGGAATCTCTTCAAATTTGCCAACAAGTATGCAAACACTTACAGGAAGAAGTAGCTGAGAAAGAAAGGAAAGAAGAAGATCTAAAAAGAAGAACTGGTCGGTCAGAAAGTGAGCTGGAAACACTGAAAGCTCTTCTTAGACAAACAGAGGAAGAGGTGGTGATGTTGAAACAAGAGAGGTAATGGGAGCTGAGTCACCACGGGCGATGTCCTGTGACCCTGTGCTCAGCTGAGCTTGTCTTTTTGGGCATCTGTTGGCAGTGGCACTGGGCAGACTGGGAGAGAGCAGCTGGTCCCAGCTCTGTGCTCAGCACAGCCCTGCCCTGCCACTGCCCCCTCTCCTCTCCTGCTTTTAGGACAACCCTGAAAGCCTTGGCAGCCCTGAGCTCGTATCCTGAAATTTTGGAATTAGTTGGATGGCTTTTAAAAATTATTTCAGTATAGACAAATCTCAAATGAAAGAGAAAAAAAAAAAGAAAAATCCTATTTAAAAAGAAGAAGAAAAAAAAATCCTCGCTTTGCAGTTCAGGGCTTCACACCAGGCTTAATCAAACCCCCCATTTATTGTAGGCTTAACCAAACCTCCATTTATTGTAGGCTTAATCAAACCCCCCATTTATTGCAGTTGTCACAGCTGCTATTGGTTATGTGAGCCTTGTAGAGCAGCAGCCCCAGAGGGTTTAAATTCTTGTAACTTACATTATTAGCAACTTGCAAACCATAACAATGCTATAAATATTACAGTGTGCCAGGTTATTGGATGGGGTCTTGTGTGAAGGATTTGGTCACGTGTACAGAGGACTTCCTGCCAGTGATTCTTCAGTTACTGATAAATTAGCTTGTCTTTTATTGGCAAAATAGTAAGTGCTGTCCCCTGCTTAAGACACAGCAGTACTTCATTGCTTTGATTTGTGTAGGATGGAAAATGTGGCTTTGGGACAAGATAAACATTTTTTGAGAGTGAGGTACACCAAGAAGCACTAAGCTAAGATGTCAGGATGCTGGAGAGTGTCCAGAGGAGGGCAACGAAGATGGTGAAGGGGCTGGAGCACAAGCCCTATGAGGAGCGACTGAGGGAGTTGGGGCTGTTTAGTCTGGAGAAGAGGAGGCTCAGGGGAGACCTCATTGCTCTCTACAACTCCCTAAAAGGAGGTTGGAGTCGGGCAGGGGTTGGTCTCTTCTCTCAGGTGACCAGGGACAGAACTGGAGGGCATGGACTCAAGCTTGGTCAGGGAAAGGTTAGACTTGATGTGAGGAAAAAGTTCTTCACTGAAAGGGTGATTGGCCATTGGAATGGGCTGCCCAGGGAGGGGGTGGAGTCACCGACCCTGGAGGTGTTTAAGGGGAGACTGGATGAGGCACTGAGTGCCATGGGTTAGATGATGGTTGGTGTTAGTGTTGGTGTTGGTGTTGGGTTATAGGTTGGACTTGATGATCTCGGAGGTCCTTTCCAACCTTGTGATACTGTGATATTAAAGGGTTTGAATATTCCCTGTACCATAGCACTTGCATGAAAAGGTATTACATGTTAATTTAAGTATATTTCCTTCTACTTTAACCCCAGGTTCATGAGTTGTTCCAGGTGGTACATTGCTAATAATCTAAGTTACAAGAAATTAAACTCTCCAGGGCTTTTGCTCTACAAGCCTCACGTAACAAGCAGTAGCTCTAACAATAGAAAGCACTTGGTGGTTTTAATTCAAAACCTATTACAATTTTTTAATTAGTGATGTCATATTCTGAGTTCATTAAATACACTTTCTGATTCGAATATTGCTACAGGTTTTCAACGTTCTTCAAAATTTAACTTGAGAAATACTAAAAATAATGGAAGTTTAAATATCCGTGTGTGGAAGAAAAATCAACTGTGTTTTTTTCTTTAAAACATGAAATTCATAAAGCATGTCGTGATGGCATTATGCAAATGCTAAGGAGTGGTTTCTGCTGTGCCTCCAGGCTCCAGGCAGGATTGCTGGGCTTTACTGCACAAAATAACACACAAAGAGGAAAAGGCAAGCCTTTGCCACAAAAGGGCTTAATTGCAAGAAAATGACATAGCACCAATCTGGGCAGAGCACATATTTACATACGAGTTTTTGTGGTTTCTAGGGAGTTAATGCTGATTTCTCATCAGAACAGAACAGAGCAGCTGCAGGAAACACTAAGGCAGAAGATGCGGAATGAAGATAACTGGAGGGAGAAGGTAATAGTGGATGTGCAGTTGGCACCCTTTCAATTCCATCCCTCTTTTTCTCTTGCAGTCAGCTGTCACAACTGAGCACAGTGAGCCAGGTACTGATCTCCTCAAGTGCAGACATGTCAGTAGTGCTCTTTGTACGACAGGTTTTTATGGGTGATCCCTCTACACAGGCTGGAACTGAATCCAGAAGGTATTTGATATGAGCATTTATGGACTTGGCAGGTTTGATCCCAACTTTCAGGTTATTTGGAAAGTGTTTGTGGTAGGAGTGCAGTCCCCTGAAAGCCCAGGTAGGAGGAGCAGGACTGCACCAACTGAACCTCGTCCTGCAAAGCTTTCTGCTTTGCCCAGGTGCTCTGCACCAGGGGGAGCAGCAGGAGAAGTCCAGTCCCACAGGCCATTGTCCTACAGGAGCTCCAAGGGGGTGAACACAGAGAGCCCACCCTGTGCTGTGTGCAGCACTCCACATTATAAACCCCAATCCTCAGTTCTGGATGGGGGAGTGCAGCAAGGTCTGGATTTCTTTCCTAACACATCTGGCAGAGAAGCATAGGAAAGCACATATTTAATATTGAAGCGGTTTCCCAGTAAAAAGGAGGTTGAGCATGGTTGACAAAGTGGAGAGAAGACAGAGCCTTCCTGCTTGCAGGTTAGGTGAACTGAAACTGAAGATTGCTATTTGTATAACAAATCTATAAAATAAATAATATGCCCTTTCCTTAGGAGACAGGTATTTGCAAACCAAAGCAGAGCTAAGCAGACAAGCTTGTGCTGTAGCATAGTGATTCTGGAGCTATCAGGAGTTGTCAAAGGCTGTGGAGTTGTTGGCTGTACAGCTGACAAGGAAGGCAGCTGTGGATGCAGGATATGTGCTCCTGCCATCCCTGTGGCAGTTGTGTCACTCATGGGCAAGTGAAGAAGCAGCATGACAGTTTTATCTTTTCCAAGTCCTCTGTAAACATGAAATTTGTTGTTTCAGTATGAATCCGTGGCTCCCTCTGGCATCAGGGTGAGTCCACTCATGGATGGAGAGGAAAATGAGAGCCTGGGGGTGCAGGGAGGCTTTTGCAGCTGAGGATTCAGGGTATGTGTCCCTCTCCAAGCAGTCTTCCTGCCACATGGTTGAGAGGCCCCTCGTGTGCATGGCCTGGCAGGTCTGGGTGCCACAGGCTGAGCAAACAGCTCGGTGGGAGATGGCTGTTGGCTTGGTGAGCACACAGCTGGTGATTACAGCATGGGCACCTTGGCAGGAGGTGGGTAGGGATGCAATGGGGAGCTGGGGAGGGGGCTAAGGACCACAGTGCATTGGGGGAGGAAGGTGGTTAGCCTGGGAAATTGGGAAAGGAGCTGTGGTGGCAGAAAGAAGGCACATGGCTTGTCCATTCATGCGAGCGGGAGGTCCTCGCAGTAAAAAGAGCTAAAGGAGTGCACAGTGGAAGTCCCAGAGCTGGGAGCTCCTCTTTTGTACTGGGCTTTGAGCAGCCTCAATTGGGAATTGGGACCTTCAGCTCTGCTCCGCAGAACAGGTCCCTTTTTCATACCATTTGGGGTCATGCTGTGAAGTTCTGAGCTGGAGACTCTAACTGGGATTGGAGAGTGAGCTGGGAGGCTTTTCCAGTGGCATCTGGAAAGCTGTTTGCCACAACTGGGAGCATGTAAACTGGTTTGATCTGCAACTTTTTTCACGTGAGCACCACCCCCTACTGAATATAAGAATTTTTTTTAAAAAAAAAAATCTATGAAAGAAAAATGGCAAAGAGTATTGAACAAGAGCTGACTTTTCTAATTTTAGTGTACATAATTGCTGAGCAAAATTACTGTTGTCTGCTTTTTTGTTTCCGTACGTGAGAAGTGTCTGAAAAGCTTTATTTAGTCTTAGGAAAAATTTTGGATTCCTAGCAATTAAGATCAGTTGCATTTCTTTTAAAACTCCTTAACCTCCCTGCCTGTAGGATATAATTTTAGAATGAGGTCACACTGTCTGCATAATCACAGTGTGTTGTTCAACCTGACACTGAAACAAGATAAAGACTCCTACTAGTAGGAGAGAGCAATTACCACTTTGGTATCACAGCCATTAAAATGCAGTGAATGTCAAGTGCTCTAAAAATGTTCTCATCAGACAAAAGAATCAGAAATGTGACCAAAGTTATCTTTTTTTTTTCCTTAGGTCACTGTGCCATTGCATCAGTATCAAGTGTTGTGGTTTTCTATTTAAAATACAGAGAAACCTTAAATTGTTTCAATGGAACCTAAAAAAATTATTTCTTTTACGAAATATTGATTGATGTAAACATTTGTTTTATGGATTTTTTTTTAATATTAATTAACAAGTGGCACGTAAGTGGTTTTGAAGCAATTAGTAGCCATTATGCCTTCTTTGAAGATCTGCTGCCATTTTATTTCCTGTTCTGGTTGTCAGCCAAGTGTTAAATGTGAAAAATGCTTGCCTAATCTTCAAAATAAGCTGGCTTTTTTTATAGTGCTTTGGTTTTTTTGTCTTTATGATCAAGTAGCTTCCAACATATGATCTACTTCTATAATATGTAGAGTTAATAGATTTGTCTGTGATCAGAATCCTAACTACCATATATTCATGTAGAAGATATCTCTGTAATAATAATAATAATAATAATAATGTCTGCTTTGAGGGTCTTAAGAATATACCTGTTTTTAGCTAAACCTCAGTCGTTGATTTGTGCCTTCTTCATGCCCAGAACTGAATGTATTTTGATTTAAAACATAATGAAAATAGTTCAAATTTACCTTTAACCTAAAAGAGTTAGGGGGATTTGTTGTATTTTTGCTCGTAATTAGTGTATGAAATTAGATAATCATAATTAAGCTCGTTCTGGGCTTTTCTGCTTTTAATAATTTTAAGTAATTAAGCTGGTGTTGTGCATGTTTAATGTGCCTTTCCTGTTCTTTCAGTGTGCTACAATTAGGCCCATTAGAATTCAGCCTGCAGAAGTACAATATTAGCATCCTGACTGAGGAAAAATATTTTTCAAAATACAGCTTTCAGCATTTCCTCCAGAATCCGGGCTTTTATTTTCAGGAAATTATGGCTGAATAATCAAATTTGAATTTGTAATATTACGTTTGGGAGATGCCTTAAGGACTGGGATGTTTTACCCCAAATTTGCAGATCTTTTCCTTACGTTTCTCCACCCCTGCTGTGTTGTCTGGGGCAGTTGGAGCTGCTCCTTGCTCTCCTGGAGCACGGAGCCTCGCTGCTCCCGGATCCTTGACTTGCACCATCCCGCTGGTGCCTTGCTGAGAGGTTCTGTGGATGCTCCTTCCCATAGATTTCTGGTCTTTCCAACATTTAGTGGACGAGGGGCACGTGATAAATTGGTGCTGATGTGTGTTGCACTTCTGGATTGCCAGAGAGCACCCGTGGAGTCACCTGAGGGTGGTCCCTGGGAGGAGACAGAGGGACACTTTATGTGGTGAGCAGCTGTTCACTGACAAGGGTGAGGGGAGAACACGAACAGAAAATGACTATAAGAAAGAGTTAACATCTTTATATTTTAATATTGAGCTTATGGCCTATTTTTAGCACAGTAGATGTCATTTACTGTGAAATTTATCATTTTGCTGCATTTGAAAATAATAACGAGCTGTGTTTTACCTCCAGAGCAAACGCTTCCGGCAAAATAATCATCCACTTAAAGCACCAGCCAAGTGTTTTGTAAATTAGTGGGTTTGTAATGATTTAACGTGGAGTTCAGCTGCCAAATGGAGACATCTTAGGACCACCTGAGACCCCATGGGGCTTGTGAGATCTTCCAGGGGCTGTTGGCTGTGACTCAGCCCTGGTGCTCCATCAGCCAGCGGGAAACAGGAGCTTTCCCTCACCAGGCTCAAACCATTGCAATTGCTTTGTGTTTGTTCAGTGTTCAAAACCTCAATCTGCTAAATTTCACATCCCTTCGTTTATGGCAGTGTGGAATGTGAAAAATATTTTAAGGTAAATTGCTGCACGTTGTTAAAACCCACTTGTTCCCTAGATGGAGATTGGTCTGGCTAAAGGTGAAGCACGACACAAAGAAGCAATTCTTAAAGTCAAGGAAGAAGCAAGAGTGGAGTTGGACATTGAAAGACAAAAACAGCAAGAACTCATCACAAAATACCAGAGAGATCATGAAGAGCTCCAGAAGAAGGTGTGTAACACTCAAGAGAAAAGCTTTGTGGCAGAGAATGATGTACACTTCTCAGAAACAGTATGTGAAGGAGTAAAACCTTCTTTAAGTGTGCAGTCCTATATCTAGATAATAAAAATATCTTTATCCCAGTCTTAGTATAAGTTTCAGGGTTTTTTTTAAAAATGGAACAGGTTAATAAGCATTCATTCCATTTAGTTTAATGGTGTGGAAGATCTTTCTTTGCTCGCATTTTCTCAGCCCAGAGTTCATCTGTGTCCATGGACCGTAGTTGCTAATTATTTTTAACCTGACAACATCACTTTTTAAAGGCCTTGGGCCATTCTGGACCATGACAGGTTGTCACAAAGCCATCTGCACTGGTTTTCCCCTCCCAATGAATTCAGCATCGATGGGGTAAGGTCTGGTGGCCAGTTAACTGCTTTCTTATCTCTGTTGGTGGTTGTTCCCAGCTGCCCAGACCTTCAGGTTTTAAATTGTATGTATAACCTTAGTTTTCAATAGAATTGACACACTTATTGGGAATTCTGGAAAAAATCAAAGAAATTTGATGAAATCATATTGTTATTTAAAATTTGTTCCATTACACAGTGTTTGGTTTAGCTCACTTTACAAATATTTGACTACAATTCCTAAAGGAGTACTGGCTTGCTGTAAAGAAGTTAGGATTTCCCATTTTTACCTCCATTTTTGTTTGGATAAACTAATTAATCTGTCTCTTCTGAGTGAGTTGTAGTTAGTTTCCAGTTCTCTGATATCTTTTGAGAATATTATTTAATTCAAAGTGGGTTTTTTTTGTCTCTGACGACACGTTTGCATTTGTATTTTTCCCCTGCAGTTAATGTTTGTCTGATACATAATTCTACATATCTAAAGACATCCACTGAATGTAGACTAATGCAATTTTTATCTAATCTAATGCAGATACCAGGATTAATATCCAGTGCCACCAGCAGCTTGAGAATGGAGACAGAGATTCTTGAAAAGAAGCTACAAGATGCCCAGATTAAACTTGCAGAGAAAGATGAAGATAAGGAAAAAGAAATTCAGAGCCTCAAAAGACTCATTACTGAACTTGAATTTCAGCTGACGATGGAAAAGAACAATAATGAATCATTTCTGGATGATATGAGGAAAGAAATTAAACACAAGTCAGATGAACTGGAAAAATTAATGCAGGAGAGGACACAGCTGATTCACAATTTGAGTCAAGTTCAAGAGGAGGTAGGAACATGACTGAGGAAATGCCTTGCTATTTTTATTTAGTCATGTGATTTCTAAAATCATTCAAAGCATCCACATTTCAGCCCCTGTTATGTACTGCTTTAAAAACCATTGAATGAAAAGGTTTGTAGAACAAGTCCACCATCATTTCATAAAGACAATGTATCAAAAAACACGTGAAATTTTGATTCACCAAGGAGTTAAACTAGTGTTTTATTTTAAAAATATAACTGTTTTTCAGGTCCTGTGAGAGATTTGTCTTAGTCTCTGGCCTCACGTAATGCTACGAAAACATGAGGGAACAATAAAGTGTTCTTCATGTTTTTGAAGTACAAAACATGGACATTTCTCATTCTTTGAACTGGACAGCAGCAATCCTCCCAGTAATCTTACTTATTTTGGAAATCATTTATAAGAAAAACCTTCTTACTCTCAATAGGAACAAGTGGTCGCAGTCCTGTTCTGAACAGCTTCTGGGGCAGAGGTTTCATCTTGTAGCATCTGTGTGTCCTGCTGTGCCATGGGGGTTGTATCCCACCTCCCAGCAGTAAAGCCATTTTCTGTAACACAGAGATGTGTAAGAATTAATCAAATGTGAAGAAAAGTTTGACTGATGAGTGTCCTTACCACAAGCATTTGCTGAATGTTTGGAATATAATGGGAAGGGAAGAGAGCGCGCTGTGCTGCTCTGGGAGAAATGTGGAAACACTGAAGTCAGGGTCTGAAGATAAGATTAGACTGGAATGTCCAAACTAATGAAGTTGGTAAACAGTAAAAACAAAACTCTTCAAAATGAATGAGGGCTTGGGTTGAGATTTATTTCTTCCTTCAAAAAGGTTTAGAAACACTGTGTGCCTGACATTAGAATGGTGTTGGCAATCGTTCTGTCCTGTACCCATGGAAAAGGCTCTTGGAAAGATGGTCTTCAGGTGTTGGTCAGAAGTTCAGCACTGTAGGGAACACACTGTTATTCTCCATAGTGAGGTTCCACCAGCTGTTTGTGTTCTTAGCTTTCCCCACTCCAAAACAGAATTCCTCCTCTACTACAATTCCATTAGGAAGTAGGGAGGTAAGGGTGGTGGAAAGTTGAAACTGGTTTTAAGACAAACCTTGCACCAAGATACTTTGGTAGATTTGCAGGTAGCACTTCCCAAATAGTTTCATGGACTATCAGTGACCATCTGAGTGCCAAGGAATGCAACGTTTAACTTTCTTTCATTAAGTTAGGTGTTCAGAGAATGTTATTTTCTATATTTACAACCCTCCCACTTCCATCTCCACACATAGTTCTGTTCCTTCTCCCACAGCTCCTTTGCTTGCAGTTGGCCCAGAGGTTCAAAAACCTGAGCAGGACTTCGTGTCTCCATTCTACATCCACTACAGATGCTTTGACCAAAGTAAAACTTTAAAAAAAAAAAAGTTCAACAAAGGAATTTTCATTTCTCCATGATTTTTGAAGTTTTGATGGGGACACACTTGCAAAAACGTGTAGTAGTTTTAGTAGCCTCGTCTTGGCTAAACAGATCTTAACCATCATCGTCTTTTCTGCTCTGACTTTACCAACACCAGTATCTGCTCTTCAAAACATCAAAAAAGTGTCACTGAGATTATCTTTCTCCCACGTTTTTCCCTGTGTGCACCCACGGTCGTGATCACACAGAGAATTTCAAATAAAAATGGTTGTCCTCACTTAGGGGTGATACATGGCCTGACCCAGCAGAGTGCTCGTACCTTGAGCCCTCCAGAGGTTGATGTGGAAGGGTTTGTGTCCTGGCAATGAGGTTCTGCCTGGCTGAGGGTGTCCTCTGTTTGGCTTGATCCTCGCTCTCTGTGTTGGAGACCTTGGTGGTTGCTTCCCTTCCCTTCTCATGGACCTCCTGCTGTTCACAGCATTTGCCTGCTTAGACAAAAAGTGGATGTTTGTGCTCCTTTGAGTACCTTTAGTAGTGTTGACTTTTATGAATCCTTAGTGCTGTTGTCCCTTGGTGTTTTACTTACTTTTTGTCTCAGCTGGAAACCAGGAAGATGAGCATCACAAATAGGTTCTGCATAATATACTGACTTGGGGATTTCTGCCACAGGGAAGCTCGTGGCCCAGTACCACTCCCTCACCCTTTAGGTCTCAGAAATTACAGTGCAAAGTTTGTGAAAACCACTAGACTTGAAAATCATTTATCCCAATTATTTAGGAAATAATAATCAGTAAAGAATGCCATCACAGAAAATCAGTGCCCAATTATTTAAACTGCAGAGGAGAACTTCTTGAACAAAGTGACACTGTAAACTCAACGTCTGTAAGTTGCTTTTTCCTTTCCAAGAGCACCATTCCCAGGTTCCCCCTTCCTAGAGGAGGGGCAGGAGATTAGAATTAACTTCTGATAACTTAGCTGCTGTTTTCCCCTGTCTCCTGAGGGAACGAAGGGGGTGTGAGTGGTGATGTGTGCCCTTTGAGTGACATTCAGAGAACCAAGGAAGTCCTGAAGGGTTTGTTTGCATCGCTTCCCTCCAGCCACCCCTGCCCTAAGCTGGAGGAGCTCACCAGGCTCTCTTTTTGACTAATGGCATTTTGTAAAGGCAGTGTTTGTTTCCGTTTGCAGAACACTCTTCTCCAGGAGACGGTGCGCAGAGAGTGTGAGGAACGCTACGAGCTGACTGCAGCTTTGACCCAAGCCAGGGAACAAGTACTGGAACTGAAAAAACTCAGTGGAAACTTCCCATTATCACCGTGTTCCCTGGCTCGGGGCAGCATAACCTCCTCGGCTGCCCTGCTCGCTGATTACGGCCACAAGAGCCGCGCAGGCCCCGCTGCTGCGAAGGAAATCAATCTCTCCAGACACTTTGGTATTCCAAGAGCTCCTAAGGCAGCCTCCGGTAAGCGCAACGGCGTGGGCCTGCCCGCCCTGAGCCCCCCACAGCCTCCAAGGGGAAGGGCAGCTTCCCTGAACGAGCCCAGGAGCAGGGTTGCTCCAGTCATCAGACGACGCCTGAGTCAGCTCTGACAGCTGCCTGGGCATTCGGAGCACGTGGGGAGCCTTTTCTGACCACCAAGTGACCACTTCCTGGTGGACCCTGGGGCCAAATCTCGGCCCGATGCCGTACATTGGTACTTGATGTGCACCTGTTTTTGGTGCAGTACTGCTTCTTTGTCCAGCACACAGCAATGTAATCAAATCCTATCTACAAGATGAGAAAAGTGAAAATGAAACAACTTGTCTCTCCAAGAGGAGCACATCTTCAATAACTCTACTTAAAACAACTGCCAATTCCAAATAGTATTTTCCCTAACCACTATTTTCTTGTTTTGTGTGTTCTCCCGTGTAACTTAATTGCTTGTTTCTGCTTTAAAAATGTGATTTGTTCAATTAGAATCAGGGTTTTTTTCCCATTATTCAATTGAGTAATGTTATAAATGCAAATAAATATGTGTAGGTCAGTGGGGCTCGCTAGTTGTGGAGTATTTATCACTGAGCATGAAAATGTGGCAAATCCTTGCACTCAGACTGGCCATTGGCAGGGACGTTGCTTCCTCTGTGTGCCAATTAGCAACGAGTTGAAGACTTAATACACTTTGTCCAAAAGATTGATGCCTCTTGAATTTTGTCAGAAAAGTGTCTTTGTTAAGTGTGATTTTTAGCTTCAAGTGGACATGCTGGAGTTGTCTGTAAAATTGTTACAGAGGAGGATCAATATTTTAATTTTCCTGCTTGGTACATGGTTTGTTTTGGAGCATGAAAAGCCCAGGCAAGTCTTGGTGGTCTGTGACCATGCTCTTCAAACCAGACAGGTCTGCCCTTGGGGTGGTTTGTCAGTGTGAAGCGCTGCATGGGACACGCAGACCCAGTCTGAGATTTTATTTATTGTGCCACCAGATACTCCATTTTTTTGCCAGGTGAAGCCACTTTGGTGGTAGTGACAGGTTCTGGTGACAACTGAGTGGTCGTCAGACAAGGATGAAGCAGGCACAGGTCAGCCTGGCAAGTCCCTTGGGCAGAGATGGAGCTACCAAAGAGACCCAGCTTGGGCAAGGGCTGGGGCCAGAGCAGGAGCTCCTGAGCTGGTGGCAGTGGGGCAGGGGTGGGAGCCCTGGGCACAGGACTGTTTGGGCCTGCTGGTGCCCCTGGATTCCTCAGAGTCATCCTATTGAAAGACTCCTCTTCATCTTCTGAGGCCGTCGGCTCTGGCTTGGGCAGAAATTTCATGGGAGGTAAGTTAGAGGGGAGCATGGAAATGAACCACTGAGCAATTGGAACTGCCTGCTCTTGTTCAAGTTTTGGGTTTGCTCTTCACTCAGGGTCTTGGAGCTGCTTCTTCACAGTGCACTTCACTTGTAAATCCAAACACATTTATAATCACACCATGAGCAATGGCACCAGTGAGTCACCCACCACCAGGACACGTGGGCAGCAGTGGGAGCTGCCCCTGGGACCTGCTGGCTTTGCTCAGAAACTCATATTTTTCTTAAAGACGTTGGAAATCCAAAGTGACAAAGGTTGTGAAAGCAATTCCACCGAAACACAAGCCTCAGGAAGTTAATTTTTCAGTGATGCCACAAATGCAGAAAGAAAGGGCTGGGGGGGCACTGCCAAAAGCCAGTTTGGAGGATGCTGGATGGTCCCCTTCCTGGGTCACTGGAGATGCTGATTTTCTCTTTTGTGATTAGGAATGGTCCTGACTTCTTTGATCTTGAAACTTGTTATTCCACTCCCCACCCAGAGTCTTCCTGTGCCCAAGTAATAGATTTCATTGAGGTGGTTTTTAAATGATGAGCTCCAGAGCTTTAATATGTAGATTTTTCATAAAATTTTAAATGAATTTCAGTTGTATTTTACAGTCTTAAGAGAATTTTTAATTTATGTAAATCCAGTAACTGCTATTATATAGTTTATCTCTGTTCCATAGTTATGCAAGGCATCACGGTGAACCCTGTGGTACCTGATGTCATCATGTGGAGTTTAATACTGGAATGTTTACATTGGAGAAGAGGTGGGATGTTCACCTCTTGTTCTGCTGCCTCGAGTTCACCACTGTGCAGTGACATCTCTGTGCTTAAAGCAAAGCCAGAGCACAGGTGTGGAAAGCAGCTTCCAATTCTTACCTTTGGTGACCGTGCGTCCCCAGCTCCGAGTTGGAGCAGCCATTCCCTCTCTTGTGCTGCTGAGGCCGTGCAAAACCAGGTCAGATTTAAAACCTGGGCTCTTGGCCACTGCTGGCTGTTTATGCCCTGTAGCTGCAGCAGAAAAGTGTGACCGTGTGGTCATAAATTGTAAAGAGAGGAATAGGGCATAAAATAGTGAGAGCAGCCACAGAAATAATGGTTTGGGTGTTGGATGGATCCAAAGCAAGTCAAGAACAGATACTTCCCTTATTTCCCCACCCTCACAGAAACTCAGAACTCCTGCTGCTTAGCAATAAGCAAAATATGTAAATGTCAGGAAACCTTTTTTATCAGCTTTTAAAAACAATTACATTAATTTCATACAGCCAGGGAAAGTTTGCAGAGTATTTCTCGTAAGAGCACCAGCAGAAGGTACCATGGAGAATGCAGACACCTAATTATATCCCCACATTTTCAGGAAATAAAACTTCCTGGAGGCAGTGTGTCTTGTAGGAGCAGTGTCATTTCTGAATGGGTTTTTCATATGCTGGACCTTGCACTCTAGGACTCACAACACAAGGGAATACTAAAAAAATCTCTGTGCTTGAAACAAATCTGCCTCTGTGGGATCCTGACCCGCTGGCTGTAGGCAGGGAGCCATCCTTTCACTTCTCAAGGTTACAAGAGAACATCCCAGGGCGATGGGTTGTCTTGCCTAATGCAAAGGCTTCTCTTTTCTTCCCTGACAGAGCTGATATTGTTGCCTGATGGAGAACATGAGCTTGGACGGTCCTAAATCTTTCCATGAAGTATTAATCCAGCTAACGGGCTGCCCGTTCTAACCCTGTGACATACAATTCACCAACATACTGTGTTCTTACCAAATTTATCCTTTTATTTTTATCCAGTGGTCTTAACTTTCAGAGTTTCACATATTGACTGTCTAACTGTTAACTGGAGAGTCCACACTCGATGGTCGAGCAGAGCGCGTGAGCGTTGGGAGGAAGCAGAAGTGCCTGGGTGGGAGCAGCCAGGGCACTGCTGTCACACTCACGGGTTTGTGGGTGGGAGAAGGAGGTCGTGGCAAGATCAGTGTCCTGTGAGGCCCTGGTGAGGCTGAGCTGGCCCTCATGGGCTGGCCAGCAGTGCCTGGGCACTTGCCCTCTCCAGCCTGCCCGCTGTGCCCAGCCGGATTCTTCTGGGTGTGAAATAGGAGTCCCTGATATTGCTCTGGTGCTTTAGAGAAGGCTTTGTGTGAGCATCAAACATTGTTTGTGGTTTGGCCAACTGTCTCTTGAGTGCAAACCCATCCTTATTGATGGGGAAGGCACGTGGGTCTGTTTGTGATGGGTGGGGAGGTGCAGGGCACTGTGCAAAGCCAAGGTGGGACAGGGCAAGTGAAGCTGTCACAGCTTTGCTGGCACACAAAGCAACAGAAGTGTCCTATTGGGATGCCTCAAAATTCTGCATGTGCTTTCTGAATGCTCCTGTTAAGCTGCTGCCCCGTTCTGTGCTCACCAGAGAGCTCCCCAGCCTCAGGCCCAGCCTTTGCTCTGCCCCTGTCCTGCAGAAGGTGCAATGAGATCAGCAGAAGATGGGGTTTCTGCCTTGCAGTGCCTATCACAGCAGATAGGCTGTAGCAGAGGGGGTGACAGCTGTAGAACAGGGGTTGTCCTCTTCTGGCTAAAGGATTGCATCCTGTGAGGTGAGAACAGGTGGATGTGGCCAATGTAGCCTAAAAGCTTTGAACAGGGGACATCCTGCAGGACAGTAGGACAGGAGCTCTTCTGGGGACAGTCTTTGTGCAGGATGTGCTCAGAGCCATGCCTAGGCTTCATCTCAGAAGGTCCACACTGGTTCACTCTGGAAGAGGAGCAGAAACCAACAGGAACAACTGTAGCCTGGACTCAGGAGAGCAGGACCTGTGGAGGATCAGGGAGCTGAACTCTTGGGCAGCACTGGACACACCCAGCATGTGAAAGCCATGGGTCACCTTGGGAAAACCAGACCCAACTGAGGTGCTGAAGAGCATCGGAGGCCACGGTACGTACAGCAAGAGCCAGGCTTGTTATTTCAAGCACATGTCACAAAGGCAAATCCATGGATTTCCCCAGGCACTCCCTGCCCCAGGTCACTCTCAAACTTACCCAAAATTTCCATGTTCTCCACAGTTTACAGCACAGAAAGAGTCAAATCCACGTCTGGTGACACGGAGCTGTTTTGCTGCTCTGGTTTACAGGAGGTGAAATTATTGCTTGTGTTGTATGTCTAAGAACATCCCAGACATTTATTCCTAGTAGGATATTACAAAATAAAGCAGTGATGTGCCTCGTGCATTAGAATGATAACTGGATCTTTATCTGATGTGCACGATCTGGGGTCCCAGGCTGTGGCTTGCATATGGAGTTTTTCCACAAAGGAAGAAATTAGACTTCAGAAAAAAAGCCTCTTAGTGTCTTAGCAGCATTAGAAGTTAAAATAGAAACTGGAGCCAGAGCCAGTGCCATATATCATTAAAATGTATTAATCAGAAAGAAGATAGACTGTCTTCATTTAATGAAACAATTGTGCTCTGAGATATTATTCTTTGCTTTAAATTCTTGGTTGGCTCCCAGTGTTTTATAACCGGTTTCCTGCAGAACCACTGGGCATTTTTAGTACAAAAGAAAGAGCAGAAGAACAAAATTGGGGAAACTTTCATCAGAAAAAAACCCCACACATCTTTATTTTTAGTTATTTAAACAGGGGTCTATCTGCATAATGAAGATTTGGTGTTTGATGTAATTCTTAATTGTTATTGGTGGTGAAGTGTATTCTACTGCAGAAAGAAGAAACTCCATATGCAGCTGTAGTGGTGTGAAATAGTATAACCCAATATGCTTAGCACTTATATGGGGATTTTTCCATCCTCAAAGCATAGTACAAAATTAATTTTGATTGGATAATTAAAAGGGTGCTGCAAAAGATCAATGTTGAGGAGATTTTTTAACACCGGAAATATAATTTGTGTGATGGAAAATAGGAGCATCTGGCATTGCACTGTGAACTGTTCCCAGATAATGAAAAACTGTCTTCTGAGCAAGCATGGCCAGTTCCTGTGGATTGTTTTTCCTTGTCTTATCCAGAGACACCCTCTGTCTTCTGAAGGAACCGTGCCACAAATGTTCCCTCCTTGCAGTTTTCCATCTGGAGCCTTGGATGACTGGTGAGTTAAGGTCAGTGCCAGGATGTGACTCTCTTTCTTTCCAGTAAGCCAAAGGATGGTCCCAGGTGCCCACCAAAGTAACCATGCAGCAGAACCAAGGACAATTCCACCAGTGTTTCCCAGGCAAAAGCAAGTGTCACCTTGAAGTCACCTGGGTAACCTCGATCACACCAGCCTGTCGTGACTTGCTTTACACCAGTTAAAATGGACAGTCCTTCACAGTGGGCTTCCCGTGGAAAAGTCCATAAAAGAGTATTTAGAACATCTAAAAAATTCTGCTTTTAAGAAGTATGAAATGAAAAGTGTCTACAAAGGGTGTTACACCTTATCCCCATAGCTTTGGTGAGACAGAATGTCCCTTTTGTGTGCTCTGCAGCTGAATTTGGCTTCAGCGATTTGTTGGATACAAAGGCAGTTTCATGGCTCTCTGAAGAAAGCTTTAAAAAGACTTCTCAGCGTGAATTGCTGTTTCCAAGGAGGAATTCCTGCTGGGCTCTGTGGCAGGGAGCCTGTGCTGCTTTTGGCACCTCACAGCACTCTGCAGGGACTCTGTTGGGCCCCTCACTCCAAGAAGGACATTGAGGGGCTGGAGGGCATCCGGAGAAGAGAACGAGATGGGGAAGGGGCTGGAGCTCAAGGGTTATGAGGAGCTGCTGAGGAACCTGGGATTGTTCAGCCTGGAGAAGAGGAGGCTGAGGGGAGACCTCCTCACTGTCTACAACTGCCTGAAAGGAGGGTGTAGCGAGGTGGTTGTTGATCTCTTCTCCCAAGTGACAGGTGATGGGATGAGAGGAGATGGCCTCAAGTTGCGCCAGGGCAGGTTCAGATTAGACATCAGGAAAAATTTCTTCACCAAAAGGGTTCTCAGGCCCTGGCAGAGGCTGCCCAGGGAGGGGGTTGAGTCACCATCCCTGGAGGTGTTAAAAGAGGGATAGATGGGTTTCTCAAGGATGTGATTTAATAAGTGGACAGGTACGGTTGGACTCAATCTCAAAGGTCTTTTCCAACCAGGTGACTCTGATCCTATGAGACAGTGGTTACACTGGAGCAACAAACTCCTTGGGGCTTGGCACAACAAGGGTCTGAGGAATCGAAGCAGGATTGGGGCAGGTGGGAGCTGAGGCAGGGAGGCTGAGCTGGGGTAGAGGCTCAGGCATCCACAAGAGGTGCAGAGAAGAGCTCGGAGGGAGCACCCTGCCGTGGTGGGGAGAGCCCTGCACGCTGTCCCACCCTGGCCATGCACAGGGCTGTGGTGCAGTGGTGGACACATCCTTCCCTGCAAACTGGTTAAAACTGAAAGTGGAGCAGAAACGACAGTGAAATTGTGTCCTTGTCAGACCTTGGATATTCTTAGGGTGTGCCTTGCCCCGTGCACGTCGCCGTTGTTCCCTGCCTTCTCGTGTCCGGGGCTCCCGGGCTGTTACCCTGATGGCCTGGGACCCCACGGAGCTGCTCTGTGTTCACCTGGCTTGGTGTCCTGCTGGCCATGGGGCCACAGGACATGGGACACGGGGCCAGGTGGTGCCCACCTGTGCGTGGGGCAGCAATGGGGTGCAGCTCACGGAGAGGAACGGGAGCGGATCATCACCACCCCTGCACGGGCACTTGTCTGCTCCAGAAAGGCCAGCACGATCCAGCTGCCACCGTGCCTGGACAGATGCTGTACTCGGGTCTATTTGTCCTGTATTTGCTGTCACACTGAGCAGAATTAGGGCCAGGATGGATGTGCCAAAGCAGAAGCTGCTTTGGTCGTGAAGCTTCTCTAATTGCACCAGAAAATGCCACTGTTGTGAGTCCGAGTGCTGCATTGGCTGCTTCAAAAAATCAGATTGGACTGTTATCTTTTTTTTTTGAGAGCCATAACCTCGCACAGCACAGACCAAAAGAGCCCTCCCAAATCACACTGCAGGTGCCATCTATTTCTTATTCTCCTGTTACCCACACTTCATTTAATAGGGTGTGCAGTGGTGCTGGCTGCTTTGAAAGCTGTCTGGATTCTTATATGTTCTAAAAATCAATTAATTTCTAACTATCATGAATATAGAAGTGATGGTAGAGAGCCGTTTTAGCCTATAAAACCTGATTTTGCTGCTTTCTGAAACCCCCAAATGTAGAGGAACTGTTCTGTTTTGGGGAGCCTGCTATTTCCAAAAATGTTTTTCAAGTTGATAGAATACCCCATTCTGCCACTAATGAATGTTAAATGTGTATTTAAAATTGATATTTTATTAATTAATTAAAAGAAATTAATTTTATTCCAGTTGTAAAAAAAATACAGAATTCATATAGTGACTTAATTATGGTGAAAACGAAAGAAGTTGGAACTCAAACCAGAAGTTGAGACATAGAGGATTTATTTCACTTCAGCAAACCTGGAAAGTTTCACTTTTCACTTTCTTATCCGTGGAAATCTTAAACTCTCCCAGGGCAGGAAAATGATACCTTGGTGCAACTCCTTGCTGGAAGCCCCTGTTGGCCACCCCACGAGGGAAGGGTTCAGTGAGGGCAGTGGACGCAGATGGAGCCTCACCTGATGCTGCTGGAAAAGGCTTCAAAGCTTCTGAATTCATTGATGTCTGTGTTAGAGATCATTTTGGTACAAACAAGAAGTTGATTGCTGTGCACACAGAGAGCACCAGCAGCAGCCAGCAGCCTGTAAAAGGTCTTCAGTGATGCAAACAACTTCTGGAGAAAGTACAGAAGAAAATAATTGAGCAGTTTTAGGTCAGAAAGCAGGGAGGTGTGGGTCTGTGAGAGGTCTCTGCGTGGTCTCTTTTGGAAGCAGTTTGCTCCAGGCACAAACACAAACACTGAGGCAGCTTGAGGTCCAGTTCTTTTTCACAGCCACTATAAAAACAAAACCAAAAATGGCAAAAGGTGGGGTTAGTCTGGGCTTTGTGCTTATTGTTGCTGTAACTTAGGCAGGACCTGAGGGTGGGGAGGCCCTGGCACAGGTTGCCCAGGGAAGTGGAGGTGTTGAAGGCCTGCAGAGCACTGTTTGCTGGCACTGCTTCCTCTCTTTGCTCTCTGGTGTCAGAGTTTGCTGGAGTTGGGAAGCTCTGAGGACTCCCATCACCCCGTTTGATCCGCGATTCCCTTGTCCCAGCCGTGGGATCAGCAGGCGACGAGGGAGGTGGGGTGGAGGCTCCACCAGCTCTCTGCTGCTGCAGAGAAGTTGTTGTAGTTGCATTGCTCACTGCAGCTATGGCTACGGGTAAATATTTTCCCTGTGGGCATCCCTGGTGTCCCAAAAGAAATCCCAAGAGGCTCAATTGCCATAGCAGGTTGGTCTTGTGTGTGTACCCAGAGTGAGATAAGAGGATCTCCAAACTCCAGGTTATCTGGGGCCAAGTGGTTAAACTGGGAACCTTGTGTCTTCTGCTTGCATTGATTCTTTTCCCTTTTTCTTCCAGTGTAGCACAGGCAGCGCAGTCGTAGAGGGTTGATGCAACCTCTGCCCTTTGCCACCCAGACAGGAGTGATTTCCTTCTCCTCCTCTCCTGGTCACCCTGCTGTGAGTCACCACCATCTCCCTCCCCTGATCCATCTTTCCCTGCAGGTCTGTTGGATCCCACACAGACCTTCTCACACACCACGGTCTCTGGAGGGTCTGGGTGGGGGATGAGGTGCTCTGGAGCCCATTTGTGCCCGGGTGCTGCTGTGGGTGCTGCTGGGGTGGGGTTGGAGTCACTGACTGATGCACGTGTGCACTAAAGTTAGTTGCCATTTCAACATACTTGAGGAAATGTGATGGCCAGAGTAACCTGGAGCCCTCCCCGTGCAGTGTGGTGGGATCTGGTGCTGCTGGGTGCCTCTGCCCCAATCTCCTGTCACCCCCTTCTGTGGGGCTGCTTGGTGAGGGCCAGAGGGAAATGGAACTCATGAGGGTGGGGAGGCCTGTGGGTATTTCAGGCTCTGCAGTCCTTGCTCAGCCCTGCCACGATGCAGCCCTGCAGCTTTTTCCTGGCTGTGGTCAAGGAGTTGTGGCTTTGCAGAAATCCCCAGTGCTGTTTCTTGCCAAAAAATCACAGCGACTGGTTAATTTTATTTTAGAGCAGGCTGTAGGAGAACTGTCCTCATTACCTTTCAGGAGGTGGCAGGAAGGTGCTCAGAGGGTGTGATGGGGCTTTTGTCGCCTGTTCAGGCTACAGTGACTGTCAGACTGGTGTGAGGCAGAAGAGCTGTAGCCCCCCCTCGTCCCTTGGTGCTCACAAACAGACACTGCTCGTTTCTGCGAGGCACAGGCTCCCAGTTCTGCTCTCAGCTCCCCTTTGGCCTCACTGGGGACCCTGCTCAGCCCTGTGACCACAGTGCTGGGGTCAGCCTTCACGTGGGCATTTCTGTGACAATCAGTTCCTGTGAATAGAGGAGAAGAAAGAATTTGAGGCCAAGTTTCTGATGGTTTTGTGTTAAAGTGATCTTTCATTTCAGGGCTGTGCATCCATCCTGCTGTTACACGAGTATCAACTGCTTTCCACAGCATCCCAACCCTCCAATCCCAATGGAGCCTGCATGTCTGTGTATATGTACAGGATAAAAAGGACATCAAACTGCTGCAGAGTGTCCAGAGGAGGCCACAAGGCTGGGGAAGGGTCTGGAGGGGAAGTGTGTGAGGAGAGGCTGAGGTCCCTTGGTCTGTTCAGCTGGAGAGGAGGAGACTGAGAGGGGATCTCAGCTGTTTGTGCCTTCTCACAAGGGAGGGAGGGGAAACAGGGGCTGAGCTCTGCTCTCTGGTGCCCTGTGACAGGACTGGAGGGAATGGCAGAAGATGTGCCAGGGGAGGGTTGGATTGCACATGAGGAAGAGGTTCTTCCCCCAGTGGGTGGAGGAGCCCTGGAACAGCTCCCCAGGGAAGCAGTCCCAGCACCCACTCTGCCAGCATTCCAGAAGCATTTGGACACTGCCCTCAGTCCCATGGGGTGAGTGTTGGGAGTGTCCTGTGTAGGGACAGGAGTTGGACTGATGATCCTTTTTGGGTCCCTCCCAACTCAGGTAATTCTATGATTCTATGGTTCTGTGATCTGCAGTTTCAGTGGCTGGAAGCAGGATATCTGTGGTGACATCCTCACTTAACTCACACCCAACCAGAAAATACATCCCAGAAGTACCACCAGACTTCTAAGTGTGATGAAGACCATTCCCTCCATTCCCTCATCATCTGCAGCTACTGCTTTTCTTTTAGCTAAAGGTAGGTATCAAGTGTTTGAAATCTTCTACAACAGCCACACTACACTGGTCATGTTTGTTCATTAATTTAGAGATTGTCTGGGTTTGTCTGCATAAGGCACAGCCTCAAGATGGTTTGCCCAAGGTGTTTTTATGGCCACCTCTCCAAGCACCAGGCACCACACTGCCTTCTCTTACCTGTTGATCAGAAGTACCCAGACACTATGGTGATGGGCACAGAAGTGATAAACACCAGCCAAAGAGTGGAATAATTCAGGGTGGTCCAGAATGGGAGCAACAAAGGAAAGTTTCAGTGCAATACAGAGGAAAAGGGCCTCACGTGGGGCTGTTTTAGCCATGGAAGATCTCGGGATGGGGTGTGGTGGAGCCCCTGCTCTGGGGTCATTTGAAGTGGACAGGAAAAAAGCTATGGAAAATGTCCTGTCAGGAGCAGCCCTCATGGGCAGGAGCTGATGAACTGTCTGAGCTAAATGGTGTTTTCTGTCTCCCAATTTATGTGACATGGAAAGTGATTTATTTTGGCTTACAACCCCTTTACTGCAATGAATAATGCCCAGCTGGCAACAACCTGCTTTGAACTCTGAGTAAAGAGAATCCTTCAAGAAATCTGGTGGTCACGGAGACACTGAGAGAGGAGCCTTAAGATCCACCACAGGTGCAGCAGGTTTTCTGTTGCTGATGGGGTTGGTTTGAGTGCTGGGGTTGAGTGATGGGGTTGGTGCCCTCTGTCCTGCCCAAATGTCCTTATCAATGTACAGATCCCTGAGGAATAAAACAACCAAAAGCCTTAGCAACACATGGGCTGCCTTCTCTTGGCTAAGATCACATGTCTGGGTCAGCTGAGAAGAACTTATTTGGCAGCAGAAGATGGAGATGAAACGTTCACCCGAGGCTGTGTTTTGTAAATTCCTGCTGTTCTGCTGAAATCCCACGTGAGGCTGAGGGTGGGTGAGGGAGGTGAGGTCTGTCTCTGGCAGAGGAAACTCCTCAGGAACCCAGTGCTGGCCCTGCTTGCTGAACACCACTTCTCATGAATCGTTGGCTTTTATGGCAATCCATTTCACATCCGCTCTTCCAGCTGTTTCCTGTGCATGGGAAGCATTGTGTGAGCTGCAGTATTTGTTTGAAGTTACCAGGACTGAGTGGTCATTTTAATCATTGTACAATTCTGAACAAAGAACCATATGTGTGCTTTGGGAAAAGTAACCCCCCCCCCCCCCAAAAAAAAAAGGGATCAGCAGCAGCTGAAAAGTGTCCAGAAAGAGGTCAGATGTGGAGAGTGATTTATGGGAGCTGTGGGTATAATCAGTAGCAAAATTGCCTCAGTGCTTTCAGAAATCAAAGGCTGCCAACTTCATTGTATTTGCCAATGTCTTTTTTTGGTTTCTGTAGATTCCTTCTAAAAATAACAATAGCACCTCCTTTGAGGGTAGTGGAAGCAGTTACTGGAGCTAAAATGAGAGGGTAATTTATCCCCCGTAACTGTACACAGGGAGAGTTTCAATTTTTAATTCCTGTGCTATAAAACAAAAGGATAAAAAGTTGCTTCTGAAGAGCAGGCCTTCCTACAAATTAGTATTTGTAGAAATTGATAGAAATGCTTTCCTCTGGCTGTCTCTGGGCAAGGATGTTACAAACCTGCAGAGCATCCATCCTACAAGGAGCTGTTGGAAGGACATCCAGCTGATTGTTCATCTGCCATCGCCCGGCCGGGCAGCCTCCAGGAGTCGTGCGAAGGGCTGGGTGAATGTCAGCTTCAAAATGGGAGTCAGGGCTAGGGAAACAGCAGCCCCCACTTCAAATGAGGGAGCTGCTTCTCCTCTTTCCACCTGACTTTATCTTTGTGTCTCTCTACATAGGATCATGGAATGGTTTGGGTTAGAAGGGACCTCAAAGCCCAGCCAGTTCCACCCCCTGCCATGGGCAGGGACACCTCCCACTGCATCAGGGGGCTCAGAGCCCCATCCAACCTGGCCTTGAACACCTCCAGGGATGGGGCAGCCACTGCTTCTCTGGGCAACCTGTGCCAGGGCCTCCCCACCCTCAGCATGAAGAATTTCTTCCTGATGTCTAATCTAAATCTTCCCCCTTCCAATTTAAAGCCGTTCCCCCCCCCCCCATCCTATCACTCCAGGCCATTGGAAGAAGTCCCTCCCCAGGTTTCCTGTGGTCCCCTTCAGGTGGGCCCCCTTGATATGTAGAAGGAGAGCCTAAAGGACAGTTGAATATCTTGGCATCATTTACCAGCTTTCTGGTGCAATGTGGTGGGGAATGTATGAGAAAATGCGCTGAAGCTGGGGAAGACATCACAAAGCTGTTGTGACAACCCCTGCAATCGTGCAGATCACAGGCCTGGCTGGCCCAGGGCTGGTGCTTTTCTACCCCTCCCTGCATTATCCTGATGAACTCATAAATCTTTGAGCTCAGGAGTTGCTCAGAGTCTTCAACATGATTTTAGCCTTACAAGATGAAAACATTCAATATAAGGGTTGAAAGTCCACGTTGCTTCCCCAGAGATGTAGGTGCAGGTGAGGCAAGAAGTAACCTGAAAGCATTTGATCTGAGGAAAACGGTGTATTTTTCAAGCAGCTCCCTTAGGGCCTTGAAAAATGAGGGCACTCCTGGAGAGATTGTTTCTCCTTAGAAGACTCTTCAGATTTGCTCAGTCCGTATCCTTTCATTTCATACAACTCAGGTTGGAGGATGAGGAAACAGAAATTACCATTTGAAAAGCTGGAACTGCAGGAACCTGGCTGCTTTCCATGCTGGGCCAGATGCAACAGCCCTCCTGCTGTCCACTCCCAGTCTCCCCTCAAGACAAGAATTTCAGCATTTGCTCAGCTTGGATCATCCTTGGGTGAGGAAGCCCAGAAGATGCTTTCTCACCATTTACCTTTGCTTTCATTCTGTTACCAAGGAGTCACTCCCCACATCTACTTTGCTTGCATCACATTAACAGCTGTTTCTATTCCACATTTTTCTATGCTGAGAATTTTACTTTTGATGCCCCCCCTGGCCCCACTCTCCCCATCCCTGTGTCACCCTGTCCTCCTCTGGGCCAACCTCTTTATCCAGAGAGGCATCCCAACCTCTCACACCCATCTCTGCTCTCAGCAGAGCCAAGGTGGGTGTTCATATGAGGAATTATTCTCTTAAATTGAGTCTTTATTGAATCTCACTCCCAGATCCAAGGTCCCAGATCCTTGTTTGGGTACCTACATGGAAATGACCGGTTTTCATAAAGGTATTTGCTACAGAGTTCAGTGAAATCACTGGAAGCTACAGCTGCTTGGGTTTTCTAAAAAACAGACCCCTTTATTTCAGTGCCTAAATGTGGATTTAAGAAGCCTCGACTGCAGTCAACCAAGCCCAAAGGTCTGCCCAGGTCATCGTGGCTTCCGCTTTCTCTTCAGGTATTGAGGTGCTACAGGAATGTCTCTAGATATGACTAATTGGGGTTAGTTCTTCCACCCTTGCTCTGGGATGTTCTTGTGCTCATCTTAAGGCTCCAGCTGATCTCAAGACCCATCCCATGGCCAATCCTGCCTGCACAGTGCCTTTGCCACCACAGCTTGCAGGTGGGTGGGATGCTGGGGAAGCTCGTGCTGCTGAAAGGTAGCTGTGATGCTTTTAAAGCCACCTGGGGAGCAGGACATCCATGTAGGAACTGAACTCCCCACCTCTTACCAACCAGCAGGGTTTAAATGCAATGCTCTTGGCCCAGATCTTGGTGCCCACCTCTTCCTGAAACACTCACAATGCTGTTGGTGCTCGGCAGGTGTGGTAGAGCTCACGAAGTACCTGACGCTGCCAATTGGCACCTGCTGAGGCTGCTGAAAGGGTCCTGGGTTCAGGGAGGACTTGAGTAGCTTGTGCCCAGCTGGGAGCAGATCCCAGGCAGCTGAAGCCCCTCCAGTTTCTTCTCCACCTTTTGGTACCCAGCCCTTTTATTTTTGCCAGTCTTTCAAAACCCAGCAGCTTCCTAAAGTCTATTGAAAACAGGACCTTGCTCATGATCCCTGCACATGAGAGTGTTGGAGAGACCCACGATCTCTGAGACCTTGCTCTGAGTTTGTCCCCGTGCCCAGCACCACTTCCAGGTGATGCACAGCACCCCATGGGCAGGGGTTAAAATGGAGGTGGCTGGCTGGGTACTGGGGGCTTTTATCCCAGGAATCCCTGAGCACAGCTCCTTAAAAGCTTTCACAGATGGGATTTCTGAAAAGGATGGATGGGGATTGTGTTACCCAACAGGGCTCTCTGGCCTAGGGAGTGCTGCAAAATGCACTTGCAAGTTTGGTGTCTCCTGGCATCTGCAGCCAGCACTTGTACTTGGCTGTTGAGGCTGTGTACAGGGCGGAGGGGAAGGGTGTTGGGTCCTGCCTTTGTGTTTTCATCCCTGGTATCTGTGCTGTTGGCTTTGCTGTTGCTAGGAGAACCCATGAGCAGTTATAAAACAAAACCAGCCCCGAGCCATATTGTGTCAATTAATGTAACCAGACATATTTCCTCAAATAAGAACCATATGTAAGAGATAACATCTTTGTTTGTTGCTTGCGGTTTCCTTGATGGCAAACTACTGTGCTATAATCCTTCAGGGTCTGACTCGTTTACAAAATCACTGTTGATGACAATTCAAAATAATACCAAGAGTTCTTGCTTGGGGCTGGGCTCACCCAGGGCTCAGGGCCCACAGGGAGCCACTCGTGGGGAGGCAGAGGGAGGCAGGAGGATGCTCTTTGCCCAGAGAGCACAGAGAATTTTATCCTCTTGTGAGGGACACTGTGATAGCTCAAGTCCTCTCCCCTCTGGTTTCTTCTCTTCTTATCTGTGTGTTGTCATGCCAATGGTCTTCTCAGCACAGGGGGGGGGATTTTTGCAGCATCGCCAAATGCTTAGGGGTGTATTTTTCCAGAGATATTGTGACATGTAAAATCCTACTGGCTTTGAACATAACTTCAGCTCCTCAGCCTCTAGACCACTTTAAAGTGGGACTTAAACCTGGCCACGAAAGGCATTTGGGTACCTGACTCCTGGTTGAATCTACAAACCTGAGGCTCTGAAGGCATGTGGGTAATTGCAGAAAGCTGCGCCGCTTCACTGAGCAGATGGATTTGAACCTCTGCAAGTCCTTAAGAAGATTCATTGGTTTAAGATCACTTTGCTATTGATTTCCTCCTGTGATTCCTTCTCAGCAGTGGGCTTGGTGCTGCTTGGCTGCCCAGGACCCCAAATGATCAGCTCCCCAGCCTGGCAAACGGGCACAGCCTCTGCTCCCGTGGGCACTGCTGCAGCAGAGAAACCTTCAGCAAAGGGATTTGTAAGAGCACAAAAGCACACAGAGACACGAGAACTTAATTATTCTTTACATGATTGTTTTTTGCTTGGATATCCCTGCTCTCTGAAGGGAACAGCAGTATCAGTTTAATAACTCTGCCTTGGTCAATCCCTTCTGATATTTACACAGTGGCTGTGCAATAGTTGGTGGGTAAATATCATTTCTTTGATCGATGCTGGCTTATGGCACTCGGGGCCTTCCTGCTCTGCTGTCTGAGGATGGATGCACAGGTCAGCATCCCCTCCACACTGGCTGATTTGCCTCCCTCCAAGTCAGAGCACTTACCTGGCTAAGTGAACAATTTTGACCTCAGGCAAAAAAGGCTCAAATTACAGTTGTATATGGTTTGGTTTTTTTTTCCCTACCAGATTTTACAAAGGTAGGCTTAAAGCCAGGCATAGCTGAGTGGCACAGTCTGTAGAGCAGGCAGAGCCCTCATGGGCTGCACACAGTTATGAATTTTGCCTTTCAATTAGCTGACAAGTTCAGACCATTTGCCTTGCTCACCAATTATTCATGCTCCTGCAGATGTATTTTGCCTTTGCAAATACTCAGCAAAGGGCACACATATGACTTTTTTTTTTTACATCAAGGCAAAGGGCCTCACTCTTTGTGCTCTGCCATCACTCCTCACACTCCATTGCCATCAGCTCACGCCTTTGTCCTCTCACCCTGACTCCCAGTCTCACCTTGGGTGTCTGGGGGGACAAAACTGTGGCTGGGATGAGCAGGAGTTGTGTGCACAACGCCCCGAGCTGTGGGAAGGCTGGAGCCCTGGCTGTCCCGCAGGCACTGGCATGGGCAGCCACCCCAACGCCAGGGGAGAGCTGACAGTAACATTGGGCTGTGTCTTGGGGAAAATAGGCAATGTTTTCCTCCAAAATGTGGTACAAATGCCTCAATCAGACCCCCCATCGAATTGCTCTTGCTCTGTTTGTACATCATTAGTTCTGGCCGCAGCGACTCCATCGGCCTCGGGGATGGCAGCGCAAGCTGGAGGGGGCCTCAAGGAAGCAGCGATGCTTACGGTGTGACTTCGAATTGAAACTTGATGACAAACTGATTCCTGTGAACCAGAAGGAGCAGGGTGAGCACAGCCCCCCCCGTGCCCCCCCTTGTGCAGCCTCATCCATGGCCAAGGGGCTCCAGCAGGCTCCGAGCAGCCGTGTGGTGGCTGGAGGAGCCAGAGCACACTGAGCACTCGCTCAGCCTTGGCCACCTTCTTGCCAGAAGCAGAAAAACTTAAGGTGTGACTTGGTAAAGCTGCTCTGACACCCCTTCCCCTGGGGAGGTGCCTCTTCCCATCGTGGCACGGCTGGAATTCCCAGCGGAATTCATCTGCTGCATCCAAGGTGACCTGTGCTCTGCAACGTGCATCGAGTGAGACCCAGGTGCTGTCTGAACACACACAGGTTGCTGTTGCTTAGTGGCAAACATGGATTTGAGTGTTCTCATCCCAGAGAGCAGCGTGGCTCGTGCCTGCACCCAGCCTGCTGCACCGGGAGCGCTGCTCGCCGGGAGTCACGCCGCGCTGGGTGGGTGTCGGGGTGTGCATTGCTCACCCCTTGCTTCCCCCTTTATCCACCAGCTGAGGCTGTTGGCATATCAAGCATAAAACTTCACAGAGTTCCCATCCTTTGACCAGCACAAGGTTGGAGTTTGGGTCTGCAGTTCCCAGGCAGGATTTTGGGGGTGGCTGTGGGGAGCAGCACCCTTCTGGCTGTATCTGGTTTGTTCAGGGACGTGCTGGAAGTGATTAAAAGCATTCCTGAGAAATCCCTGCTTTCCCTGGGCAGGGTGCAGGCAGCGGGCTTGTCCTCCCAGTCCAAAATCTGTTACCATGCCAAGGTCCCAGTACGTGCCCTGGAAAGCAGCTTTGGAACCCTCTCTGTGCCTCTGGACCCCTCCTCCTGCTGTTCCCTCCCCTGTGTGAAAAATCTGACTGCTACGATGGTTTTGCCTTGCATTAAGCTGTGGGTGGGGGATTTCACTGAAAATGGGGCAGCAGGTACAAAGACAGTGGTGCCCAGGAGCCCTGCACAGGTGGAAAATGCCCTTTCCCAGCATTGGTCACCTGAGAGGAGAGAGAAAAAAAATATCAGTGGCAGAACTAGAGGACAGGGACTCAAGCTTGGTCAGGGAAAATTTAGACTTGATGTGAGGAAAAAGTTCTTCCCTGAAAGGGTGATTGGTCATTGGAATGGGCTGCCCAGGGAGGGGGTGGAGTCACTGACACTGGAGGTGTTTAAGGGGAGACTGGATGAGGCACTGAGTGCCATGGTTTAGATGATGGGTTGGTGTTGGTGTTGGGTTATAGGTTGGACTTGATGATCTCAGAGGTCCTTTCCAACCTTGTGATACTGTGACACTGTGATACTCCAGACAAAAGTGCCAAGGAGCACCTGGTGTGTTCAGGGCACAGCAGGAAAGTCAGGCAGGAGCTGCCAGCCCAGTCACCCTTTTCTCTTTGGGGAGACCCTGTCCTTGCCTCCTCTGCTGGAGACATTAAACCTACATAAAGAACTTCTTAATTCTTGTTAAATCCAATATCCTTATCCTGCTTGCTGTATTTTTCATTTAACTGTGAGGAAACTGTGTGTGGGGTAAATGATTTGGCTCTGAATAACTCATTTTCATCATCAAATGAAACTCTTCCCTTAAATCCTGGGGGTGGCACAGTCCTGTTGGGCATTTATCAGATGGTAACAGCATCCCAAGGCTGCTGCATCAAGATGTGTGTTTACAGCTCCTTTGGTGGTAACAGACCTGGAAATGCTCAGGAAAGCCATGCTGGGAATGGTGAGCTGAGCAGGGCCATGAGATCGTAGAATCATCTGGATGGAAAAGACCTCTGAGATCACAGTCCAACCATACCTGTCCACTACTCAACCACATCCCTGAGCACCTCATCTGCCCATCACTTAAACCCCTCCAGGGATGGTGGCTCCACCACCCCCCTGGGCAGCCTCTGCCAGTGCCTGAAAACCCTGTCAGTGAAGAAATTTCTCCTGATGTCCAATCTGAACCTCCTCTGGTGCAACTTGAGGCCATTTCCTCTTGTCCTATCACCAGGGAGAAGAGACCAAACCCCCACCTCGCTCCTTTCAGGGAGCTGCAGACAGTGATGAGGTCTTCCCCCAGCCTCCTCTTCTCCAGGCTGAACCCCAGTTCCTTCAGCCTCTCCCTGTAGGACTTGTTCTCCAAGAGACATGGGAATGCTGTGAAGGGCTTTTCTGTCTCTTACCTCCTGCAAACCTGGGACAGCTTTTAAACTGACACAGCTGAAAGCAACCTAAATCCATCACCTCCTGCTTCAAACCACTTTAAATGTACCTTTAACTGAGGGATGGCCTCCAGCACAATCAAATGGGTGTTCATTACCTTCATATGAAGGTTTTCTCATGCACAGCAGATGAATGAGCTTGGTCTGCAGCACATAAACCCCGTTTTCACTCGCTGACTCTCCATGGCTGTGGCCACAATTGGCCTTTTCAGGATAATTCAAGCCAGTTCACCTAAGCTGTTGCAGAGCTCCACACAGATACTTTTATGCTGATTTTTAACCTGCTGTCTCACACAGCTGGTGGTCGATGCCCTCTCCAAGCTGCCCACCCATCAGCTGCTCTGCTCCTCTGCAAAGCCTGAAGTGGGGGTGCTCAGTGTGGGCCTTTGGCTCTGGCTGATGGGGTTGCTTTGCCCACAGTGCCTGCAGGGCTCGGCAGCTCTGCCCTCCCCCCGGGGCAGGGCACCCATCCTCCCCTTTCCTCCTGGTCCCTTGGGGTGCACTCAGCAGCTCAAGTCCCGCTTCAGCAGAGCCCGTGCGGGCAGGGGATGCTCGAGTCCGCTTTGCAACACTTCCACCTACAGAATAAAGCCCAGAACGGCAGCGGGAGCGGCCAAGAGCAGCCCTGGGAGCCGCCTGGGGTCCAGCAGCCCTCGGGGGGGGGGGGCCCAGCTGGGCTGGGGGTGCTGCGTGGGGAACCGGAGCAAGCCGGAGGGCGGCTGCAGCGGTGCTCGTGAGCCCCTCCTCATGGAATCATAGAATGGGTCGGAAGGGACCTCACAGCCCAGCCAGTGCCACCCCCTGCCATGGGCAGGGACACCTCCCACTGCATCAGGGGGCTCCAAGCCCCATCCAACCTGGCCTTGAACACCTCCAGGGATGGGGCAGCCACAGCTTCTCTGGGCAACCTGTGCCACTGTTCCCCACCCTCTCCAACAAAACTGTGAAGAGGGATTCTCTTTCCTGGGACAAAAATGATAATTTTTGCCATTTTTTTTTTTTTCCTTCCATTGGCACACAAAGACTCTTTTTCAAGCCAGCTTTTCTCATTTTAAGATTTTTTTTTTTTTTCTGGGCTGTGGCCAGGCAGGAGATGGGAATGGAAAGCTGTTTCCTTTACAGAAGTGTGTTTTTCCTAAGCAGGGTGTAATTGCTGGTGCTCCTCCGTGACAAGAGCCGAGCTCTGTGTGGGCCCACAATGTCCCCACCAGGAGCGGGGTGCACAGGGAACAGGGTGGCCGTAGTGGGTTCTGTTCCTGCCCCAAAGAGCCTGCAAGAAATAAGCTTTGGATGGGGAGGGGCAGCAGCAACGAGGAGAGCCAGGGACTTAATGCTGATGTGAAATGATGGATTTCATGAACATTTCCTGGCAGAAGCAGTGACCAGGGAAGGATTTCCTGGAAAAGGGACCCTTATTGCTGTCACTAACAACAGCACACAAAGGATGCTCTGCTGTTTGTGAAAAAAAAAAACCCCAAACAAATGACTAACCTGTGGGTTTGGGGACTTGTTTGGCCAGAATATTCTTGATTGTTCATTTTTTTCTTTCCAAGCCATCGAAAGCCGTTGGTCCACATACAGCGTTCCAAGGTCTGTAACAAAGCTGAAGGAGAACAACAGTTTGAGTTACTGCACTTGAAGTATTTTCATCTTCTGTTGAAACAAAAAATTCTGTCAAAACATTTTAACAAAACTCTTTTTCTGAACAAAAGCCATTCTGAGTGCAAGACAAACCCAGCCAAAGTCCCGCACCCAAGAAGAACCAGTCAGCTGGAATATTTCTCACCTGTGGGTCTCTGTAATGGCCTCAGAGCTTTGAAGTTCAGTGACAGCACCTTATTTGCACCCCAGTATTTCTAGCAGCATCAGGTGATGCAGGAATGCTCTGCAGTGGTGCAGCAGACCACAGCAGGGGCAGGTGCTGCGCACATCCTGCTCATCCTGGGTGCTGGCAGATGTCACTGCCCCTGGGCTCCTACCTTCCACGCTCCTCTAGACACCTGGATTTGTTTACTGACATCCTCCTTTCACTCCAGGTCACAGATCAGACTGGGCAGCTCAAGGCTTTCACAGACACTTGCTGTTAGAGCAATTTGTTTTTCCAATGTGCCCAAGCCCCAGGGCTGTGGCTTGGGGCGGTGCGAGGCTCCTGTTCCTGCTTCACCCTGGCTGCCATCTGCCACTTTGCCAGGGCTGTGTCTGCTCTGTTGGCATTAAGCAAACATTTGCCTGTGGCCATCTGGGTTGGATGGCAGAGCCCGAGCAGCCTTTCTGCGTGCCACGCCGGCAGCAGCGGGCTGTGCCTCGCAGCCAGCATCACTGGGAAGAAGATGGGAAGAAGGACCAACACCTCTCTGTGTGCTTCATCTGCACACTGTCACTGGTTTCTTTGGCATCTGGGTACTTCCATCAGTGCCAGTGAGAGAAAAAGCATGGTGACTCAGGTACAAAGGGATGGGGCAAAGGGAAATGAGCCAGGAGGGCACTGCCGTGGGGCATTACAGCCTGCTTTTACCATAAAGCATTTGCACTCCGAAAGGGTAAATGTTTGACCACTCACTGTGCAGAACGAAGCCCACGCAGATGGCAAGGGGCTCAGTCAGCAACAAGAGATCTGAGGAGGGTGCTCAAAGCCCTGGCTCACTTCTCAGCAGCCCTGTCTGCTATTCCCACCCCCTAGCGTGGATCCCTAGCGATGGTAGAACTCCAGGAAGGAGTGCCTTGGGCACTTCTGCATTCAGATGTCAGTGGTGGATCACCAAAGCCACCACGGCCTTCAGAGATAAGTTTAAGCTGATGAAGGGTTCCCATAAGTGACTCAAGCTCATGGAAGACACTGAAGGATTTAAAAATGACAAGTATTAAATACTTCTCAACTACAGAGATACGTTAGTGTAGCCTCAAGTGCCTCCTGGAGGTTGATACAGATGCTTAAAGGTCAAACAGCACTTTCAAGATTAATTTTTGTGACTTAAGGGTTTAGTGAACACATAAGGACACCTCAAAGTCTTGGGAGAGGCACATAAGATGTAAAAGTAATGTATAAGTTGTAAAAGTAATGCAGCACCTCCCTTAAAACAGGCTTTGGCCTTGCGGTACGGTTGATGGTCACTGTGCTGGACCCAGTGCTGGTGTGTGACTGGGCACAGCCAGGCCCTGATGACAACCCACTCCCTGCACATCTCCCCATTCCTCAGCCAGTCACATCCCAGCACCACCCGTGTTGTGCGTGCCCTGACTGCCATGAGTGAGCTGGCACGGTCTCTTTGTCACTGCTTCAGTCTCCCCAGCCCCATGGCACAATGGGAGTAGCTTTCTTCCTGTCTCATCAGGCCCAAGACACCAGGAATTCAGAGCATGGCCACGGGATAAGGTGATGGAGGGGCAGGGGTGACCCAGCCAGAGCCAGGACAGTCGGACCATGGTGCTCCAGCTGTGCCAAGCAGCCAGCACAGCTCAGCAGCCCCCGCTGCACGTGCAGCTTGCTCCTGGCCACCAGCTGTAACCATCCTGTATTAAACCCCTCCTTACCCAGAAACCTTCCTCTTGACAAGCCCAGGGACATCAGCAGGGCTACAACCTCTTGGGACCATCATCCTGCTCCACCTGCTCTCCAAGGACCACACTCCACCACCTGAGGGGATCAAGACAGGGACAACAACAATTCCCCCCCAATTTTTGCTCCTCACTCAGCGTATCTTCCGGCCAACACAGCACTGACCTGACACACCTGGGCTTTGGGAAAGATCTGCTGCTTCTGTTCCAGTAACCAAAACCTGTTTATTTCATGGTGTGCCATTGGCAGGGACGCTGCATGGTTAAGGCCACCATCCATAAAACTGGCTGAAGACATTTTTCCCCCGTGGAAGAACAAACACTGAACTTGTTGCTAGCTGACTGCGTAAGCAATCTGCAGCAGATGCTGTCTAGACTTCCAACATCACCAGATGTTCCAGCTTTACATGGAAGTTCACTTCTGCTCCTCAGCTCTGGAGCGAGGGGCACTGGAAGCACAAAAGGGTAATTAGTGCTTATGCATAAACACAATCGCACAGGCCAAGCCCTCTCCGTTTCACTCTGATACACAAACACTGATGTTCAACAGAGCTTGAGCCAATGGTGCTGTTACTTCAAAACTGGGTTTTTATCACTGCCTTAGACTATCTAAATATTTGCATCTAGGGAAAAAAAGCAACCTTCATTTCTATAGCAGCAAGTAATTTTTCCTAAAAGTAACAAACACATTAAAACCAGTTACTGCAGATTAACAGAACCACAGAAGTAACCAAGAAACAGATTTATCTTTTCCTCCTTCTTCTAAAAAAAAAAAAATGACTCACTTTTTTTCTCAAGAAGAGATGCAGATCGGGCTGGCAGGATGCTGGGGAGCTGCTTTCGTGAATGTACTGGTTCCAGTGAAGCTTCTGCTCAACCACATCTTTTTCTTTCCCTTCAGATGTCTGCAGTTTGTGCCCAGAGCCGTGCTCGCTCCGGCTGTGGCACAGGAAACCAGGCCTGTTCAGCCCCTGACTGGCTCTTTTGGCCCCAGGCTTCACCCTGTGCCACGCTGCAGGTGAACACCCCCTGCCAGGTCCCACCCCACCAGAGCAGGTGAACTGGGAGCAGCACTCTGCGAGAGCATTAGTGCTTCTCAGATCCAAAGGGACTCCAAGGCAGCATCCAAAGCTTGCAAGGCTGGCAAACACCTCACACCTCTGGGGTGAAGATTTTGTTGCTACCTCAGCAGCTACTGGAAGAACCAACTCAAATTCCTCCTCATCCTTGGCTTCTCTCCTTTACCTGCAGCTACACCCACACCTGTCCAGTCCCGGGGTCGTACAGCGGCACGGGACGGTTCCAGCAGGCAGACACTAAGAACTGATCCCAGCACACGGGTGAGCTTGCACCAAGCTCATCTCGATTTAGCACTGCAGTATTGATGTGTTTAAACCAGAGCTTCCCCAGGCTGAGTCCCTGCGACCCTCAGAGCAACCCCAGCAGCACTGCCAGACACAGGGGATTGCTCTGCTGGCAGATTTGCCCCAGGGAGCTCAGCAAGCATCATACTTGCAACAGGATCCTTCCTTTTACTGCCATCATCTGCCACCAGTAATGAAAGAGGGAAATAAAAATCCCAATCTGAACTCTCTAGGCATTTGTGTCATACTTGTAGCACAAGCATGCTGAAGGAGAACAGCAGATGACAACAGCTCATTGGCTTCTGCCAGAGGCAGCTGGAGGAGACAGACAGGAGAGAAACTCCACCTCTCCAGGGGCAGCTGGGACCAGAGTAACCTCCCTGGGGCTTGGGAAGTGCAGCTCTTTCACAGTTTCCCTCCCCTCAGCCGTTCACCTCATGAAGTTTCACTGAGAGGTCTGTGCTCATGTATTCCAACTATTCCATATGTGTCAATCTGGCTTTCCAGTTGCCTCCCCTGGGAAGGACATCAACTTGTTAAGCCTCCAGAACATTCCACGTGCAATAGAAGCACACCAATATCCCTGTGTCCCATTAATCTGCAATGGGCAATACAATGGCATTTAAGGAAATTAGGTTTAGTTTTATTTGACATCCAATAGGCAGTAAAAAAAAAAAGGCTTTATATTTTATTTCTTGTAAAAATCTTTTTAACACATGCAGACTAAAACCAGTGTAAGAAAGTATTCCACCATCGTTTAAACAAATAACTATACTTAAATATAAGTGTCTGCAATTGAGTGGTATAAAAATAAGGTTCGTTTTGTTTTTTTTTTTACAAGAACCCATTATCCATTTCTCAATAAACAATACACAACTAATACATACAATTTACCTGATCTCTGTTTTCCACCAATTTGATACTGCTAAGGTATTATGTGCAAAAGTTGGTAACAGTTTCTTTCTCCAAAGAAAAATCTTCTACCTGTTTTACAAAATTAGATGTTGAGTTTAAATTAATCAGATCTTAATTGGCTCCTTTGCTCTCAAACACGAGTCCTTTCCCTCATTACACACGGGCTGAAGCAGGCCCTGGTGCAGGTGTAACCCTCAGCGCCTGTGCCTGCTGTGTCCCGAGCGGCTGCTTCCGTGGTGTTTGCCTTTGTGAGATCTCTCGAAGGAGCGGGATCTCTCACGCCGCTCTCTGTGGTGGCCCCGCTCGTGCCTGTGCTTCTTGGCAGCATCAGAATGATCCCTGGATTTGCTCTGAGAACGGGAACGAGACCTTTTCCTTTTGTGACCGTGTCTATTTGCACTCTTCAGCTCTTCCCTGCTGTGCTTGGTCTTCAGGTGGGGCGAGCCGTGATTGTGGTGTCTGCGAGGGCTCCCACTGTGGCTGCGGGTCCTGCTCCTCGACCTTGAGCTGTACGTCCCAGACAGGCTCCGTCTGTTGTTGTAGCTTACAGAGAAGTGTCAAAAAGTTACAACACGTCTTCCACGACTGCTTCCCCCACAAGGGGAACTGACAAATGCTACTGACTGTCCCCGAACACACCTTTGAGTTGAGTTCCTTTGAAAACAAAGAGCCCAAACCAAACTTAAACCCACAACACAGCGCCTTTCATAGTTGTTCGACCCTGTCAAGAATCTCCCTCTCAATGCCAGACTGCAAAGTGGTCATTTTTCCCTTTTTCAGAGATCTGACAGGCAGCAACACTTAGGAGAACACTTCATCAAGAGCCAAGCTGGCAGTTCCCAACTTGGATGTCAGCCTGAAGATTCTTTAAAAATACAGACAGAAGGCCAGCAGCTACCACAGCATCGCCCTGCAGAGCCCCCTCTGCCCCAGGCACAGGAGAGAGGCAGCGCGCCGCAGAGCCAGACAGCACAACGTGCAACACTGACAGCAGACACACTCTCCCACGCATTCGGAAGGAAGAAAGCTGCAACACACAAGACTTGCCTCTATGGCACTTCCCACTACTTCAGAGTGGGCTCAGTTCCGAGAGACTGCTCTCACAACACATTCCCTGTGAAGATCACTGCAGAGGGGAAGGCCGCCTTACACTCAGCCCACCATAGACTCACGGACAGGACAGTCTTAAGCTTTTGTCTTACAGCAAAGCTTTTACAGCTTGAACTATAACCTGCACAGTTACCAAAAGAACTGCTTCATGTCAAGAACTGAGAGCCTTAATTCAGACCCAAGTCTCACACTTCTGCTGGCCAGCAGTTAGAAGCCTCTGCTAAGCACCTATAGGCTACCTGAAGTGGTCCTAGTTCCAAGGAGCGAGAAGTCCTGCTGAAATATCCCATCAAGCCAGCTCTGACACAAAAGACACACCCCCTCCCCCAGCAAAGCCCTGCCCCCTCCCTGCAACCCCAGCCCCCAAACTAAAAGCCAGGACTTACTGCCGCCTGGGAGTGTGAGATCGAGACCGTGACTTTGTCCTTGACCTGGATCGACTGCCACTTCTGCTGCTTCTACTTCTCTTGCTTTCTTTTCTCATGCTTGGGGGGAGAAAAAAAAAACCCAAACAACAGGATTACACTTTCAAAGTCCTCATTATTGCCATAAGCAGCTCAAAATTAGCTCACTTCAGCTGAAGAAACAGTTTTTACAAAAGTCTTCTCTGCATCAGAAGAGATTTTTACCTACCCATTGTAAGGGCTCTTTGAAGCTTGCTGCCTCTCTTCTGGCTCCTTTTTAATGGTTTTGGTATTCATAGATACTGGAGACTTCTCTTCAGTTTTTACTTCTCTTGGGGAAGCTAAGAATTAAATTTAAATTCAAAATTAGGTATTTTATTCACAGACTTCGTAATAAACATTGCATCCTTTATACACCCCCATCACCTTTTGCACAAAATGTAAAAGTGACCTCAACAGATACTCTCCCATTCCATCTGCCCATTTATAGCACGCTCCTGGAAGAGCACACTGGAGTGAGATGCCCATGGGGAGAGGCATCCTTTAAAGCCAACTGCCAGCAGGGTGGAGAACACTGTGACCTTCAAGTCAAGCAGCCAGGCTCATCTGGGCCCTGGCAGATGAAATCCCAAGTGGTACAGAATAAAAGCCACCCTTACAGCTCATAATTATAAAACTTAAATTGCTACCGTGACAGTTAATTCCTAATGCTTTAGAAAGAATTGAGACTGAACTGCAAGATTACAGATTTCATTTTTATACTAGTGGTACAGTATAATGAATAACAAAAGACTTAGTAAATTTGGAAGTCAATCTGTCTCTACAGACAGCTGATACAGCCCAGAGGTGGGTTCACCTTTTCGTGGAAGGGCTTCTATGCAAGCACAACACGTTTAGACCTGGCCTGCTGTCAGCAAGGCAGAGGCTCTGCATTAGGACTTACCCTGCAGCTTCCTCGCTCAACGGGGAGCAGAGGCTTAATGTAAAAATAAAAGCAGAACCTTGTCAGAAGCTTTTCCTCAGTTTGTCACCTAGTAGGCAGTCTTCCAAAACCACACCAGAGGTCCTGCTTTCACTCAAATTCTAACCTAGGCTCCCATATCACAGAGATGAAGCAGCTTTCACTGTTTAGTGAGAAATTTACACCTGCCGGCGAAAAAAACTCTGGAAACTCAGACGCTGTTCTTAAGGAGTACTAAACCACTGCAAACACTGCTTTATCAGAATATGCTCTTGAGTTCCTGAAGGTGAATGTAACAGACAAGGGGCACATGGCTCCTACTTTAGCCCCCATCAGGACCAGCTCATGACAGCCTTTCAATGTCGTTGCTAGTTTACATATCAATAGCCGCATTAAAAGGAAAAGCAGGAGACAAAACTGGTCTGTTCTTTGTATCACTAGAGTTCAGGTAGATTTGTTGGCCAGTTCAAAATACACATTACAACCATTTCTTCACTCTAATGCCAGGACAGCACTGTGACCTTTCCCTCTCCATTTCCTGACCACAAGCTGTCTTTCTCCACTGCACCTGAACAGCTGACAAACACATTAACAACAAGCAAAGAACACCACTTCCAGAGACTTGCTGCAAAAGGAGCCACAAAGGCTATTTCAACACCCTTTGCCCTCCTTCCCCCCGTGCCCCCCAGATCAAATCCAGAATCTCTTTTCACAACACAGGAATATACAGCATATACCTGAGCCTAGACACCTTCAGAAGGTAATTATCTTACAGGTGCATACCAATAAATCACTCTCCCAGTTGTGGAAGTATGGTGTAAAACAACCCATTTCCCTCTAATCTGCTAATTCAAGGTATTGAAACTGGCTTTAAAATATTTGTTTTAAAAAAAGAAAGTTTTGTGTTGTTCTTAACTCTGCGATAAAGCCTGAATTGTCTAACAGCTCAAGAAACAAACCTACATTTTTAACATCTTGGGACGTGGATTTAGAAGACGTATCAAAACAGTAATATGCAAGTTTCTGTTCAGAAAACAAACTTACATGGTTTGGATGCAGGAGAAAAGCCACCCAGCGTTGAGAGTGCTGGAGTTCCATCCGGATTCAAACCTTTTGCCTTCAGTTTAGCTTCCTGTAGTGCCATTTTCCTCTTTTCTACTTCTTTATCCAGGAATTCATAATTGGGCTGTTAAAGTAACAAATGCAATTCATATTTTCATCTCATTTCTGAAAAACACTCAATTATCTTCTAAACATCTATCCAGTAACATGACTAACTTCCATAATTTGTTCTCCTACTCTAACACACAGCAGAGCCTTTCCAAATAGTAGATCTGTGTGCAGGTGTTCCCAAACACGCTTAAAACAACTATGAGACAGCCCAAATTGCAATGAACACTGAATAGGAAAACCAAACATCTCTGTTACCTTCTTTCTGGTATAGAGCTTAAGAGTTGTCAAGCATATCTCCTGAATCTCCTCTTCTGTGGCACCAAAGAGCAAGAACCAGTGAGGACGGGTGGGTAGAGGAATCTGAAAACAAAACAACCAAAAACTTAAGCACAAATTACAAGCCAGGCACATTTGCTTTAAATACTTTCATTCATTTTCCTGAAACAGAATTATTAGCAATAAAAGGCAATGCTAACCAAACAGATAAATACTCACCTGCAGAACTCTAGCAGCGAGATAAATGCAAGCACAAGCTATAGTCTCTGGCTGAAAGCGAACAAACACATTTGTTCGAAGGCTGTCATTCATAAAATTCCTAAAGAAAGAAATTGTGAGAGGTTGAATTTCTGGTTTACATCTTTTTATTTAGAGGACAACAATACTGGAGACTCAATTGACTTTATTATTTTTTCTGTTATTATATAAAACATTTGGTTTCTTTAGACTTTACTCCATTTGATGATCACATTTGTGACTTCTGTAATAAAATTTGCACCACTGCCATTGTTCTGAAACCCCAATGCAAGTAGCAGTATGTAATGGCTACTTCCCTAGGTGGGTACGTTAAGTTGTACCATGAAGTGTCCATTGACTTAACAATTTAACAAGTACTTTTCATTAATCCAGCTGTTTGCTTTAAAAATCAATGATCTTTATATTTAAAAATCAATATGCTTAAAACTCAAATGAAAGCATGGTATATTTTAACCTACCATTTTCCAGAGGCTAGATGCAACTTATAAAGCTCAGAAAACATTTCATTTAAATCCTACATGTGCCCCAAGTCACATTAACTTCATCCAGAGAGAAGCATCCGCTTTGCTCACCGAGTGTTGGAAAAAGACCTGCAAGTTAGTAATGGGTCTCCCACCTCACTAAACTACTGTTCTCCCACCAGGGTGGCACTGCCAAGCAATACATGCCAAGAGACACATTTAAACAGCAGAGACCTCCATCCATTTCTAAGTTACTGAGCTACAGGAAAGAGACAAACAGCAGTCAGTAAGAATTGACTCCGCAGAACACCACACCCAATACAGCTTCTAAGTGAACATGCTGCATGCACCCTAATTTTCTTTTTCTTTTGTTAAAAAAAAAAAATCAAGTTTAGCCAAGTGCTAAATCAGCTAAATACATGTTGGCAGAAACTCTACCCCATGTGTCTTTTAAGTACACAACAGAACACAGTAGCTAGGCAACAAATACATTTAGAAACATTTTTAACAGTTACTTCTAAAAGCAAATATACAAATCCTTTGGACACCCAGACAGAACTAGAAGATGCTGCCCGATGGATATGGACCACTTCAGTGAATCTCGGATGAGAGCTTGCACTGGGTTGGCTGGAGAGAAGGGCAGCCAAACAGGCCATCCCCAGGTCATGGGCTGAGGTGCAGAGGGCAGAGCTCTATGACTTACCATCATGGACTACCCTTTAATTAAAGAGTAGAAAAAAGAACAAAGTTAAATTGAGTTCTCCATTACTACACTGGAATCAAGCCATGAAAATAGTAAGCAGAAACAAGCACCAAAATATTTTAAAAGTGTATATTGTGCAATAACTTACATCTCATTGTTTGCATATGGATCGTCACGCTTGTTATTTCTGCTACTATTTTCCTGGCTAGGAAAAAAATGGAAAAATAACAACTTACCAGGCTGTCTGTACCAGGGTTTGATTACGTTCACATTCTAAGACTTGTAAATACATAACAATGATCTGAGGAATAAAAGGGAAAAAACAAACACAAAGACTCAGTTTAAGCACATAGAGAACAGTAAGGAAGTATCTATGTATGCTCAAACAGTATTCCAAACAACGGTCTCCTTTTCTAAGCATGCACTCTAAGCTCACATCACCCAATCATGCTCAGATAATTCTTCATTTTACTACTTTTCTATGACTTTCAAAACCAGTCACCTTTGACAAAGCAATTTCTACCAAGGTCAATATGACTATTTGCCCAAGCACTCTCAGAAAAGCATTCATGAGAACCACTTAGGAATAAAGAGAAGAAATCAGGTAGCCTTTTACACCCGTGCTTCTCGCTCCACAGCTCACAATGATGTCATCAAGGTGGAATAATATTTACCATTGTATTATTTTTGATAACTCACCTTATGTGGATGCTTGACATGAACACAAAATCCCAACTCCTTCAGTACCCTCCTTTCTGCTTTGATTACTTGATTTTTGGTGTTTATGTAGTTCTGATCAAGTATCAGGGGGCTTGGAGTCCTATAGTTTGCAAGAAATAAAATCAAAACTGTTTTGCATATCCAAAAACAACGACATCTCTCTTTTCCCTTCCAACCAACTAATGGCAACAGAAACTGTTTTTTTAACTCCTGCAAGCAAGTTTAAGCATTAATCTTGTGCTGTCCAAGTTTAGATAAACTAGTTTAGTTTCTGCTTTTGACTAGCTAAGGATTAGATGGCTAACATAAAAAATAACCTTCTGCTACTGTATATGCAAACTACGCTGGTCCAGCTGCTGGAATGAAAGCCAGCTTTACACCAAAGATCTCAAAGACCCTTTACACTTCATACAGAGGTGAGGGAAGAGTGTGACAACTACCTTGGCTAGGTAGGGCTTCAAAGCAGAAGTAAGCTAGAATAGGATAAAAATCATGCTGATATCAGAATAGCAAGCTCGTGCTTTACAAATTACAGATTCCTTTGTGCTGGAAGACAAGATCATTCAGACCCCCCAAAAACAAGACAGCCCTGCTACTGTGGCATACGAAGAACTCAGTAAAGCAATGAATTTAACCTCTGAACTCGTGACAGACTGCCTGTAATTCTGAACGCTGCACCCACTGCTGATCAATGGATGATACCATGTCAATTCCATTATTTGCATTTGCAAAACAAGAGCTCATTTCAAAAAGAAAGATTCCCAACCCTAGCACTAGCAGTCCCAATTCCTTCCAAAGCCAACACCTGAACTCTCCAAAGCTTTTTAACTAGAGTAACTTGCTATATGGTTTATGCACAAGCATGGTACTCCCATTATGTATTTTTCTGCACTTAGACTTGACCTTTCAACATTCCACATCTACATTGTGTATTTTAATCCACTTTCTCCTACAAACAGACCAGCTTGTTCCCTGTTTGTAATATTTTACTCTACCTTCAGAAGAAAAAAAGTAATGCCCAGTGGATTAAAAGCAACAGCTTCTGTTTTATCAAGACATTTCCTCCAATGTTGCTTTACACAATTTTATCTAGAGATCACTGACATTAACAGGATCTGCAAGGCATCATTCAAAACAAGTATAGGTGTCCAGGCTCAGCTTATCTTGTTAGCAGAACAATTCATTGGAGGTGACAAATCTTGGATGAAAGTTGAGGCAGTTACGACTTCCAGTCTAAAATACAAAAAAATCAGCAGCAGGACAACACAACCACATCAGACCATCTGACAGCCTGCCGTGGGATCACCACCTCCCACACTTCTTTGTGCTCTCCGAAAGCTACTTAAGTCAGTATTATGAAAACACAATAAGGTACGCAGAAGTGCAACAGGAAAGACTGTGTGCCTTACTGCATTTTAAATTTTCACTACCCTTCTACAGGGCCACGGGATCAGCACAAACTGGTCATACTTTGGTTGTACACGTTCAACATCAGAGGGGCTGGAAACTCAAAATTAAGGCACTCAAAAACGTGCGTTGCTCTGTTGTCTCACGTTACTCTGGTCATTTATGACACACGAGTTCTAGAGATCTCCAGATCTAAGGAAGCCATGAAACCCATCAATTTATACAGACAGCATTTCCAGAAATAGGAAAACAAATGCTTTTATCCAGTTATGCAAAAATAAATATCTACGGAAGACTTTACTGCACTGTATTACCAGCAAAAGTCAGGTGACTCGCTGTACTAAGATTTACAAATTCAGTACTTCTGCATAAAATCCAAAGTGCTGGCATACACAATTACTTAGAAGCTGGAAACTTCCAAGACTTCCTTTCGGAACACTCAGCTTTCCTACTGAGAAAAAGAAAAAAGAGGAACTTCGCTACTGCATTTGCTGCACTTAGTTCTCAGTCCAAGAAGCAATCAATTTAATTTTAGGTCCGTGTAACAAACCAAAGAAAAGGGTTTACAGGCTTATATATAAAATATAAGCTTAAAGTGTTGTATAGCCAAGCAGTGTTACAAATTCTTACTTTGAATCTGTTCTTAACAGATCAGCACTACTGTTCAGGCAAGGCTTAACAGTGAGCACACAAAGCCCATCCTGGTAAGTCAATCCAACACTTAGTCACAAAACTTCATCGGGATTTAGCGTAACAACCCAAGAGATTTAACACACACTGTAATGTGTTTGTAACAATAAATAACAAATATCCTTTTTAAAATCCCTCTGACAAATGAAACCCAAGTTCAACACAACTACAGCTTCATTTGATGTCACATTTAAATTTGATGTCTCTACAATGTCTTAATACTTTGGAGGAAAAGTGCCTTGCATGCAGTTTTGTTCATAAAGAAGTACTTCTGACAAGTACAGCATAACATCAGCATCCCAATTCAAAGACAGGATCTCTTATGCCAGGTAATGAGAGAGGAGAGCAAGTTCTATGTTTGTCTCCAACATTGTAAATACAACCACTGTAGATTTATAGAACAGTCTGAAGAGCACTAAGTAGTGTGTAGTATTTATACAGGCTACTTCCACGCAATGGCATGAACCTGCTTGCTGCAACACAAGTGGAGAGCACCCTGCTGAGCATCTCAAACCAACATTTGTGACATTACACAATGACAGGAGTCATATCTGGATCCAGTCTCGTAAGGACTTTCTGCAGCGTTCAGGCACATGTAAAATAAATAAAATCAACTTCAAACTACATTCTACATGTTAAACAACATTTGCACTTCACTCGGAACAGACATGTTTTGGCAAATAATTTTTTAAAGAGCAGTATATTCATAATACGAGCTTTTCTTCATGCACAAACATTTTTACATGCAGTACTACATGACATATGCTCGTGAAAGATCCAAAAGAAAATATACTTGTCCAAAACACTTCAGCTTTTTCTTACTTCTCAGCGTTAGAAATACCACCTAGCAATAACTCAGTTGACTACAGGTCTTACAAAAAGAAAATTCCAATGCAATTCCCAGTTCTGCAAACATGTACACATAAGGGACTGATTACACAATGATTTATATAAATAGCTTTACAAATTCAAGACTTCAGTATCCTTACGAAAGTATATTTTACTATGAATTCAATCTTATGAATTCAAAATTATACAGAGCCAGAAAGTGGAACTAAGAACTCAAAACTGTTTAAGAAAGAAAGTAAGTCTACCAAAACTACTCAAACTTCACGTGCAGGTTAAGAGTTTCAGTTAACAGAAATACTAGACTAGAGGCAAAAAGAAAAGTACAGCAGCCTAACTGCTTGTTTCAGTTCTGGGTGGTGTGTGAGAAACTATCTACAGCCTAAACTGTTAGCTTCAGATAAAAAAAAAGATTAAGCTAGTATTCTAAAAACCTGGACAGCAAAGAAAAAAGCTTATAACAAGATACAGGAGTTCTTCCAAATGGTTCACCAGCGGCCAGCTTGTTAGTCCCCCGATTCCAGTGACCTATTCTCAGAGCACTGGCTTCTCCTTGGGGATTTTCGATACTTCACTCACTGTTGCCATGACGACAGCTTCATCTTTACGTACCACTCCACATCACCCAGGCTTTGGTAAATGTAGCTGGTCGCTGTATAGTCGGTTGCAAGGGAAAAAAGAGTTGAAGTTAATAACGTGTACAGATTATGTAATTGTAATCTTGTAAAAAGTACAGAAAATGTTTACATCCTGCTTGTTAAAAAAAAAAAGAGAAAAAAAGGCGAGCCTGAATGTCAGACCAGCAATTTTAAGATTTTCATGCAGATTCACTCAAAATCTCAGAGCAACAATACCCGTTTCTCCGAAAATAATTGGTAGAAGTGCACGATTTCTCTTGACATGATGCATTTTAGACACCATGTGACATGCACAAGTGACACTGATTTGGAACAGGCTAGCTGCAAAGATTTAAGTTCACAGGTTAAGTTCAGTTTCTCTGATCCTTCGCGCAGTACAAAGAAAGAGCTAACCTATATTCTCATTGTAAAAAGAAGCATTGCGTATGATTAATTACCCTCCACTATCTGGATCGAAGCCAAAACATTAAGAATCACTGAGTTAGCTTCAATAATGCCAACAACTAGACTCCCTCATCGTAACTGTGGTAAGAAACTATAGCACCAAATGCACACTCCACATAACTTCACAGGATTCTCTCAGGGCCATGGGATAACAACTTTAGAAAAAGAAACCAAAGCTAAGTTCCGAAGTGTAACACCAATTCATTCTTCTTTTACCTAACACTAACTAGAAAAACAGGAGCACAATGCAGTAAAAGCAAAAGTTTTAGCTGCAACAGAAGCACCACCCATACAGACACACCAAGAAACACCTGGCTTCCCTAAAGGATTTCTACTCTAGTTCTCAGAAAAGGTTACACAGCAGAGAAATGTGAACTTGGGAATCTAGCTGGAAACAAAATCCTTCAGTAGCAACGGATTACCTCATGCTTTAACCAATCAGCCACTGAAAGTAAAGCTACTTCATCACAGCTGATGCCTCCAATCTCACACACTACAGTACTGCTGCCTGACAGACCTAAATAAATTGTGCACTTAATAGCAACTTAGAAACCTCCATCCCTTCAGCCACATCTTGTTCCTTCCAGTACATCAAGTTAATTTGCTTTACACACGGAAACACACACCGCTTTACACACAAAAGTGCAGTATTAGGCACTCACAACTGCTCGAGCTCTACAGCTCGAGCAATGATCCAGATCTGCACACAGATCAGGGACACTGACACAAGCACACGGTACCGTCAAAACCACGTCTCACTGTCTGCAACTAAGGATGCCTTCAGCTTCCAAGGCTCAATTACACATTCCTTGTTGAAGTGATGTCATTAAAGCTGCAAACACTGTAGGCCAAACCACACTTGTTTTCAGATACTTTCTAAAATCGATTCTTCTAAAAGGTAACACTATCATCACTGGGAAAGGTTCAACTTTTGTCTTCAGTTAAATGGTACTTTACTGGTACGATAACCACATTCAGACAGTACTAACAAGAGAAAAGCATTATGATACTACTAACACAATTAAAAATCTGAAGAATACGCAGAAGCCCACTAATTATCTACTCATGACCTAAAACTACCTTTCAAGGACTACAAGACAGCAAAAATCAATTAACAACAGACCTAAAAACTACAGCAATGGACCTAAAACTAGAACCAATACTTGTGACTTGTAGCTATGTAAATAATGAAGACAAGTCTACCATCCAACGGTAGAAGAAATCACCACTGAACTGTACTGCCTACACAGCAGCCAATGAGCAATTTTAGGTCGTTGAACTTAGCCTGGAAAAAACACTGTGAATTGAAAACTGCAGTGTACATTAGTGACAGCAGATGTTTATGTTCATAACGAAGCTAATCTTACCTTTTTGCTCTTAACTGACGCAAATGATGAAATACATTGATCACATCCCTTATACGACGAGGCGCCTCTTCAATTTTGGATGCGAGATTGATGCAGGCCATAGCAACAATCTGAAAGGAATGGCAGAATCACAGAATAGTTTGGGTTGGAAGGGACGATAAAGATCATCCAGTTCCAACCCTCTTGCCATAGGCAGAGACACCTCCCACCAGACCACTCAAAGCCCCGTCCCACCTGGCCCTGAACGCTTCCAGGGATGGAACAGCCACGACTTCTCTGGGCAACCTCTGCCACCCTCATCGTGAAGAATTTGTTCCTAATGCCTAATCCAAAGCGTCCCCCCTCTTCCAATTAAAGCCCCGTTTCCATAAGTGAATGGGTTTTAATCGCGCTATAGTTACACAAGTACAGAGCCCCACTGCCTCCAGCCCAGCCCCTCCTCGCCCCCCCCACTCCTTCATCCCGCTCCGCTCTCACCTCGAAGCTGTGCTTGACAAACGACTTGGAGTAGAAGAAGCGATGAAACAGCACCTGCCCCGTTGCCATGGCCACCTGTGAGAGCAGAGGTTGGGGGGGGGGGCAGAGGGGCGCAGTCACACACCGGGCCCGCCCGCCGCCATCTTGCGCCGTCACAATGGCGGCGCCCACCCGCCCTGCCCTGCCCTGCCCCGCCCGGGCCGCGCACCCACCTGCGGCAGGCGGAGGAGGATGCCGGCCGCCTGGATGAGCTCGCAGCCCAGGATGCGCAGGTCGGTCTCGCACTGCAGATCCAACCCGTCCTGCATGGACGGCGTGGGCGAGAGGCGCTCCTCGGGGATGAGCGAGTGGTCGATGGTGAGCGACACCTCCGAGTAGAGCCGGTCGCCGATGAGGATGCCCCGGGCTGCGGCGGGGGGAGGAGGAGGAGGAGGAGGAGGAGGAGGCGGCGGGGCTGCTGCTGGGGCGGGGGCAGCGGTGGCGGCAGCGGGAGGAGCGGCGGAGGCCATGGCGGCGCGTCTGGAGCCGAGGCCGTAGCGCGCACTACTGCGCGGGGACGCGGTGCTGCTCCGCGCGCGGGGCACGCCGGGAGGAAAAAGAGTCCGCCCCGAGCCCCGCCCCGAGCCTCGTGGGGGCGGGGCCGGCCCGCAGCGCCCCCCGCGCTCCCCCACCAAGGGTGATGTGTGGCGACCCGCCCCGAGACCGCCCTTGCACACCGAGGAGGACACGACCGTGCGCGTTCCGACAGCGTTTTCAACTGGAAAGGGCTTTGAGCCGGTACGAGGAGCGGTCACGGGTACAGAAAAGGGAAGCCTTTCCATTCGAGTCGATCTCACAGAACCGCCTGGATGGAAAAACACCTCTGAGGTGATGGATTCCCACCGTCCCTGTCCCCTCACTAAACCATCTGCCTGGCTTTTGAACACCTCCAGGGATGGGGACTCCACCAGCTCCCTGGGCAGCCTCTGCCAACGCTTCACCGCTCTTCCAGCAGAGATATTTTTCTTGCCACCCAATCTGAGCCTCCCCTGGCACAACTTGAGGCCGTTCCCTCTTGTCCCATCACCTGTCACTTGGGGGAAGACACCCAACACCCACTTCGCTACAACCTCTTTCATGGAGCTGTAGACAGTGATGAGGTCTCCCCTCACCTCCTCTTCTCTTGCCCTTGCAGGCTCCCCAGCTTTCCTGGAGCCCCTTTCAGTCCTGGGAGGCTGCTCTAAGGATTGGTTACAACAACAGAGGGGCAAAAATGTATGTTTAGAAACTCTATTTCACTGAGCAAAAGCCTTCAAACCTTGACAATCAATCATCCAAAAGAAAAATACAAAGTCCTAAAGCGTTACTGCCTTTTGTTCAAAGGCATTGAAGTCACGAGCCGCTTTTCTTCCCATGAAAAAGAAGTTCCCTAAAGCAGGGTATGGTGTGAAGCACTTTTTGCTTGTTATAAGATGGACGTGCTTGCCACCATACTCTTCTCCAGGCTGAACAACCCCAACTCACAGTATCACAGTAGCACAGTGTCATAAGGTTGGAAAGGACCTCTGAGATCATCGAGTCCAACCTATAACCCTACACTAACACCAACACTAACACCAACCATCATCTAAACCATGGCACTCAGTGCCTCATCCAGTCTCCCCTTAAACACCTCCAGGGTCGGTGACTCCACCCCCTCCCTGGGCAGCCCATTCCAATGGCCAATCACCCTTTCAGTGAAGAACTTTTTCCTCACATCAAGCCTAAACTTTCCCTGACCAAGCTTGAGTCCCTGCCCTCTAGTTCTGTCCCTGGTCACCTGAGAGAAGAGACCAACCCCTGCCCGACCACAACCTCCTTTTAGGGAGTTGTAGAGAGCAATGAGGTCTCCCCTGAGCCTCCTCTTCTTCAGACTAAACAGCCCCAGCTCCCTCAGTCGCTCCTCGTAGGGCTTGTGCTCCAGCCCCTTCACCATCTTCGTTGCCCTCCTCTGGACACTCTCCAGCATCCTGACATCTTTCCCAAACTGGGGGGCCCAGAACTGGACACAATATTCAAGGTGAGGCCTGACCAGTGCCAAGGACAGGGGGACGATAACTCCTCTGGTCCTGCTCCCCACACTATTCCTGATGCAACTCTCTCAGCATCTCCTCACAGCAGAGGTGCTCCAGCCCTTGGATCATCTCCGTGGCTTCCTCTGGTCCTGCTCCAACAGCTCCATGTCCTTCTTACCTTGGAGATTCCAGAACTGTGGAACATGGCAGCAGGGTTTCACAGTGCTCTGCTGCCCTCCCCAACTCCCAGCTCCTGGCACGTTGCTGTGCCAGTGGCAGCTCGGCTGTCCCGTTCCCTGAGGGGGCAGCTGGAAACGGCCCCTGGGTGGGCAGCACCGTCAGGCAGGTGGCCCCAGGGTGAGGACAACGGCGGGGTGGCTGCCACCACCACAGCGCGGAGAGGCCAAGCCTGTGGCTGCATCCCCGCACCGATTCCCACCGGGGTCTTACAGCCACCCTGATACAAGGAGTAGTCACTATTACAAAAAGTGGAATATTTCGATTTAAGCTGAAGTAGAGTTGAGTTTCATCTAAGTAACTATTTTTTTTTTAAATTAAGACAGAATGTCCCTCTGACAGACTCTTTTCCTGAGAGTGTGGTTCTTTTTCCTGATAGTGTGGTTCTTTTTCCTGACCTGTGGGGTTTTTTTCAGTGTTTTTCAGACGCTGTTGAGAGAGAAGTATCACAGTATCACAGTATCACAGTATCACAGTATCACAAGGTTGGAAAGGACCTCTGAGATCATCAAGTCCAACCTATAACCTAACACCAACACCAACACTAACACCAACCATCATCTAAACCATGGCACTCAGTGCCTCATCCAGTCTCCCTTTAAAGCCCTCCAGGGTCGGTGACTCCACCCCCTCCCTGGGCAGCCCATTCCAATGGCCAATCACCCTTTCAGGGAAGAATTTTTTCCTCACATCAAGTCTAAACTTTCCCTGACGAAGCTTAAGTCCATGCCCTCTAGTTCTGTCACTGGTCACCTGAGAGAAGAGACCAACCCCTGCCCCACTACAACCTCCTTTTAGGGAGCTGTAGAGAGCAATGAGGTCTCCCCTGAGCCTCCTCTTCTTCAGACTAAACAGCCCCAACTCCCTCAGTCGCTCCTCACAGGGCTTGTGCTCCAGCCCCTTCACCATCTTCGTTGCCCTCCTCTGAACACATTCCAGTATCCTGACATCTTTCCCAAACTGGGGGGCCCAGAACTGGACACAGTATTCAAGGTGAGGCCTGACCAGTGCCGAGTACAGGGGGACGATAACTCCTCTGGTCCTGCTCCCCACACTATTCCTGATGCAGTGTCAGTGCCTTGTGTTCGGTGTGGTCTGTGCTGAGCTGATGTCTCTGCTTCTCTGAGCACATCCATTTCCAGCCTTTCCCTGTCTAAAATGCAACATCAGAGCTGGCTGCAGAGCTCCAATGAGCAGAGATTTGGCTGGTGTGAGGTTCATAATAACATTAAAATTAGTTCTTTGGAAGCAATACAATAGGCATGAGATTTCTGGGAAAATTTATACAAACATGGAAATTGAAAATATCTTCTGTCCCAGCTCGTCTCTTTACGCATGATTGATGGAATCATTTCCTCATGCGTCCAGCGCAGAAACAAAGGGGCGTGCTGCTTTCTAAAGCTGCGAAACGAGTCTTTAATAGAGTTTATTTCCCGGCACGTTCCGCTCCACCCCCGGGACGCGGCGCCCGCGGACTTTCCGCCCATTGCATCACTTCTCGGAACGCCGCCGCCGCGCCCCGCCAGCCGTATCCCTCCGCGGCCGCGCGTCCCGGCCGGGACTAACTCCCCGCGAGCGGAAAGGCAAGTCCCGCCCCGGAGAGGGCAGTGCCGGGATCTGATTGGCTCTCCCGGGCTGAGTGGCAGGGGCGGGGCGCGACCCCCGCCCGCCATGTTGTGTGGGGCTGCCCGTGCGGGGATGCTGCGGGGATGCTGCGGGGATGCTGCGGGGATGCTGCGGGGATGCTGCGGGGATGCTGCGCCTCCTCACGGCCCCTGTCTGAGCGGGGACCGAGTGCCCTGAGGGGCCCCGCAGAGCCCTCCTCGGCCTGGGCGTGGGCTGCTGGTGCCTGCTGTGCTCTGCCCGTGCTTCTTGGTTGGAAAAGACCTTTTAAGAGCATCGAGTCCAACCGTACCTGTCTGCTGCCAAACCATCCCTGAGCACCTCATCTACCTGTCCTGTAAACCCCTCCAGGGGTGGCGACTCCACCACCTCCCTGGGCAACCTCTGCCAGGGCCTGAGAACACTTTGGGTGAGGGAATTTTTCCTGATGTCCAATCTGAACTGATAACAAGAACATTAAGAGCATCTTGAGGCCATTTGCCCAGTTGCCATCACTTGTCTCTTGGGAGAAGACACCAACACCCACCTCACAATAAGCTCCTTTCAAGCAGTTGGAGACAAGTTATGAGGTCACTGTTGTAACCCCTCTCTGTTGAATCACAGTATCACAAGGTTGGAAAAGACCTCTGAGATCATCTAGGCCAACCTATGACCCAACACCAACACCTACTTATCATTTAAACCATGGCAATAAATCAAAGTAATTGGACTGATCCATAATCCAGCAGCAACTCACAAACGGCTGTGGGACTGCAAAGAAAGAAAACAGACCATGACTGTGCTGCAGTGGGGGATGTCTTGAAGAGGAGAGCCCAGACCCTCAGGATCTGGGTCCAGAGGAGGCCATGGAGATGGCTGGAGCACCTCTGTTGTGAGAGCTGGGGTTGTTCAGCCTGAAGAAGAGAAGGCTCCAGGGAGACCTTAGAATAGCCTCCCAGTATGGAAAGGGGCTCTGGCAAAGCTGGGGAGGGACTTTTTACAAGAGCCTGGAGTGGTAGAATGAGGGAGAACATCTTGAAGTTGGAAGGGGGGAAGATTTACATTAGGTTTTAGGAAGAAATTCTACATGATGAGGGTGGGGAGGCCCTGGCCCAGGTTGCCCAGAGCAGTGGTGGCTGCCCCATCCCTGGAGGTGTTCAAGGCCAGGCTGGATGGGGCTTTGAGCCCCCTGATCCAGTGGGAGGTGTCCCTGCCCCTGGCAGGGGGGTTGGAACTGGATGATCGTTAAGGTGCCTTCCAATCCAAAGCATTCTATGATTCTGTGATCTGGGAGACACTTGCTGTTAGCCAGCCCTGGTAATTTCATGCATGTCTGGGGCACGGGTCAGTCAGAGAGGCTGAGCAGTGCAGCTTTGACTTTGTGGGACTGGTCATTATTTTTTTCCATTGGTTGTCAAGATCAGCAAACCTGATGGGATCAGAGGACTTGCAGGGCGTGAGGTTGCTTAACCCCCACGGACCGGGGCAAGGTTGCAGTATAATCATTAATTGAGCGAAGGGTCAGAGTGGTTCCCTGCTGCTGGCATTTGTTGTGCTAAGAAAACCTGAAATAAAAGCATTTGTAGAGAGATACAAATCCAAAATTTTTAATCACCCACAAGAAAAATGAGTGCCAAAGCCTTATCTGTTCGGCTTTCACTGGAAAATGGCCTTGCTGAAGGAGGCTGGAGTGCTCGTGGCCTGGTCTGCTCCTCCTCAGAGCGCCTGGCATGGGATGGGAAACAGCTGGGTGTGGCTTCTCAGGTTGTGTCACGGTTACCGTGGTTTGTCAAGCTTCCTGAGTTTTAGAAATGAGCCTTTCAGAAAGATTACCAAGTCCACAGTGCACAGGGTTTGCTTTTTAGCCTTCCTTTCCATTTATAGTTTGGGGTTTAAGAGCCAGTCTGTAGCTATCACTGAAGTAGTGCTTTTTATACAAATAGAGCATTTGATCAGGCAGTGCTGCACCTGCAGGTTCATGACTCAGCAGAGATTCTGGTTAGTTGGAAGGGGTGGTGTGCCTGCCCTATTTTCCTGGTCCTTTCACAAGCTCCCTCCCTTTAGCCATTACTGTACAGTCACCGAGATTTTAAAAGCAATTTTACATAGATTAAAAAAAATCCCACCACCAGCCCAGAACATCCCTGGCCTTTTAGAAATCTCTCAGAGTCTTCTGTGTTGCGTTAGCACAGCCAAGGAGAGTCCAGTGAACCCACAGTACTAGCACTAAGCATCTGGATGAGGCACTGAGTGCCATGGTTTAGATGATGGGTTGGTGTTAGTGTTAGTGTTAGCCTTGGGTTATAGGTTGGACTTGATGATCTCAGAGGTCCTTTCCAACCTTGTGATACTGTGATACTGTGATCTCTGCAATTCCAAAGCAATTTACAGTCCATTGAACATCCTGGAGATTAAAGAAATAGTAGTAAAAAGGAGAGCTGGGAAAAAAATGCCACGGTTGGCTCAGTTTTATAACCCTCAAATTGTTCTACAGGTGGAAGTATTGGCTTCCTTGGTATTTGCAGAAGGCAAACAGCTTTTCTGTTTCCATAGCAGTTCTCTCCGTGTGCTGAACAGGCTGGAAAGAAGGAAGCCAGGAGATTCCCAAGCTCCTTGCAGTGGAGTTTGCCCACCTTTTTTTTTCCATGCACACACCCATCATGTATTGGTTTAACTTGCTCCAGTTTTCCAGGTTACACTTCGATGTTTTAAAAACGTGAAGTGTGTGTGCTCAACTTGCCCATTCTTACCAACTCCTGGTGGTTTTCGTGTGTATATTTGTGAATTCAGCAAAGCTGAGCAGTGCATTGTCCCCTCAGCTGTTAGGCCATTGCAAGTCTCAGCTATGCCAGAATGTTTTACAGTAGCATGTTTAAAAATCAAGAGTGCAAACAGCCTGGAGCAGCCGGTGAGCTCCAAATGGGTAAACATGGAGTTACCTTAGTGTTTGATTTGCAACACAGTTCTCAGGAGATGGTGCCCACATCAGGGGCTCGAGCTGTGCACTGGAGACAACTTGAACCTGTTAACAAAGCAGCATAAGCTTGTGCTTTGTTGCCAGGACACTGCTGGAAAACAGTGGCAATCAGTAAGCACTGGTTGAGTGACAATGCAAGGACATTAACGAGCCTGATTGTCTTGTGCCCTTGGACCTGGAATGGCTCAGTTCACAGAAGCTCTTTTTTCAAATCAGTTGTATGGAGATACCTGCTGGCACCAAAATGGGTACCAAAATACACGTGTTTGGTGTGACACAGCATTTCCAGCACTGCTGTTGTCTCCAGCCTTTCATGATCATTCTCCTTCACTTCCCGTAGCACCCACTGCGCCCAGCGCCCAGGAGGCACCATCAGAGCACGAGGCTCACTGCTTGCTGCCCCTTTGGGAGGGAACAGCTCATCCAAGCAAGCAAATGCACTTGGGACCAGGGTATAGCAGTGTCTTCTGAACCCGTGGTGTCTGTCCTGCATTCGTACCTTTGTGTGTTCCTGCATCATCTGGCAGTGCCATTTCATTCTTGCAGGCTTCTGATTGCAGCTACAGATTCCAAAGCTGGATATTAAACTGCTTTGGCAAAGGACACCAGGTAACACCAGCTTCCAAGGGAGCCACGTGGGAGGGAGTTCTACGATATCCTAAAAGCTTGCTCTCTCCTAGGGTGTAATTAGACCTCCTCAGGGCCTAAAATCCCCAGAGGATTTTACAGGTTTGTCAGCAAATGTTTCACAAAAGCTCATACAAGAACAGGTTCTTAGCAAAGAGCTGCAAATTGCCAGATGGAATTATCTCAACAGAATAGAAGGGATTTGTTTGGAACAATTAAGACGTTGCAATGGCAGACAAATCTAATTTCCTTAAGCAAGGATAGAGGCCAGTATGTGAGCTTTTCCTATGGACTGACATTCACTACTCTCCTATTTGCAAGCAGTAGTCTCATGCATTTGCAAATTGAACATCATGCTTGAAGTCTCCTTGTTGAGACAAATTGGTGTTCAATAAGAAGCACGTGGAATGTGATGTACCAGACCTTATCGTGGTCAGACAACGATATGGCAGCAGGAGTCATAGTCAGACACAGATTAGCAAGAGCCCATTTCATCTGCACACAAGTTATGTGCCTTAAATAAACTGGTTTGAGAAACAGAAGACGATAAACGTGTCCAGTTACAGCTTACACTTGACGTTAATGCACTGGCCTTTGAACTGTGGTAGACTGTTCTGAGAAGGAACGGGGCTGGTGGCAGCACCATCACCACAAGGACTGGCCAGTCCTCCCTCCTCCAGGCTGTTCCTATGAGCAGAAGGCAGGTGAACCCTAACCTGTTGAGTCACACCTCGAGGTGGGAGAGGCTGTGCACATTTGGTCCAACAACTCTGACTCTGGGAGTGCCAAGCCCTGTCAGAGGCAGAGGGACAGCAGCTGACAGGAGAGCGATGCCTTAAACCACAGCAACTTTCTGCCTTAACACATGCCTGTCAGTGTCTGTAAATGTCCCCGTGGCCAACACGTGAAGACCCCTTTGCTTCAGTGTCTCATGAGGCTGGATGCAAGAAATTTAGCAGAGTTTGGTCTTCCACGGGTCATGTTTGTCTACAGCACGGACCACCAGCAGTGGGAGTTACGTGTAAAGCACAGGCAGGCTGAGCTGAGAGGGGATAACAATTGCTTTGCATTAGTGCAGGTAATTACCCCAACATGTGCAACATGATGAGATGATGTCCCTGCTGCCAAGGAGTTCTGAGAAGCAGGCAGCTTCTTCTGTGCCTCACGTTTCACTTGGCACCATTAGGTAATACCCAAACCTGTGGGGGGACATTACATGTAATAAGAGGCTATTTCATGTATTTCACTGCAACTGAGGCCACACCTTGAGTATTGTGTTCAGCTCTGGGCCCCCCAGTTCAAGAAAGATATTGAGGTGCTGGAGCAGGTCCAGAGAAGAGCGACGGAACCTGTGAAGGGGCTTGAGCACAAGTCCTATGAAGAGAGGCTGAGGGAGCTGGGGTTGTTTAGCCTGGAGAAGAGGAGGCTCGGGGGTGACCTCATTGCTCTCTACAACTATCTGAAAGGAGGTTGTAGACAGGTAGGGATTGGTCTCTTCTCCCAGGCAGCCAGCAACAGAACAAGAGGGCACAAGCTTAGACTCTGCCAGGGAAGGTTTAGGCTGGATATCAGGAAAAAGTTTTTCACAGAAGGAGTAATCAGGCCTTGGAATGGCCTGGCCAGAGAGGGGGTGGAGTCACCATCCCTGGAGGTTTTTAAAATAAGCCTGGATGTGGCACTTAGTGCCATGATCTAGTAATCATGAGGACGTTGGACAAAGGGTTGGACTTGATGATCTTGGAGGTCTCTTCCAACCCAGATGATTCTATGACTTTCAGTCTGCTGCTGCAGGCAGAGCTGAGCCTACAGGAGCAGGCAGCGAGCTCAGCCTGTCCCTGGAGGGTCACTGACACCACCAGCCTGCTTTGGGAACGGGGAGGAATGCACAGCCAGGCTCAGTGTTAGCCCTGCCGCCTGGCACCACGCGCTTTAAAGAAGTGTTACCCTCTGCATGCATGCCTGTACAAACACCTGCCTCAGACCCATCCCAGGGAAGTTCCTGTGGGTCTGATAGCAATTCCATCTAGAGGCAAGAAAACTGGGAAAACAGCAAACAGGAGAGCGGGACATTGAGCACAGGACAGCTTCCCCTGAGTCACAGTGCAACCCCTTGCCTCAGCGAGGGGCTCCTGCTCCCTGTGCCTCTGTGAGGGTGGAGGACACGAACTGAGAATGTTCCCGAGCTTGTGCAGTCCTGCCACGCCGACTCTGCCATGTGCAGATGTGGTTCTCACCAATGCAGCACAGCTGCAGAGGCTGGAAACCATAGGTGTGCAAACAGGGAGGTGCAGGGCCAGGGTGTTAACAGAGTGTGAACGGAAGCAAGCAGTGACAGGACAGAGAGAGCAGGCCGGTTGCTGAAGGCACACATCAGAGACAGGTTTAGCTCTGGTGCACACAGAAGGATATTTGTCACTGCGGGGAGAGGGCTGGGTTATTTTTAGGGGTTGAATCATGAGCCTGCAGCTTTGAAGGACAGAAAAAGAGGATGAGGCCAGCTTGTCTGGAGAGGGCTTCCCCCCTTCAGTGGAGCAGGGCAGTGCTGGGTAACCGAGGAGGGGGTGTTGATGCTGGTTTTGTTGTTATGAGCTGTGACACTCATAGTCTGAAAACCTCAGCATCCCACGTGCTCTCCTCATCCCTGGCCACGCGAGCAGCAGTGTAACAAGCAGGCTGATGTCCAGCGTTTCCTAATAGAATCCCTTTAAGACTGGATGCCTTTACCCGGGAGGGTGCTACCTGAGGCAGGCTCCGCGCGTTGGGAGCCCTGTGGTGCTTTCTGCCCGTGCAGACTGTGTTAGCAGCCCCAGTCCGGCCGCAGCGAGGCGCTTCAGTCTGCCAACCACCCCGCTCTGCGGCAGGAGGTGACTTTCCCAGCCTGACTGCAGCAGTGCCGTCAGCCTGGCTGGGCTCCTGGGGCACGGTGAGGCTGCGGAGCGGGTTTGCGAGCCTGAGAGAGGCTCCGTGCTACGGCAGTGAGCGTGCCAAGGCTGCAGGACCACATCCTGCTGGGGCTGGTGGTGGCCGTCTCCTGGAGCATTATCTGATAGACTGCACGAGCTGCTGCACAGGCTACAAAACCTCAAGCTGCAGTCAGACAGCCGTTTCACCAGGTGTTTCCCCTACAGACGAAGGTACACACGGTACAGAAATGCCTCATCTCGTGCAGATATCACGCAAATCTTTCACCGTTTCACCCATTTGCATATTGGCATTGGCTGAACTGTGGATCAGTGCAAAATGAGTACAAGGCAAGGTTATGGACAGCACCACGATCTGCACGCCTGGCCTCGGGTGCAGGCAGGAGTTAACCAGAGAAAGCTCTCAGGCTGTTCAAAACTTCTCTGAAAGGGGTGAGAGAGCTACCTGAGGGGCTGCACACCCTCTCCTGCTCTGCAGTGGCTGTTGTGCCACAAGAACTTCCACCACTGCGTTAGCCTGAGGAGGAGCCCTTTGTGTATATAATAAAAAGCTGCTTTTAATATTGAACAAATTGTTATTACTGCTAACAGCAAAGGATAAAATAGCAGTTAGTGAGCAGAAGATGGCATAAGGCAGAGTGGCAGCAGTGCTAGGGGCGAGATAAACACATCAGCTGGCCACTGCCTTTCCCTGTAGAAACTGCTCTAATGGCCAGTGAACTGTTCAAGCATTTCTTCCTGGTTCTGCAAGCTTTTTTTTTCTGCCTTTAAAGCATTTTCCAGTACCTTATTAACCTCAAGAGATCTTTTATTCTATCTTTTCCTCCCTAGAGAATGATTCAAAGAAGAAAGATCAGGTCCATCAGGTCCTTGCCTCTTCATCTCATCTATTAGGGACATTATTTCTACTGCAGCATCTAAGTGATATCTTTACTGAGCTCTGAGGCAGTGGCAAATTTCCCACTGATTGCAGTAAAGAGTGAAGGGCAAAGTGGGGCAGCTTAGACTGAAGAACAGGATGGCCTCTTCAAGTTTATGTACCATGTAACTCACTGGGTAAAGTGAAAAGTTATTAGAAAGACACCATTAGCACTCTGGAGAGAAGGAGGTGCTGCTGCACATCAGAGCTCCCACCTGAGCTCTGTGGAAGCTCCCATTGTAGCTGACAATCCAAGTACATGGAAAAGGTATTCGAGATAGATCTTGCTTGTGGTTATTGGAAAGAGTCCACTATGCTCTGTGAGGTTTGCTATAAGGAGAAAAGTAATCCCTTTAGGCACATCAGGTGCACCACTGGCAAGTAGCTGTGTCTGTGGGCTTTTGTCAGTAGCTGTTTGCCATCTAGTGGGTTGCTGCGATTTTGCAGAAAAGCGTTTGGGCGGTTGGTTTTGTACCATCCCTGATCAGGCAGGGCAGGATGGGCAGGGGAGGGATGCTGCGGGACCAAGGGCCTTGCTGGCAAAGGAGGAGGAAATTAAATTGCTAATTTATGGCCAAGATCTTCCTTACTGATATAGCCAACAGCAATATTAAACACATGCAGGTACTGGGACCAGTAGACCGTAAGTCATTTGCAAATAAAAGGAACTGGTAGTCTGAAAAAATTAGTTACAGCTGTCATCAACAAGCTCTCTGTCCCCACAGTGCTGAGAGGAAAAACAGCATTTAAATGTAGACAGAGTATGCATTTGGGATACCAATATCCCAGAATATTTTCAGTACCAATTAATTAGAAACAAGAGAAGACATGAGAATTCACATTAGCAGGTCATTTGTGATCGTAGGTGGCCACATCTTGTTCAACAATTGACATAAATAGGGCTTGCTGTCATCACCATTGAATTTCTCTCCATACTCTACAGCACCATAAATTAGAGTCAGGTTTATGGTTGATATAATTCTCCTTTTAGTCAACATAAATAATTTTGTGACTTTTTTTTTGTAACAGATTGTATTCTGAACTAGAAGATGAAATAAAATGCTCTAAACCTTATCCAGTTTCTGGGCAGACCCACAATAGCATGTGCTAGTATTTCCATAAATTAATGAAAACAAGGTTTTGGCAAGTGTGTACAGTTTAATATTTGAGTATCAAATACAGGCAAGTAAATCCCTTCACCCCCAGCACCTGCTCCCCATGACGAGCATTACACTTGCTGATGGGCAGAGATAGGTGGCATCACTGGGCCAGAAAGGCTGGGTAACCCTGCGCTTGCAAACCTTGTGCCTTCTCCAGTGACCACCTCAGAAGTTCAACACCAAGCACTGCAGCAGGAAAAGCAAGCGCTCCCGTTCCTGTCCCAAGGGATTCACCTTCCTACTTGCACCAAGCTAAGCACAAGCAAAGGGGTTTGGCCTCAGCCGTAGCTGTTTGTGCAAGGCAGACGAGCAGCAGCCTGGCTCCAACCCTGTGCTGGTGGCCCACCAGCAGCACCCCTCTGCGTTCAGAGGCATAAACACACTGCCTTGAAATATCAGGCTATTTTCTTGTGCAGCTCTTGTGCCCACGGTTCCTTCTGTGCTAAACAATTTGCAAAACGGAATCCTATTCCATTGCCAACGGAGCGATCTCTGCAAAGCCCTTTCCTAAACTTCAGGTGAAAGAAATACTTTACAGTAAATTACTGAAAGGGCTTTATTATAGGGCCTTTTACCCAGCAGGAGGCAGCACTTTACTACAAAACCAACCAAAACTTAGGCACTTTTATGTCTGATCTTAGGTAAAACTAGATTTTGAAGCAAATTGAAGTGAAAATTCAAAATAACACCCATCATCTTATGCTTGTCTCCAGTAGCTTCGATAGAGGTTTGTACAGGAGTTATTACACAAGTGTCTCCTGCAGTACTGATTCTCCACAGAAGCAGGGGAGGGTGGCAGAAGGCCCCGAGGCAGCGACATGGGGAGGGTGGGAAGCTCAGAGATCTTTAAAAGGGAAATTCCACCTTTATGTGCAAATAGGGCTGTATTAATAATGGATCCTGGCAGATTCAAAATTTCATAGAATGGTTTGGGTTGGAAGGGACCTTAAAGATCATCCAGTTCCAGCACCCCCTGCCATGGGCAGGGTCACTGGGTCCCACCAGACCAGGCTGCCCAAGGCCTCATCCAATCTAGCCTTGAACCCCTCCAGGGATAGGGCAGCTGCAGCCTCCCTGGGTAACCTCTGCCAGGGCCTCCCCACCCTCATTGTGAGGTATTTCTTCCTTATGTCAAATCTAAATCTTGCCCCTTCCCGTTTAAAGCCAATTTGCTAATTTCTATTTTGTGGCCCTTTTGTCACTGTAGGGAAGAGGAGGCTTGGAGAAATGCTCTTCTGGGGAGACATCTCCAAGCGTGGGCTTTGCAAGGCAAATGGTACTTCAGGGTAAGGTTATGCTACAAGAATCAGGACAAGAAAACACTATTTCACACATTGTGCACAGCCTGTCTCAGGAACTATGGAAAGCCTGTGTATTTTCAGGTTCAAATATGTCAGTATGCTCAGCAGAGTTGGAGGACACTCCTTTTGGCTTTCTTTTGCTGCAGAACAAGCCTTATGCTGACTCTGTATGATTGAAAAAGGCCAGACGTCTGCTTTGGTGTTATGATGTAATCCATAGAAGTGATGGCATAACTCAATTGTTCCCTTTTAAGCCTCTTTGCATACATCATTATCAAAAGAAAATTCAACATTTGCCATAATTATAATTTTTACTGCACTGAGACTTAATAGAAGACCTAAATAATTGAATCAGCTGAAAGGATCAGAGTCTCAAGCACTCACCTGAACAGTTCTGATTCTCCTGTGTCCACACCACATCAAGATAAGCAATACATCATTTCAGATGGGATGTATTTCACAGGCTGTGCTCCCCCAAATACTTGCTTCTTCCCTCTAGTGACTGGAGTAAAATGAGGCCTCCCTTAAAAGGTCCTTGTTCCTTTGAAATAACCCACCAGGCACTCAGAGCTCATTGCATAGTGTAGCTACAACCGAGCAGCCACACACCCTTCTGCTTCCCTGGTACAGCCAGAGCAACACCTGCTGCTGCTTAGAGCTTCTGCAAACAGAGATGGGGTCAGCTGTTACCTCTGTAACTCCAGAACGGCTGCTCCAGCTCAGAGCAAAGATCTGTGCTGCTCAGCATCCTGTTCCCAGCAGTGATGGGGCTCTTTCCAAAGAATCCAAGACCAAAGCAGGCCACACGATGGCTTTATCCACATAATCACCCACCTTCCAGAAAATTCAGGAGCTTTGTGGACTCGAGCTGATCAGTCTCTACTTTTGGGTGGACTTTTCCTGCTGAACATTTCTGGTCCGTGAGCCTGCATGAAATCTCACCATCCAGCACATTATGTGACCAGGAAGCCCAAAGCCACCAGCTCATCCCTAACACCAGCAAACCCTGCTCAAGCTCTGCATGTCCCCACCTGCCAGGGCTGCCCATTTTATAGCTCTCTACCACCTGCAGCTTCTTACCTAAACCCCAGCAGCTGGTTCTCTAAGCTCTGTAAGCCCAGGCACTCGTTTCTCTACACCCACCTCAAGTTCAGTTCCTCCTTAACAGGAGAGAAAACCTAATTTGCTCAGTCTTTAACTTTCCAGACAGCTTTGGAGAAGTCCATCTGACTGCTTTGCAATGCTGTGTTTCCCCAGTCACATTCTGGGATGCAGCTATGATTAATGGAGACTGTGCTGGGTCAGCTCATGCATTGGGCCAACTGAATGGATGGAGTCTCCATTGGGCCATCTCAGGTTTTAGCCTGTCTAAACAATCTGTTAATATTTAACAAGCTGCTGAAATCCATTGGTGGATGAGGCATTTCTGACATTTTTTGGACTTCACATCAAGCTGTATTTGTTGGCCCAAAATGCCTTTGTCAAAACAATATGCATGTGTCTAGACCTCTCCTAAAACTTCCAGTCCCAGTGGGAAGTGCAGTGAATCCATAGCTTTTGCTGATGGTCTCTGCAGCCTCGGTGTGTAGTAAATAACTGAGTGGTGCCTGTGCCTCCTTGGTGATTTACGACATAGAGACAAGCTTCACTCTAATCACATCCTGCTGAGACTTTGCTCATCGTTTTCTTAGTCAGAATTACATGAATGTCCATGAAGCTTCTTCCTTCCCCCTTTACCTTCTCTTTTATCTCACTTCCTACTGCTTCATACCTGTCACAGCACTGTTCTGAGCGACACCTGAGATGGCTTGGGTTCTAGAAGCAGGGAACCTCTACCATGGAGACACTTTATCCCATGGAGACGATAAAGCTGGTTGGAAGGAGCTGGAAAATACAAACCACTGTTACAGTGAGAACTCCTTGCAGGGTGGTGGATCATGCAAAGCACCATCAACACATCAAAGATGCCTGAACTTTGCTTACTCTTGGCGCCCTTGCAGTCATCGACCTCCTTTGTAGCACCTTTTGAAAAGCTACAGGGCAGCAGCTTAAAATCTCTCCAGAAGATCCTCCCTATCACATAAATAGACAATGCCTGCACTTAAATATGTGCCTTTGCCAACAGATTTGCTCTGGCAAGACTGATTTTTCCTTAAACAAATAGGTGACCGCTACGTCGCGCTTTAATCCCACGTGTTCAGGTGCTCCCTTTCATTGCCTCCATTAATCACAATCCAATCTTTTAGATGGAAAGAAGAGAGATGAACTTTTTCAAAGAAAAATGAAAAGAGGAGTGGACCAGAGAAAATGACTGATACAGATGCAGAAGTGGAAAGAAAGGTCTTGCTCTACTGATATTAGAGCCATAGATTTAAAGACAGAGAGATTGAAAGAAAGAGAGATTGGAAGGAAGAGGCAAAATATAGCATAAGCAAAGCTCTCAAATTCTGCTCAGAGCCATTTGTGTGATAGAGGCTCTTGGGTAAGGCCAGGTTTACAGGAGGGGCAGCTAGCAATATTTTAACTGAGATGGATGTACATAGTGAATTCTTCAGGAGCTGTGAAAGTTTAGAAGGCTCATTAGCTGCTTTGGGGGGAAAAAGCTATTTTGCTCATATTTCAAAAGGCTTGTGGTCTAGTTTGCTGTAACACTGGGTGATATGAGCTCTATGCTGCTGCTTCTGACTGAAAGGGAAGTGTCCTGAAGATCCTGTTGCATTTAAGTGCTTGGAGATAACTTGAGATTTCAGATAAGCCTAATCATCTTGAGTCATCTTCCGTTTGACTCTTCTGTGGTGAGTCAAGGAGCTCAGAGACCAGCTCCCATGTGCCTGCCACGTTTGCTGTGCATCCCTCAGAAAGCTTCCACATTGCCTGCTGGGCTCATGTGTAAGGAAAAGGAGGCAGGAAACCTCAGTGCTGGGCAACTGAATTAGGTGCTCTCCAGTGCCTTTGTGCTGTTATTAGAAGATTTGCAGATGAGGACATTGAAACAATCAAACAACACATAATTAAACAGTGGAACTTGTAGCCACAGGATGTTGTGGAGGCCAAGAGTATGGATGGATTTAAAAAGGATTGGGCAAAATCTCATTATTAAACATAGTGTTCAGGAAGGAGCATCTGGTGTTACAGGTCCCTGGTGATAGCAAAGAGGGTGGTGCCAAGAGAGGGTCACTCAATATTTGCCTTCTCCTATGTTCTCCTCAGGCTTCTGCTACTGGTTGCTGTCAGAGGCAAGGTGCTGGGCAGCTGGCTTTTGTCTGAGACCATTGATCCACCCCATCACAGCCTTCCCTGCAGTTAACGGGCTTATGGGCTTTATACTTTAGTACCAACACTGATACTTTACACATGGGTTTTATTTCTCATTTCATAATAGTGTGTACAACAGCCTGTTGATAAAACCGTAATGTTTTCCCTCATCCACCCCCCCCACTGCATGGCCCTTGTCAAAGACAACCCGAGCAGCGGGGGGCTGCGAGTGAGAAAGTGAGCTGCTGTCAATATGGAGAGCTAATAGATAGCAGAAAGGGAAACCCAAAAGCAGAAAGCAGATTTTTGAAGAGGGCGGCTGCTTTTCACATGCATCCCCCTTAGTGATAAAATGGACCAGCACAGAGCCAGATGTGAAATGCTCAACAGAGCTGAAACAGTTTGCAAAAAATAGTTGTGAACGCTCAGCTTCTATTCAGTTTGGTGCTTTTTGCTTATCCATGGAAGTATCTGGCGGGCTGGAAGGTGTTTAGCAAGCTATTGATGAATTTTGGCTGGAGTAACTTCACACAGGACAAATGTTTCTCCCTTGCCAACATTTACTTTTTATAGCTTGTCTGTCAGCATCAGCTGCTCTGTCAGGATGCAGAAACAACAGAAAGTGGCCAGTCCTATGTCCAACAAAGTGAAGAGTGTCGAGGAATTTGTCCCCTAAAACTATCAGATGTGCTCAGGGCAATGGCAAGGTACCCTGAGCAGCTCTGCCACCCTCCCATGCTTGCAGCATCCAAAAGACTCTGCCTGATACAACGAGATGAAGGTGACTCCTGTGGCCCCCTTCGTGCTGCTTCCCCACTTTTTCCCGTTGTCCCGTGAAGCATGGCAGGGCTCAGATGGCTCTTGCCTTGTTTTAAACCCATCAGGACACCTCGGTGGGGTCGGTGAGCTCTGCTGGGCTCAGCACTTCAGCCCTGTTTCCTGGGGTTATTCCCAGTGTAGTGGAAGACAGGATGGTCAGAGGTTCACAGCTAAGGTTACAGACACCCATCTTTCAGAGCACCCAAGGCCCGAGCCTTGGGCATAAGAGTTTAGGTTTGTCAGAGGTCTTGTGGTGTTTTAGATACAGATTTTACCTCTTTAATTAATGGAAGTCATCTGGCTGGTGCAGTGCCACCAGGACTAGTCTTTGGTCCCCCCAGGCGTGGAGCAGCAGACCTGTGGAGCTCCTCTGAAGTCCTTTTTGTCCTGCTGATGGAAATCTTGAACTGGCTGGGCTCAATTATCCTGGAGACGTGGTGTGCCAGGTCCAGCTCTGCAAGGCATAGGGTGAAAACACAGTCAACCTGATACTGTACAACCACCGGCAGAGAGCCAGTGCGGCAGTCACAGCCCCACACACACGGGGTGTGCTTGGGAAGCACCTTAGATTCTTTGTACTTTGGGATGTAGTCAGTGTGTTAAAGATGTGCCTTGTAGGTGTTGATGGGAAATGTGCTTCCACTGTTTCTCTGATGCTGATGTTGGTCCTGATCTCTTGCTGGTTGGGCATTGGGACTTGATTGAACCAGGTTAGCTAAAGCATGGCTGGAATGAAAGTGACCCTGTTTTTTGTTTCCTGCTGAATTCCTGATCGATTTTAGGTTCACTTCTCCCCTTCAGAAGAGGAGAGCAGCTGTACTGGACTGCTGAGGGGCAGCATGAGAACAGGGACCCACAGGGCCCTGCCCATCCCTGCTGCCTGCTTAACTGAACTTTGGAAGCACCGACAATCCGAGAGCACCGCGGGTGTTAATGAAACTTAACGAGTTGAGGGAAATAAAACAGGTGGATCCCTACACCTTAAACCCAAAATAGAGCAGCAAATGTTCCAGCAACAGGAACGAGACATCATGAAGGTCTAACAAAACTAAGAGAGCAGAATCAAGACCAAGGGGAAAACATTCACAATCCATCGAACGGGAAGGCCAGGATTCAGTGCTGCCCCATCTGAAATCCACGGTGGCTTCTCCATCTCAGAGCTGAGGCACAGCCGTGGACAGCTGGAAAAACATACTCTGCTGTTGCCTAAACACCACCTGCACTGAAGCAAAAGATCTTCACACTTACGTTCTTCAAAGGAAAAACAACACCACTTGCCACAAATGTTTTCCCCTGGGCTGGAAGCCCCAAACCACAGCCAGGCAGGGGCCTTTGGTTGCAAATCTGCTTTGCACCTTGTGACACATGTCCTTCCACTGTTGTTTACTCTTAAATAAAAGAGTCATTCTGCCCAGTACAGGTATGTAACCATTGACAAGAGCATTACGTGGTAGGACAAATATATCTTTTAGAAAAAATAAGTAAAAACAAAGGATTCTCTTACAGACACACGTATTTTCCATGAATAATTGCCAGTAACTGTAAAACAAATTTTTTTTTGGTCCTAACCTGGAGGTATTGATGTCCCTTCTGTGATGGTGCTTTTCCAGTGATCTCTAACCATGCACTGCACGGGAAAATCAGGTAAGAGGGAGCCACTCAGCAGCACCTGGGGGTGACCGTGGGCTGCAGTGCCTCTGACCTCAATAAGGGATCTTCTCTGAGATTTACTGACAGCAAAAGCATTGTCTGGTTTGTAAGGACCCCCTCAGATTCCAGGCTCCACACGGTTTATCTGCAAGGAACAGACAGGAACAGCATGTCCAGGTTGATTTCTCTGTTGAGGAGGAACCAGAAGAAGTGGAGGGCAGAGAACAACAGACAAAATTTGGCTCTTAAACAACTGCTATTGCTTGAACACGTTGGTAGTTTTGTCCTAAAAAAGCCAAGTAACCTCAGTGTGTACTAAAAGTTGCAGGTAATTAAATGCCAGAATTACCTTTTGAATGCTTCATATCCACAGAAGATGGACAGGGCAATTATGTTAAGAGTATCTGCATTTATAGAAACAAATAAATATAAATATTTTGATGTCCTGAGGTTGTGTGAAACCTGTCAGGGCTCCCTGGGGCTGGGAGGATCCCCTGGTGGGTCTGGGACTGGGATGTGCTCTGACAGCAACGCTGGGCCAGTACGGAGGCCCCAGGCTGGGCTGGGGTCCTGGGTGGGGGCACGCTGTGGTGCCCAGGGGGCTGCCCAGGGACATCCAGGTTCTGTCACAACCAACCCCAACGCAAACAACTGAGAAAGCTCCATGTCATTTCAGTGAAAATGAATTCAAATGAATCAAGGCTGATTTTATTTCTTTCTTCACCTAATTAGACAACGGGGAGATTTATAGTATAATTCAGCCAACTCAATGTTGCTGTAATTTGACATCTAATTAATCAATGTCCAGTTCCTTCAGAGGCACGATATAAATATTTCTTAACTGGTGCAGGCATGTTTCTATTAAAGAAAAACAAACCAAACCCCATAAAATTTGTTTATTTCCTGCTTCCTCCTACCATTTCAGCACGAAAAGCCCTCTGGAGCACTGCCACTGCCCCAGAGCATGAGAAGCAGGGGTGCAGGTTGGACACATCCCACAGAGTGGGCACCACAAGAGGCAACCCTGGTGCACGTTGGTGAAGCCACGGGCAAAGCTCGATGCTGGCAGGAGCGAGAGAAGCAGCATTTCTCACCGAAACACTCCTCACTGCAAATCTGGTGCTTGAGGTTTGTCAGTGGGGAGGGAAGGGCTTGTGGTTCTGCAGCTGGACACAGGAAGCTGTAAAGGTACCACTACGACGGGCAGTGATTGGACTAAAAGTCTGGCCCTATTAGAGTTAATAGGAGTTTTGCATTTGACCTCAGTAGGGCCAAGGATTTTACCCGAGGAGTATTAGTCATCAGCATCAAGAAGAATTAGACGACTTGTCAACAAGAAGCAGGCGAGGTTATTCCCGTGGGCTGCTGAGCTTGGAATTGGAAAAGCTGGAAAAATAATGTCCAGCTTATTCCATTTATACTCACAGTGCATGTGATGCCTGTGTGCAATACCTAAGCGTTTATCGCCTGCTTTATTCTGTTCCTGACGAACACGCGGGGGAACGTTTTGTTCGGGAAGTGGGAGGGAGTTGTAGGGTAACATTTCCTTGGAAAACTTCCCAGAGCTGGGCTCAGCTCTCATAAACAGGCCCTGGGAAGGCAGTTTTGGTGTGCAACCTATGGTTCATATTTCTAGGAAATGCTGTCAAGCGGAGCTACTAATGGCCCCGTGGAAGCGCACACAGCTTGGAGAGCTCAGCGCAGCCAATCCCGCCGGCACGCTCCCGCAGCGCTGCCTTGCAAATCATTGCTCTGTTGGTTTTGAGACTGTGATCCACTTGAGGCTTAGGAAACACAGCAAAAATGCCCAAAATTTTAGTTTGAATTTTCAAGCACAGGCAGTTTAGCACTGGGGAGGAAACAACAATTTAAGAGGGAGGTTTGTGGGAGACCACTGCTGTTTGCCATCTCACTGCAGAAGGTGTGATCCTGCCACCCAAGCACAGAAGTATCTGTTTGGGCAGCATAAACTGACCAGCATAGTGTAGGTGTCAAATGACCAGAAACAGCCATTTGCAAAAACTTCATAAGAAGGAATACAGGAATTTTTCAGGGAATAATCAAACAAGGATATTTGAAACAAAGAATTATTTACATGTGAGCAACATAACGAATAGAGGTAGTAGTTAAATTTGTTAGAGAAAGCAGTGACTATAAGTTATTTGCTTGGCTGAATATCATTGCTATTCATATTTATCTTACAAACCTTTTACCATGGAACTCCCTTGTTCTTCCCCTCCATTGTTGAAACCAGTGGTGTTGCTGTTGATGCAGCTCTTGGGCAGCAGCTGTAAGCGCCAGTGTAAGCTGTTCTCATTTTACTCTGCTGCCTGCTGTCCCTCACCAGGGTTGGATGCACCACAGGTGAGCCAGGAGAAACCACTCACAGTATCACAGTATCATAAGGTTGGAAAGGACCTCTGAGATCATCGAGTCCAACCTATAACCCAACACTAACACCAACACCAACCCATCATCTAAACCATGGCACTCAGGGCCTCATCCAGTCTCCCCTTAAACACCTCCAGGGTCGGTGACTCCACCCCCTCCCTGGGCAGCCCATTCCAATGACCAATCACCCTTTCAGGGAAGAACTTTTTCCTCACATCAAGTCTAAACTTTCCCTGACCAAGCTTGAGTCCCTGCCCTCTAGTTCTGTCCCTGGTCACCTGAGAGAAGAGACCAACCCCTGCCCGACTCCAACCTCCTTTTAGGGAGTTGTAGAGAGCAATGAGGTCTCCCCTGAGCCTCCTCTTCTTCAGACTAAACAGCCCCAACTCCCTCAGTCGCTCCTCGTAGGGCTTGTGCTCCAGCCCCTTCACCATCTTCGTTGCCCTCTGGACACATTCCAGTATCCTGACATCTTTCCCACACTGGGGGGCCCAGAACTGGACACAATATTCAAGGTGAGGCCTGACCAGTGCCGAGGACAGGGGGACGATAACTTCTCTGGTCCTGCTGGCCACACTATTCCTGATGCAGGCCAGGATGCCATTGGCCTTCTTGGCCACCTGGGCACACTGCTGGCTCATGGTGAGCTTCCTGTCCACCAGCACTCCCAGGTCTCTTTCTGCCTGACTCCTCTCCAGCCACTCTGTCCCCAGTCTGTAGCTCTGCATGGGATTGTTGTGTCCAAAATGAAGTACCCGACATTTGGACTTATTAAACATCATCCCATTAGAATCGGCCCAGCTCTGCAGTCTGTCCAGGTCCCTCTGTAGGGCCACCCTACCCTCTAACAGATCACTCCTCCTCTCCCACGGGACATCAAACCATGTAAGACCTGAGTGGGAAATCAGAAGGTAAGAAATCTGTAATATCTGTGTCCTGGAGAGAAGAAGGGAGCCAGCAGCAGCAGGTCCTGCACTTTGCACCTTGCGGGTGCAGAAGGCAAATGGGTGCTTGCAGGTCGCTGCTCCCACCCAGGCAGGGCCCAGGTGTGTCCTTGCAGTCAGATGGATGTCTCGGTGACAGGAGTCCTCACAAAGGCATGGCTCTGCACAGGAGAAACTCATTTCAGGCTCACAGAGGCTCAAACAAAACAAGCAGAGGAAGAAAGATTCTCATGACAGCACCGTTTTGAAAGAAGGAGGGGAAAGAGATTTTCCCCATGAGGAAGTTCTCCACAGCAGCTCATCGCTAGCCACACTGCCTGTGGAGAAGTCTACTCTTTGCTCTCCTCTTAGGAGCCACCACAGGAGGGAAAATGCGTGCGGCCGTGCCCATAGCGCCTAGCGTGGCCCCAGGGGCTGCGCGGTGCCGCAGCGGTGCCGCAGCGGTGCATCACAGTGTGTTTTAGAAGAAGCTGTGGTTGCAGCTGATACATTTTTGAGATCCTCTTGTCCCACTATAGACAACAGAATAATTTATGCTGAAAGGGACCTCGGGAGGTCATCCAGTCCAACTCCCATTCACAGCAGGGCTTTGGTCCAGCAGATCCCCTGTGGATCACACAGTGTCAGTGCTTTAAGCAGCTACAGACTGTTGCCATTGCACAAAGATGGAAGCAAGCTCATCCCACCACTGGACACCCCACTCTGCTCCAACTTTGCCAGCTCCCACCCCGTGAGCTCCCCTCATTGCCTTATCCCACAGAGGGGGCCCACGCTGCTGCCCTCTCCACAGAGTTGCTGCGTGACAAGGCTGGTCTATAGCCCATGAGGTGTGAGCCAGCTCTTCTGTGCCAAAACCCTCAGCTTGTTCCCCTTTGTCATTGTATCATCAGGTGGGTGAAGAAGTGATGCTGAATTACCAGTTGTTCTTGAGTGTAACGTGAGGCCACACACTCACCCAAACTTGGATTCCTGAATGATACATGTGATGTGGCACAGAAATCATGGTGGATATCAACACTTCCAGAAAAAAGTGGATTGTTTTCCTAATGTAAAAATGTTCATAGAAGCTGGAGACAATATTTTAAAGAGTTACATTTCCTAGAGAAGTTATGCTGATCTGTAAGGTAGGATCGGAAATTGCTTGACTTCAGGTCCAGATTTTGGTCTGATTTTCTAGCTGTGGGCTGAGGTTCAGATCCTAAACCTCAGCCTGTCCCCTCAGTACACAGAGAGGACAGGAGGGTGGTGGTTTGGGCTGGAAGCTCTCCCTGCTGACAGCCTGGCCCACCTCGTGCCAGATGCCTCGCTGCAGCAGGGGAAGCACCCAGCTGAGGCTCAGCATCGCTGCCAGGCCCCTCAGCGCTTGGCACCTTCATGGACCCCACAGAAATGGTGCTGCCCACGGGGAGCTGGAGGGAGAGCAGTACCTGATACACCAGGTGGGTTTAGTGTCCCACATGGCCAGGGATGGGACTTGTCCCTCTCTCCATAGCAGCGAGGCTCCTTTCCTCCACCAAATACTGGCTGAATAACAGGGTTCTTCAGCAAAGGTGAACTCACCCCCTGCAGAGGGACAAGGACGTCATTTGTGCTGAAAGCTGGGCAAGACAGAAGGCAGAGGAGCGGGCGCTCGGCGAAGTCCTGCCCAAGCAGGGCTTTGCATCCCTTTTTTCCAAGAGCACTTCCACACACTCTCCCATGCCCAGGGCCCTCAGGGAGCTCTTGTGTCTTCTTTGTGGAGGGCTGGGATCATTCCTGCAAGGGACAAGCAGACCAACCAAGAAATGCAGCACAGCAGGAACTACCAACGTGTTCCCTGCTCAGAGGGCAGCAGCTATTTAAATTTAGACTATTTCAATACTTGTTATTTTAAAAAGAAACAATAAAACTATTTATATGTTTGCTTGAGATGAAAATTTGCAACAGTGAGAGTTTTTATTTATTTTTATTAAATCTCCCTGCTCTCATCATAACTAGATTGATGATTTCTCTGTTTCTCCTCTTAGGAGGATGGCTAGAATAAGTTGCCAGTTGAATTTCCCTCTTATTTTATTCCAAGTTTTAATTTAAGACAGGAGAAGTGTGGCTAAGCCTCTTATTTTATGCAATTATTTTTTGGCACAGACCCCGGGGTCTCTCTAACTCCATAGCTATGCATTCCATATTGTTTCAATCACGTTGAGATTGAAAGAAAGGATGTAAGAGACGGGTGACAGCCAAGTGCTGATGACAAAAGCCTTGAGGCAGCAGGTGAAGTAGAGCCACGTTTGCCTCATTCATGAGTTCCTGGAACTCACTTGGCAGAGGTGGCTGCTCAGCCCCTGTACTCTGCCAGATGACAACAGGCGTTCATACGCACACGGATAATCAGGTGCATTCCGTTGATGACGTGATGCATAGGTGGCAGACTGAAACTTGGCATCAAGATTAAGAAATACAGACTATTTTGTCTGTAAAATATGTTTTTAATGACCAGCTCCCTGTATTATTGAACTCCAGTGACAGCCTCGGCGGGTGAATTCAGTGTGTAGGCTAGGATGTGGTTCTGGAACTTAAGCCCATAAATCTACAAGTTCACGACTATGAATTAACTTCATTCCCATTAGACTCAAATGATTTATTGGTCCAGGTACTGCAAACTAAATGACTGAAATCTCCTTTCATTGTCTGCCAAAGAGGCTGTGGAAATTTCCCATCATATGTCTGTTCTTACCTTTGCGCTGCTGCCTTTAAATTGAGGTTTGTCTCCATGGCTTCATTTACATCCAGAGGCAGCAGAGGAGGAGGCAGAGCTGCATCATTTGTATGGATATGAGATGCAATTTACTGCAGACTTGTTCCCCACGATGCCGGGGAGTGCAGGCTGCCTGCATCGAGCCTGTTTTGGGCTCTGTGCATGAGCAACCCCAAACAAACCATCCCAATATCACTGAGATAACAGTAAACAAAGGATCACAGATGAAAAGGATGCACCTTTCTGAAAAGAAAAACCACTTTTGATCTTCAGCATCGGGTTTGGACTTGACTTCATGTGTTTCAGAGGCATGAAGTCTAATAGAATTTTAAAGTGTTATAATATTGTATTATAACAAGGCACACATTGCCCAATTCCATGTAAATGACAGAGAGAAGGATTGAACCTGTACCATGGAACTGGACTCTGCCCAGCCAGGCAGCCTACGCAGGGGTCCATGGACTTGCTTGGATAGACCAGTCTCAGATATTGTCAATATTTTCTGTAACTAAATTTAGCTTTAACAAAGTTCTGCTCGCTTTGCTACATTCTGTGATCTAACACTCACCTCCACATTTTAGTTGTTATAAGAATTTTCAGGAATTTGAACATTTGAGCATCTCTCTGGAGCACCGAGAACATCAGGAAGTCTGGAGCTGGTTAAGGCATTCAGTGGGCCATTGACAGAGGTCTTATCTTTCCCCTCTGACATCATTAGCGTCAATCTAAATTTATCTTTTAGATCTACAAACCCACGCTGGCTTTAAAGCTCTCCCCAATTTTCCATCATCTAGGAATGCTTCAGCAACTGCTTTGTTCTCAGCCGCTGGCTGTGTGCTGTGATCTATTGGCACTTCCTCCTCCAGTCAGCATGGGAATGTTGGAAATAAAATATTGTCTTTTCAGACCAGGGTCTTGCTGACCTTCCAGGGCAAGGGTGCCAGGTTTGTTGTTCAACACACATTAGGAGCCCAGGCTGGAGTGCTGGCTGAGACACTCTGTAGAGGTCCACGGGGTAGGAGGTCCCTGGGGCTGGAGGAGGACTCCAACCCATCAGTGCTGGGAGGAACCAGGTCTAAGGAAATCCTGAAGACCCTTGAGCAAAGCAAAACAAACTTACATGAACTCCCCCAAGAGTCAGGGAAGGAGCACGAGAGCATAAGGAAGGAATTACCAGTTTTGTTTCACTGTCTCAAAGAGGACTTAGGAAAACTGTGGAAAGTCAGAAAAGACATGATTTGAGATTGGTCCAGCTGGTGCTTGGTGGCCAAAGAGAAGGAGAACAGCCAGGCTGTGCAGGCCAGGGGAAGTGGACCTCTCCATGCTGGAGGAGTGGTTTGGAAAGGTGGTATCAGGGCTATGGGTGGGCAGCACGGTGACACCAGGCAGGTGCATCATTCCAGCCACCAGAAGGTCACCATTAGAGCCTGGTCACCTGGGATTAATCCTGCCCCAAGCCAATTTTGAGCTTATTTGCTTTTATTTCCAGCCCTGTACCCTGCCCACATGTGGCTACAGCAGAACTGCAGCAGACAAAGTCTCAGCATCTTTTCTGCCAGGTCCCTGGTGCACCTCTCTCCCCAGGGGCGTCCATGGACGTCATCATCAGCTCTGGAAAATGATTAAAAATAATGGGGAAAACCCAAACAAATAAACACATACATCTCCACCAGTGCAGGCAACTAAAAAGAGGACAGAAATAGCAAACAGCCTTGCAAAGCTTTGCCTAATGTTCATTTTCCTGTAAATGGACTTTCATTGCACTGGTACTGCTCCAAGGTCCGTGGTGTTTCTCCCCAAAACGTTTGATGGTGCTTTGATGGATCAGGTTGACAAATACCTCTCTGGAGCTGCCAGCTCTGGCTGCTGTGAGGGACCAGGCAGCCTTTTGCTCTGATCTGGCAGCAGAGCTCAGGAACTGCTATGACACCATAAATTAATGTTTTCTAATTCAAATAAATGCTCATTACTGAACGTTAGCATCTTGCCTGTCAGTGTAACACATCACAGAGCCCTGGTGGCCCGAGAGACAAACACCAGCCACGCTCAGTGCTTGCGAGTTATCAGACTCCAAAGGTAAATATTTACACACCACGCTAGGAGACTCCAGGCTCTGGGTCACAACTGCACCAAGGAAGCAGGCACCAAACCATCAAGTCAAACCACTCGGATCCCACTCCCTCCACCCCTCTTCCAAGCCCGTGCTCAGCGTCATGCCCACCTTCTCCTCCCTGCACACACCGCAGCACGGACGGGGTACGGCAGGGAGGGGAGTTCAACGCAGGCAGAGTAACATTGCCAGGCCCCATCCCAGAGGGACTGGCCAGCAGCAGCCCCCCAGTGATGTCAAGAGAGCTGGGAACACGCAGGGTGGTGGCCACAAGAGGCTCTAAATGCAGAGTGTGAGGTCATTCAAGCTGCAGCCCAACGGAGAACTGTGATGGGAGACACAAGCCTCGTGGTGACCGCTGGGAACAGCCCTGACCCAGCAGCACCAGCTTCACACACCAGACTTCAAGCCAAATGTATTTCCCAGGCCATTCCTCTTGCCCCCCCCCCCCCTTCCCCAAGCGCTTCTGAGGATCCTGGCAGGTCCCCACCATCACAGCCACCCTCACCAGCCCCTGCTGCCCTCCTGTCCACAAAGCCACCGCCAAAACTCACCCAGCAAACACGAGAGAAAGCCAAAACCCCAATGTTTTAGAAAGCAGGTTGTATTGCCATGCTCTGCAAGGAACTTTCCAAAACACTGGGGGCTCCCTCTGCCACCGAATAAGAGATGCACATTACAGCAAAAAGCATCACCTTAATTCCCACCACCACCTCGCTTAACTCCTTTTTGGCAACAACTTTTTGCAAAAGACTTATTTTCTTCTAGGTTGGAAATTTTCAAATTTTATTTCCACTCAGCCTTGAATGATCTCTGAGTTCAGTCCTTCACTTGCACACTTCTCATTCATTTTTTTCCCCCTCTTTTCCTTTTTTTTTTTTTTTTACCCTCAGTCTTTTCTTTTCTACTTCCTCAACTTTGGAATCATTTAAAAGTGAGAAAGCAAATCAAACGAACTGGGAATTTTCCAGTTTGGGAGAAATTTTGAGAAGTTACAGAAGAGAGAAGTCAATTGAAAAAAAGAAAAGAAAATAAATTTTACATTCAGTTATGAAGGGGAGAAAAGGCAGGAAAAGAGGGAAAATCAAAATAGTTAAATATTTGAAATTATTTTTCAGGAGTATTATACCTTTAAAATTGCTCAATTTCAAACCTTAAAGAAGCAGCAAAATTGATTTTTTTCCACAGACACATTCAGACAGTGAAAGGACAAAGTACACTGAGATTAAAAAAAAAGGAAAATTATCTTTTTACAGACAGAAAGTGACTGAAGAAAGCAAAAGTCCTTACGTGCTTGAATGCTCTCGGCAATGTCTAAAGCCACCAAGACCTTGTGCATCTCAGAAGGAAAGGCTGAGGGCTGGGGTCCAGGTTTGTTTGTAACCACATCTCCTGGCTTCAGGCCACTGGGCTGAGGATAAAGCTGCATTTCACACGTGGGGGTGAAAGCTGCTTCTCCACCAGCAAATGTCGCAGTGCCAGGGGGCTCTCCTACGTGGTGGCACTCCATCACCTGGTAGTGTCATCGAGGCGTTAGACCCCTCCTGCTGTGCAAAGCTGGCCCTGACCCACTCCCACAATCTCCCTCATGGCTTTCCATGGCCCTGTTTTGGAGGTAAAAGAGGTCAGTGGAATGCCAGTGGGATGCTCTGCGCCAGCCACGTTCAGTCTGCTGGTGGGGCCACGGAGGTGCCACCAGCTCTACAGGTAGGTGGTGGCCTCTCGGCTCTCCCGCTCTCTAGCCTGCGCGACGGCCACGTTGAGGCACTGAAGCCACTCCTCAGCGTTCTTCTCATCTTTGGCCTTGAAGACATAGGTCTTGCTGTCGGTGAAGATCTCGAAGGCCCGGGGCAGGCTGCGGTCCCTGCGCTTCTTTGCCACCACCTTCACGCTCTGCACCTTGCTGAGCTCAATGGGGCAGTCGTCGGGGTCATCTTTCTGAAACACAGGGAAGGAAAACAGAGCCAAGTTCATCTGGTTCTTCCACTGTCTTAATAAATGGTTTATGTCTCTGGAGCTGGGCTTGTAAACATTGCTCGTGTGGGCAAACACACCAATGGGGACTTCCCAGAAGAGCCACACAGAGCCACGCTCACCTACTGGACACCACTGGGATCCAGGGAGGGTCATGGTCCACTGCCCCTAATGGACAATGACCACAATGAGCCCATGAGCTCCTTGCCCGCCCTCCTCCCAGCACCTGCACTTTTTATCTCCAGCTTCAGCTATTGACATGGGCTTGGACTTTCTTTTCTCTGCCTTTCATCGTAGTGATGACAAATGCTTCCTGGGTACAAAAAGCAGCCAGGACTTGGGGACTGAAGAAGGCTCTCCTCTCTTAAGCAGTGCTAAGGTCTTCACCTGAAAATGGAGGCATCAATTCCTTTTGTTGGTTTTGAAAACAGAAGAGATACCTTGAGTCTGACCCAGGAATTTGAGGGAAATCATGGCATATCTCAACAGGGAATGGAGAATATGGGATAGGTCAGTCACAATTTGGTTTGAAAATGTACGAAGTAGGCACATCTTGGAAATCTTAATGTCACTGTGAGAAATACAATGCAGGGAGCATAAGAGATAGTGGTACAAAGTCATGAAAGTTTTCTGCAAGAGAAGAGATCTGTGAGCTCATGAGAGCATCCAAGTGAGAAATTTAGGCCCAAGGCCCTGTTTGGTCAAGAATATTTATGTTTCTCCTGTTGGCCTTCTTATACTTTTGACTTGGGAGAGGCTGCAGTGTGGGAACTGCTGTCTCCAGAGCTGCTCTGCCTGTCCCAGCTTCGTCTGCTGTCCCAGCAGGCCAGGTCTGAAATGCAGGACCAGAACTGGGCAGGGAGACTTCTCCTGAAATAACATCTCAGTCCTTCTGGTAAAGAACCAGGAACATTTTACTGTTCTAAGGAAAAGCTCATCTGAAAAGACCACCCAAAAGAAGCCCAGTGGCCATGATTACTCTCTAGGATTTGGTAGTCCCCAACCAGTCCCACTGATCTGCCATTTTTCTACATCCACAATGAATACCCAGGATGAGTTTCCCAACTTCCACGTTACTTACAGACACAGTATTTGTAGTGAGGGTCTCCTGTATCCCTGAAGTGCCACAATCCCTGGGCAGTCCCCTCCTTTCTGACTCAAGACAGTACTGAGGTCCATACCCTGACTGAAGCAGCTCTCCAGCAAGAGAGATTGGCATGAACCTCATCTGGGTGACGAGACAGAGCCCTCTGTCTTCTCAGTGCACCTCTATCCTTTGGTGTTGCTGTTGCTCCTTCTGGGATGAGACATTTATTTGTCCACCTCATTCATTTTTTATCAGCTTCCTCATTCCAGACCTGAGAAGTTTTCTTTACATGGACAATTTCAGTTCTGACCAAATAACTTTCCATGAACAAGAAGGCTCATCTCCAACTTTGCATGGGAACAAACATTTCCAGAGCCATCAGTGATGCCCTGCGTGCGACCGTGGGACCGCAGCAGTGGCCCACTCTCCCCTGCTTCCACAAACACTGATTAAGGCTTTATCAACAGTATTAAGGTGACTCTGCACTGAGATCTCACCTGGGATAAACATTATGAACATTTTATCACAGAAAATGCAAAGCAACGATGGACTCAAGATCCAACACTTTGCACCCACGAGCCAGACCCTGAGACTTAGAGGCCTGTCTGGCAAACATTATATACACCCTTCATTACCACACAACATTTGACCTCAAGTTGCTAAAGAAGGTTGATTATACCCTGGGCACATTCTTGTGGAAGAAGTTTACCACAATTTTCCAGGAGTTTAGGAAGTGGCTCTTTTTTGGATCTCCTACATTTTGCTTTTCTCCTGCCTCCCTTTTACCCACTGGTCCTGCAGTTGCTCGCACAGAGTGAATATTGTCCATAAGCTGCTCTGATGAAGGGAAGGTTCATGGTGGGGCTCCAGGAATAAGCAGGCACAGCCAGCTGGCCACCTCACAATGCCTCCTCTGTGCTAGGTTTGTATTTTTAAGTGAGCAGCACGTAAAGTGCAAACACCCACGCAGCACCCAGCGCTGCTCCGCCAAGGAGGATGGGGCAGAGCTGCTGTGCTCAGCCAGACAAGCACTGTCTGGCCTCAAAGACTGAAACAAACACCAGATGCAGCTGGGCAGGAGCTTCTACCATGGTTGCCCACAGCCTGTAGCCCTGCATCTTACAATGCTTTGGGCACCATACCCAGCCAGTGAGGTTTGGGGATGGTCCTCCCGCTGGGTGCCAGGGGTGCGCAGGAGTGGACCTCCTGTGGGATCTGGAAGTCACACTTTATTGTCCAAACCACTTCTGTGAGGCTTCATACCCCCAGCCCTGCTCAAAGGGCTGAACATTTTCCATTTGATGCCTGCAATACTCAGCCCAGGACACGTGTGCAACCCAAACTCGTGGCGTTGCTCCAGGCTGCAACCCAAGCAATGGTTAACGGCAGGACTTGACTCTCAAATTTAGGCCAAAAATGTAGAAGAAACAGGATATAATACACCAGTTTGAGAGAGTGATTAACCAGGCACAGTAAACCCCACTGCTGTCCCCAGGGGGCTGGATGCCAGCCTGCTGTGCTGATGAACCCATCCATTCATGTCCAACTTTAAAAAAAGCAAAGCAGCCTTGAGTTTGCCATTTAAAACCAGAAAGTGAATCTATTTGAGTTACAGCAGAACCTGCTGTTCAACAATCTAATCTGCCAGTTTCACCCACCTGCAACACGTTGTACATTCCCCACGTGAACAAGGGGAACACTGAGAATGGAAGTATAAGGAGGTGATTGCATCCCTGGAGTAATCAGGGTGTTCTGATGTGCCTTATGCTGGGCTTGCTTGGAGAGCTAATTAAAGCCATTCTATTAAATACATTTCCAGAATCCAATCAACGTTCTAAAAAATGACAATTATTCTGAAACTCTTTCAAAAGTGAGCAACAGCCACACTGAGCTGTAGCTATGGGACGTGTGTGGATTCAGAATCTCAGAAAACATCAGAAAAAGTCACTAGAAAGCAAGGAAAAGGCTATTTCCTGGACTGTTTGCTTTCAGGATTGTATTGTCCCAGGAAAGGCACTCACTGCTCCTAGGCAGCACACCCTGCTGTACTTCTTACAGGAAGGGGCTCAGGAAGCCAATCTAAGAAGCTTAAAGAGTTTTCCTGGGGTTCTGTAAAAATAAAGATTATTTACCAGAAATATGAAGGTTTGGCTATGTTTGGGGGATGTTGCTATTTTTGGATTATCTAAGAGTGAATTCTTGTAGCAAAAATAGACTGTTTTGCACAATGTTTGATAATTCCCATTGTGAAAAGCTGGAGAAAATTAGTATCTAATAATTGAGAAGTAAGAACTAATGAGGACCGGATTCAATTACCTGCTCTTCCATGCCCTAAGACACAATTCACACTTGTCTGTGAGTCCTGTCAGTATAAATTTCACACCATTTCATGGAAATTTCAGCAGAATTTCACTGAATTTAGATGAGGGTAGAAGCGAAAGCAAAAACCCCTCAGTTCCTTTGAGAGAAAAGCATTTTAGCCTCATCTTGCTTTAAATACATTTGTATTTCTTGCAGAGGTAACTCCAATTATAATGTCGTTGTTTCAAGAACAGTCACTAATGCACAAAACCAGGCAAGACTTTCAAACAAGGTGAACAGTTCCTTGGTTTTAGAGACCTCTCTGAGGTGTTCAGGAGGGCCTGACTTTCCAGATATGTGGAAGATGACCATCTCCCCCTGGAACACTGCTGGTCCCACGCGAACTGGGGATCCAGAAATCACAGCTTACGTGCAGCACATTGCCTGTGGCTCCTGCTTGCCTTGCTGTCCCACACCCTGCACTTTGCAAGTGAGAAAAAGGTATTTACCTGAGCACAATTTCTTGAATTTGTGTTTATTCAAGGAAATAAAAAAATCACTGGTCAAGACTGATAATTATGTTTTAACCCACTGTAATTCCTTCAGCTGGTGAAGCAGAAGATTTTGCAAAATCCCTGGGATGCCTCGAGGCAGTGGGAATGATGCTCAGGCACAGGTCACCAGCATGGAGGGTATAAATTACTGAGATATGAGTCTCAGTGCTGAGTCCTGGGCTTTTGTTGGCTGAACTTGAGTAGCAGCAACCTAACACTCGAAAATCTCACGCTCTGGATCCAGAGAGAAAAGGAAAATGAAAGCCAGCGAGCAACCCCTTGGGTGAAGGCAGCCACGTGGCGTAGAGAGACCACGGGCAAACTGAGGGGCAAAACCCTGTGGGAAATGGTGTTGTGGGGGAGGGAAAGAGGGGAATCTAAGCAAGGGTCTTCTGACTTACGGATTTTCCCTTCCGGAAGAGCAGCTGGTTGCCAGCCAGGGTGAAGTAGCGAGTTTTCCACCGCTTGATAAACTTCCACCGGACCTGCTTCTCTTTGAGCTTGCCTTCCATCAGGGGTTGGCCATCCTGATTTACCACTGGGGAGGTGAACACACAACGGGGGGGGGGGGTTATTTCTGTCCTCCCTTTGCCCCAGCCGAAAGCCAGGTTTTTGCTGCGAGGCAGAAAAGAGGAGATTTTTTGCATTTTAGCTGTGTCAGCTCCAAGACCACGTTCCTCCTGACCTCCAGCATTCATTCAGCTGCCACTTCAGGAAGACACTTCAACCCTCAGTCACGTTTTGCTTGGGAGGCCTTGCAGATGGAGCTGACAGCTCTGACTCCTCTGTCCATCAGTCTTTCCGTTCCCGTAGCCATCACGTACTTATCCCCACCCAACTCTTCCCCAGCCCTGCAATAATAATTTATAATTTCATGGAACTGAAAGTAGGTGTTTATGGTGTCTCTGAGGCTTTAAGCCACACTACAGAGTTCAGCACAGTTATCTTCCCGCTGTGCAGGATTTTGGATGGGAATATTTTGAGGATATCACTCTCCATTAACTGCAAGATGTTGCTTCATTGCAGCAGCCACCCCATGGAGAAGGAATTAAGAGCCAGAAGCAGGATGTCCACATGGGACTGAGAGACTCCACCATCCCACTGGAACGAGTGCCAGCCTCTAGTAGATAATTCCAGCCCAGAAATGTGACTTTTTGATGAGAAGGGGGTTGGTGAGTTCCAGGGCTTTGTCTCCAGGCATGATCCTTCCTTTCCTCACCCCCTGAGATACAACTCCTTCTTCCTCTTGGAAAGGGATATGTTTATTATCAGCCCTCCCTTATCCAGTTTGAGCAATAACCTAGCCCTGGGTATTGTAGTGGTCGTGTCCTCTTACATCTTTATTATCTTTTCTGGTTCTCTCTTCAGGAATATTTCAAAAGCCATTTAACTTTAGCAATCCATTTTGTAAAAAATAATCCTTGCAATAAATCCAGAGTTACTTTTGTCCTATAAATCTCACAGCACTGACTGTTTGGGAATGTGATGTTTTTGATCACTTTTGCATTTCTAAAATAAATTTATTTTGACATCTGGACTGCCAAGGGCCGGAGCAACTCACAGCTCAGGCCCCCAGGAACGCGGTGTCCACCCTGCTCCCTCAGGAAGAGTCAGGGTCTTTTCAACCATCGAGGACACTGATGCTTTACCATCTTGTGGCAAAGTTAATTTCCAAACTATTAGGCTGTCACTGGCCAATAGCACTGCCTGTACCTGGGGTGGTAAGAGCTAAACCAACATTTCTGCTGTGCGTGACCATCGATGCCATCCTTACTGAGCCTATTTAAATCCAAGATGAATAACTCTGCCCAAGCCAAAGAAGGAGAAGGAGAGACACAAAAGCTTCTGTCCACTCGGTGACCTGTGCTACGGAGCGGTGCCCACCAATAATTTAAAATGTAATTAAAAATGCACAGTGTATAGTGAAGAGTTCAATACCCTACAGGAACAACTGTAGTTGGCAGGGGAGCACAAACACAGGCACACTCAGCTGCCTCACCTTCAGCTCAGCCACTTCCCACTCCATTCACCTCTTTATAATGGTCTGAAAAGGGTCCTAAATTTGCCTTAGAGAAATAACATATTTGTCAATAAAGATTTTCCTTAAATCAATTAACTCAAAAATAAAACCCAAACCAAGTTGGCTAGGAAAGGGAAAGAAACCCTTTCATCCTCTTACTGCAAAATCATTGCTATGTTTAGAATTACTTTCAGAACTCAAAGTGCTGCACGAATATTGGGAAGTCTTGCACTTTGATTTAGAGTGTGTTGATAAGGTTGTGGCCAGCTCTCCACCATCAGCCCTGTGACCACGGTGCTCACCTGTGACCTCTGTTCACTGGCACCTACCTCATCTGGAAGCACACAAGGTTCTGGGTGCTGGAAGAGCATTCCCAAGCTTTGCAGGCAAAAAGGGATTTTCCAACTCAGGAAAAGCCCAGCAACCAAGGGCATCACCATGGGCTTTAAACCACAGCCACACAGCAACCTCAAGCCACTGCCCTTCATGTATGGAGCAAACAATTTAAAAATTGTCTAACACCACATCTGGGTTTCTTTTCCCTTTCTCTTCTATTTTGACACCAATAGGCAGGACACAATGGATCAGAGAGACTGAAGAGCAGGAGGAGCAGTCCAAGGCAAAAGCAGCCTGAGAACGGATGGTTTTTTGATGCGATGTTTGACTTGGAGCCCTTCCCAGCATCTGTCAGATGGTTAGTTATCTCCTGGCTGGCCATACTTGGCATATCTTATCATTAAAATTTGGCCAGTAAAGCTTTTTCTTTAAAATGTTTGCTGTCATCTGCGTAGGAGCTTCTCAGAGCCCAAAATGCAGCAGGTTAGTGTGATGCTGAGGATGCACCATGAGCCGCCACCAAGGGAGAACTGGGGATTTCAAAGGTTTTGTAGCTTTTTGGGCACTTATCTCTCTTCACTACCTCCTGTCTGGTAGAGGAAAACCAAACAATGCAAATGCAATTCATCAGATCTAGATAAAGAATGTATTTTTTCCCCAGGCTTGTTTATGTTGGCAGAGGCTGGCTTTGGGGGTCTTCAGCGTGTACTATTTCAGTTTCCTCAAGAAAGACTATAAATATTTCAGTCTCTGTAGATAGGGAGTTTTTGGAAGGAGATGCACTCAATGAAAAAGGGGGTGGCCAAGTTCCAGCTTTGATGGGGAACTGAAGCTGTGATTTCCATGATAAAGACAGGTCACACACTCTGCCTGCAGCCCAAAGTATCCCCGACTCAACAAGCAGCTCTTTTCTGTGTATTTGCAGGCCAGGGCTGGTTCATTACACACCCAACCTGAAGGTAAAACAGAGGCTTGCTTTCTCCTTGCTTCATTTTTGTCACTGTGAAGTGGCACAGATTTACAGGGAAGCTGCTTTGGGGCTGCACCTCAAATGAGACAGAGCCACATCTTACAATGCACCCCTTTGCAACTCTGTTAAATGTTATTTTCAGAACTACTCCAGATACACATTTTCACTTGTTTTAGAGATTTCCTCAACTGGCAATATTTCCTTCCCAGCTTTTCAGAGGAGCATGGCTGGGGTGGAGGCAGTTTGGAAATAAATATTCAGTTTATGTGAAAATCCTGGAAATGGGAATAAGAAAATGCAAAACTGAGGGGATTTGAAGTTTTCCTTGTCCGTGAGGGTGTTATGATGTCTGGCTTCTCCAATACCTCTTTCCTGAGGGTGGCTGGGGCAGCCTCCATCCTGCCTCCACACCCACACTGGAACAACACTCAAAATTATGGCTATGAGGTTGGATATTGTATCTGGGATGAAGCTTTTTAAACCCTCTGCTGAACAGGCTGTGCAGAGGGGGATGGAAAAGTCCATACATCCCTCTGCCTCCCTGATGTGGGTTCCTGAAGCAGTGGTCCCAGGCAATGCCTTTGTGAAAGAGCCTCATGCCACAGAGTCTGTGCTGAATTTACACTCATACAGAGCACACAGCATTGACTGCTGATCAATCAATGGCAAAATAAACCTCCATAAGCACATTCTGTATTTTCCAGGCAAGAGAAACCATATCCTGTGGAGAAGCTCCCTAATAACCACTAACCCTGATCAAATAGAGCAGAAAGCAGCTGAAATCCAACTCACACAGGTACAAGATGCACACAAGGTAAAATCAAATGCCACTGAACAAAAAAAAGTACTGGAGAACGTAATAATCCATTTTAAGCAAGGAAAAAGCTGGGTTTTTTTTGAGATAAATTTATTTCTGTAAACAAACTGGGCCCCTGGACCATCAGGCTCAAGGTGAGCCTTGGCATGTGCACCCCAGCAAGGACCATGCAGTCCTTTCAGCCTGCAGCTGCCCTGATGCCCTTTAGAAGGGACACCATCTGCTGACAGCAGCTTTGTAGGGGAAACAAAAGGGCTGGTTTTCTTCCTAAACAGCTTTTTAAGGCTGAATCAGCTATTATCCGGCATTTCTGAAGCTGAGATTTGCTGGGAGACTCATAATGGTCATCCTTAAAAGTCATTGCTCTTTGGGAGCTGAGCAAAGGGACAGACCCATAGGTCCAGCTGCTGTCTAGCAGCTCTGAGTACAAGTCCTGCTCTCCTACCAGTCACTTCATCTTCTGGTGACTTTGTTCCCCACTTATAAAATCACCATTATAATTTGTCAGATTTGTGAGAACAGATAAAAAGTTTTAAATTTTTATAATTAGTCTCTAAGCTATTATTTCATTTATTGCCTCATTGAAGTTCTAAGTTCAGGATGTACAGGGTAATATCCCCGTCATTGCCATCATTTGCCATTCACATGTCCATTCTCTTGGTGGAGGATGCTTTGTCATCACAAGAATATGCAAATTGGGGTCAGGAAATTACCCTCTGGGTAGGGTGTGGGTGATAATAATGGGGCACGGCTCCATATTGTCTCCCAGGATGAAGTGTCAGAACCACTGTGACAGTCTACTCAGTGAGAGACAGAGCAAAAAGCTGGGAATCTGAGAAATTCAAACCAGCAGCACCAGTAGCAAGCTTTTCTAGAGTGTGCATAAAAGAAGAGAGAACTGCACTTCAATAAAAATGGCAAAGATAGGAGAGAAGATTTTTTACTGCTGCATAATAACTATAAAGTATTTATTAATAACTTTCAGAGCATGATGACAACTGCATGAACATGTAGAATCATGGAATCATCTGGTTGGAAAAGACCTTTGAGATCACTGAGTCCAACTGTACCTGTCCCCTTACTAAACCATGTCACTAAGAAGCTCATCTGCCCATCTTTTAAACACCTTCAGGGATGGTGACTCCACCACCTCCCTGGGCAGCCTCTGCCAGGGCCTGACAACCCTTTCAGTGAAGAATTTTTTCCTGATATCCAGTCTAAACCTGCCCTGGTGCAACTTGTGGCAATTTCCTCTCCTGTATATGTCACTTGGGGGAAGAGACCAACACCCACCTCACTACACCCTCCTTTCAGGCAGCTGTAGACAGTGATGAAGTCTCCCCTCAGTCTCCTCTTCTCCAGGCTGAACCACCCCGGGTCCCTCAGCCACTCCTCATAAGCCTGATTCTCCAGCCTCTTATAAACAGCAAAAGAAAGATTTGATATGAAAAGACAATTGTTTCCTGGTTTTGAGCACCTACCTGGCTCCTGTCCCATGGGAATGGCTTTGGTACAAATTCCAGTGCAGTAGGAACAAGCTTTAACTCAAACTAAGAAGGTGTAAATGACAAAAAAGTTTGAGGACCTGAAGATACAGGATGGTGTGGTCAGGAATGCCACATGAGAGGAAGTGAATGGGCAATTTTGGCCTAAAGTGGATTTTGATGGCCAAAATCTTTCAAAAGCAGGATTTACTAAAGAAATGCTGATCTCTCTTTAAGCACCCGTTTGCTGGAAACAATAACAGAGCACTTCTCCTGTACATCCACAAAGAATCCCATGGGTGATTCTGATGTCAGCTTCCAAAGTCATTGTAATGAATCTGATGCCAGTATGTCTGAGGGTCTGATTAGAAGAAAAAGATCCATGGAAGATAAGACTGAAGCTCTTCTCCAATATTTTTCTAAGTCCCGTTGCTTATTTTCATTGTGGTTAACTTCACAAGATCACAGAATAATTCAGCTGGAAGGGGGCTCACGGGGTCTCTCCTTCAACCTCCAGCTCAAAGCAAGGTCACCTCCGGGGTCAGGCTAGGTTGCTCATGAATTTATCCATCTGGGACTTGAAAAATCTCAACAACATCTCTTGGCAAAACTGTTCCAATGCTTTATCATCCTCACGGTGGGAAAGCTCTCCCTGTCAGCCAGCCTGAACCTCTCCTGTTCCAGTTTATGCCCATTGCCTCTTGCCCTCCCACCGCTGCCTAGAGCCTGGCTCTGTCTTCTTGGTGACCCCCTTGCAGGTATGGGCAGGGTGCCAGGAGGTGCCCCTTCAGCTCTGCCCACACCAGCCCTTGTCCCTCAGCCCCTCCTCGAAAGGCAGGAGCTGTGACTGGTTACCCCACTGCTTTCATGGCAGAGCAAGGCTACGTGAAAGAAGCACTTCTAATACAGTTGGGAGATGTTTTTGAAGTGCAATCAACCACCTACTGGAGTGTGCACATTCCTTCTGCACATATTAATTATTGGAAAATATGTCAGGTTTTGATTTCTTCACATAAGGGCAAATCAAAAGACTTCAGGAAAGTGATACAAGAGTGATTGAAGACTGATCTTCCATATGATTACGTGTATCATGGGAAACTAAGGAAGGGTATTCTCCTTAGTATGCCCGAAAGATCAAGATGTGACATGATAACTCTATAAATAAAGATTTTTTGCATAGCAGGGAAGGACCTGAGGTCCTTTCCAACCTTGTGATACTGTGATACTGTGATACTGTGACATAACTTCATGCAGTGTTTGGGCAGACCAGAAATTCACCCACATTTTAACAGCATGGTTAATTTACCTGAGCAACAATTTAGGAATGTCATGGGTTCTCCTTCATCTGACTTTGAAAAAGCAAGTTAAACCTGCCAATATGCAACATTAACAGAGATCAAAGAGAAAAGATTTCTTTGGTATAAGCATTACTGGACTAGATTCTTTTACTACTGTTTTATATAAGGTGAAACTAAGTGATCTCTGGGTTTGAAATCACTCTGTGATGGCACACTGACACGTACGACGAGATCTTCAGCTTGAAAGGATCACAGGATATACTTATATTATACCCATATATACATACAGTTTCACAGTTTCACAGTATCATAAGGTTGGAAAGGACCTCTGAGATCATTGAGTCCAACCTATAATCCAAGGCTAACACCTACACTAACACCAACCCATCATCTAAACCATGGCACTCAGTGCCTCATCCAGTCCCCCCTTAAACACCTCCAGGGTCGGTGACTCCACCCCCTCCCTGGGCAGCCCATTCCAATGGCCAATCACCCTTCCAGGGAAGAACTTTTTCCTCACATCAAGTCTAAACTTTCCCTGACCAAGCTTGAGTCCATGCCCTTAGTTCTGTCCCTGGTTACCTGAGAGAAGAGACCAACCCCTGCCCGACCACAACCTCCTTTTAGGGAGTTGTAGAGAGCAATGAGGTCTCCCCTGAGCCTCCTCTTCTCCAGACTAAACAGCCCCAGCTCCCTCAGTCTCTCCTCGTAGGGCTTGTGCTCCAGCCCCTTCCCCATCTTCGTTGCCCTCCTCTGGACACACTCCAGCATCCTGACATCTTTCCCAAACTGGGGGGCCCAGAACTGGACACAGTATTCAAGGTGAGGCCTGACCAGTGCAGGTGTATATATATACATACATATATACATACAGGTGTATATATACCTGTATGTGTGTGTATATATATATATACAGCTTATATTTACTATACATTCATCATTATTTTTTCCTACAGAACACCCAGTAAAGCTAAAAATATCACCCAAACTCAAAATGAAAAATTCTATATTATAATCTAAATATACTCATAGAATATCCATTGCTTCTGAAACCACCTCAATATAGGGACACTTACTCCAAAACCAATTTAACCCTGAATAGTATCCATTAGTGTGAGTGTCCATTGGAATTATTTTCTATAAATTGTGCCTTGCTTTCTCTCCAGAACCATAATGCATCACGCTTGAAGTAGTTTGGATACAGAATAATAAGTAAAAAAACCTCCCAACTGTTCCAAGATGAATTCGAGACAGATAAAATCCAAAACATTAAATCTTGCATTTGCTGAAACATAAAATCATCCACAAAAATTCAGTCCAATCATGAATGATCTCAACGATAATAAACTCCTCTTAACTTGAAAGAATGGAATGTGTGGGTGGCAAGCAGCCAGAGATAAATGCAGTTAACCTGAGGGAATACGGATTCTCTCTCTCATTAATCATCACGTTGGGTTTTGTTAACAACCTGGAAAGAGCACATTACTGAGTGCCACTTTTTATAATTTTTGAGCAAGCATTATAGCTGGGATATTTTGGTTCAGCAGATAATCACCACTGCCAGCCAAAGATAAACGTATCCAGGAGTTAATGTGGGGTAGGCTATTCTGAGCAAATTCCCTTTTTTAAAGAGGAATTCACAACACCCCCCTCAGTTTTACCCCAATCCTTGCTCATGGGCACAATGTCTCTTCTGCAGCCCACAGGGATTACTGCAATTTCTTTGTAAGCTTCCAGAATAGGGAATGTGCTGCAATTCCCTCTCCGGCTATCAAGTGGTTTTACTGAATATTTTTGTGCAAGAGCTTGCGAAGCCAACTGTCAGTAGAGGAGGTTCTGTTGAAATGAGGCTCTGAAAGGCCAGATTTTCCTAAGAAGGAGCACACACTGCACTTACCAACATTTCAGATGCCTCGTGTCTGTGCCTGAGCGGCCGTCTTTTCAAAGAAAAATAACATAACCTGGTGTTCCCAGCTCAGAGGCAGCCAGGGCCTGGCAGAGAAGGCCTTGGGGGTGCTGGTCCACAGCAGCTGAACATGAGCCAGCAGTGGCCCAGGTGGCCAAGAGGGCCAATGGCATCTTGACCTGGATCAGACACAGCGTGGGCAGCAGGAGCAGGGCAGGGATTGTGCCCCTGCACTGGGCACTGGGCAGGCCACACCTCACTGTGCTCAGTTCTGGGCCCCTCACTCCAAGAAGGACACTGAGGGGCTGGAGAGCATCCAGGGAAGGGAATGGAGCTGGGGAAGGGGCTGGAGAACAAGTCCTGTGAGGAGTGGCTGAGGGACGTGGGGTGATTTAGCCTGGAGGAGGCTGAGGGGAGACCTCATCACTGTCTGCAACTGCCTGAAAGGAGGGTGTAGCAAGGTGGGGGTTGGTCTCTTCTCCCAAGTGACAAAGGGACAAGAGGAAATAGTCTCAAATTGCACCAGGGGAGGTCCAGGAAAAACATCAGGAAAAATTTCTTCACTGAAAGGGTTGTCAGGCCCTGGCAGAGGCTGCCCAGGGAGGGGGATGGAGTCACCATCCCTGGAGGGGTTTAAAAGGCAGGTGGATGAGTTTCTTAAGGTCTTGGTTTAGTAGGGGACAGGTACGGTTGGACTCGATGATCCCAGAGGTCTTTTCCAACCAGATGATTCTGTGATCCTATAAGGGCACACACCTGTATGATGCAGATGGGTAGGATTTGTGGGAATGTTTTTCCCTCTTGGCTCAAGGGGGTGGCAGGGAAAACCAATTCAAAATGATTTAACAGCATTTCTGGAAAAGTGTGGTTGTATAAAAAACGCTTTGCAATGAGAAGAATGCACGAGAAATAGTCAGCCTTCCTCTGGGTTAATTGCCACTTTGGGTATATCCACCACATTACTTAAGTTGCCTCTTTCCTTCAAGTGTAGTTTGACTCCAAAAATCCTCCCAGCTGCATTAAAAAAAACATCATTGTTCTGGCATCCTAAGGCACGATGGAGGCTTTAAGGCAGAAAGCTTTGCTAAGTCCAGAGGATAAGTGGCATCTTGCAACATGGTATCCAAAAAATGCAACAAAGCCCAACTTTAACAAAAACCAAAAGCCAATAATAGAAAAGAATTTGCCTCTGAATTCCTTCTTTAAGAAGAATTTGGTTGCTAAACAGCATTGCTGAAAGGGAAAAATTACTTTCTTGTCTTTCAAAAGCATTTGAGGTTTCAAAGGGTCTGTCTGTGGTGGAATGAAAATAAAAGATGTTTTACAGCCTTTACATTTCTTACCAATTCAAGGAGACCTCTGAATGCTCTTTCTTGTGTCATATCTTATAAACCCAAATAGACTCTGGAGTGTCTCCCATCTGCTATGACTTTTCCCAGCTTCCACAGCTCTTCATCACCAACACTAAGGTCAATTTGTCATTCATCTGCAGATTTTTATTCCAATGAACACTGTCTTCCATGTTCCTTTCCTACACCTGAGGTTCCACATAACCTATCCAGTTCTTTATTCTCTTGGCCTCCTAGAAGGTTTTACAGCTGACAAGCAAATTGTGATATTCACAATGTGCCCTTCTTACATTATTTTCTTTAAACTGAGACAGAGAATAATTACCCATTAAAAAAGGACAAAAATAATCTGTGCCCAGTTCCTCCTGTTCCTGACCATCCTCAAAAGCATCTCTGAACATTCAGCACTCGCTCTAAAACAAACATCAGAGATGCTGACATTTATTAAAGACCTCTCCCCCCTCCCCTGGGCTGTGACAGCAGAGAGGGCCCTGAGGCTGGGCAGGAGGAACCTTTGAACAGAGGAGAAGCAGGAGGACCTGTGGGCAGGGAAAACCCTACAAACTCCAGGCACCACCCTCAGTGCCTGAGGAGGGAAAACCTTCTTCCAAATGTCCAGGCATCCCCCATGCTCTCGAGTGCTCATGATACTTGAGAAAAAGAAAGCAAGCTCCCAAGTTATTGCATCTGCTGAGAAGGCAGCATTTCACTTCACACCTCAGCACTCTATCTGCGCTTTCTCTCTTGGGTTTTAGTCAATGTTATGCAGATAAAAATCACAAAAAAGGCTAATCTAAAAATACATTATTGTTTTTCCACTCCTAGAAGAGGCAGTATAATTTACAGGTAGCAGCATATAGGAACGAAAGCCTAATTTGTGCCCAGCTGGGCAAGCTGCTGTCCCTCTCTGCAGCTGGGGGCCCAGTGGGTCGAGTGCTCCTGTGCTCACCCAGCGCAGAGCTGGACACTTCTTAGGAAGGACAGAATTGCTGTGCTGCCAGGTGGGACCTGCTCTGGCTGGAGGGAAGAGCTTTGAACATATCAATTCTTTCTGTCAACCCAATGTGTAAAAAGAGAACCACGTTTACACACCCAGGGAAGTGGGATGAGCACACACACTTGCAGCCTTTGCAATGGTGAAGGCAAAGGTGAAGCCTTGGAAGGGACGTGACCTTCTCCCTCATCTCTGTAGGGCGTTGTAACACCAAATCTACAACCTATAGCATGATTTTTCAGCAGCCTGGAACAAGGATGGAGAAGAGGGAGGTGGTGTGGCAGCCCCCCACTCCAGGGCAGGTGCTGTGATCCCCCTCCCTGAGGCCTGTTGGTGTCAGGCAGAGGACACAGTGCACATTACTCCAGATGTCACCTTGAGTACTCTGCAAACAGACCCAAGAGCCTCTTGTCAGTGGCACAGAGACAGCCCCCTCTCTCCTAAGCTCTTGTGCTGACCCTGAAGAGCTCACTGGGAATTGCTCTTTGCCTCGAGTTCAGACCCATTTGAAAATGCCAGCTCCATGCTGGTAGTGTTGGGGTCTGGACCCAACACTGTGCCCCTGGCAGCAGAGCCACGGTGCTGTGCCACTCAGTCCTCCTCACAGCCCTTCCCAGACCTCTCCTTTGGAGGATGCAGCATTTCAGGAGTGCAACAGGGCAGCAAGGTGCGAGCTGTCCTTTGATGTCTCCAGATTGGTGTCTTCAGCACAGGCCGTGGCATCAACAAGGAAATGGTGTCCCATGTCACCCCCAAGGATTGCCTTTGCCACCTTCCTCTGATCTGCAGGCTCTGATACAGCTGCTCTACCAGCATAATCAATAGTTTGCTACAGACACTCCCCCTTTTGAACTAGTTAAATATCTTTGAAAATTCAGGACAAAGTCACTCTATTAAGCTTTGAAGCTTTAAGCAAGAGACTAATTCTTCTTGTAGCTTGACATACATTTATCACTGATATGATGGACAAACCTTAGTAAGACTATGGCACTGAGATGAAATTTGAACTCAGAGCATGATTTCTTCTATGGTCACTGAGTCCCATAAGAGTTGTAGAAGGAGGAAGATGGTCAGACACCCATGAAATGAGCACGGGCAGCCTGGCCTGCAGCAGAGGCTGTGCCACTCCTGCAAGATTTACTAAACTCAAATATAAACAGATCCTAGCTGTTAAACAGCTGAAACAGTCAATTATTCAAAGGTTTGGCAAAAAATATTCAAAATTCTTGGCCAGAATTGTGCAGGCTTTTACAAAGTGGCAAAAAGCATCTATGAAAAAGGCTGTTCCTCTGAATTTCAGTACACTTATCTAAAACACATGGGTATGGGAAGGCTTAAAAAAACAGCTTCAAAAAAAAAGGCTTAAAAAAAAGGTAATCAGAATCTTTTGCTTGGGAGAAAGTGTATTTTCCACTCACCTTTCTTTTCTAATACAGCTAAGGTACTGGGGCTGCTTTTAAGCAATGCCTTGTTCCTAAGGAGATGTGTACCACAGATTCAAATATATTAAAGCAAATAATTCTGAGAATTAAGATGATGTGAATCAGGGCAGTACCTTTGCCAATGTCCTCTGACATGTGGCACCTGTGGATGTGGTGGACGTGGGACACGGTCCAACAGCCCCATTATTTGGACACTGCAGGATGGGTGCAGATCCCTCCCACTCCCCAGGGGTTAGAAGTCAGTCAGATTTATGAGTCTAGGTTAAGTTTGGATTGTACTCCTCCAAGCATACACCAGATAAGGGTTGTGCTGGACTCTATATCTCACTGGGATGCTGAGACAAGAGGGTTTTAATGAAGAATTCTAACACAGACACTGCCTGTGTTGGAAAATTTGCTTTCCCTTTCCCCCAACCTCTGCAACCGTCATCAGAAACAGCATTATCTGAGGGCTTCTCTCCACCCTCCTCCCTCCCCAGCTCTCCCACTGCTCACAGCCCACCAGCAGTGAAGTCAAACCACTCACCCGTTGCCTTCTCAGGGTTATTGCACATGAAACACTGCCAAGTTCCTGCTTCCTCGCTGTAGCCAAACAAATCAAAGAACCTCACTTCCTCCAGGTGCATCTGCACGTGGTCCAGGTCCTAGGCCAATAACAAGAGAAACCAAACTCACTCACGAGGTGAACCCCTGCGTAGTTAACAGCTCATAACCTGAAATCATGGAGGGGTGCACAGTGGGAGCCAGTGGGCATCCTCTTCCAGGTGTCTCCTGTGAGTGGGCAAAGAACCCGCTGGGACAAATGGGTTAAACGGGTCATATTATCAGTAGCAGCTTTTGTGTAGATATATACATATATCACAGTATCACAAGGTTGGAAAGGACCTCTGAGATCATCAAGTCCAACCTATAATCCAACACTAACACTAACACCAACCCATCATCTAAACCATATATTTCTGTAGGAGGTAAAACTGGTCTGGGATTTTTTTGCCTCATCAACGCTGCAGCCAGCAGTGCTGCCCAGCACATCTCCCCCAGGCTGAACTGTCTTTAGTACCTCCAGCCCCTTCTCAAGTTTTTCTTCAACGATCCATCAATCTGCTGATTGATGAGAAGCTCAACATGAGCCAACAATGCTCACTCACAGCCCAGAAGGCCAAACGTGTCCTGGGCTGCATCAAAATAAGCATTGCCAGCAGGTCCAGGGAGGTGATTCTTCCCCTCTATCCCACTATTGTGAGAACCCACCTGGAGTATTGTGTCCGGTTCCAGAATCCCCAACTTAAGAAGGATATGGAACTGTTTGAATGGGTCCAGAGGATGCTACAAAGATGATGCAAGGACTGGAGCACCTCTGCTGTGAGGACAGGCTGAGAGAGTTGGGCTTGTTCAGCCTGGAGAAGAGACCTCATAGCAGCCTTCCAGTACCAGAAGGGGCCTCCAGAAAATCTGGGGAGGGACTTTTTACAAGGGTCTGGGGTGACAGGATGAGGGGGAATGGTTTTAAACTGAAAGGGGAAAGATTTAGATTAGACATTAGGAAGAAATTCTTCCAAATAAGGGTGGTGAGACACTGGAAGATGTTCCTCAGAGAAGTTGTGGCTGCCCCATCCCCGGAAGTGTTCAAGGCCAGGTTGGATGGGGCTTTGAGCAGCCAGGTCTGGTGGGAGGTGTCCTTGCCTGTGGCAGGGGGATGGAACTGGATGGGCTTTAAGGTCCCTTCCAACCCAAATGATTCTATGATCCACAAGGCAGTGGTTTCTGCTCACAATGCTGGGGAAATCTTCCTGTCCAACTGGATCCCCCCCCAGAGCAGGAGGTAGGGGCAGGGGTCCACTTAAGATTTCTTTTTCCTTTGAGAAAGAATAGTGTCTCTGAACACAGCCCCTTGTGAGAAGCACTAACACAAATATGAATGTTAATATGAACATTTCCAACAGGACTGATGTAGCTCACACAAAACACTCCCAGGTAAATGCGGTGCTATTCCACCAGTGATGAGCCAGGGAAGTAAGGATTATGCATCTGCAAGAAAACTGAATGACTTGATCAAAGAAACCTGCAGAAAGTACACTTCAAGTACAGTAAAAGCTGGAGGATACTCCTTTTGTATAATTCAGTGTATTTTAAACCTCATTATTTAATTTTAAAACCAATTGTGATCTCATACTTACACAAACACTGGTGTTAAATAACATTAACAAAGTTACTCACTGCAAACACAAAGGGAATTGCCAGGACTGCTGAGAAAACACTCCTGTTTATTTGTGTGGAGTCTTCACAGATCTGCAACACTGCAGACAGCAGCCCAAAGAAAACACAGGCTTACGCAGTCTGTGGGTAAAATACCATCCCTTGCCAGGGACATGAAGTTCATCGCACTGAACAAGGCTGTGCAGGGCATGGATTTGTCTGATTTGGGACTTTTCAGTCAAGGCTTAGTGAAGGAGAGCTGGGTGGCTCAGGGAGACCCAACAGCACGGCGCTGTGCACCTGAGTTTTGGGCCTCTCACTAAAAGGTCATTGAGGTACTGGAGCACATCCAGAGAAGGGCAATGGAGCTGGGGAAGGGTCTGGAGCCCGGGGGTTATGGGGACCAACTGAGGGAACTGGGATTGTTCCATCTGTAGGAAAGGGAGCTGAGGGAGACCTCGTCACTCACTACAGCTACCTAAAAAGATGCTGTAAGGGAGGTGGGTGTTGGTCTGTTCTCTCAATTAGCAAGCGATACAACAAGAAGAAATGGCCTCAAGTTGCACCAGGGAAAATTTAGATTGGATGTTTGGAAAAATTTCTTCACTGAAAGGGTTTTCAAACACTGGCAGAGGCAGCCCAGGGAGGTGGTGGAGTCACCACCCCTGGAGATTTTTAAAAGACGGGTAGATGTTGTACTTACAAACACAGTTTAGTGGTGGACTGGCAATGCTTGGTTAGGGGTTGAACATGATGATCTTAAAGATCTTTTCCAATCCAAATGATTCTCTGATTCTCTGATTCTCTCCACACTTCCCCTGCTCGTCCACGGGTCGTGGATCTGACAGTCTGAGGCTCCCTGCCTCCCTTCAGATACTTCACGCGTGGTGTGAGATCCTGAGCAGACACCTCCCTGGACAGGACAGCCAGGTCCTCAGGAGGGACAGACCACCGCAGCCCCCTGAAGTCTCCTCTCTGCTGAAGGCTCCTAGTGAAGGGGCAGGTGGCCCTGTGAGCAGGGGACAGCACAGTGGCCATCGTGCCCCGGTCCTCCTCCAGCTGTGGCATCTGGGAGGACACGAGATGGGCAAAATAATGATAGGACTGCTCTCTGTGGTCACAGAATCACAGAATCATTGGGTTGGCAAAGACCTCTGAGACCATCGACTCGAACAGTACCTGTCCCCTTGCTAAACCGTGTCCCTGAGAAACTCATCTCCCCTCCCTTTAAACACTCCAGGGATGGGGACTCCACCCCCTCCCTGGGTCTGTGTGGGACACGTGGATCACACAGAACAGAAAGGCTAGGATCTTCTCCATCCTGAGAAAAGATCTTTCAGTGGCTGCAGTGAGCCAGCCCCAGGCTGGAAAAGAACAAATATCAGTGAAATATCAATGCAGCAATCTTTCTTTTCCGCTCTGTACTCCACTACGCTTGAAATAATCTGCAATGAGCCACTTATTTCAAGAGGGGAAGCACAGGGAAAAAAAGCCTTATTGGAGAGGAGAGATTTATCTCATCCCTGTGCTCCATCATCTTGAAAACTTCAGTGACTCCATTGTGCAATTGTGGCTCTTCTTTCTGCGGCGTAAACTGAGACAGCAAAGGAAGGCAAGGGAAGAAGCGAACTAACAATGGCTTAAAAATGTTAATTATTCTCTTGCAAGGCTGCTCAACAAAAGACTCTTGTAAAATAGTCACCATTTCACTCTTCTTGACACATGAGTCAACACAAAGGATTCAGCAACGAGCTCAAAACCAGCCCAGTTTTTGTGATGTGGCCCACGTATACTTTGATAAAGAACTATGAAGCAACTGAACGGAAATCTGTAAGGATGCACATCTGGAAATGCTTTACTTCTGGCACATCCTAAGCTGTGTTGTATAAATATTTTTTGTGGCACGAGCAGGCTGCCCAGTGGAACACAGCAAAGCTCTCTGTAAGCCAGGTATTCGCTGCAATTCCTTGCTCACGCATCCTGGGCCAAATTCAGAAATTGCTCACAGTGATGTAAATCTGAAAATATTTATCAGAAATTACTCTGGAATAAACTGCTCCTGTAACAGATTTCTCTCCAGGTTTGCAAAATGTTTTAGAACACATCAAAAAAAAAAAGTCTTAAGTTCCTTTATTCTGGCCTAACCAGGGGTCACGGGGCAAAAGGCAGAGCAATCACAGAGCAATGCAGCAGCACTGAATTCACCGTGCTTCGTGTTGGCTGCTGGGGGGTCAGAGCTTCCCCACATCCTCCCAGCACAGAAATTCCTCAATTCTGATAAAGCAACTCAGACATTGCTGTAACGTGACACACAAAACTCAGTATAAAATATCACAGATTACATTGATGCTGCATTTACATCAACAGATTTCAAACCATTTCAAATTAAAGCTTATTGAAACAACAGCACCCCCGTGATTTTCCTTCCTCCACTACTGGCAGAGGAATAATATTAACAAGTAAAATAATGGCAAATAATTCAGTTTATTTGAAGTTCTATTAGCAATGAGAAGAACTTCTGAAATGAAAAAATCAGATTACAGCAGAAGCTTACTCTGCCGAGCAAAGTAAGGACTAGGTCATGCTGGGAATGCTTGGGGTAGGTTTTTTGAGAATGTAAAAGCTAAGGGGAATCTTCCTTATGGGGGGCTGAGGTTCTGCTCCCAGAAAACTCAGTGGGGCTTTTCTCAGTAAAATGAACGAAAATTGCACTAAACCCAAACTCAGATTCTGTATTAATAAGCAAAACCAGAACTCAGAAAGTAAACCTGGCAGCACACTGTGAGATCAAGACTGAATATCATAGTCTTTTACTATTTCAGCTGCATTACATCTGCCTGACTGTCTTCAGTCTCAAAAGGCTGTTAGGCAATCCACAGCTCCCGGAGCTTCCAAACTTCAATTTGCTGCTTAATTCAGTAAATCAGTGAAGATCAGTATCTCATTTTCCTGCTCCACTATTTTGGGAACTCGGAGATACTGTCATGGAGTGACGAAAGTTCCCAAAATAGGCCAAAAGCTGCTATCTGAGCAGTAGGATTACACAGCCCTGGAGGCAAATCACATTTCTAGGTCGTTGGACATATTTTGTAGACTTTGTGTTCATGATGCCCTTCCTCTAATCCTACCCGTGAAGGCACGGCTCTTCCCTAAGCTCTTTATTCACCCCAAACTCCTTTACGCTCCACCAGCTCCAACTTTGAGCAGTAGATCTTGGCGTGGACTCAAGTCAACCCAGTATTGCAACAGAAAAGCAGTTCTAAAGCCCTCGGATGAGTCAGGCTAGGAATTCAATAGCAGCTAAAATGCTTACTGCAAGCTCCACTGTGTCTAAGTAGAACTGGTCCATATGCTAGGTCTCGGAGGTGGGGATCCCCTCCTCCTCTTGCAAGCCACAGCAGGAGATCCCACCTCAATGCAACATTATCTTGGGGGTTCAGAAGGTGTTTCTAACAAAACTCCTCCTTTTAAATAATCCAAAACCTTGGTAAATTAATCCTATTCATTCAGACACCTTCACACATAGAATATTCTGAGAGTATTTTAAAATCATGTTTGACAATTCATGTTATCCAATTGAGCTGGATGGAGATGTTCAGGAATAAACAAATATTTGTTTTACAGTCCTACAGCGTCCTTTTCCAAGAAGGCTGATTAATAGCTTTGAAATAGCATTTGCTGAAATCCCAGAGACAGTAAACAGTTTTGAAAGAGTAATCTTTTAAACTGGTAGAGGGTAACTAATGGTGCATGTGCAAATGATCATTTCCATAAAATCCAAGTCTGTGTTTAACTAGGTGAATTTCCAAGTGGCTGCCAAACAGTCCTCAGAGGCAGCTCATCTGAACCCAGAGCCTGAAATTGCAAGCAGGACAAAATGTATATGTAGCATCATCACTAGTTTTCATCTTGTCAGGAATGATGCACATGAAGCACTTAGGAGAGGATGGAAAACAAGCCTGGAGACCTTCCAAAACACTGGGACAAAACAACACTGTGGAGGTTGAAAATATAACAGCACAGTGAACATTTTTCAACATCCCCACAAGTTGAGTGCTTTATATGAAAGGGAGGGCAGACGCACGCACAGCAGAGCTAAGGCAAAGAAGGGGAAGGGGCAGAGAAAGGGGGGTTGTTTTTCACTATTTGAGCCCAGCGAGGACTTGCTGTAGCTATTGTGAAGGTCTTTGTACAACTGTTCTAAAAGTCAGGGCAAAGCTCTTCTATATTTTTTTTCCTGAGGAAAAAAAGCAGCTTACCTTTTGGTGTGGAAATGTAGACTGAATCATGGCAGTTTCAAAACTGTGCATCCCCTTGAGCTGTGTCTTCTCCCATAGGGCCTTAAGGACTTGCACAGAATTACTCTGAATGGACAAAGGTTCTGCAAACAAACTCTGAAGAAAAGGTTGAAAAGAGGATTTCAAGCAGTTTTTACTTGGCCTTCAGGAAAGAACATCTTGTTCTTGCAGCAGGACAGCCATGCAGAAAACCAGGGATTAGTTCATTTCTTCGTGAGGAGTTAGTATGGATCAATATGCACACAACAAGATAAATCCTCAAATATTTCACTTCCTTTGGGGGATTTTTTTTTGCTGTACCTTGCATGTCTGATGTCTGTGGCTCACTAAAGATTACCCATCAACTACCACTGCACAAAGCAACTCGCGTGTCATTTTTGTACTGAAATGCTACCTTATCAACATGGTAGCAGCACTGGCCTCTGTCAACCAGGTGCAGACCTCAGGGAGGTGCAGCTTTTTGGAAAAGATGGGTCATTTACCAGTTAAGGTGAAGAGATGCTTAGCACTGTTGCAAGTTTGTACATTTTTATTTGGACCTGACTTGGTTCTTGTGCAGGGAAGAGTAAGAGTGTGGTGTTTGTGACTGCACTGAGCAGACAATGGGATGAAATGCAGGAGAAAGAACTCCACAGAACACATTGAACACATTTTCCTGGCAGAGTACAGGAACTTTCAGCCCCTGAACATTCACAAAACAAGATGAAACCTCTGTGGGGTTGGGTGCTCTCACCTATAAAGCTTCCTGTTTCAAAAGACAGCAAGGGTACAACCTTATCCTGCATTGAATTGTTCTAATGTTTCTGCAGCATTAAGTTTTTCATTGGATAAACTGCACACAAAGTCAATGTTACAAGAAATCTACTGCAGCTGAGAGAGCTTAACATTTCTGCCTCTCCTGTGTCTGCTACATGATCTTGTAATTAAAAAATGCATTTGCGTGCAGGAGCCAAGTTAAGAGCGCAGAAGCAAATCTGATTTTCCGTATCTCAAGTACTTGATTTTGCAATATGAACAATGTCTTTTTAATGTAGGATTCCTGGAAGGACGTTGCTTCTTCTCCTTCTAAGCAGAAACCCAACAACCCTAATCCTACTCTCTGGCATCCGATGAACACAGACACCCCTCAGTAAGACTCAACCAGCAATTTTATCGTGTCCCAGGCAATGCATTTTTTCCAGCTAAGCTGTCAGAAACAGAGGGATCATTTTGTCCAGACTAAAAGGGAGAAGCAGTCAGCTCCAGGCAGCCACCCAGCACAAGTAAATGGCACCCAATCAGCCCATGCTTGGTGAGTTTAGGAGCAGCCCTAGGGAAGGTGTTAGGAAAGGACACGGTGTGGCACTGTCCTGCCCAACGAGAGAATGAAACCATCAATCACAAAGCATTAGAGAATTATTTTAATGAATAAATATGTGGAACTAAGCATCCTGTCTCTCTAACCTCTTATTCTAATTTAGTTCCTTTTGTTAATCATTGCTTAACTGTAAAGACAATTTCTCAGACCTTCACTGCCTTATGCCTCTCCCCCTACTGCCCTGCAGAAAGAATTTGCCATTTCACACCTTCCATCCATTCCATCCAACTTCCTTCTGTGATTTTTAAACATGGTATAACTATTCTGTTCACTAATATTGTTAAAATTAAATAGAACACAGGGTCATGAAGTTAAGGATCTGTTCTGGAGACCTGAGAGGAAAAGTCTCTCTTGCTTTTACTTTTGAGGAATGCAATATCAAACAGTGTATGGAGTGACTGGCAAAAGAGGAATAAAAATCCAGTAATTAGTATTGAAAACTTCAGAAACTGTATATTACTCATTTGTCTGTGAATCTATGACAGAGCTGCTGAAAACTACATTTTTACCACTACCCTTTCATTCAACTTATTATTATTAAAACACTTTAAATACCTTTTATGTCAAATTTATCTCTTGTACAATTTCACAATTTCAATAGCATTACCTCAGGGCTGAATTTAGTGCCTGTATTTAATTTAATAATAGTTATATATCCAGTACTTAAAAGCCTTAGCATTTTGAATAAAAGAAAAACATAAATTATCTGACATTAAACACCAACCTGGTGCACAGCAGGGTCGGACGCTCGGTGCAACACAAGAGGAACCATTTTTTTCCATAAAAGAAGATATAAAGTGCTGTGTTCACTGTGTGTTTGCAAAGAGATAAAACTGAGCTGCATTGCAGTGTGGGAGGATTCTTGGCATGGGAGCCCCAAGCCAGGGGTAGCACTGGCACAGCAAGACCGTAGGGAATGTAAGCAAAGCTTTGGAAAGAGCACCTAAAGTGGGACAAATGCAAACCCAGCACAGGGCAGGGAAAGCCATGGGAAACAGGGGGACCTGCAGTGATTTGAGGGCAGCATCCAAAGGAAGCAGGAGCACCTGGGGATGGGGAAGAGGGGCAAAGGGCACCTGAGTGCAGAGGAATGGGGAAGGAGAGTAACACTGTCCCTGTCAGCTGGGAACCACACAGAGCCCATCAGTGCTGATAAAAGAGGGAACTGTAAGGGACAAACTCAGAGTAATGTGGGAAGGAGTTAAAGTATTTCAATGCAAAATGTAAGAAAAAGGCTGGGCAGGGAGGATTGAAGGTGGATCAGTGATTCCTTTGCCATTGCAACTGATTCTACCCATGAACCAGAGCCAGACCAGCAGTCACTGTGTTAAAATCCAGTGGCAGAGGCTGTGCCACAGGGAGCCAGGTGAGCCAGTTCTGCCACCTCCTCCTCTGCTTCTCCTTTCTCATTTTTACATGTTTTACTACTTTTGTCCATATTTTTCAACACCTGTTTTCCTCTCATTAGGAATAAACTCATACATTTGCAACATAATTAATTTATTCTTTCTAGGTCCTGTTAAAATCCAACCTCTTTCTTCAGGTTTTCATTTACAGAGTAACTCTCCTCCTTTATTTTCCCCTTTTTTATTGCCTTCTCACTGTTGCTTCTGCCTCTGCTCTGTCACTCTCTTCTTCTCTTCTACTACTACCCTGCATTTTTGAAAAACTTTTTTTGGTATTTATTTCCAAGAGCAAACACAGGGGAGAGTGATTTGAGCTGTGAAATTCACAGCATAACTCGCCGCGCATGTTTTAAAGTTCACATAAATGATTTGTATTTCTAAGGTTGCACCAGGATAGAATGAACTGCTGCCAACATCTCTATGTAGGTTAAGAAACTGAACCTTACTCTTATAGCACAAAACCCATCTGTTTCATCTCGAAGTGTGAATGTAGGGTTTTCTCTTACAATTTCATACCATTTGTAAGCTATTAGGGAAGTCCACGTACGTCCAAACACTCAACTGTGTTTGGAAATGGCATTAAATGTTAGAAAATAGCTTTAGGGTTGGTAGAAGAACAGCACTGATCAGATTTGCAAATCCTGCTCAGTCAAAACTTCTGCAATAAACACCCCAGTGGGTGCTGCACTTCTAACCCCACCTCAGGGGTTTATTCTGCTCCCTTGCAAACCCACCGCGATGCTCCTGGTCATTTGAAAGGCACCTGGGACTTTCTGGAAGTCTTGCCTGCATGAGGACAATAAAGTTTGGTCCCACTTTTTCATCCCCAGGCTTTGTAATCTCTCCAGAAATTTTGAATTTGTTGTATTTAATAGAAATATAAAAACTCATAAACTGCAAAATCACTTCAACCTGCTATAATGACTTTCTGAGAAGACACAAGGGTCACAAAGCACTGTGGATTAGACGTGTATTTAAAGAGATTATCCATTAAAATACTTTTCCCAGTACAAAGTTAGCAATATAGAGGTGCCACTAATTCATATTGCACACACCTGCTGGAAGAGGAACATGATGTGGATCCACAGCGGAGGCTGCCGGCTGATGAGGGTAAAACTGGATTTACTGTACAGGCAGTAATGGCCCTTTAGGGGACAGCTGAAGAACAGCTTTGCTACACAGCTTCTAACAGTATCTAGAAATAAACATACAGAATATTAAAATCAACTACAGGAAAGACAGAACCCTGACAGTCTGTTATCAGCCTACGTGCAGTTAAGCGTTGAGTGGGTGTACATTTCCATTCCTGGGCAATGGCATTCTGGGTGAGCTCCTGTGGCATTCAGAATGGCATTGTGGTGTCTTAAATTGAACACAAGTACCAGTAGCAGAGGAACTGGGTCTCCAGTGCTTTAAATCTTGCATAGAAATCATTTACTCCCAACTGCAGAAGGTGAAGGCAGCGCACGGTCAGGCTGTTTATCTTGGTGTTTCCTCATGCATTTGGCAACATCATTTAGCTGACTGAACCACACAGATCTCTCAAAACTGTGCATCACTTGGTCTAAGTTAAAGAGTTTGTTGGAAAAAACATCCCATATTAGGAAAGAGCCCTATGGGGGCCTGACATCTGTGGGATCCTTGCCGAGACTTTGTGCAGCTGAAAGCTGGTGTCTAGGGATGGAGGAGAGCTTCCAGCCAGGGTGGGCTCCTTCAGCCACTGCTATAGAGCTGCAGTGCTCCCTCTTTGCAGTGGATTCTCCAGGAGCCAGAAGATGCATAAATCAATTTACAACACTACAGTGCATGTGGCATATTTGCTGTACAGGCCATCTTATAAAGTCATCACGAGAAGTACCACAGTTCTGAAGAAGAGGGTTATTCCCTGAGCCCTGTGACACAGAGAGCAGGGAGCTGATGTGCCACCTCCTGCCCAACTCTGACAGGGTTCCCAGCCACAGCCCTTCTCCCCATCCACCCAGGAGCTGCAGCCCCAGAGCTCAGGTCCACCAGCACCTGGCCATGCAGGAGATGCTCTGGCTACAGCCTGGCTTCTAGGGGGCTCCAGGTCCTACAAACCCCACTTCTTATCCAGCACATACGCTACAGGGCTTCTGGTCATACCTGATTTTACACACTAAGCCAGGGAATTGGAGCTTTGGGAGCCATTCACCAAGAGACACAACACACAAGGGACAGGACTCATCACTCCTTGTAGCACAGCAGCAGCAATGGGACACAGTGACTTGCTGTGCGAGGCCAGCCACTGGCACAGCCCATGGGCCACGACTGCCAGCACAGCCACAGACAGCCAAAAAACACATGGAGAGGAAAAAGCATGGAGCTTCAGGTCCAATCTGGACAAGAGGCTGCAAATATATTTACAGTTACCCACTGGGAAGGGTGGGATGTGTCCGTTCACAGCTGTGACTTGGAGTCACCCACACGACACAAAAGCTTTCTCCAAAACTGCAGTTTAACTCACAGCCCCAGCTATGGGACCCTAGAGACAGAGAAAACATCTCCAGTTCTCACTGCTCTGTCAAACACCAACCATTTATGCTATCTGTGATCCTGTCATCTGTTGATAAAAATCCTGCAGTGGTTACATGCAATCTGAAAGTGTCCTTTGGGATCAGCTGCTGAGAGCAAAAGCTATACAATACGTAATGTTACCTGACAGTGAACCTCCCATTCTCCTTTTATTAATAACTGGAAATTAAGCTCTTGAGATGCATGACTCTGCTTTTGAAAAACATTGACCTTAAACCCTCGTTTTCTGTCTTTGGATGACTACTCATAATGACAACAGCATGTTAGGCATAACCTAATCAGACTTCTTTATTAACTCAAAATAGTGGTATCACTTTATAGTCCCTTTGAAGAGGAAAAAGCACCTATCCAAGGTAAAAAGTCACAGGTTGTGTCAATTACCTGAGCACAACCATACTCTAAGATCTAGAGTGGGACAGGACAATATTAGAAGTGTGTATGAGTAGAAAGCAAAGGCCTAAAGTTAAACCAACAAAGATGCAAATGCTGATAAAATGCTGGGTAATAGAAGATGGAGAGCCTTAGACAATGACCTTGATGCAAACACAGGGGAGAGCTGCACCCTTTTCACCCAGCTGGAGAGCTGAACTTGGAGGAGGAGGAGGGGAAAAAGCCCACGGGACTGATCCGTGCACAAAGCCACTGCTGCTCTCATCCCCGGTGGCCCTGTCCTGCCAGGACCTACCAGGTCAAAGCCAAAGAGGTCTCCAGGAGAACAGAGAGCAGTGTGGGCTGGCCAGGTCTCCCGTGCAGCATCCACCATCACATGGCTGAGGAGGCTGACAGGGGCCAGCTGTGCAGGGAGCATGACTCAGAGTCTTGTGCTGTCCCGGTGAGTCACCGTGCAGCGAAGGTGTAGGAATAAATGCTGTAAGGAGATACCCTAACTGGAAAAATGAGCTGTAACTTTTTAGAATACGTGGCTAGTGGGAGACAGTTTAAATAGCACAGCCTTCTGGATCTGCTGACAATGAGAGATAGCAACAAGGAAGACTGATACCAGAAGGCAGCCTTTCTGTCCAATAACAGACCATCTTGAAATACTTGTTGTTTTTAACATTTTTTAATCTAATCAAGATGTGAAAGCAAAGGGGAGAAGTGTAATAATTTCAGTATTTCACATAAAACCACAATGTATCAGGAGGTAAAAAAGGATGGGTCCCTAGAGCAAAAGTATCAATACATCAGATTGTCACTGGAAACACAGAAAAGTCAAACCTGGGATCTTGGAACCTGGCAAAGATGCTACAGAGATGCCAGATGGCTGTTAGGCTGGGGGGAAACCTTCAGAAGCTGGCAAGTGGAAATCACTTTATTATCCTTTTACAAAGCTGTTTGAATTTGCTGAGGAAAGGAGCTCACCAGTGTCAAGCTGGGACTGCAGAGCTCATTGAGACTCTGCTGAGGCACAGGAGAAGAGATCTGAGATGTAAAGACATGGGAAGATTAAAGTCACAGTTCACAAAAACCAGAAGAGTCACTACAAGTTCTGTCAGGCAACATGCAAAAGCCAAAGGAACGTGTAATTTTTGGAAGTGAGAAGAACCCAACCAGACTGTAGTGACTATAGAGCAGGGGATGACAACAGCACTCCTTCCTCAGGGGAACACTTATGTGGTATAATCAGCAGAGTTATAGCAGACAAAACTTGGATAATCTGGAAGCCAACAGGGTGTTCATTAATCTTTAATTATAGGCAGATGCATAAGCCACTATGGGGCCACAAGGAGCAACAGTGAAAGCAGAAGAAAAACCACAGACACTATGAGGTTGGAGGGTCAGACCAGGCAGAGAGCTTTGCTCCCAGAAAGGGAGTTCATGACCCAAGTCAAAATGAGGTTATGCTGAACAGGACTACAAACATCATCCTGATCAATTCCCTCCAAAGAGACAGGAGGAAGGACTGAGACCAGGCCTGGCCCTCCTAACCCATGGGTGAGCCAACAAGAAAACCCAACTGTGTTTGTCCCTAGAGAGAGCATTTAGTAGAGCACAACTTTGAAGATGTTTCCTTTGCTTTGCAACAGCGATGGAAAAAGGAACTGAAGTAGGGCCACTGCTTTTGACTTCAACAAACGTGCCAAAAAAAAGAGGCACACTCATTAGTGTGAGGAAATATGGCACTCTTTCCTCTTGTGTAGGCTTGGAAAATTGAGTATATTACAAGAGAATGTTTCCTGGAAGAAGGGAAGAATCCACGCAAAGTGGGGGTTTGATGCCAAGCATTGGGCACTTGTAGGCTGCTCTTTCAAGAAGACAAGATTGGTTTATGCACATTGAGTAAATCCTGTGGAGTGTGGAAGTGCTGCATGGGTGGTGCCAATCATCTGAGCACAAACATAGTCTAAGATCTGGAGTGGGACAACATTAGAAGTGTGTGTATGACCATAAGCATTCAGCAGGAGAAAGCAAAGGCTTAAAGTTAAACTGACAAAGATGCAAATGCTGATAAACTGAGATAACAATCCTGAAAAGAAAACTAATGTAGCTGCACATCCCAGGTACATCGTGCCATGAGTAACACACCTTAGAAAGAAGATGGAGCATAAAATTCAGTAGTGGCTCTGGGGAAAACTGGAGTACAACCCACCTTACCCAAACCTACTGGTTCATACCCAAACCTGCCAGTGTTCATCTTCAATATAAAGAAAGAGTTTGAAACACTGAAGGGGTTCATTAGAGTGACCCTAAGTCCTGGAACACATTAAAGCATTAAAACTGAATGATGTCTCCAAGGAGGCTGTTGACAGAATGTTCTTCAAACAGCATGGTCCAAACTTAAGGACCCCTGGTTTATGCATCACAGATGCTAACAAAACCTTAACTTCAATACACTCAAACAGAAGTAGAGGCTTGGCCTTGGGCCACGAGTGTAAAAAATTTAATGCTTCATTGTGGGAGATCACTCTTAGCTAAAAGTGAGTGCAAACCACGTACTGCCACTGCAGAAAGGAGCTGGCACTCAATGCCTTCCTCTTCTGAGTACAGTGGTTATTTTTTCAGTTACAGATATATGAATTGACAAGAAACCTGGGAAGCATTTAAAGATTGCAGACAAACACTGGAGTGCCTTAAACAATTGTGCAAGGCAGCAGAGTCCAGAGCTAGATTTCTTGTCACCCACAGCAGGTCCACACCAAGCCAATCAAACCCCACCTGGAGCTCCCACAGGAGCCATCGCAGCTGCGAGCACAGAGTGACAAAGCTCTGGGATATCAGGCCCTGGTCAGCAACTAAGAAAGGGTGTTTAATGGGAGGTGGGATTGTGTTTGATGGGACTGCGAAGGAGGTTCCTAAATGCTACAGAACAAAAAATTGCAAAGGATATGTGGAAAGACACAAAAGCTTAACAAATTGCTTAGCAAGACATTGTGTATAACACTGAGAAAAATACCGAGGCTCATAATACCTGCCAAAATAAATGTCAGCTGAAGAGCTGAAACCCATGCTGGCTGAGCAAAAGTTAGTTCTTGGAAAAAAGCAGCATTCATTTGTCAGTACCAATTGTAAAAGGCCTCCTATTCAGACAGCCTTTGAACCTCTGGTATGAGGTGAGCAATTACTCATAGCTATTTCTGCTACATTTGACACGCTGAATGTTGCAACACCTGCTAACAAGCCAAAGTTTACTGTGTGTTTTTCAGTGCTTTGCAATGAACCACCACTTTCAACATGTTAACAGCTAACCTCAGCTATCCCAAAGTCAGTGGAAAGTGGTATTTAAATAATAAACCTGTTCTGATGAACACCAAGATGCCTCTGATCCACCTCCAGCCCTGTTAACACTGTGTTTTGCTCAAGTGCAAACCAATGTGCCAACACCATGAGAATTCATTTGTATGGTCATGGGAGACCTGTCAATAGGTAGGCCAGGCAAAATGAGTTTCTTGTCATCACCTGGGCACGTGGAGCTGCCTAGAATGAAGCTGGGCATATTTTCAAGAAAATCACGTGTCAGAAAAATATCTACGTTGTGCCATTTATAAGATGTTTAAAATGGAACAAAAATGACCATATTAATTAATAGTATCATCAGAAACCAGCTCACAGCGGGTGAGATTGGCACAGGGGATACACCCACACTGTGGAATAACCAGAATGCCAGGGAAAAAATGTGCTTTAAAAATCATTGTAGTATTTACAAATGGCATGTACTTCTGTACTCAGCGTGATGGGCAGATGAGGAAGATATATTTTGGGCTTTCCTAAAACCCACATACACAAACTGGCTGCCCTTTGGTGAATTCTGTTGCTTACTTTTCCTGGTCTATCATTGTGAGTTATGTAAAATGCTGGGAACAAAATATCAACCTTGTGGAATCCCACCTGATTTCAGAGGAGTTAAAGCAGAGGTAACACAACACACCAAGACCTATTCACAGCTGTGAAACTTGAAAGCAGTCATTCCTAGGGAAAACAACTGACTGCATTTGCACTTGGCAAGGCCCAGAGGCTGAGGAAAGGGAATCCAGTGATGGAGCAGGGAGCAGGTCTGTAAGTTTAAGGAGAAAAACAGAGCAAACAACAATTTTTGCTGGCAAGAACAAAAATAAATTACTTGCAGGTTTGAGTTAGCAAAAAAGCTTTGAAAGTGAAAAGAAACCAGTCTCAGCCTAAGAAGGTGGAGACAACTTAGTTCTCTATTCTCTAGGTAACTCCCCATGTGGAAATATGTAACCACTCACCCTGACTTCACCTGGTAAGGAAAGATGAATTTAGCCCTTTCAGGCTATCAGTAAGATACAGCACACGGGAGATTTCTGTCAACAAAACCTACTTGCTCTGCAACAGCTCCCCCAGCACATGGCACATCCTGGGGAGTGCTGGTAATCCAATGTTGACTAAAGGTCCTTTTGATGTGATTTAAAGCAACAAAGTCCAAATTATGGCAAAGCTGGATCTGCAACTCTTTAAAATAATTGGTCAGAAGTATGTGAGGGAGGGAGGAAAGAAAAAGTCAACTCATTTCCCTGAGGACATTAAGCCTATTACATTGGTCACATTTAAGTTACACATTCACAGACTGTAGAACCAGTTCTGTACTCTAAGAACTACTGGCACTTCTAAATGTGGAAAGCAAATTTGAAGCAGGGTGTTTATGCCAGCTTCTATTTCACTGAGTAACCTGTTCCATCTGACCTAAATTAGGATTTATGGAAACACTATTTTAACCAATAGATTTGTGACTCTAAGAGCACTTCTACACTGCACAGGCTCATAGAAGCTTTGATTGTGGAGAAAGAGTAAAAGCCAGAGACAAACTTAAGACTGTTGTGAGTGGTAGCTCTTGGAGCTGGGCAATGGATACAACTGTTTTGGTTAGGCCAGGAAAATCCCTTGTAGATGTCAACGAGTCAAAAGATACAGCATGGGGAGGACAGGGCTGGTTCAGGGACAGGAAAATACCACAGCAGGTCTGTCTTGGCTGGGGTGTTCACACAGTAAGGGCAGTCAGAGGTACACACGCACTGCCCTGGTCTGAATGCCAGTCATCCATAGCTGTGCTGCTGCTGGATTAGTTGCATGAGAAATGAGCTTCTCCTGCACCCATGAGCTGCCATCAGCTGAGCCACACTCAGACTTTCTCAGAGAGAATTAGGGAATGCTTTGTATATCTTGTCAGCATTCCCTTTGGTGATGGCAGAGAAACCAAGTTCTCAGCACTTGGGATCTCAGCCTGTGCCCCCACATCCAGGTGGAATGGCAGCCAGCCTGGTGCCACTCCACACTCAGGGACAGACCAGCCAGCCCTGCTGCAAAGCAGTTTGCTAGGCAAGAAGTCTGTTGATGCTGATCAGAGGTATTTTTTGGCCAAGCACTGGCTTGGTTAACTCAGCAACAGAGAAAAGTTCATAGCTCTGCCTTGTCTCATTAGCAACAAAGAACTATCTACTGCTGCTGGGTGTCTGGGGTAATCAGAGAATGACAGAACAGTCTGGGTTGGAAGGGACCTCACAGCCCACCCAGTTCCACCTCCCACTGGATCAAGGGGCTCAAAGCCCCATCCAACCTGGCCTTGAACACCTCCAGGCATGGGGCAGACAGTTTCTCTGGGCAACCTGGGCCAGGGCCTCCCCACCCTCACAGGAAAACATTTCTTCCTAAGATTTACTCTAAATCTCCCTCCTTTCAGTTCAAAACTGTTACCCTTCATCTTACCACTGCACTTCCTAATAAAGAGCCCCTCCCCAGCCTTCTTGTAGTAAGACACTGAAGAGATAGAACAAGGGCTTGTTTTATCCAATTGCTATGAATTATCCCTATTGAGCAAATATCCCTAAGAGCAAACCTAAGGCAAGACACTTGAGAGCTTCGTCCAGCCCTCTATGCAAGCAGCTCCTCATCTGAGCATCCTCTGGGCATCATACCCAGCTGTGCCTATGTCCTGCTCTCCTGCATCACTGGCAGCAGCAGCAGGTGACACCTGTGCACATCTTCATAAAGAAGGATGAGTTTTCCTCCCTCCTCAGCCTGGCTTTGGCTTGGAAAGAGACTCCAAGTAACACAAGGAAGGGATTTCAAAGAATGAAGAACATGAAAGGCAATACAAAGCACAGGCCAACACCACACAGTCACCAAATGCCCCAGATGCCAGAGACTGATCAAGATCACAAGGAGACACTCCTCCAGTCAAGAAACATTTCTCATGTTGGCAAATCTCAAACTTCTAGCAAGAGAATAAGGGACAACTTTTTTTTTCCTACAGGAAACGAGAATATATATTGCAACTTCGAAGTTCAAGTGCCTGGGGAAAAAGAACAAAATATAAACAGAAGAATGTTAGTAGAGTTGTCAATTGTTGTTTATTCCAGCTTAACATGCTGGGCTAAACCAGGGCAGACATAGGCAAGTAGGTAGAGAGTCACTGGTTCTGGGAACAATTAACATATTATTTAATTTACATTGGTAATCCTTTACTATTAAATAAAATCTTTTAATAGGAGTAGAAATATGCTCATAAACTTCCCAAATAGAATCAAACCTACTCCAAAACATGAAACCAGAGAATAAGAAATTGATACAACTTTTAAATTTTAATTTTAAGCCTTTTTCCGCTTCCTCAATTTCCTTTGCCTTATCTCCTCAGTTTGGATTACAAATATGTATGAAAACAATAAATATGTTCATAGGAGAAAATGCTAATTTTTAAAGGAACCAGCTTCAAGAAATGCTGATTTTTTTTTTAACACTACTAGTTTTGCATGCATAGCATAACTCAGTCCAATTGATTTAACTTCCAATAAGTTACACAAAAATTAATGGAGAAGGCATGACTAGAATGGGGTCTGGACAGCCACCCCAATGCACTCAATACACCCAATCCAAACCTGAGTGGCAAAAGCCACATTTGAGAACACACAGATTGGCTTCACGTTATCATGAGGCAATGAAAAGCCCACCTCATTTGGGGAGGTTCAACACAAACATCTCTGCCACGTTGTCCCAGCCTCAGAAGCTGAAGTGCGTTTACCTTTCTGCTGCCGGTACCAATGACTGAACTGCAAAGAACCTGAACGTGGGTGGAAAGCGGGGTCCTGGGAAACCAGCCCCCTCCTGCTGCTGCCTGGCTCCTCTGTGCCCCAGGCACAGCCCCGAGCCACCTCTGCCCAGCCCTCAGCCTGGCAGAAGGCTGCTGGCTCACCCTGCCCGCACAGCGGCCCCAAGCAGCTCCTGCAGGAACCATTCGGTCCATCCTGGTCCAACCCAGAAGCTCAGAAGTCAGTCCTCTGGTTCAGCTTTTCCCCCAGGACAGTGACAACATCACTCCACCAGGAACGTTCCAGCTACCAGGTAAAGTGCAGCTGGAGATCAGCCTGTTTAAACTGGTGCTTCCAGATGAGGTGTAAAGCACGTCTGGTTTGCTGTTCTCACCTAGGAGAGGGCAGCGTGCTAGGAGTGTGTTCATGTTCCCTTTACACTCCCTGGTGTGCTGGGAGTTCCTCTGCAGTCTGATGGTGCAGATCTCGATGGCCATCGAGTGAGTTAGCACTTCCATTCTCACTGCCAGCCCTCACATTTGGGATGAATCTGAAATACCAGTCCTGAAGAATTAAAATGCCAACTAATATTTTTTCTGGCCCAGCAGCAGCAGAGTTGATCTCTGGAAATGCTGGCCCGAGCCTATGAAACTTTGAGGTCTCACTGAAGGAGCAGAGGTCCATCTGTTCCAAATCAACATCTGGCTTATGGAATGCTGGAATTTATCAGACTGGTGCAGGGTGAGCACTGCAGGGGAGCAATGAGCTTTTCCATCTACACCGTCGTATGGTACCGATTACCTCTCAGTACCGCATAAAACATAATAACAACCAGATTTAGGGCCAGTGTACTGCAACCTGTTTCCCCTGCTGCCTCCTCCTTTTTCAGCATTAATCCCATAAAATGTTTGCTGTTTGTATTTCCTCCTGCAGGGCACTGAGGAGCCAGGAGTGCCTTACTGCTATGAAATGGTTATCTTCTTTTTCACCAGATGGCATTGCATTTTGAATGTGGCTTCAGTGAGCAAGGATTGAATGATGCACCAGACCTCCCTGGCCTCTGTCCAGGCTACAGGCAAGCTGGAGATGTGCAAATCCTTTAGTATCCTTCACACACATATATTATCAAATGCTTTCTTGACTCTCAATGCTCTGAGCTGTAAGCACCAGCAGTATTTTTATCCCAGTTACCTGAGGAGCAAGTAGAACTGGAGTGGAAAACACAGACTTGCCCTGAAGTTATAACCAAATGCAGCAGCCACCCAGGCTTGTGTCTGGGAACCACGTGACACCAGCAGCTCCCAGAGGGGAATACATATGGCCATGCATTTGATCCCCCATCCCTACATGTCTGGGAAACAAGAATAAGTTAAAAATAGTCCATCACGAAGGGTTCAAGGTGAGGCCCAGCAAGGTCAGGGCAGGTGGAGCCTGCCAGCTGCTCAAGAGCGCTGTGCTGCATGTGGGGTGAATTTGGGCTAAACCAGGTAAAACAACCTACTCAAACCATTGCCAGCCCTGACTCCCCAGATGGGTGCACGAGACCTAGGACAGAAGAAAGGCTGAAGGACTTTTCAGAGAACATCTACTGCAGCCAGTAGAGGAACTGGAAATGCAACAGAGAGATCACAGAATCACAGAATTACACGAGTTGGAAGGGACCCAAAAGGATCATCCAGTCCAACTCCTGTCCCTACACAGGACACTCCCAACACTCACCCCATGGGACTGAGTCCAAATGCTTCTGGAATGCTGGCAGAGTGGGTGCTGGGACTGCTTCCCTGGGGAGCTGTTCCAGGGCTCCTCCACCCACTGGGGGAAGAACCTCTTCCTCATGTGCAATCCAACCCTCCCCTGGCACATCTTCTGCCATTCCCTCCAGTCCTGTCACAGGGCACCAGAGAGCAGAGCTCAGCATCTGTTTCCCCTCCCTCCCTTGTGAGAAGGCACAAACAGCTCTGAGATCCCCTCTCAGTCTCCTCTTCGTGAACATGGACTCATGTTCTTAAATCACTGGGACCTTGGCCACGCTGAGGCAGTGGAAATCCTGCCCAGTGCATGCTGAAAAGCAACAATGGAACTTGGGAGCATTCAGGAAATTATAGATGCACAAGGCTGGGCCACTGCCACCTGCAAGATCCTGGAGGTACCAATAAGATATCAGATCACAAACCATCTGAAAAAATATGGGCTGATGAAAAGTACTTTGTTTTGCTCCATGAAAGGTAAAGTACCTGAAAAATATGGTGGCTTTCTTCTTTTTGAGGAAGAGATCGACAGGTTTAAGAGGATTAAAGTGATGAACATGACATAAAAGAATGCCTCAAACTGCTTAAAGTATTGGCAGAAATATGAACCTGGGCATTGTGGTTCAAACTAAGCAGGAACTAAACCAAACCATCAGCCCCAAACTGAAACAAGCTAAAATAAATGGATTTTTGTGGTTTCAGATGCCTTCTTTCTGCCCCAGTTTAAATCCCCTCTCAAACTGCAGTGTTAGTTCCAAAATTTCACTTAGGCACATACAGACATGCATCTGGTAAACTGTTATAGATTGTCTCTTCTTCAAAACACCCTCAATCTGCCCATTTCCTTAGTCTAAGACACTCTGGCCAACAGCCCTGTTTCTGCTGTAGGATCATCACCCAATTCACAGCTCTCCTCTGCCTGGAGCATGTGCAGCCAAAAATAGTAAATATTAAATGAGATCATAGAGCTGATGACATGTCAATTTTTCAACGTGTATAGAGGGCATCTTCAAACTGTTACAGACCATGGATCCACCCTTTCAGTTCTTAACTACATCCCTTCACAGCTGTAAAATATAACACTCAAGTTAATATTGCATAAATTTGGACAGATAGTATAATTCAAATGAGATTCTAAGCCAACAAGGAGACTGAAAAATGCATCCTGTAAAGCCAATATATTTTGAGAGGGCTAGACCTACACAGCTAATGTCTGAATCCATAACAATAAAAGCAAATTTGCAATTCATAGAATCATCTAGTTGGAAAAGACCTCTGAGATCATCAAGTCCAACCATACCTGTCCCCTTATTAAACCACATCCCTGAGAAACTCCTCTGCCTGCCTTTTAAACCCCTCCAGGGATGGTGTCTCCACCACCTCCCTGGGCAGCCTCTGCCAGGGCCTGAGAATCCTTTCAGTGAAGAAATTTTTCCTGATGTCTAATCTGAACCTCCCCTGGTGCAACTTGAGGCTGTTTCCTCTTGTCCTATCCCTTGTCACCTGGGAGAAGAGACCAACCCCCTCCTCACCACAGCCTCCTTTCAGGCAGTTGCAGACAGTGATGAGGTCTCCCCTCAGCCTCCTCTTCTCCAGGCTAAACAATCCCATGTCCTTCAACCACTCCTCACAGGACTTGTTCTCCAGCCCCTTCCCCAGCTCCATTCCCTTCTCTGGATGCTCTCCAGCCCTTCAATGTCCTTCTTGGAGTGAGGGGCCCAGAACTGAGCACAGTGAGGGGTGGCCTCCCCAGTGCCCAGTGCAGGGGCACAATCCCTGCCCTGCTCCTGCTGCCCACGCTGTGTCTGATCCAGACCAAGATGCCATTGGCCCTCTTGGCCACCTGGGCCACTGCTGGTTCGTGTTCAGCCGTTGTCAAACAACACCCCCAGGTCCTTCTCCTCCAGGCAGCTCTCCAGCCACGCTTCCCCAAGCCTGGAGCACTGCACTGTTACACAATTCAAACATTGCAGAGCAGAGGCTGCAATCAAAGACACACAGGGGGGCTGGAGTGCTCGTCAGATCTGCCCCCTTACCCACCCTTATCGACACATTGCAGTGCTGTTCTCTTGCAGCACATTGTGCTACTATTTCCTTCCAATACTCTGCTCCACCAGAGATTGCTCTGAGTTACCTCTCTTTTCATATTTTCCCTGTTTTACCTAATCAACTTCCACTTCAGCAAACTCCTCCATAACCAACATAAAATTAGCCAACTATATATATTCATATTTTCTAACATTTTCTTCCTGTTTTCTAAACACCTTATTTCAAAAGTAAAACAGACCCCTTTGAGTGGGCCGGGAACCACAGAAGTCCAATAACTGGAAGGTTTTTTGATGGAGTGGTTTATGTAGTACACAAAATATTAACAAAGCTGTCCCTTGTGTAATGAGCCAGATCGCATTTCTTCAACATATTTAGAATGAGTCACATAAATCTCCTGTTCTGCACATGTGTCCCTACTCAAAGAATTTCCCTAAGAATGCTAGTTGAGGATTTTCAGGAAATTACAATAGTTTGAATTCATTTAGAAACAGTCATATGCTTAGAACATATCATAAAAGGTACTTCAGGAAGGAAACTGAGAAATAGATTTTAAAATATTCAGCTTATTGTATTTGATTAATGCAAGGTCACAGCATTCAGCACTTCAATTCCAGATTGTTCCCTCTCATGTTTCCACCATAATTTTACAAAACAAAAGTTTAATCATTAATTCTACTAAACATATATTTCAAATAGTAAACCTAGAATTTAAGATATTTAGGAAGTTCTTCAGAAACATAAGCTTTTAATATATATAGTTATATCCCTTTAAGAGTAGAAACTGCTTTTCAATTTCTAGGCACTGAAAAAGTAAACAAACAAATATTTTACCAATAGAAGTGGATATCTGATGGACCTGAAGGCACATAGGATTAGAATATGGTGCTTTAAGTGACTGCAAATTAATGTAATTTATTAAGCCAGCTCCTCTTTGGAATCCCATGGAATGGTTAGGATGTAAATAGCTCATGACCACCAAGGGGTTAGAAATACACAAATTCATGTTAAAGGAAGCCACCTGTCACTTAATATAAGCACTGTTCACAACTCAACCTAAAGAATCTACTTCAAAGAGGACTATCAAAGGCCCATCTTGCAGCATATGGCCCATCTCCCTGCAGCCTGGCAAAACCAGCTTTCTTGAGTTTGGAAACAATCACACACCCTTGATGAAGGCAGACAACTGTTAAACAACCCCAGGGAAGTGGTGAGATAGGACCCAACCCAGCCCAAAGCACCAGGGATCTCATTCTGTTGTGCCTCCAAGGAAATTCTTCTCTAGGCTGGAAGGTGCTGACCTGAGGGTCCTCACCTGTTTCATTTCTGGTGTATCTTGTAAGTCAACTGAATTAATAATATGTTAATGAGGAAGGAGGCCCAGATTTGCTCTAGACCAACCCAGCAGAACAAGAAGAGGCTTAAGCACTGGGATGGCATCATCCATACACCTGCACGGCCAAGTACAACCCATGGCACGTACACTCTTGCACTCGACTCTCCATCACCATTAACATCACCATTAATTACCTTGCAGCCTGGAGCAGGGCGATGGGCAGAAGGAGAAGGGCAGAAAGGCACATTCCCCCTGCCTGGAGGTATGGCCAGCCCAAGCCAAGAGCCACGGCTCTTTGCTCAGGTTCTGCCCTTTTTCAGAGAGCTCTGGGCTCATTCCCTGTGACAGCCAAAAGGCAATCCTCACATTGATCCTTGTGGGAGTGTGAGGTAAGTGAGGGCTGCGCTATATCCCTGAAGGAAAAGAACAACAGGCCTGGAAGATTTCAGAATACTGCCATTTGTGAATAACATTGTTTTATAAAGTTACTCCCCATCCATGAGCTCTGCACTAAAGGATCTTTGCTGCCCACTTGTTTGAACCCTGTGAGAACTTTCAGTGTGGTGTTAAGGCTCTCACACTCGGAAAGGCTCCGACCTCTTACCTTCGATAACGCACTGATCAGGGATGGGAATTTTCCTCCCCATCTCCGTGACATAGGCTTTCACTTTACCCAGGTTTTCCTTCAAGTGCAAGTAGAGTTTGTCCTGGTGTTCCACTGGGCTCGGCACGGCCTCTGGGCTTCCTTTGTGGGCTTTTTCTTCAGCAGAATCTGGTGAATTTGTTGACTCCATGTAATTGATGCTTTGGTGCGAAGCCGAAGAATGTCCCAGTTGCATTTCTTCAGTATCAACACTAAAAGGCAATTTGTCATTTTCTTGGCCAATGTAGATCTCGGTGAAGGAGACACCAGCAGTTATCTCCCCATTCTCCTCATCCTGTCCACCCTCTGAGTTCACTCCCTTCACGCGCAGTGCATGCAAAGCGAGGCTTTTGGACCTGGAAGGTGATTGAGGAAATGAAAATGAGGTAAGAGCACGTGCCCTTCTGAGCTACCTCTGTGCAGCTGGCTCAGAGAGCTGAGCGTGGGGCTCGCTTAGCCAGAGGCAAGTATCTTTTGATAAATATGCATTTCAAAAGCAAAACTCAAGCCACAGCTTTAATAAGTAAATGAAACTAAATAATAGCCATAAAGCCCAACATCTGCATGCCATAGATGGAGCTAGTCAATGTATCCACAAGAAACTTATAACCCAGCACTGGAGTGTATGCTTTATTGATCACATCATAAAAATGCCCTCCAGCAGCCATTTAACTAAAGCAAGACTCAGCTCCTCATTCTTCATCGCCCCGTACCTATATGCTGAGGATGAAGTTAAGCTTCCATAAGAGTAAGAAAGGTAGAAACAAAGTGACTGAAAGAACAAATACTGGAACAGGAAGAGAAAACCTCTGCTGAAAAGCTGTGGTGCCCAAGGTAGCTTAAGGAATCATAGAATTTTCTGGTTGGAAAAGTCCTTTGAGATCGAGTCCAACCACACCCACCCTCTGCTAACCCATGTCCCTCCAAAACACCTCCAGGGATGGTGACTCAGACACCTTCCTGGGCAGCCTGTTCCAGTTCATAATCACCCTTTCAGTTAAGAAATTCTTCCTAATATCTGGTCTGAACCTCTTGGTTCAGAGAGACTTGGGTGCACATTGTTGTCTGAGCCCTTATCTCCCCCAGGGTCCTGGGAGAGTCGCACTATCTCAGCCAACACGTGGGCAAAATTTGATTCAAACATTTGATACATACTGGCAGCAATAATACCCAAGGGAGGCCCCTGTATCTTCCTTTCTAGTAATATCTGTATGCAAATATTTTCCTATCCCTTGTGCAGGTTTAGAAAAGATTAAATAATTCAGACAGGTTTTATCCAGCCTTTGAATTCACGGATATGAGGCTTGGTTAAAATTAGACTTATGATGCCCATAGGTATCATCCAAGCCAACCAATTTCTCAATATTTGGATAAAGTTTTATTACAAAAAACTGATATTCATGAAAACCAATCTCACATTTCACAGAGCCATACCTGTTAAATCTCATATCCTTCCTTTCTTCTTTAGAAACCTGGCCCAAACTGTATCTCCTCACGGAGCCAGGAGTGCTGTTGTCAACATTTATTTTCTCTTCAAATGCTTGTATTTTAACTTGAAGCTTTTCATCATCTTCATTTCCATTCATAACAGATTTTAAATCATCCAGTGGCACAGGAGATTCTGTTCCAGTATCATTTTCTATCCTAAGGAAGTAGAGAGCAGAGATTTAACTCTGGCACACTGTTCGTGGTGATGCTGATGCTGCATTTCTGCCTGTGACCCGCATTATGTATCTGGGAAAATAATTATGATTCAGCAGGGATTCTCTTAGGGGCTGATTAATCATTTTCTGAACATCTTCTAGATCAACATCTCTGTCAGATGGATCAGAAACACTGAATATCACTGAGAACGTTGGTTTGTAAACTGCACGTGCTGTATCTGCACAAGCAAAACCCAGCTCTTTCCCTGATAGCCCCACAGCAAAAAGTTATTCAACTGAACTTAAACCACTCTCTCAAGCTTGCTAAACAGTGACTTATTACATTATTTTCATAAACCAAAAGCAGAGCTAATTGTAGAGTTTATAGAATTTTGTGGTTTTAAAGATTTAACAAAAGTACATGTGGTTCCTACTGAATTACTGTACTCTGGGTAAGAAAAACATCTTTTCAAACTAATCACATGGACAGAAAGAAACTCAGGAAAAGGTCTGAGCAATGTGACTGAAGTTCAGCAAAAGAGAAGGAGAAAATTAAGACTTAAAATAAACTTGTAGAACTGCAGGACAACTTGTTTTGTTTTAAATACTTAAAATATGTAGTCTTTTAATGAAAAATTCAATGATCATTTTAAAACAATCTTAAAGGACAAAAAGAAATCTGCTGTCAAAAATACTGCTGGTAAAAAATTTCTTTCTAGCAATGCTTTCTATCATCCACTCAGTGACAAAAAGCTGTCTTCACTGGAGGCAAAGCAGTGCTGCTACAAGCATAGTGATTGCTGCCAGCCAAAGCACTACGGCACGGCCAAAACCCTCTGTAGAAGGAGCCCAGGACGGAAGATCCACCACCAGCCCAGGGTGAGGGGACACGCACTGAAGACCCACCCTGCCCAAGCACAGCCCTTTCCCTGCCTTGCACCAGGTTTCCTAGGTTAAGGATTAGTCTGAGTGTGAATTCCCCAAAGCAGAGCTGCTGAAAGAGGAGTTTGCTGGGTTCCCACACTGCTCACAGCCCCCAGCGAGACTCAGCTCCTCCAAATATCAGGCCATTCCCCAGAAAGCCAAATCTCAGGTTATCCACACTCCTTGGAGATGCTGCTTGGCCTTTTGCAGCAGCAGGACTGGGTTTCCCAGGGGACCAAGAGCACACTGGGGCAAAAGCACTGTTGCTCCTTCCCCTCCTCCTCAAGGAGGTGCCTTCTTCCAGGGATTGTTATGTTCCCATCCACCTCCTGCAACTATGGAGCAACTGGACCAAAAACTCCTGAAGGCAGTTCAAAGACATCAGAAATCTCTTAGAGAATTAAGGAGTATTTGTCAGACTTTTAAACCCCTACCCACTGCTCTAAAACAAACTCGTTTTTCTTCTGAGCATTTCTATTTTTGTTTTTTTTTTCCCCAATGAGCAAACATTTGAACAGTTAAATCTGTAAAATACGGATATGGAAAGCCACAAATGGGAGTTTTAACACAGCAGTTTCAAAGCAGCAGAGTCTCAACAACTCACTCTCACAGTCGGGAAGTCTATTAAAAACTCCCAAATACTGCAAAACACCAATTGTGGAAACCAAACTCCCAAATACTGCAAAATACCTAATTGTGGAAACAAAGCGTGTTTTAAAAAAAAACCCACGAATACTGCATCACAAAATGCATTTTTCATTTGTTTGGATAAAGGCAGTTCAGGCTATTTCTCAGGGGAGTTGGCAAGTTTTATCTTGTTTTGTTTTTAATTTGGGCAAGATCTCATAATATATTAGCACTGCAGAACACTTTGAAAAAAAAATTCTTCTGTAATACAGAACCTTGGTCTGACCTTTTATAACAAATCTTTCTGGAGATGTGGGACAAGATTTAATTTATTAGAAAGCTGTCACTCCAACATTACTCTCAACACTGCTCCTATTGTGGGAACTAAGCACCAAGAAAAATGTGTATATATATATATATATATAAAGCCCTCTGGCTACAGAGAGGGAATTGATGGACTGATGGGATTTATGAATGACAGCCCTAAACCAGCGAGACCTGATGATATTTGGAAATAAAACTGGCTTTTTATAACAGCACACTTTTTCCTCCCATTTAGCTCTGATTGCTCTGTGATGGAAATACAGGAAAGTGCTTCTGCTAAAGAAAATGTTACTGAATTTGTTTGCCATAGGTAAAGCAGCAGTAAGTCAGTGGATAAAGGGCTCATTGCTGCCTGGTGCTCCTCAAACCACCACCTTGGTTTTAACCCTGTTGGTGCCCAGGATTTCAGAGCCAGAGTGGGGGCAGGCGGAGGGCTCAGCCCTGGCCATGCCCCCAGGGCACCACCCGCTCTGCGCTCCCATCAGATCCCACGAAGCCAAAAGCACAAACCCCAAGTGAAATCCTCAATGAAGCCTCCACCCCAGGCCCAGCGGGGCGCCTGGCAGACCTTCCTGCTGGCCTCCCCTTCCAGCAACAGTAAAATAAACTATTGTTTGAAATCTTGGCAAGAGACGCTCGGTACATTGCTGAGGTTGCTGGAGCAGGATCAGCTTACACCAAAGCTTAGGCTGTTTTTGAGGGCAAAAGGATGCACAATTGATGAAATGATGAGGGCATGGCTTGCAAAGGTAGTACTGTGCTAGTCATCGTTTCACTGCTTTAAAACTCTCTATAGAAAGAGATCCAAGGTCAGCAAGTCAACACTGATCAAGTTAAGACTGATACATTAGAAGAGCATTTCTCCAGACCATCAGTGCCACTACCAGCTACACCAGTCAGGTGCTTAAACTGGGAAAGAGAGCATACACATATAGCAACTGCTAAAAATACACTCGAGACGGGATTGCTGCCAGGGCTTCAGCTCCGTGTGGATGGAGGCAACGCAAATGGATCAAGTGCAGGTCCTTGTGGTTCGTCCATGTACAGACATAATCAGCTCCTCAAATACAGATGTGCAGGGTTGAAGAAGGCAAGTGGTGGGCAGTGATGGTGTTCTCCAAGCCTCTGGTTCCTGCCTGGGAAGCTCATCAAGAGTTTCCATATATTGCTGGTAACCGAGGACGGAAACATCACCAGCCCTGTTGAAGGCTGAGGTGCCACAGGGACCTGGAGGGCACATCCTCCAAGCCCTTCCCAGGCAGTGCTGCTCACAGCCTCTGCACTCCCAGGGTGCTAAGGGGGGAGGCTGGAATGTTTCACCAGCTGCTGCTGGTGGACCAGCAGCAACCAAACTGGTGCTGCCTGCACCTCGCAGGGACTGGGCAGGACACAGACTGGCCAGGGCAGGGGATGCTTCATGCAGACAGGCTTCTTACTGCCTGTGCTGAATTAAATCACACCATCATCCCTTACTAACATAGGAACATCTTAGATGCTATTACACCACTCTCTACCACTTCCAATGTTGATTTAAAGGAGGATAAACTCTGTAGAAAATGAAAGGCAAATGAATGGTAAATGAATGCTCAGTGATGCCATGTGCTAGACCTGGAGAAAAGATAATTTCATCCAGCCATTACACTAAAACAGGTAGCACTGGTGTAGCCTGCTCTGCTCAGTTCTTACACAGAACAAGGGCTTGGAAGCATCACTAAATTTTCCTTCTTTATTTCCTTGCCTTCTTTTGATTGACCATGCTATACTTCTAGGTTGGATCAGTACATTAAAACTCAGTATGTGTTCTTAAAAAAGCACCTCTGAGATTGAATAACTTGCAATTTTGTGACAGTAAGGAGCAACAGAGCATCACATGGTTTTAATTATGCTCTCCACTAACTGCATGTAAAATTCCCTGTGTCAAACAACTCCAAGTCAGCCACTGCTCTGAAGAAAGTTTCTTCTTATGTAAACACATGATTCTGGAAGGAATGGTTGTAATCCAGCCACACATTTTAAAATCCTTTTTCCTTCCACAGCATAAACACTCTGGATTGCTGCTCTTTAAAACCCACTGCAGTTCAGTAACTGCAGCAGCTCTGGATCTAGGACAGTGTTTCCATTTCGATGTCTGGACTGGTCACGCTTAGACAAGTCAGAAAAAGCTCCACTTAACTCAGCGTAGAACTCTCATTTTAGCCTTAACTGCTGCCTCATACTTGTTCTTGTGTGATCTAGCTGGTACTAGATTTGATTCAGGCCTGAAATATAAACTAAAAGACTACCTAAAATTTGTAATTGTGAAAAATCAGTATTTCCTTCTGATGTCTCATAGCTACGTTGAGATAATAAGATGATGGCAGCTGCCAAGCACACAAGGAATTGGGAGTCACAGAGGATTAGGCAGATGAAACAGGGAAAATAAAATAAAAAATAAATCAAGCTGCAGATGGAAAATAAGGAATAATTTCAGAAAGGTTTGTTTGAAAGAGTCCAGGCCCTGCCACTGGCCCGAGGCAGCTGCACACAGGGCAGACCCAGCTGCAGCAGAGCTGGCCCAGGACAGCATTCCGTACCCAGAGGAGCACCAGGAACAGGTTTTCCTTCCCAACCCTTCTGGCTATGCTCACACCCGCCTTGTGGCGAGTGTGGCTGTGTCACAGGGACTGTCCTGTCTCAAAAAAACAGCCATTTATCCACAGAAACGATAAAAACTGCCAACAGAAAACAAACAGCGTGGAGCAATATCTGTTCCAAGTTCCTTCTGCAGAAATAAGGCCAAACTGTGCCCTTCCTTCAGCCAGAATGAACTCTGAGCATCCCCACCACATCCTCAGGTGAGGTGGGTTCATCTCCCACCATCTGCCCCTCCATAGTATGAATACCCTTCAGAATTTGGCCCTCTGACCCCATGGTAGCGTTCATACTCCACCACCCACAGTGGTATAACTTGTCACTCAGCAGCAAATGCAACTGAAATGAGCAAAAAACAAAGCTTTTTCCTTTTGTGCTCACTATAACCAGTAGAGTTTTTTTTTCCTGAAGTAAAATAAGGATGTTTTCTGGAAAATCCACTGAAAAAATATTATTTGTTCCTCCGTTCTCCGCCAGACTCTACACCCAAACAGTATTTTGCATCTGTAACCACACTCATACAGATGAAGAAGCTTCTACTCCTCAGCAAAGCAAATCCTTAACAAAGGGGAATTTGAAAGAGAAATGGGGAAACATTTTAATTAAGATTTTTCTCTTGTTTGTTTGGGGTTTTTTTACCCCAAACCCTAGAGATAAATGTTAAGCTCAGAAATAATAAGGAATGGGAGTATCACAACATTTTAGCAAACAAAGTAATTTTTCTATCATAAATCAAGGGGCTATGATGGGCTCTGTGAATAATTATGCTTTGTTACTGAGGTCTCAATTCCTGTCCTGCTTCATCACAGTTCTCACAATATATGACATCCTCTGGCCCCTTCACTAAGTGACATCTGGCATACTGTTCTTCACAGCTGAACTTGACTAGTTTGGAAAATGTGTCTGACATTTCATGCTCACTTTGTTATCTCCAGTTTGGCTTTTTCACTGTTTTCAATGAAACTTTTCATAAAACGACTGCCAAAGGCTTCAGTTCAGCAGAGGTTTCTGCCACCAGGTGAAGTTTGGAAGTTTCCTACAGCCTTGTTGTAAAATGAGGGATTATATCATGGTTATTCTTCTTTTTCATTTTTAACTCTCTCCAGGATACCAATTAATTGTTTCTGCAATGACCTCAATGTTTTGGCTCCAACTCCACATGTCTGTCTCCAAGGCTGTCCTTCATGGTTATGAGTTTTCTGACATCTGTGTTAAATTTTATCACAGAATTACTATTCCTTTGTGCCCTCTTGACCTATTCCAGTATACACAATGCTAATTATAAGTCCCTCCCTAATTAAAAGTGACTACCAGCATATATTTAAATAACACTTACATTCTTACTGTGACAAATGCAGCAACGCTCCCAATGCTTTAACCTTAGGATACTCGTTTAAAAGAAGCTGAGTGAGCAGAACATCATCCTTATACAAGCTTGAGAAATTTTTTTCAGACTTTTTTTAGGAAACCTTTATCAGGGAGCTACTCCAGTCATGGTTCTCATCAGCTTCAGTGGTTATCTCCTTGAACAAACTCAATGATAATCAGGTAGCCCAAATATCACTGATTTATTTTTAACTGAAGCTTGCCTTAGTCTGCTTATCTAAGATATGGCTTTCTTCCTGTTCTTTAAGTGCTAAAACTTGAACAGCTCCTTTATCTTTCAGTGCCAAATGACGCAGTTGTGATGTACAATGTTCAGAGGTTGCTCTGCCTGGTAGCACAAAGCCAGGGTCTGCAGTGCACCTACAGCTCGTGCTGCCACAGATTTCCACTTCAGTGCCAATCATCCTTACAGCTGCATCAGAAAAGCAAACCTCAAGTTACTTCTACAGGCAGGGATGCTGCCCACCAGGTGTCTGTAAACTATTTGACCCCAGAAATTGTGCAATTCAATAGCTGAGACAGCAAATACTGGAATAATACGAGAGGGATATCAAGATCAATGAGAAAGTTTAGACTTGATGTGAGGAAAAAGTTCTTCACTGAAAGGGTGATTGGCCATTGGAATGGGCTGCCCAGGGAGGGGGTGGAGTCACCGACCCTGGAGGTGTTTAAGGGGAGACTGGATGAGGCACTGAGTGCCATGGTTTAGATGATGGGTTGGTGTTGGTGTTAGTGTAGGGTTATAGGTTGGACTCGATGATCTCGGAGGTCCTTTCCAACCTTGTGATACTGTGAAAACAGCAATGTCACAACTCATAGGAACTGCAGCACATCTTGCTTTCAGCTGATTGTTCGTCTATTGCAACTTGAATATATTCAATATAGATTTATGCTGCCTCACACAGCCATGGAGGTGGCTGTGGCTTTATCACACAAACTCCAGCTTTACCTGGCTCCTGTCGTGCTGTCGTTCTCTAGCTGTCGGACGAGGAGCTTGGCTATGGCAGTGAAACTGTTGCTCATGCGGTAGATATCTCTGCTCTGGGAGCCCAAGATGCTCGAGAAGGTGTCAGTGAGACTCTTAATTTCCAGCAAAAGAATATGGTGGAATGAGTGCTCCATGTTGGCCAGCTGGTTCACCAAATATGTCAGGCATATCCGGGCTCGCTCCTAGACAACACGAGGGGAGAAAAACAATTTTAAACAAATTAATTCACTGTTTGCTTGTGCAAGGGAGGTTTGTGTGTGTGCTGCTGATTAAAGTACGTCATTGGGGAATAGTGACAATAACTAACAAATGCAGAGTTTGTTTTTGTGTGCTGTTGAGGTTACTTTTATTCCTTTTGGTGTTAATTAACCCTGCCTAACCTCAGAACAACTTATCTCCTCCACAAAGCTAGAGGCAGAGTCTCTAAAGCCTCTTTGAAGGGCCCTGAATTGCTCTAGGGTGGTAGATCAGCGTAGCTCAGCGATCACAGCACCAAACTTAGCTCCCCTTTCATCTCTGATGAGACACATGAGCCTGAGCAAGCTACTTCACCTCCCTACACCCAGTTTCTGTGCCTATTTTTGCTTTATTCTGTCTTGTTTGTGGCAGGAAAACTCTTGTGTAAGGAGCCAAGTGCTCACACCCCCTGCTCCAGTTCACAGGGTCTTCTCCCCTGTGTCGGTACCTGACCTGTTGCACATAAAGCTTGGTGGCATTAGCACAGCCACAAACATGTTCCAGCCTGCTGGCAGCCCTCAGACCTGTGGCTCAGGTCTGCCCTGGTTTGTGGCACTCCATCACCCACAACTGACTGTGGTTTTGTCCCTTCCTTACAGCCTCATTCTGTCAAGGGGCTAACATGCAGATTATTGCTTTGTCCGTGTTACTCCCCACTCCACAACTGCCAACAACCAAAGGTCACCAAGCAATGGAAGTGAACTCTGTGTATGCCATTAACTGTTACAAACACTTTGCCAGGAGTGAAGATCTGTTTTTCAGACCATAAAACATTTCCCAACCGCAACTTCCTTTCTGGACCTGTTGGGTGATGCTGAGTTGCTGTGCTTAGCAGTGTCACCTAGGAGCCTGTCGTCACCGAGCCACCCAGACTGAGCAGGACTCCTCTGGCACAGCATTGGCAGAGAATGAGATGCAGGAGCAGGGGTACCATCAGCATCTCTTCTCCCTGACGGCGAGAGGTTAAAGTGCCTCGTAAATCAAAGGGGTTCTCTCCTTTCATTGCAATTCATTTAGGAGCAACACTCATATTAGACCCGTGACTAACACTGCAACAAAGAGAACTTTAAAATGAGATTTCATTTTAAGATCCCCCTCACACACGATAAGGCGCTGTCTGGCAGTTGTATCAATCACTGCCAACTCACTGAAGTCTGATATTCCCTTTGTAGCCAAAGTTTTGCTAGCCAGTTTTTCAGAGGGATCTGATCTCGCCAATTTATCAGTGAGATCAAATCCCCCACAAATTAGGATTAAAGGGGCTGTTTTGGATCATAATATTAAACATGGAAATATTTACTAGCAAAGATACTTTATCATCTCTGCTTGGCAAGGGCACACAATTCCAGTTCCAACTATTTCAGTACGTACATGTACAAATTCACTTACTAAAGAAACCCCAAAGGTGAAGAAATGCTTTAGGGTTCCTCTGCTTTGTTTTAATTGTCCTAAGTGTATTAGATTCCACAGTCCTAAAAATGTCTAAGAAGGAAAAACAGCAGAAAAAGCAGCAATTATCTCCGGAGCTCAGATTGGATCCTCCACTGGGGTCACCAGGTATGGATCTGCTCAGTGAAACTCACTTGGTCCTCAACAGATTGTTATAGAAATTGGGATATATTTTGCTTTTAGAGTCTGTGCTGAAACGCAAGCAAAGGCAAAAATAACAACTTCTCTTCCCAAGGGTTAGCAGAAAAGGAGGGGAAGTCGTGTGCCGTACACACTGCGAGGCAACAGCATTATTACCTCTTCTCTTCTGGGACCTCGTAACAGGAGAGAAAAAATTGCTGCAAGTTTGATTCTAAATACAGCTGGGCTGTAAAAACACACGGGGGACTCTGGCAGAGCATGGCCCGAGCGGCACAAGCAAGACATTTTTTGAAGAAAAAAGTCAACTTATTTCAAACAAAAGAGGATCTGCTACAGCTGCCCTGACAGAGATAAATGAGAAACGTGTAGCAGGCAAATTGCTTCCCTTCAGCCACATGGGGAAAAGCTACAGGGACAGCCTCGATGGGCTGGGCTGACCAAAGGAGTATTTTCTCAATGGCTGGAAAGAGGCTGACACTTTGGTACATATTCACTCTTTTATTTGGAAGATGATCTCCCCTCCAAGAGATAAACACAGGCTCAATTAACATTTAAAACACATTTTTGTTTCCTAAACAAACTGTGCAGCAGACGTAACTGGAAGAGAAGTTCTGACCATTTTCATGTCACTTTGATCCAGCTGGAGTGTCTCCAGCCATGCTGAAATGCTGCTACTCGCCTGGAGTGAGGTAAAAGAACAATAAACTCTACTGAGTACTATAATATGTAACTGTTATACAAAACAAAATTACAGCAAAATAGCTCAACATGAAAGCAGTCATTATCCCTGCCAGAATTTTTATCTGAAAATTTTCAGAAAGCCTATCTGGATATACATAGCCCATTGTTAGTTTAATAATGCTCATTTTATGTATTCATGTATTTTTTTTTATAAGCATCCCTTGCATTTTATAGTGTTATATCTGCCAGTAGGTGAAGATCTAAAACACAGGCAATGAGGTGTGGCAAAGTATTTTTCTTTATCTTAAAATCAGGCTCAGAAGAGAAGGAAAAATAGAGATCACAAGGCTTTCAGAAGTAACTCTGGTTTCCAGTTGGTTCAAAACATACAGTTACTGGGGAAAAAAATTACAATGTTCGATTGACCTATGCCCCAAGATGGTGTTTTGCTTCGCATAAATTTATGGTTAAGGGACAAGTTCTGATTTCAACTTCACCCATGAGACTGTCACTGACATCAACAGAAGCACTGTGCATAAACAAGGGGGCAACCTTTAAAATAAAGGGATCTCTCTTCAACCAAACCTCTCATCTCTCCAGGGGTCTGTCTGAGCTGCCAAGGTGGAGAGAGCAGTTCAGTGAAAGCACAAGAGGTTGCTTCTGAAAGCCAGGAGATGGGATTTTCAGCTCACATCTGCAATCTATACCATAAAGGGCCATGTCCCAATCCTTGCCACCTCTTTTCCCTGAGCAAACTGCCCAGTGGAATAAAATGTCAACGAACAGAATTCCAACACTGCCGTTGTTGATTCATTTCCCGCCTGCTGTGCTTGGCCAGGAAGGGAACACGGATGCAGGTCTATAAGTAAGAGCCAGCACATATCTGTAACACGGCACCGTCACAGGAAAAGGAAGAGAGGGAGAAGTGACAACAGAGGCTTTCAGGAAGGCATTGCCACCACAGGCTGCGAGATGAGACCGTCAGCTGTGCACATGACTGCAAGGACCATTCTGCCGCTTGCGCGTTTCTACTTGGACTTGACCTAAATAAATTAAAGTGCTTTCAGCAATGCTTGTAACTCAGCAGTCACACTTAGATCAGAGAACTGTTTTAATTCTTTGTTGTGGGTGCATCCATTATTATACACACTGAGCCTTTAAGATCTGTCCAGCTTTTATGATGCCAGATGTGTCTCTCCTTACTTTATCGCAGGCTGATTGTCTGCACTGCAGTGAGCGATCCCTCACACATCAGTGAAACCCATGGCATATTTTTTCCTTTCAAGAAGCCTGATCTGCAAGGGAACAGCCAGAGACACAGCTCATCTCTTGGCTCACCAAGGGTGGGGGCAATATCTGCACAAGGGACTGCCAGAGTAAAGCAAACAAAACCTTTATAAGGAAAAAAGGACTATGAGAAATCCAGCGTACGCCAGCCACAAAGACCTTTCAGCCACCACATCTGGGCTGATGTAACCCCAGGCTGTTGTGGACCAATGAGTGTCCCTCCAAAGCAGCTCCTCATACCCCCACAAAACTGTGGCCTACAAAGCACTCAAGGACCCTAAAATAAAATAAAAATCCTTAGGGCAAAGCGACAAAACTCATAGGTTGAAGGCAAGAGAAAGACTATCAGCTGCAATGACCCTAAAGGAAGAGGGTACTTGATATGTCAAAATGCCCAGGTGATGCAGGGAGCAGACCTCATCCCACTGTACCAAAGAGGCAAAAGCCTCATGGAAAAAAGAATTCAACCAGGAGAAAATGAGAAACTTCAAGCTCCCCCCAGCATAAGTTTTGCACCCAAAATAGTGACCACCCTTGCCCCTAACATGCAATTCCCAGCCATCACCCCAGCACACAAACCAACAGAAAACAAAATGTAAGGAGAAAACGTTCTGCAAAACATTTCTTTGTAAACTTTACTGTAGTCGATAATTTCCAGCATATGAAATCCAACAGGTCCAGTTGGTTTCTTGTTTATTCTTGGTATTGGTATAGAACAATAACAACAAAAGGCAGAATAAATTCAATCCCTTTTAAGTAGCAGAACACAGCAGGAAAGGAGCCACAGAGACACTCACATGGGAAGAGCTGGTTCAACTCACTAATCTGAATTAAACCCTTGAGTCCTGATCCCAGAGGTGCTCATTTGAGGATTAGACAGCTATAGGCTGTAAACCTTCTAGGAGATGTTGATTAGTAAGTACTAAATGCAGAACTAAACGTGGTCAGCTGCAGTTCTTATAAAGGTAAATTTTGCTGGGGTGATGTAAGTAAACAAGGAGAGAACAACAAACTTCATTTGGCCCACAGTCTTCAATGTGATTTTACTTTCTCCCCCTCCCCATCCAGAAATACATTTTTTAAAGCCAAACCAAATCTGGTTTTGGTTCTTACAAGATAATTAAAGCCCAGGATCAGCAGAAACAGCAAGTTTTTTCCTGTGTTGTACCCACAGCAATCAGGTACCTATTGGCCAGCGAATACACACTCAAAATTAAATGCCAAAGGAGAAAGGATTTGCCTTATTGCAACCAGTGAAAGACAACTTGCACGACATCCATCCGTGCCAGTGAACAGGAGTGCAGAGGGGCTGCTCCCCAACCCTCTGCTCCTGCCCCACACAGCTTCTCCCAGCCTCCCACCAAGCTCCCCCACCTCACCACATCCACTTAAATCAGTGCAATTCTCCTCTAAGAGTATTACCAAGACAATTCTGAATTATTAAAAAGGTTGTGCAAAGGAAAATTTCCCCTTAAACTTCCCTGCGTTTCTGACATGTCTTGTTTTACCTTTAGTAGCACACCTGAGATTAAAGGGATTAACTTTGGTTAGGGGCCAAAAACCTCTATCTTCTCTGAAGACAAAAGCCTCTCTGGAGATTCTCCAGTGACCACTATCACTTATAAACACACTTTATTATCTGTATTTAAATAAAGTAAATAGAACTGTCATCTTAAAAGGCAGAAGATGAATATATGGGGGATTCCCCCCCCCAGCAAAACGATGCCATTTTTCTTCCCTCCTGCCTCCAAAATTGGCCTCCAGAGGAGTCAAAGGAAGGACAACCAAAAGGTCTGTTATAGAAAGGCAAAGCCTACAGTGATATCTCCAACAGCTCCAAGTTTTGCCTCAAGGATCACTGGAAGGACACAGAAACTGTGGGATTCACTTCTTTGCTGAAGTAAATCATCCAGGTCACTGTATGGCAGGCACCAGTGCCACACTTCAGCAAATGGTTAGATTTATTGCATACCATTCATTACCCACTGTATAATCAAGTTTTGTCAGAACCATAAAAATGTGAATTATTTTTCAGAAACTCTTTGAATTTAGCAGAACATTATTTTTGTCTTTACAGAACCAGGATTTGAGGTGGAAGGAAAATGTCTATTAACAGTGCTGAAAGACATGTAGGCTCATGCTTGGGAATGAAAATAAAATCTCATTAAAAACTATAAACAATCCTAACTAGTCTGGCATCCTCAGGACACCCATGATCCTGGGCAATCAGGTGGTTTACAAGCTCGGGGTGATAATCTCCTCTAGGCTGTGCTTTTGGGAGCTGGGGATAGCAGCAGAGTAAGATGGGTCTTGCTGGGGTCTAAGGCATTTTCCAGTCCTGGCAGGACACAGCTAACATCAGATGATCATCCCTCACTGCTGGGGTTGCAGGGATCTTTGGGCTGCTCATCAGGGCTTGTGTTTTGTGGAGGGCAGTGGGCTCTGGGACCCGAGAGCTGCCCAAAGGTTTCTGTATCATAGAATCATAGAATGACCTCAGTTGGAAGGGACCCACAAGGACCATCCAGTCCAACTCCTGTCCTTGCACAGGACACCCCAACACTCATCCCGTGGGGCTGAGGGCGTTGGCCAAGTGCTGCTGGAATATTGTCAGGCTGTGACTCCTTCCCTGGGGAGCTGATCCACTGCTCCACCACCCTCTGGGGGAAGAACCTTTTCCTGATGTCCAACCTGACCCTCCCTTGGCACACAGGGTGTTTTGAGTTTGTCCATGACACCTGGATGCAGTGAACATCACTCCCACATCCAGACCACACAGTTATGACCAAATCAAAAACGTCAGTGGAAATTCATCACGCTGCCATGAACCTCCCCAAATTTTTCAGCTCATTACAGTAAATCCTTTTTAGGAATAATGTTCCCATTGGGTCAAATCCCAGAGCAAGATGTTCCTGTGATGAGGCTTGAGCCCAGCAGCACCACTGAGCGTTTTCATTATAAAGATGTTTGTCTGAAGTATCCAATTAACTACAGCTACAAAGCCAAAATATCTGGATTAGACTGTACAAGGAAGATCTTATTCCACTGCACGATTACAACATTCCTGAAGGCTATATGCATCTAAAACATGATATCATGGCAAAGGCTGTGCAAAATATGTTTTTCTTTTTCTCTGCCTTTCATTTCACAGATAGGTACAGTGCAGCCTAACTTAGCTGAGCCCCTGCAATAATGACAATTATGTGCTTTTACTAAACAGGAGATTCAGCCATGCCATAAAAAAAAAATCATATAAACAGAACAGATATGTGCACAGAACAGAGAAACAGTAAATAATAATTATTTATATATTTACACATAGTTATGATAATGCAAATATTTATGTTTTTCATGCTCATTAACCTCTTCTAGAAAAGTTAGTTTCTTTCCCACTAACCTAAACCCCTTTTCTCCAGAGACCCCTTAAGATGTGACCATCCCTTGGTTAGAATATCAAAGGGCTGTCTCAGCCACTAACAGATCACATCTGATTTTTGAGGTACTTGCTCTCCATACTGGTGGTATTACAGAGGGTTTATGGCCAGGAACGTGTTCTGGCAGGGCAGACTGGTTACTCGGGAAGAAAAGAATATTAAGATGTATTACTTTAAACAAGATTTAGGAAAAAAGCTAAATAACCCAGCCCCAAACTCAAGCAACCAACATTGTTTTTAAACCTACCTCATCAATACGTCCAACAGCTCCAAAGATCTTTGCTGTTTGCCCAATCAAACATGGAAAACTGTCACCAGTTTCTTTCAGCATGGGAAGAAAAGTGGCCAAGGCTGTCGGCTCATAGCTGGATATTTCTATGAGTATGTTTAGGATAATATCACTATGGTTAGGGTCTGTCAAGTGGCCAAATAGAAAAGGGATACACTCTTTCAACACCTATTAAAAAATCAGACAGAAGCAAATTGTGAATGTATTTTTCAATTGTGAACACATCTAACCAAAAGAGGTACCATACATCGGAGTGATCAACATAAAACACCCGACTTTGATTTATTCAGCTTTCCACCCTTGCTGACCTTTGCACAGAGCTGTTGCTGAGGTCAGTCAAAGTTCAGCTCAACATATGGAATAAGGGTAAGCTGTAGCCTTGAAATATTGCAGCTATGTGCATGTAAGTAAGGAAATGCCCAATAGTTAAAAAAGACAAAAAAATCCCTCACCAAATATTTCCCTTGCTTTGGGCCAGTCCTATACTTCATTGATTAAAACAATATAAGACTCAGTCTCCCCCAATGATACAGTAAATTAAAGTACCAGTGGAAATTTTTATTTGCCACTGGAAAATAAGTAATGGAATAGCTGGAACAGAGCTAAAAATAAGAGGCAAGAGCCTCATTGCACAAAAAAAATGCTGTAGGCAAGTTGTCATTTCTCGTAACAACACAATTTTCAGGAGTCTTGAGGGTGTAGTCCTCAAAATCATCTCACAAACAGGATGCAGCAGATACAACTATCTACTGGATGGTTATTTTCCATATAAACACACCCGTACTCTAACACACCTCTGATTCAGTTCAACTGTTGCATCGGTGTAAAAGACACTTCAACACAGAAATGGGGCACAAAGTGACCCATTCTTCTGTTATTTTTTTTAGGATTATCAGTTTTATCAAGTTGATACTTATCACTCCGGCAAAATACTGCAGGTGGGTGGCTGAGTAAATTATTAGTAGTAACAAATGATAATAATAATAATGATGATAATGCAAAGGAACTTCAGAGATGTTGGCTGCAGCGTGGAGCCCTGCAGCAGCCAGCAGTGCACCCCAGTCCCCTGCAGCTGACAAATCCCTTGCTTCCAAAGGGAGCTCTTTCATCTGGGGTTGTGTATTACAATAAAGTTTCCTTGGCTACCTGGGGGAAGATACTAACTATGGTTGATTGTATGTATGAATTCCATAAATTCACAAAGCAGGTAGTTTTGTGCCTTGTTCTATCACACTGGGTGCTGTCAATAACATGCAATTTTCAAAGCATGATATATTTTGCCTTAGATAATTAATCTCCAGCTCGCTTCTAATCAATTCCTAACTCATTTTGATTTTCCTTGATATGTAATTTAATACAGATCTTTTATTCTAACTGGAACATAATTATGGGAATTTATACTCAGCTGACAGAGGAAGAGCCAAAAAAGTTGAAAACAGTTCTGGTTTAACAACGTTTTTGGTCCAGCAGAGTCATTGTTAAACTATCTTTATGATTAGATAGAGAATTTGGAATGGAATGAAAGAGTTCAGGGGGAATTAACATAGGAAAGCACTGTCATGCATATTATGGGACTCCTTACTGTTCAGGGACCAGCTAGCAGAGGAACCTTGCCAAGTCATCTGAAACAAACTCCTCTGAAAGGAGGTGCAGCATTTAGCAGTCAGATCTCCCAAACACAGCCTTACCCCAGGTTCTTTTCTCCTAGCCATGATCTGGAGGAGCCTGAGGAGGTGGTGGTGTTCAGCCTGGTCCAGCTGAGCCATCCGTGCCACGAGCTCCCTCAGATGGAGGTTTATTGGCTGTGGTTGCTTCTCATACAGAGCAGGCAGGACACGCAGCAGCATCGAGTTCCCTGAGAACAGAGCAAAGAAGAGACCAGTGATTTTCTGTATGTTCATATACATATACCTTCTAGAGAGAGAGAGAGAGATAGAAAATCAGCACAAACCTGGACAAAGTGGTTTCTAAGAACCATCAGGGAGGCATAAAACACACTGTAGGAAAACATACACCAAAATAAATAAATAACATTAACAGAAAGAATCATTGCAGTTATAACAGCAAAGGTGTAAAAAAGAGAAAATGCCATTATTTATCATTTTGTTCTCAAGTACAATATGATGAGAGGGCAGCTTAGTGAGCTGTCAGATTTGGATGATACTCTGTTGGGTTTAGACCAAATTAAGTGTGATTTAAATTAAAAAAAAAAAAACAAATCAACCAATAAAAGGCTAGAAAGCATGTAAAAGTTATATTTCTCCTTTGTTGAGATTCAGACTTTCAAATTAAATAAGCAGCATATGTAAAGAATAGTTGGTTATTAAGAAAAATAAATATGCATGACAATAAATTTGAACATAAATAGTTAAGGATGCCATTTCCAGGAATAGAAAGGAGCCAGAGAGAGTCAACTGCAAACAGACAAAGATATGCAAAACCCTCTCTCACACATTTTCTTAAGATGTCTGTGCATAATTCAATTTGAAGCCCAGGCTCATACCAAAATATATAACTTCACATCGCCGTACATGCCTGCCTCAATATATTTAAGTTTCACTTCAACAACATATGGAAAACATCTGCCTATTGCAATGTAGTATGGCTCCTTTTTGTAAACCCTTGAAAGTTTTAAGGTCTCTTTGGATTTGGTTTCCAATAGGAACCAGCACTCTGGCCTGTTGCTTTTTCTCCTACTTAAAGCTGAGCCTTATCATTTTGGAAGATAAGCAGGTCGCTTCACGGATGGTGGAAAAAGGATCTATGGGTCAGACTGGACCTCATCCTGCTCTTGCCAGATACAGAAAACACACCCCAAGACACTTCAGTCTTGCAACATCACCTCCAATCCAAGTAACTCTCATATAATTCATTGCAGGTTCAGACAACTTGTGGTTGAGCAGCTTGGAATGATCCCGAAGGGGTCTTTATGCTTCAGAGGAGAGCAAGCCATGCTTCTGCCTCCTATCCTGAAGCACCAATTCTGCTTGAAGAATCGTTGGCTTCTTCCTAAAAGCAGCTCTGAGCCCTCCTTACAACCTCCTGAAGGCAAAGGTCAGACCCCACCTCCAGGCCCACAGACATCATGAACTTCTGCCTTGTTCTGTTCTATATATAAAGCACAAAGGCCTGTTGCAAAGGTAAGGTATTTGTTGATGGATTACCCTAAAGAGAGCAGCAAGTGGTTCAGTTCTGGCCATTTTCTAGCCACATTCTTCATGCCAATCTCTTCCTGAATTTACAAGTGAGTCTGTAAAAAAGGTGTCACTTCTTTCCTCGAGCGTCACAAAGGTACCATGGGATTCATGCAAAGAACAAATTCACCCAAAGTTAGAACTAAAATGGTCAGAGAATGCACTTGCTTGGACTTTTCTAGACTCTGAATTTGAAATTGAATAATGTTGTAACAGAATACACTAAAAATTATTTACTTCTCTGGATAGTTTAGGGCTTACAGTAGTAAGTCCTTTTTTTTTGCATTTTCCACTGGAATTATTCTTCCCATATAAAACAGAACCCTTCAGCTCCTGTCAAATTTCAGCAATGGTACAATAATAGAAGATGAAATTCCCATGTTCCTGGATGGGCACATTTACAGCTGTAAAAGTGTAGAGGAAAGGAATTCAGCAGAGATAACAAAAACTGGAAGCTTCAAATAAGGACAGACAGCCCCTAACTGGAGATGTGCTATTGCCTAAGCTGGGATGTCACAGATAGAGAGGTATCTGGAAAATAAAACTAATTATTCCATCTGAGAAAACAAGCATTTTTAGGATCAGATGTACTAGAGGAGTGATGCAATCTGACAGAACTTAACATGAAGGACTGCAGGAATGAAACTTCTCTGAACAAAAGTACTTTGTACAAATGCAACTTTGGGCAGTCTCCTACAGCAAACACTGCTGGGTTTATATTCCTTAACCAAGATAAATGAGAAGCAAAGGCCATTTAGAAGCAATCTCATTGTTTGGGAGTGATATTTAAGTGACCTCACTGACGTGGAACTGATTTTAAATAATAACCTGCACATACAAACTTGTAAACAATCCAAGCAGATACCAGTTTGTGTCTGTTATTAACTTAAAAAAGGCCTCAAAGCAAAACCCAATTCACTATTTTCTTGTATTTTCACATTTTGAGTTAGCTCTGAGCACCTCTTGCCATTTGCTTGTCACCTTTTCAGTTTCTAAAGGATTTACACACACACAGCTCACCAACATTAGGTTCTCAGTGCTCCAGCAGTCAGAGGTGATACTGTGCCTGTTCACTTTTTTCCCCACTGTGCTTCATCTCTCTCAGTCTAAACTAAGAGCCTAAAAAGTATGTTTGTTGTCTGAGAATGGAAAAACATTATACTAAACTCTTTAATTACCTTTCCCTCTTCCTTCCCCTACTACCCTTACTCCCAGTGCTTTCCGGATTAGATTTTCTCAGACTTTCCAAGCAGACCACACACTGGGAATTATGCAATTCAGGCACAAACTAACATGCAGTTGGAGACCCTCGATGGCTTTGCACTAAGTCAGGCAGGGAGGAGACAGGTTATGGTGGAAGCAACCGGTGCTGCGTGCTGTGCCCACCCTGGCCGCGCTCCCTGGGCACACGAACTGCAAAGGTTGCCTTGTGCTCAGTCTCTGCTCTGCCCAACCCAGGACCACAGAAAGCCTGCAAAGAAAATGAGCCTTTTTCACACTGCAAATGCAACAAGGACAGAAAGAACTCTTGAACCTGAACAGCAGCGTTCTGACATTCACTCCATAAAACCACATACACCCAGACCAATTGTTTTTGCCCAGGGTGACTCAAGTCAGGCACGTACTTCCCCCAAAATGTTTGCCTCTACCAAAGTTTGAGGTTTCCAGCACATTGCTTTGATGTTACTAATCATTATTTGTGTTTGCAAGACAGCAGCTGGAGGCCCATATACACATAGGGTGAAATAGAGAGACAATCTGGCACGTAGGACTGGCACAGCACAATTTGTACTATATTACCCCTAATCACTCCTAAGCAATGTGCCTCTGATACAATTAATGGCCCATTGAATTGATAAGCCCTCAAAAACTTAACACAGATTAACACCAATAACAATGATACTGAGCCCTGGATTAATGTCTAATCCAAGAGTGCCTTGGTCCATTTTTACAAAGTTAACAGAAACAACTCCAGTGCCACAGCTGCTGATCTACACACTCTATCTACACAAGATACTACCAGTAACATTTTATCCACAGTTATGGTGTTGTTATTGGTAATTAGGGCCAGAAAAACAAAGCTCTAGCAAGCTGCCTTTATGAGCTATCCTTTATTACTTAAAGCAGTAAAGTGATAGCAGATAATAGAAGCTTTTACATATAACTATCAAAAAAGCTTCAATAATCAGGCTGAACCATGTACGTGCACCCAAACCAACTCCAGGTATGTTTCTTTTTCTAACAATCCCCTCCAGAGCCCTGGCACACACCAACTACAAAACGAGTTTGCAGAGAACACTCTGCTTTCCACTAAGAACACAAAATAAGGTGACTGATGCAGCCAGTGCTGGCAGGCAGCGATCCCACCCCGCGCGCACCCTCGCAGCAATCCGCTCTCGGAGGGGAAGTGGCAGCTTCCAAGAGCAGCTTTCCCCGTTTCTTCCCCTCCCTGAGTCAGTACATCTCCTCCCAGTGTGAACCTGGAAGGCTGGGATTGAGCAAGCTGCACGCCCCCTTCTCCCCTCGGCCAAACCCAACAGCCAGAAGTGCTCTTATTACAACACTGGCACCAGCGTTGCTCATTCATTCAAGCCGAGGCGCTCGGAGTATTTATTAGGGGCTCGCTGTGCCTCACTCACAGTCCTGTCTCTGCTGAAGCCTAAGGCAGACTTCAGCTCCAGACAGCCCAGCTATTTTCAGGAAGCAGCTAGAGAATGCTGCCCCAAGAAATACTTTCTCTGCTCACGCTCTTCTGTGTTTTCAGGGCTTCTGTTTCTGCTCTGGAAGAAGACAATGACTACGATCTCATGTATGTGAATCTGGATAATGAAATTGAAGGGCCAGTTCTTGGTACTGAGGAGTGTAAGTAGACTTAAACTAAATTTGTGTTAAGTGCAGATTTGTATTCTTTGTTGCTTAGCTCTTGTAACAGTTATTACAAACATTTTTTTCAGAGGAAGAAGCATGTGCTTGTACCAGTAGATTATTAGAGACTGTAAATGCTAAAGCATTTAGATGGTATGCCTTGGAAGTGGTTTCACAGCCTTTATATTTCAGTTTTCCTTTAAAAGACTACCAATGATACTTTTAGAATTTCTAAAATACACACTACTTCTATGTTTTGATCCAGAGGGGAGCACACTGACAGTCTGGAGCACTTAAGCCTTTGCACAGAGCCAGACTTTGTTTAAATACTCCTTCTGTTTACCAGTGTAAGCACAAAGGAATAGCAACCTCTGCATCTTCCGTTCCAGCTGTTTCATGCGACTGCCAGCGAGAGCACACGGAGCGGGACAAGCTCTTCATCATGCTCGAGAACTCACAGATGAAAGAGAACATGATGTTGCAGGCGATGGACGAGATCCTGAAGGTGGACCTGCAGACTCTGAAGGCAGAGCTGAGCCAGCTCACCGCCAGCCTCACCGGCACCTTCACCGCCACGGTCGAGAAAGTCACCTCCCACATCGTGTCACAGGTAGAGCAAGTGCTTGTGAGGAGCAGTGACCAAGCTGAAGAAGCCAAGAGGCTTCACGAGTCCGAGCAAGGCAAGGTTCTCGAGCACGTCCTGCTGCTGAGCCACAACATGTCCAGCAGGCTCGGCCAGCTGGAGAGCGCTTGCCTGCAGGGGTCTGGAGTGGAGGCTCAGGAGACCTCTTTGCATCAGGATAAATTCAGTCCCACCAGAGGAGACTATCTCATTTTGAACTCTCTGTGGAAAGAGCTACAGCAAACCAGAGCCGAACTGAAGGCATCGCAGAAATGGGCAGCTCAGCACTTACTGCCAGCAGGTAAGTCCACGTGTGCTATGCTTTCCCAGAGAGCTCTCTTTGGTGGGCCTGCCCAAACAGACATCCCATAAACACTCCTCTTAAGCACCATCCTGCACATAGGACTCCAAAGCAATCTTACAAACAGCACAGCAGCTTTTACTGATCTGTACGTACAAGGAGGAAACCCACTCACTATTCTTGAGATTTTCAAATGTGGGATCAAAGAAGGCTTTAATCAAAGTTCTTAGAGAGGGTACAGCAGCCACCCAGCTAGGATTCCACATCCTGCAACCTCTCCCAGATCAAAACCATTGCCAGAGAGCAACAATCATATTTTAAACATATAAATTATGTTCTCTCACCTTTTACCTTCCCAGCAGGCAACTCTTACCCACACACAGTAGTCACTGAGTGGACTTGTTCTATTCACCCACTCCTTCCTCTGCCAAAAATAAGTGTTGTCTCCTCACTGATTCCAACTGCCCAGGAGCAGAGCTAGATGAAAGGACACGCTGCTGATGCCAACCAGCTAAGCATGCCTCTGGCTGCAGGGAGGGCACGTTCACTGCATGCAACTGTCAGGATGGAATATTTCCTCAAGCATAGAAAAATTAGTAACACTGTGGTATTGCTGGGAGGTTTATTTACCTTCCAAAAATGTTTGCATTTGTCAGCAAGTGAGGAGGCTGTGGAAAGATGAGCTCTCAAATTTCATGTTGATTTGTCACCCAAAAAGTAGCTACAGCAGCTTGGTTGTGGCAGTGTAGACAACCATCTATTTAAAGTGTGGGTACAGTATAAATACATTGAATATAACTCTGCCTACCACATAGCTGTCACTGCTTGTATTCTAGGTTCAGACTAAACATCAGGAAAAATCTCTTCACTGAAAGGGTTCCCGGGCCCTGGCAGAGGCTGCCCAGGAAGGTGGTGGAATCACCATCCCTGGAGGTGTTTAAAAGACAGGTAGATGAGTTTGAGGGACATGGTTTAGTAAGGGGACAGATACAGCTGGACTCTATCTCAGAGGTCTTTCCCAAACAGATAATTCTATGGTTCTAAATGTCCATGTCTTCAATGACCATATTTTCCACAAATGCAAGTTACTGCAGCTTAAAAAACCCACAGAAATCTCCACTCTGCACTCGCAGAGTCCCACTGGTGTGTGCAGAGAGGAAGTTTGAGGGGCAGTTAGGTCAGTCTGGCCCTCAGCAGCACCACCTACTCCTACCCAGGTGAGCAAGGAGGAACACGTCTTGGCACTGATAAAGCAAAGGCAACAACTCACACAAGCCAACTACAACGCCAAACAAAACATAACAATAGTTTATCTCAAAGCATTTTACAATCTAACATGATTCTACCCTTTCATGTAGGACATAGATTCAATTTTATGAGTAAACTGCTTTTACTACTTTATTTACCATAACACTTCAGTAATCTTTGTGTACTGGGAGCAGATCTTACAGCATATTCCTTTTTTCCCCAAAAAAATGAGTCTTCCAGAAAGCATGATCTCACTCTTTATCTCTCCTGTAACACAGCCAGTCACTCTGCTCTGGGTGAGAGTGAAAAACCACATCAGCATTAAGAATTTCAGTCTCATCAGTGGAAATAATCTGGATTTCCACTGGTTCCTACATGGTTTTCTACAAAACTTTCATTTTTTAATTTAAAAGATACATTTTAAGTGCATCCAGAGTCTCTCTCTGGATTTTTTTTTTCCAAGGGAATTTTTAGCAACTGACTTTAATTTCTCACATCTTGAATTGCTGCCAGCCATACTCTTAAGGGATTTTCTAATCACA